>CM062819.1:870748012-871948012 GCA_031772625.1 Pinus tabuliformis
AGGTCTTACTTTGGCTTGAGGGGAATAGTCCCCTTTGAGCTTTCCTTCATCACATCCTGGACATACACCTTCTTTCTCTACTCAAAATTCGAGCATCCCTGTCACCATTTGTCTTACA
Organism: Pinus tabuliformis; assembly: GCA_031772625.1. Taxonomy (NCBI): domain Eukaryota; kingdom Viridiplantae; phylum Streptophyta; class Pinopsida; order Pinales; family Pinaceae; genus Pinus; species Pinus tabuliformis. The sequence goes on from CM062819.1 coordinate 870,748,131, forward strand.
CCGAGTATAGCTTTATAATGAAGGGGAAAACCTCTAATGCCAAAGATCAGACTGAAGAGATGTGTCATAAGACATGACACCTAGCAGACTTCCATCAACCTGATATAATGAATCAAACTAAACCCAAGAGTAAAGGAATCTTAACATTATTTTTCCATATACGTACCTTGCCATCATTAAAGGTTACCTTGTAGCCTTTGTCTTCTGTTGCCGAGATGGACACTAGGTTCTTTTTTAGGTCAGGTGCATTTAATACATCCTGGACTTTCTGGCCTTCTTGAATGGTTGTCCTCTTCCTCGATCCCTAGCTCTCCTCTTACCTTTGCTGTTGAATTTGTCATTCCTTTGATTTGCCATCAGAGGGATTTTGATCATCATCCCGATGTGAGTCCTTTCTATTGTTTTGACTTTTCCATTTTTCCATTTGTTCCAGGCAGCAGCGGATGCATTTGATGGAGGCTCAACAATATTGCCTCTCACATGATCCAACATTCCTTGATTATCAAGGGTTAGATCGATAAACATCTTCCATTTGTGATAGTCAGCTTCTCACAGAGCTTGTCTTCAGCAAGAAATAGTGTTGAGGACCCCATAGTTCTTTTAGGATAGCCTTGCCAATCTTCTCTTTTGATGATTTCTCTTGCTCTTGCTCGGGCTTTGTCTTCACCTCAGCTTCGATACCATATTAAGTTATGGTATGTTCTATGCTTATGAAAATTTACTTCTTTTCTTATTATATTCCACAGATAAGCAATCACATATACATAGAGTAAAGTGCAGATAGAACATTAAAGATCGATAGAAAACAAACCAAGACAAGAGACACAAGATGTGGCCGCTAGCCAGGACAAACCCCACAATGTGTGGGGAAACCCTTTGATCAAATCTTCTTTTATCTTCAATAATTCAGTAGAGAGAAATAGTACAATAATCTGATTCATATCAGCAGTAGCAAACCCTAGATCAATACATAGCATCAGCATTACCGGCTTTATTATCAAACTAGGGCAGACGATATCTCACAAACCGACCGTCGAGTGACTTCATTCCACCACCAAAAGTTGCGACTTTCAGAGGAGGTTCAGATGAACCTACAACGTAGTTCCAAAGAGGAGATCTTCTAGGCCACACAGTCAATCTTTACTTCTGCAGTTGCAGCTTCAGTTTCAGCAGTTTCTGGCTTCAAACTAGGGCAGTCGATATCTTGCAAACCGTTCATCGGATTGACTTCATTCCACCACCAAAAGTTGCAGCTTTTAGAGGAGGTTCAGATGAACCTACAACACAGTTCCAAAGAGGAGATCTTCTAGGCCACGCAAGTCAATCTTTACTTCTGTAGTTGCAGCTTCAGTTTCAGCAGTTTCTGGCTTCAAACTAGGGCAGTCGATATCTTGCAAACCGTTCATTGGATTGACTTCATTCCACCACCAAAAGTTGCGACTTTCAGAGGAGGTTCAGATGAACCTACATCGTAGTTCCAAAGAGGAGATATTCTAGGCCACGCAAGTCAATCTTTACTTCTGCAGTTGCAGCTTCAGTTTCAACAGTTTCCGGCTTCAAACTAGGGCAGTCGATATCTTGCAAACCGTTCATCGGATTGACTTCATTCCACCACCAAAAGTTGCGGCTTTCAAAGGAGGTTCAGATGAACCTACAGCACAGTTCCAAATAGGAGATCTTCTAGGCCACGCAAGTCAATCTTTACTTCTGCAGTTGCAGCTTCAAATTCAACAGCTTCCGGTTTCACATGTGAGAGAGAGAGAGACCCATTTCAGCGCAGTAGAGAAGAGACTCATATCTGCGCAGTAGAGAGAGAGAGATGTGATGAGATGAGTGAGTGCAAATAAGGAAAAGTCCTCTTATATTTATACACAACGTTGGTGGGTGAATAGATGTGACTGTTGGGCTTCTGAGCCTACATGAGTTGTAGGTCGGCTTGATAATAATTCCATAATCAAAATAAATTCATATCTCCATGAATACTTATCGGAATCAGATGATCTTTATATCAATCCTACACCTCTCGACAAGAGAAATCTAATAAAAGTATTATCAGCCATGAATAAGATGACCCACATGAAGTTTTGCCCTGGTTGCCAATTTTAACACTCCCTCTCAACCATGGAGAACTTCATCTGCAATCTGTCTATCGGTCGTTACTATTCATCCATCAAATGCACTGCCCTATACAGCTTGACCCTTGTCCTGCTCTGCTCAATTCTGCCTGATCTGCTTTGACTTGATCTGCCCTGCACTGATCTGTACTATTTTTCTCTATTTGCTCTGCTCTTGCATTGTTCTGTTCTACTCTGCTTTTGTTCGAATTATGACGAAGAAGAAATGATCGAGGATGTATCATACTGACTCAAAGTCAGTCTCAGAGTATGTACCACTGGTCCCAGACCAGTCTCAACCAACCCAAAGTCAGCGTCATAGTGAGTACAACTCCACTGGTCCTAAACCAGTATCATCCTCCACTGACTCAAAGTCAGTCTCAGAGTGCGTACCACTCGTCCCAGACCAGTCTCAGCCGACCCGAAGTCAGCGTCATAGTAAGTACCACTCCTACCACTGGTCCCAGACCAGTATCGCAGTCTCAGAGAGTGTACCACTGGTCCCAGACCAGTCTCAACCGACCCGAAGTCAGTGTCATAGTTTGTACCACTCACTAGTCCCAGACAGTACTGCACTGACACGAAGTCAGTCTCGGAGTATGTACCACTGGTCCCAGGTCAGTCTCAACTGACCCGAAGTCAGCGTCATAGTATGGTACAACTCCTACCACTGGTCCCAGACCAGTATCATTGATCCCAGATCAGTGGAGGTCATCCTAGCGTAGGGAGTACGGTAGATACAACGATGCATCCATCGTACTACTATGGTCCCTAACTTCATTTCCCTGCTCATTGATGAGATGAGAGGTACTTCCCATGAGTCCCAGACTACATGGGTAGGATGCCTCGACAGGAGAACTAATCAATCCTGTCCTCACAGGAGAACACATCAATCCTGCTATAATCGCCATGGAGAACACATCAATCCAGGCCTCACAGGAGAACACATCAATCCTGCTACAATCGCCATGGAGAAAACATCAATTTAGGCCTCATAGGAGAACTAATCATCCTGCTACACAGGAGAGTGAATCATCCTGTTCCACAAGAGAGCGAATCATCTTGTCCCACAAGAGAGCGAATCATCTTGTTCCAGTGTGCACCACCAGGGGAGGTGAGTCACCCTGTGGTCGTATGTTGCTCCAGTAATAACCGCAAGCCCTCAGAGCTCCCAGAGCTCAATGTATGCAACATGCAGGACCCTTGTACAAGGGTTTCTTACCAACTCCAAGTCGTTTGGGAAAATCACAGATTAGATCTTTCCTCCGGGCTTTGACAAGTTGTATCAACCTGTACATCATCTTAATGCGATGGAGCCTCCTTGCTCATCAACTTACCATATCCCAGATGATGTCTATCTACTGGAGCAATCGACGAATACGAGATTCCTCAATAATCGAATCCCACCTCTAGTTGTTATAGAGAATCACAGTGGTATCCAATCTAAATCCAAACAGCTCACTAAAGAGCTTTCGCAACGAGACTGCCTCACATGAGGTCATGCTAGCAACAATATATCCTGCTTCAGCGGTGGTCAAAGTCACCGACTTCTGCTTCCTGCTCATCCAGGATATCGAATCAGATCCCAGGTGAAACAGCACTCGGAAGTGCTCTTACGGTCCACCACACTGCCTGCCCAATCAACATTAGTATATCCAAGTAGTCTCACATCTCCTGGCAGTGTATCTTAATCCATGAGAGATTGTGTCCTGAAGACATCTCAGAAGATTTCTGGCATCAATGCAGTGAGGCTCAACCAAATATGAGTTCATAGTGCTAACTGCAAAACATATGTTTGGACGGAGGTTCACCAGGAACATCAATGCGAATGAGTTTATGAAACTCAGAGGCATTTCCCAAATCTGGTCCGACATCACTACCATATAACTTCTAAAAGTTAAGATCCTCAAGGTAGTCACAGGCTTGCAGTCCATCATACCAAATCTTTCCAATATCTTTACCACATATTTCCTTGAGATAGGAAAATTTCCCTTGGCTTCTGCCATACTTCAAGTCCTTGGTCCTTCATTTCAAATTCAGAAGCCAGCTCCCTCTTACATTTGTGAATGAGAGGGTTTGCACCTGTTAGAAAGAGGTTATCCACATACAACACCAGTATGAGAGGCTTGTCATCTTCAACCTTAAAGTAAAGGTTAGGATCGACTTCACTCCTAGTGAATCCCAGCTTCATCAAGTAGCTATTGATCCTCTCATACCATGCTCGGGGTGCTTGCTTCAGCCCATAGAGAGCCTTCTTCAACCTGCATACATGAGATTTTCAATCATAAATCTCAAATCCTTTAGGTTGCTCCACATAGACCTCTTCTTTGATAGAACCATGCAAGAACGCGGTCTTGACATCCATCTGATGTAGGTTCCATTCTTGTGAAGCCACAAGGTCTATGATCGAGCGGATGGTCGTATATCTGGCAACAGGTGCAAATATCTCATCATAGTCTATACCTTCCTTCCACGAGCAACAAAACGAGCCTTATACTTTTCCGTACTTCCATCTGCTGCATGCTTTATCTTGTAAAGCCATTTTGAAGTAACAATTGTCTTGTCCAGGGTCTGGGAACTACTTCCCAGACATCATTCTCCATAATAGACTCATATTCTTCGGTCATAGCATCCTTCCATACTTAATGCTTGACGACATCTGAGAATGATGAAGGCTCATCTTGTATGATTGTGCTCATGATGGTCAAGTATCCCTGATACCTGTTAAGTTTCTTACTTTGACGGAAGGTTCCTCAGGGTGCAGCATGTCCTTCAGCATCATCAAGTATCCCCCTAAGCCATGAAGGCCTCTTCCTAGAAGAGGAAGGCTCATGTGGATGAGAATCAATCAGATCCATGGGTTCTTCTACATCAGGCATTGATTCATCATCCTTTTCTTTCGGTTCCCTGGTGTCGGCTTCTTGAGAGCTCCTCAAAGTCGGAAGATTGTTCACCTTGCGGTGAACTTTTCTTCAGGAGTCTTGGAACCCAATGCTTGATGAGGGCATCAATTTTGTACATATACGACGGTGATTGTAGTTTCAACCCATAGAAACTTCAGAAGTCTTTGATCATGGCCCGGACAGCTTCCATCATCATGCGGTTCTTCCTTCCCACCACACCATTCTGCTCAGGAGTATGTGGTGTAGTAGTCTCCCTCTTAATGCCAACCTCAGGTATGCCTGAGTGAACCAATTGTAATATATCAGAGGTCTTGCTTTGGCTTGAGGGGAATGGTCCCCTTTTGAGCTTTCCTTCAGCACATCCTGGACATACACCTTCTTTCTCTACTCAGAATTCGGGCATCCCTGTCACCATTTGTCTTACACCGAGTATAGCTTTATAATGAAGGGGGGAAAACCTCTAATGCCAAAGATCAGACTGAAGAGATTGTCATAAGACATGACTCCTAGCAGACTTCCATCGACCTGATATAATGAATCAACACTAAACCCAAGAGTAAAGGCATCTTTAACATTATCTTTCCATATACGTACCTTGCCATCATTAAAGGTTACCTTGTAGCCTTTGTCTTTTGTTGCCGAGATGGACACTAGGTTCTTTTTGAGGTCATGTGCATTTAATACATCCTGGACTTTCTAGCCTTCTTGAATGGTTGTCCTCTTCCTCGATCCCTAGCTCTCCTCTTACCTTTGCTGTTGAATTTGTCATTCCTTTGATTTGCCATCAGAGGGATTTTGATCATCGTCCCGGTGTGAGTCCTTTCTATTGTTTTGACTTCTCCATTTTTCCATTTGTTCCAGGCAGCAGCGGATGCATTTGATGGAGGCTCAACAATATTGCCTCTCACATGATCCAACATTCCTTGATTCTCAAGGGTTAGATCGATAGACATCTTCCATCTATGATAGTCAGCTTTCTCACAGAGCTTGTCTTCAGCAGGAAAGAGTGTTGAGGACCCCATAGTTCTTTTAGGATAGCCTTGCCAATCTTCTCTTTGATGATTGCTCTTGCTCTTGCTCGGGCTTTGTCTTCACCTCAGCTCCGATACCATGTTAAGTTATGGTATGTTCTATGCTTATGACAATTTACTTCTTTTCTTATTATATTCCATAGATTAGCAATCACATATACATAGAGTAAAGTGCAGATAGAACATTAAACGATCGATAGAAAACAAGCCAAGACAAGAGACACAAGATGTGGCGGCTAGCCAGGGACAAACCCCACAATGTGTGGGGAAACCCTTTGATCAAATCTTCTTTTATCTTCAATAATTCAGCAGAGAGAAATAGTACAATAAATCTGATTCATATCAGCAGTAGCAAACGCTAGATCAATAGCATCAACATTACCGGCTTTATTATCAAACTAGGGCAGACGATATCTCACAAACCGACCGTCGAATTGACTTCATTCCACCACCAAAAGTTGTGGCTTTTAGAGGAGGTTCAGATGAACCTACAACACAGTTCCAAAGAGGATATCTTCTAGGCCACATAGGTCAATCTTTAATTCTGCAGTTGCAGCTTCAGTTTCAGCAGTTTCCGGCATCAAACTAGGGCAGTCAATATCTTGCAAACCGTTCATCGGATTGACTTCATTCCACCACCAAAAGTTGCAGCTTTCAGAGGAGGTTCAGATGAACCTACAGTGCAGTTTGAAAGAGATCTTCTAGGCCACGCAAGTCAATCTTTACTTCTGCAGTTGCAGCTTCAGTTTCAACAATTTCTGGCTTCAAACTAGGGCAGTGGATATCTTGCAAACCGTTCATCAGATTGACTTCATTCCACCACCAAAAGTTGCGGCTTTCAGAGGAGGTTCAGATGAACCTATAGCGTAGTTCCAAAGAAGAGATCTTCTAGGCCACGCAAGTCAATCTTTACTTTTGCAGTTGCAGCTTCAGTTTCAGCAGTTTCCAGCTTCAAACTAGGGTAGTCGATATCTTGCAAACCGTTCATCGGATTGACTTCATTCCACCACCAAAAGTTGCGGCTTTCAGAGGAGGTTCAGATGAACCTATAGGGCAGTTCCAAAGAGGAGATCTTCTAGGCCACGCAAGTCAATCTTTACTTCTGCAGTTGCAGCTTCAAATTCAATAGCTTCCGGTTTCACATGTGAGAGAGAGAGAGACCCATTTTAGCGCAGTAGAGAAGAGACTCATATCTGCGCAGTAGAGAGAGAGAGATGTGATGAGATGAATGAGTGCAAATGAGGAAAATTCCTCTTATATTTATACACAACGTTGGTGGGTGAATAGATGTGACTGTTGGGCTTCTGAGCCTACATGAGTTGTAGGTCGGCTTGATAATAATTCCATAATCAAAATAAATTCATATCTCCATGAATACTTATCTGAATCGGATGATCTTTATATCAATCCTACACCTCTTGACGAGAGGAATCTAATAAAAATATTATCAGCCATGAATAAGATGACCCACATGAAGTTTTTCCCTGGTTGCCAATTTTAACATAAATCAACCTGTTCGAGGGGGAAACCTCCTTTACATTACACAAATGAACAATTCTTGGATGATACAAATGACAAGACCTCATTTTTATATATAGGAGTCTAAGGGGTCCCAATACGATTAGAGCCTACATAACGATAATATTGTAGGGCCATAACAATAACAATAGTGGGCTTCGATGGGGCATAATAATAACAACATGGGGTCTATATGGGCACAATAATACAATAAGGGGGTTTGCACTAATAACAATAAGGGGTTACACTAGTAGTATAGGGACCTAACATGCCCTTCTCCTTCAAAAAGTGTTGTGCTCAACGCTTGAGTAGTTTTGGATGCTTTTGTATAACATTTTCATCCTCCCATGTGGAATATTCAATGGGTAAATTCTTCCACTTGATGAGATACTCTAAAATTGATCGATTTTGTAGCGGTTGATTTCTTGTATTTGTGACTGCTTCTGATTCCAATATGATTTTTTCTTCCTTGTCAAGTTCTGGCAATATTGTTTGAATTGGGATCTTCTCATGTATAACCTTCTTTAAGCATGAAACATGGAAAACATGACTTCTGCCTTTTACATTCATCCCCATTTTATTTTTATCCTTGTTCTTCCATGGTTGGTAGCAAAGTCTGGCTTTCCTGACTGCTTCATCCATAGTCCTTAGATTGTCGAATTCAATCCTTTCCTTATACACTGCTGGTAGACAGTTCAAAAATCTCTGCACCTTGGCTTTTTCCTCTCTAATATATGGCACATACCAAAGTAAGTTTGTGAATTTTGTCACAAACTCATCCATGGTAAGCTGCCCTAACCTTAGTTCATGGAATTCTTTTGCACGATCGTCATAATATCTCTCACTCAAATAACAAGATTTAAATTTCTGCTGAAATTCCTCCCATGAGACTGTTCTCTCATCCAACAAATGTATAATTTTTGTTTCCTCCCACCACAGGGTGGCTTTCCCCTATAGCTGATAAACATCCAATCTTTCTTTCAAGTTATATTCATACACCTAAAAGTATTTGACCATATTCAAAAGCCAAGCTTCAACATCTTCCTCCCTTTCCCCGTCAAAGGTAGGGGGTTTGGAGTTGCACCAAATCTTGTTGTAAATTATGTATAACCTCCATAATCTGAGAGTTGGGATTAGAGGTAGTGCCTTCCCCTCCCAGCTCTACATATATTCCCTCCCCTCCGGACATGACTGGAGGTGATTTATTTGCCAAATGTATCAATTTGTTGTACCTATGTACCTTATATCCACAACATCATTCTGTTATCAACACTTACAGTATATAGATAAAAACAAAATAAAAGATATCTATATATTTTTTCTTTATGTCTATGGTGGTCCACACTAGGCCTAGTGTTAAACTTGGGCTCTGATACCACTTGTCATGCACCTCTACTTAGGCATTTTTTCTGTATAATTAATTCTGGTGTAATTAATTATACATCTGTTATAAAATTCAACTAGGCATTGGTTATAAAACTCCTAATCTAAACAATAAGGTAATTTTGTTTTAAGAAAGATATGTAGGCTACAGTTGATACCCTAGGAACCTCTCATACCATATCATCGGATTCCATGTGCACTTCTTAATCAAACCCTACATTTATTTTCGCCTTTCTACTATGATATAACAACCCTTGATAGGGGTGTCCACTTCACACCTTAACAACACATGTTCCTTTTTAACCTTAATGAATTAATATTTGTAGATCCTTAGTACTATGAACTTGTCAGTCTTGCTGAGTGTGCTACCTTTCCTAAGCACTCACATTAGTACAGTAACGTTAATGCTAAATTCATATGACATTTAATACGACACCCTAGATTTTTATGCTTGTCGTCCCTCTCGACTTCTTGTCAATTCTAGCATTGATTGTTATGGCACATGTGATATATGGGAAAGGTGGCATAATTAAGTAATGACACACTAACTCAGCCCATGTGAACGCACCGACCTGCTTGTCATTTTGCACGAACGATGGGATTATGGGTTGGCGAAATCAACGGAGGAAGGTTGTCCCCTTAACCCTAATGCCAAACCCACAATGTATTCCTTTGCCTCTGATCTTTTTGTGCGTCATTCGAACTGGTTAGCGTCTAGACACCTCCGTGAGCTATGGCATACTCCTAACAATTTGGAAATGACTTTGTGCATAGTTGTTAGGGTGCGGTTATGAAATGACTCAAACTATTGCTAGGTAGGGTTTGTCCATACATTTCAAAATTTTTAATTATATCATATCACCATCACTTTTGTCTTCCACCTATTCACTTCCAAATTACCTCTTTAAAATTGATGTTATGGTTCTCCCTGGTCTCTTACGAGAGTTTTGTCCTACTAGGTTCCTTCTCAGCATTGCAACAGTGTTGGCTGAAATTTTCTAACTCCCTTGGGTGAGTCGATACCCCTTGAGTCTATTTGTAACCTTGCTCAGGTATTTTGACAAAAGGGCCAGAACGTTGACATACTCTATCTTCTTTGATCGGATCTTGTTTAAAACATTTCGCTATTGCAGAGGATTCCTTCATCTAGATTTGGGTTTCCTCTATGGCTCTGCTTCTAAGTATTTTTGCTCATCTCTGCTTGAATTTTAGATGGCAAGGGACTGAGCAATCCTATGTCTCCACTGATAGGTATAACCTTCCTTTCTTCTCAGTTGCATGTATTATCCTGCCTATTGTACACATTTCCTTTCTACCTTAGTTTCTTGTTTTTCTTTCAAGGTTGTTGTCGAGGATTCTCGGTGTAATATTTTCATCCTGGCCATCACAGGTACGATGTCCGAGTTCAACGTTTTATTCTAATTATGGTTTCACTTATGGCATCAGTTATGTATTGTTACTGGTGTGGTATTTCTATGCACTTCCACTAGTTGTGGAACTTCCCCATAACCGCCATCCTCACACTATAAGTATCGTTCAAATTTACTAGCATTTGGGGTTTTAATTCGATGTCAAGTTTGATGTAATCATAATGTTTCCTCTAGAATTGGCACCTCATTACTAGTACCTCTGGGGTATTGTTTATATCCAAGACATCATGAGATTATCTGTCTAGAACTTCCTCTCCATCGTCTTATGCCATGCATGACTCACTCACTACTTCTTCCAGGTAACAACCCTTCATACCTATTTATTGTAACATTCTTGGGTTATTTTTTCAGATTTCAGTTTATGTTTTGGTTAATAACATTTGGTTTTTCAGCCTACAACATAATTATAATATGCTTTATGTTGTCTCTGTTTCACGTAAAAGAGAAGGTTGCAGCCTAGATCCATGTGATAGGTAACCACATATAAGATTTTATCGAGTTGAGGGTTGGAAACCCTTGCCATCATATGATTTGATGATCCAGGTATTGGCACTTTCTTTGTATTCCCTTTGTAGGTAGGAGGAAAAACTTTCTCGTTGGGGTTCGTCCATCATTTTTGGGCCTTAAGTCTAGAGTCAGAGACTAATAGTGCGGTATCCTCACACAGGTCGATCCATTGTTCATGTTATCATGAAAAGGAATACTTCAGATAAGCGTGCATCCTCCCTTTGAAATCTCTCTTGAATTTTGAGTTATGACTGTTGTGATCATAGCTTATATACACTTAATACATCAAAGGAATTTATCAAAGGAAATCAATATAACCAGCATCAAATAAACTCTTTAAAAAGACAAAATATATCCCTCTTTCCTCACATTGCTAATTGTCATCTTCATCTTGTGATGTTGAGAGCATAGATTGGAGAGAGCACTTCCTCCCTCCTTGTTGGTGCCAGGTGTCAACCAACTCAACTCAAGTATCGTCAAATATATCAACTCAACTATTGAATTTTGGTTTTTATTTATTTATTGTGTAAATACAATCATCCATCTCAATCATTGGCCCATCTTTTCCTCTCTCCCATGCTATATTGACTAGTTTTTATCTTTTCAATCGAGTGGGTAATAAAAGACAATTTGCCAAGATCAAATATTATGCCCTATCTTATCACATCCTGCATCTACTTAGAAAACACCTTGAATGCCTTAGATTCAACTTCGAAGAATGTCCTTGGTAAGTGAAGAGGAGATGCATGCCCCCATCTAGTTAATATCACCCATTCCTTGTTCATTTCAACCCCAAAATCATTCCCTAGTAGCCATGAGATGGATTATTGGTCTTTGGATCAAATTTTTATGTCAGTAAAACCCTTGAATTCATCCTTTTCAGTGTCTAGTAATGCTAATCTCCTCCTCTCTTTTCTTTTAATAGCTAACCTCATCAAGTCACCTAAGGTTCATCCTTATAACACCCTCTCTATGCCTCTTTAACCATATTCATTGTTAAAACTTGGATCTAGTCTCACTCACCACCACTTTGGCCATTCCGTTATAGGACATGATCACCTGCATTTCTCCTGCAAAAACCTTAGCCTCGTCTCCTGTAGCACAAAGAAACACCTTTGTAATTCAATATGGAGCCATCTCGGTCAATATTGTGTGTTCATCAACTGTAGTGTCATTTCGAATGTTGTCTCAAGTTAATATTACTAGTATTACTTTTCCATTTACCATAAAAAACCTATTACCTCTAGCTGAGTTTTAAAAGTAGAAGAATAGACGAGTAGATAAACATAGATAGCCTCAAGCCCAAAGCTCTGAGTTCCTTGGTGTTTATATTTATGAGTTAATTTATATAATGGGTTCTCTTAACTTAATGGGATGCACAGGGAAACTATATATGTGTCAAATAAAAGGGCCTGCAGAACCCTTATGGTTGAGACCTCAAATGAAGAGCCACCTGCCAACTCACTTGGTCCTGAGTTCAGGGACACTCCATGCCTCAATGATAGATATGAGGCATATGCATGGAAAAAAGTACACTAGTTGTTTTAGATATAAAATCTGCCTCTAGATGAACTAGACTCATAGATCTACATGGTTTTTAGGAGGTCTTGGTTGCATAATGTCATTGCTCATCCCCCTATCTTCATATGTGCAGAGGTCGTTGAGTGGTTAGTGAAGCATGTTGATTCTGAAGAGGCCATGATCAAGGACAGACACAAAAATCTCATTTCCTCATTCAGTGCCTCTAAATTTAGATGTATTACAATCTCCCTAAGGAACAGATACCCTTAGATGAGGAATAACTATTAGATTTAAAGATCTTACCCAAAGAGCTTCTAAAGACATGGTGGATACAAAAAGGAACCTTTAGGTCCCAATCAAAAAAGGAATATTCTATCAATTTTCTAAATACTTCCTTTCAACTTATAGCTTCCATGTTATATAGGTTGTATGGCAGGCCCAACACAGAGACCTTCTATGAGGATGGGTCCCATTGATTTATTTTACAACAGTGAAAGGAAACCTTTTTCAGTGGATTAATATCCTCCCTCTCTCCTTGAAGGATAATATTAGAAAATATTAGAATCCAAGGGAAGGTTGGCAGCCTCAGTTCTTCATGGCCTCCTACCTACTAAACGTCATTCATGTCGATCACATATTCCCGACAATGGGTTAAAAGTGGACAGTGCAAGGGAATCTAGTTCACATTTACTTAAAAGTCCCTTGGGAGTCTCACTACATCCATTCTTACACCAAAACTTCTTGATCCCATTGTATGAAATAATTTTTAATGTGCATGATTCATGCATGTTTGAAAGAACCAAGCAGTTGATCTCCACAATCGATGATTGTCTTTTTTATCAAGATAGCATATGTTTGAGAATGTTTGGAGCAACCAATCCTCCTCATTTGTTGCAAAAATTTATAAATGACCAAATGTATTATAATAAATAGCATATCAAGTTTGCGTAGGGGTGGGTGAGAACTCTCACAAGACAAGAAGGATCCTTAACCACACATGCTAGTAGTACACTTGGATTCCCATAGTTGAAGTACATGAAAGAAGCAAGATCATAATTTGACACCTTGACAATATTCCATTTTGGGGATCTAAAATTCCATGGATATGATACCAACTCTAGGGTAAATAATCATTGTAAGGAATGTAAATACAGGTATGACTACCAATCATGGACGTGAATTGAGGAAGAGAAACAAAAATGTCAGACCAAGAGGTAACTCCTCAAATCAGAACTCTATATTATTCATTCAGGTTGTTCATTAGTATATACAAGAGGGAGTGATTGTTCGATTCATCTCCCGATGACTCTTTAATCCCTATGATTAGGTTTCAACGTTCCCCCCCTTAATCTGAATGGATGTTGGTGAGTCCAAACATCGTTCTGAATCTTTCAAGTTTTTCTCTTCCAAGTGATTTGGTGAAGATGTCTGCAATTTGCTCATTAGTGGAACAATGGTAGAGATGGATTGTTTTGGCCTCAATATGATGTCAAATCAGATGATATTTAGTATTGATGTGCTTTGTTCGATCATGGAACTTTGGGTTCTTGGCCAACTTTATTGCAGAGGTATTATCAATCATGAGTGGAGTCGATTGTATTTGTTTTACTTGCAAATCTTCAAGAACTTTCCTGAGCCACACAATTTCTTTTGTAGCCTCAGCTGCTACCACATATTTTGCCTCTGTTGTGGAATCTACTAGAACTGATTATTTGTGTGATCTCTAGGAGACAACTCCTAATCCAAGACTCTTAGAAAACCTGAAGTAGATACCCCAATTTCTTTGTCTCCATCGAAGTCTGAATCAAAGTATCTAATCAAGATGAAGTCACCCACCTGTGTATATTTGATTCCAAAGTCTTGAGTTCCCTTCAAGTACTTTAGAACTCTTTTTGCAGCAGACCAATTTCCCTCACAAGGCTTTTGCATGAGCCTGGAGAGGATTCCAACAACAAACAAAATGTCTGGTCTGGTAGTAGGTAGGTAGTTGAGACTTCCTAAAAGCTGTCTATACTTTGTTGCATCCTCAAATTCTTTTCCTTCAATGGATGTGAGCTTTAAGTTTTGTTCCATTAGAGTAGTCAGAGGATTGCATTTAGTCATGCCAAACCTGTTCAATAGATTTCCAATGTACTTCTTTTGAGAAATGAATATGGACTTCAGATGTTGAGTTACTTCAATACCAAGATAGTAATGAACATAGCCCAAATTAGTCATTTCAAAACCTTTCCTCAATTCCTTCTTTATGGATGCAATGTAGCTTTCATTGTTCCCTGTTATCAAAAGATCTTCTACATATACAACAAGATATACAACTGTTTTGCCAACCTTCTTGACAAACAAAGTTGCATCATCAAGATCATAATGTTTGAAGTTGAGTTTCAGAAGATGCTCAGTTAGTTTTTCATACCAGGCTCGCGATGCTTGTTTGAGGCCATACAAGGATTTCACAAGTTTGCATACTTTATGTTCATGTCCTTTCATAGAAAATCCTTCAGGCTGGGACATAAAAACATTCTCTTTTTGATCTCCATTCAAGAAAGCAATTTTTACATCCATTTAATGGAATTTCCAACTATTCTGAGCTGCTAGGGAAAACACTGTCTGGATGGTAGCCCATTTTGTTGTGGGGGAAAAGTCTCCTCATATTCGACCCCTTCCTTCTGTGTAAAACCTTTTGCCACAAGTGTGGCTTTGTGCTTGTCAAGTGAGCCATCAACTTTATACTTGTTCTTGTAGACCCACTTGCAACCAATTAGTTTGGTTCCCAATGGAGGATCAACCATCTTTCAAGTGCCATTATTTATGAGGGCATCGTACTACTTTTGCATCACTTCTTTCCATTCATCATGAGAAGAAACTTCTTTGAAGGAAGTTGGTTCAAAATCTATGGACAAATTCAATTCACAATCATAAAAAACATCCATATCAATAGTTGAATCAGAGCCATCTACATCACCTCCATTTTGCCGGTTTGAATTGCTAGTTCCTGTCCTTCCAACCTCTTTAGGATGAACACTTTCAAGTGTGTTTGTCAGCCACTTTGGGGGACCTTTTTCAGATGATCTAGCATGCTTCGTTGATTGAGTTGGGACATAATCAAGATTAAGTCTCCCAATTCTATCAATCACATCACTTAAAGTATCATCCGTTGTTGGAGTTTCATGCGGGGGAGAGAGTGCTTCAGAAGAAGATTCCACAGGTTGATCTAGTATAGGAATCCCCCCTTCAAGATGTGGAATTTGATTATAAAATTCTTGAAATGATTTTTCATTTGCGAATCTATCCGAGCGATCAATTTTCCTCTCAACAACATTGTCAGTTTTGGATGATTCAAGAAAGATTACATCTCTAGATACAACAAACTTTTTATTGACTTCATCATAGAGACAGTATACCCCAGGAAGGTACACTTACAACTTCTTGTACCAATTTTGTTTCTATGTACCATTGGTATCAAGGCATAACTGTGGAACCAAAGACCCTGAGATGCTTTACCGAAGGAATGTGCCCATACGACATTTCATAAGGAGTCTTGTTTCTAATATCATTAGATGGACATCTATTCTTTATATATACAACACATAGAACTACATCAGCCCAAAACATCAATTTTACATTTTTGAAAAACATCATGGAGCGTACCATATTTAAGATTGTCCTATTCATTCGTTCAGCTATTCGTTCTGTTAGGGATTATAAGGCACAATTGTTTGATGTTTGATCCCATGTTGGCGAAGATAGTTTTCAAATTCATTTCAAGTGTATTCTTTTCCATTATCAGTGCGAACAGAGCCAATATGAGATTGTGCATCATTTTCAATCCATGTACGAAAGTTCTTGAATGTTTGAAAAACATCAGATTTGTTCTTCAATAAATAAACCCAACACATTCTGGTGTAGTCATCAATAAATGTCATGATATATTTATTTTCATTTGTAGAAGGAACATGCATTGGACCACATAAATCTGAATGAATGAGTTCAAGTTTTCTATGTTCTCTTGAATGTGAATCATGAAAAGACTATTTTCTATGCTTTCTTAGAATGCAAGCATCACATTGCTTAAGTTTCCTAGGAATTGTAGGCAAACCAATAACACCATTTTTCTTCAACAAGCAGAGGTTGTCATAGTTCAAGTGTCCAAATCTAGCATGCCATAATAAACTTGATGGAAATGTACCTTCGTCATACTGAGAATTATATGAGAAATTTTGTGCACGAGCAGAGGTACCCTGCAGCTTGAGAAGCCTTTATTCTTCTATCCCTGTCATGACAAGTGAGTGGTCTAATGCTTTTCTCACCTCAATCTTGCCATCAAACATATGAATGGAGTGTCCTTGCTGGCAGATGTGGACCAAGGACAACAAGTTTCTCCTCAGTTGTGGGAGATATAGAACATGATGCAGAAGAAAGTCTGGAAGACCAGACAGTTTAAGCCTGATTGTGCCAAGCCATGATGGCTTGAGTTTTGATTTGTCTGCAAAGTATACTGCTCCATCAACATTGTCAATAAATTATTCAAAAAAATATTTTCTAAAAGTCGTGGCAAGTTTCTCCTGAATCAAGCAGCCAATCATTTTTCCAAGAAGTAAGTGAAGCATTAAATAAGTCTTCATTTACTCCAATATTACAGTGTGCCACAACATAGTGAGCGGATTCAGGTGCTTTACCTTTCTCTCTGTCATTAGTCTTACCTTTAGGTTGATTTATTTCCTGCTCAATTCTATCCCAAGGCTGCTTGCATGTGGATGCATCATGTGATCCATCTCTTTTGCAACGTATGCAATGCAAATCTGACTTTTCTCCTTGAGAGTGTATGCCCCCCCGCCTCTGAAATATCTTCCTCTTCCTCTTCGACCACCTCTTCCTCTGGAAGAATCTTGGGCGAGATTCTTTTCTTTATGAGCAAGGCACATAGCTTCTTCGGAAGATTCAAGGGTTGTCTTCTTTCCAAAAGCTTTCTCTCTTTCAACGAATTTTTTCACAAGAGAGTCAAAGGTAATATCTTTGAGATTTCCATTTGCTTGCAATGACTCAAGATAATTGGAGTAAGTAGGATAAAGTGCCTTGAGAAAAGCGATCAGAGGAATATCCAATTCAACCTCATTGACTTTAATATCATGCATTATAGATTTTACTTCGGATGCAAGAGTGAGAGGATCATTATTTTGTAATTCAAGAGTGAAGAGTTTAATCATGAGTTGAACAACTTCAAGTGCAGAGTGTGAGTCATAAAGTTCTTTTAGCTTTTGTAAGGCATCGAATGAATTTGAAAATGGCGAAATGTCTCCACTCACCTCTTCACTTACTGATGTTGCAATCAATGCATAGGCTTTGTTGTTCTTATTTTCCCAAATGGCGAGCTCCTTGTCTGAGGTAGGCTAGACCGGCGCTTTGTCTCCTTCTTCAACACACACTCGTTTCCATAGCTCATTAAAAATGAGAGTATGTTGGATTTTTCGCGACCATTCAGGATAATTCTCCTTTCCATTGAGAACTACTCCCGCAATAGATATAATTGAATGCATTGTAAAATCTAAGTGCTATAAAAATACTTCTGCTGCAAAATTTTACTCCTAAAAAAATCTGATTCTGATATATAGAGACAGAGGTATCACTATACAAAATGTAATACCATACACCGCTGAATATCATTCAACGTAATAGCATTCACCATTCACTGACTCTAATATTCAATGCCATACACATACAATGCAACAACTTACAGTCACTAAAAATAATCATACCATTCGCGCAGGAGAGGAGGCTCTCACGCATAGGCCATGAGCATATCAACAGGAGCACTCACGCATAGACCACGAGCGTATCAGCTAGAGCACTCATGCATAATAATGACCAATGGTCTCCCTCATAACCGAGCATCGATATATCCCACGATATGGACGAAGCCCAAGCTATGGGAGGAGCGGTCATAGTTTTGTCCTACTTACCACGATCCCACGCAGCGTTCACCTTACAGAGGCCATTCTCCTCATCGTGATTAAGCTAGTCCTCGAGCTGCAAATGGGAGCCCACATTATAGAGATCGTCTAAGGCAGAGGCGGGAGCGGCTATGGCGGGAGTCTCGGTGATTCTTCATCTTTCGGCCATGGCAGAACAGACTGAGAGAGCTTTTCTAAAGCAACCAAAAGTCTTTCTCAGTTCCAAGACGTCTGGAAGGGGAAACGACCTGGAAAAGGTGGCAATAGGTTTTGGAAGAATGTTGGTCTTAGCTTCAAGGAACCTACATCGACAAGAAGTGTCCATTCATGGGTACTGTTTCAATAAGAGGTCGTATATTAGCTGGAACATGTTACAGTGTGGAAGAAGCAACACACAGCGAATGAAACCGTTTCAAAATTAGGGATTCGACTATGTATGAGGATCGCCAAGCTAGGAGTCAATTGTATTCTTGGATGGGAGGTAGCGTCAGAGCTGCCAAGCTAGCCAGAATCAACAGAATAATAGTGAGAGAGATGTCAGTCTGCATAGGCAGAATAGGGAGTTACAGAGCAGAGGGAAGCCAAAAATGGCGTTGGCTCTGATACCATGTCAGACCAGGAGGTAACTCCTCAAATCAGAACTCTATATTATTCATTCAGGTTGTTCATTATTATATACAAGAGGGAGTGACTGTTCGGTTCATCTCCCGATGACTCTCTATCTTCTCTATTATTTATTTATATTAATTACAATTGTTCACCCAATCCCTATGATTAGGTGTCAACAAAAAAAAATCCTTGAAATTATCAGAAGTTATTTTCAAGATAGGTTATAATTCATCTCACGCGAAAAAATAGAAATCTCAAGCTGAAAGATAATCCCTTTCCAAGAAACAAGTTTCCCATCATGAAGTAGCTAGAGTTGCATGCAATAATTTGATGTGGGAGTAAGAAGTAGCTTGCGTAGCCTAGGAGATTGAGCTCAAAAAGAAAGAAGAAGAAGAAATTAGGAGGGAAGAAGAAATGAAGAGAAAGTAGAGGAAGAAAGGAGAAAATCATAGGAAGAAGAAGAGAAGGGACAAAAAGAAGTTGAGGCCAAAGTGAAAGAAGAAGCTCTCAAGGCCCAATCGGAAGAATAGAAATAGGGTTTCCAATAAAACCTAGCTTCCATGGCCATTAACCCATTTGAACTAGTGGCTCCTACCATCACAGGTGGTAACTTTCCAATTACAAAGATGCGCATCACACCAACAAGGAAGAGGAACGTGATTAGCCTAGGTAGATTCAGATATGACCGTGCCTTGAATAGGATAATGGAGCACAAGAAGGAGACACTATCAACTCCTCGTATGCCTCTAGTGTTAGTCACCATAGAGAGCCCCATTCTGCAAGACACCAAAAAAGATCCACTTGCCATGGATTTAACAGGCACAACATTCTTTCAAGCCACTAAGAGAAATGTAAAAAACCTCCATGAACAAGTAAAGCAAGAAGATGAATACAAAACAGAGCTGAAGTATTAGGTCAAGCTATTAAATGTTGACAATAGAAATTTGAAGGAGGGAACCAACATGGAAAAGTATAGGTCTTGTACCTCTGAACTGTGTGAATCCAACAAGACCATGGTCAAACAAGTCTACCCATGCCTCTTGCAGCTCCAAAATATATTCACCACACTACTACAGCTTTGGGAATTAGCTAAGAAAAGAGGCATTTAGCTACAAGGAGTACAAAATTTTATGAACTGGTCAGAGAAATACCCTAAGGAATATTTATGGGCTTTGTGAGTGGTCCCTAGTATTAATGAAGAGTACTGACATATGACTATGTCATTGTTAACATGACCCTTAAGAACTAGGAAAAGTTGGATAAAGACATATCATGATCTGTAGCTCAATACCAACAACATTATTCCTTAACTAAGAGATTAATCAAAATGAATAAGTTACCAACCATTGGAACTGAGTGAGAATCCAAGCTAGATGAAGTAGAAAGAGATGTTGAATACTAGAGAATTGCCTTTTAGTGTCTTAACAAACAAACTCACAAAATACAATCTCAAGCAACACATTGTGAAGCCCTCAAAGTAGAAAAAGGTTCTAAACTCCTTCATGGTCTCACAAAAGAAATATGCACAATCCCTCTCACAGAGCACGTCAGAGTATCATGTCATCATTAAAGGGTTATTACCCAATAGTATGAAGATGATTTTCTCATGTTATAAGATTTTGGTAGCTTATCTTCATGAAGTCCTAGGGTTCCTTGTGGAAGATTCAATGAGATTATAGTAGCTGAATTTTTCCATCCCATGAGAGTTATAAACTATTTCCCTTAATTATATTTGAAAATGATGAGAATATGAAGATATTGGAACTGACTAGTAACCAACAGTCCCTAGGAGAAGTTACTGTTGTAATATATAAATGATGTGAAACTCCTAGTAAAAAGGACATTGAATGCCTGAACTGCTTTACTTTTGAACTTTCAAATCTTTAGTAAAATTTTATTGAGTTTAAAAATCAAGATCTAAGAATTTGGTGTACTTTGTATCCATTGACAAATAATATTCAGAAGGCCACTATCAAAATCATGACTCAAAATGTATCGTGATATTGCTTCATATGAATCTTAAGTGTTTTCATTTGTGCATGCATTATGTGATATTTATTAATATTAACTAACATATTATTATGTGAACCAAGAAGTTCTTTCTCAAATTGTTACTAATTCTTGATGATCACTTTCTTCACTGAGTACTTATTAGAATAGAGATTAGCTATTCTGTGTTTGCTCTAATAAGTTAAACATTCTAGTGCTACAGAATCAAATAATTGTTTTCTTAGTTCAATAAATGTCATGTTTAGTATTTCCTATCCACGTCTATCTTTCAGCATTTAGTTAGTTTACAATAGTTTTCTTTCTAGAGTTAGATAGTTTTAGTTTAGTTTGCATGCTCCCTGTTGTGATGGTCATTCAATATCTCATATCATTCAACAAATCAAGCATGGTTGTCGAGCCAAAATTTGGATGGGTCTCTTACCCCAAATGGTGTGAGGTCTATTTAGGACCTCATACTAGAGAGAACCCTTGTGGTTTTTGTTTGTTCATTTATCCTTGTCAATAAGGGGATGGTTCTAAGAGGTGGGTACTCCATCCTATCTAATTTGTTGTGTCAATGAATCAAAACAACCAACAATGTAAACTTTGAAACGAGAACTATAAACTCAAAATAGGAACTCTGGCCAAAAAACCCCCAAAAAACATGAAAAACAGTGCTAAAAACGAAAAGTGTGTATACTAGAACGATGGTTTTTTTTTTAGGGACAATTTTGAACATGTTATAAAAATGACAGTGAAACGAATTTTTTGTGCAAAAATTGTGCAAAAAACACCTTGAAAATGAAAAGTGTTGATACTGGAATGATGGTGTTTTTTTAAGGTCAATTTTTAACATTTTTAAAAATGCCAGTAAAACCGAATTTTTATGTGCTAAAAAACAGTTGCTTTTTAGGGAAAAAAACACACTAATGTTTTTGGTAGAATAACATTTTTCTCTCCTAAGTATAATTTCAACATGTTTTAGTAATGACGATAAAGATAAAATTATGGGATGTGAAACGCATTAAAATTCTATTAGTTTTCATCCATGTTGTTAAACATATAATAACATCACACTAAAAATCGTTAAAATTCTAATTGTTTTCAACTATAACATTAAAGATACAAAAAAAATGGAAATTTTTCAACCATAAAATTAAAAAACCATGACATTATGAACAAATTACATGACTAAATTAATCAAAACGTCATTATATTGAATGAAACATACATTATATCTCTAATTTATTGTTGCATTGTAGATATTCTAAACAATAAAAATTGTCATAATTAAAACATATAATCCAACAACATAAAAATTACTCATAACTTCTTATTTAACACCATATGGAAATCAAAAATTTTATTTCAAGATACAATGTAAACATCAGTTCTATAAATTGTCTTAGACAATTATTCAAAATCACTCATATTTTCTTACACACCATCAGAATTCACATCTTCAGATGAATGACTGGATGCAGACGAAGATGTTCCATATTCTTTCTTTCATCAACTAGTGCCCCATCTGAGTCCACATGCATGCCCACCATATCAGGTTTCAAAATTCTTCTGTATCTACAACTGTTTTCAGCAGACTCACATCTCAACATTGTTCCTTCTGGTAACAACCTTTTCAGAATCTCTATCGTCTTGAAGTGAAGAGTTCCTCTCTTTGTTAAATTGAAGTCATAAACAAGTATGTCAACATCTTCCAATTTTAAGAGGTCTGTGCGACGACGATTTATATTTGTACTCTTTCTTTTTCTCTTTCCGCCAATTTTTTTTATCAACTACCATCTCTGGCTTATACACACCATTGAATGGATGTGTATTTGTGGCATACCAATGTACTTCAACACCTGTAACATCTTGATTTTCTGTAAAGACCTTTATAACCTTAGCAACCCAGAATGGATAGCCGTTGGGATCTCCATCTGCTAGCACTGCGATCATGCAACCCTCCTTAATATCCTATACTGAACCTCTGTAAAGGTCTTCCATGGCTTCACGTTCTGCATGAGATCTTCTGGAACCAATATACATCTTTCTTTCCTCTGCGTGCCTTCATTTGTTTTTCTTGAAATGATATCACTTTGATTATTGAAAAATGACTCCCACCAAACTGAATAGCAATGTCAAAGTATTCATATGTATATATAATATATTTTTTAATTTCTTCTAGGCAATCAGAATAATTTATATCTCTATTATGTCTGTGTGCATTATGAACTTCAGTAACTGATTGTAATAACGATATATTTGATGCAAATATTGAATGATCTGCAATAAACTTCAAAAATTCCAAACCTGATGACGGTGCCCATTTTGCAGTAGTTGAATACTTCTTGCCCCATATTAGTGTTTTCCCATCATTTTTTTTATACGGAATTGATGTTGGAAGCTAATGTCATTAAGTTGTTCAATGCATTTCTCCTCATCTATTAAACCTTTGCATGTCCATTATTACTTTCTATCTATAATCTACTAAAACAATTCCCAAACAATTCCCGAGCCAAATCAAAAGACAGGATTCTAAAGAATGAAGAATAAGTTCATGTCGTTGCCTTGAGCACTGGCATGGCCCCTGAAAACATGAAACAATTATCAGCTCAGTTGTAAACAACTCGGAGAAAACCTACAATACAATTGCCTTGAATATAAATCCAAAATTTATTTTACATACATGCAGATCATCGTTGCTCTTTGAGTTCATTTTCTGTCAAGATCCTAGTCATATGGGGATAATTTCCACTTGGTGGTAGATCACTATCATCAATCTTCACTGTTTGCAAAGAAAAATGTGTTGCTAGTCCAAATTCCTTAACTTGAAACCAACGGTGATCAACTTCGTCGGAACAATCACAATAATCGTAATTTTTAACCAACATATGTCAAACAGTGACAAACTATTTCCAAATTCTAGTTCGATGAACTGAGTTTAATCATCGCCTTTTTATAGCGGCACTTCCTCCAACAACACTCCATCGAGTAGTGGCACCATGAATGCAGCGGTAGCGACACTTCCTCCCACAACACTCCATCAAACAGCGACACCATGAACTCATAGGCAGCGGTGGTGCAGTAAATTACCAGTTTGACGGCAAGGCTCCGGGTAGATTTGGCTTCAACCCCGTCAACAGCCTGCAGTTGCACCCAGTTCAGGCACAAAACCGTCTTCCATTATGAACGGCTTCATCACGTCTTCTTATCGAACTGTCACAAGCAAACACGTCATCGCAAACAATAGACGAGATCCACCACATGTTGCAATATGTTCAACGCCTGGATGTTGTGTCCAGCAAAAGCGGATGCGAGAAAACAAACGGCACTGGATCACTTCCCATGACTCGATCTCTGACATCAATTTCACGATCTCAAATAATTCGGCACGTTCAGGTACAAATCCTTCGTCCCGCCTCGCATTTTGAAAAAAAAAAACTCAAAACACTAGAGGTGATGTCCACAGGAATAAGAAAAAAGGCCCATGATCCGTTGACATTGTGGCCTCGTGGTGAGTGCTGGAGCTGATAGACGTTTCTCATCGAATCAGTAGATGAGTGCGTCGATCACACTCAACAGAGAACTAATATTCTCACACATCACACAGTAATAACCTATGCTTACTATGTAATATATTTACACATGAACAACATTGCAAAATTGGCATGATCCCAGCCCCTCTCATGAGAGTCAGCACTGAACCAGTTCCGATACCAACAAGAAAATTGGAGGGTCAGTCGTGATGGACAGATTACATACAAAAATAATTAGTGTATTATTATCAAATTTAAATTACAAACTATATAAATAGTGCTCATGAGATTTAATAGATTTGAATCGCTTGTTGATAAAATATCTCAACAAATTTCAACTACCAATCAACATAATCTATCAATTTACTAATGTAAGAGTTATTTCCAAGTTCCACATATACACAAATGTCACTGCCTTGACAGCGTGTCAACTTTAACACTCACCTCCATACCTCATGACAATACAGAATTGGCAAGTGACTCAATATATTGTTTACAAGAAGGGTTCCAATTTCTAATGATGTCGCCTTGTTTGCCAATTGGTTTGCTATAGAGGTGTTATGCCGAAAAACATAGACCACTATGAACTCATTCAAAATTTTCAAATACTGAAAAAAAAATTAAATAGGATGTTGAGCTAAATTTGTTAGAGAAGAACCCAGAGGAAGGTGTTGAATTATATTCTTGGAGTCTTATATTGTCATCATATTATAGACCTTGATAGGGATAGATTATATCAACTCTTGAAATAAAGCATAAACCTCTCCTTAGTTGTTGGTGGTATACCGAAAATTCTATGAAAGTTATAGTTCAACACGTTAACACTTCCTACACCTACTACCCCAATTTTAATTTATTAATTAATTCATAACATTATAAAACAAATTATATTTTTTTAAATAACATTAAAGACACTAATCACAAATAATTGTGTTGAGAGGCACTCTAAAACCCAATATGACAACAATGTTGTAAAACACTAGTTATATAAAACATTATTTAGTGTAATATTATGTTGACTCAATCAACATTATAATTTTAAAAAATAAATAATAATTAAAAAACTAATAATTTTAAAGAATCTAATTAAAAAACTAATAATTCAGAAATGTACTAAAAAGAATCTGGACTAGAACAACAGACAAACTACAGTGTGACCACTTGGGAGAATTTAGAGACATAAAGAGTAGTTGAATGACAAAATCGTAACAATGAATACAGAGTAAGCATTTGTACCATAAATACCCTTTGAACATGAGATTAAGCTAGCAGGTGGTAACAAGTTATGACAAGGGAATAAATGATTGAGAGTATCAATGTGGACAAGGCGTAATGGAAATATAATAATAATATTGGATATGAAAGGGCGTGTATGCTATTTAATATTATTAATTAATTCCAATCTTCCACGTCATGATCGAGAAATAATTTGTCAATTTTTTTAACAAATCATGAAAACTAAGTGCATTATTTTGAAAATTGTGATGAAAATTGTGATTGACCATTTTTGCAAATTACAATTTTGATAAAAAGTTTAAATAAAATATGTCCAACCCAGTATGGAAAAGATGTTGTAATGTTTTGTGTTGTAAATATTTTGACTCGGTCAAATTATATACAAATTCAAATTAAAATTAAATTAATAATGTGAAAAGTTTTTTACTGGATCAAAATAAAATAAAAATAATAAAAAATACCATTAAAATAAAAATAACTTCATGGTATTTGTCCATGGTATTGCTCCATGGTACGAGAACCCATGGTATTCATGTGGAATATAACCTATTTAAAGGGGAAAACTAAATCAGTCTAGATCTATCTTAACTCTGGACATACCAAGTGTTGAGAGGGATCAAATCTCCTTAGATACAAACCTCTTTTAGAGTGCAAAGGGATTTGATCCCTCTTCTATGCTTGGTAGATCCATAGTTAAGATGGATCTAAGCTCATATTAAGTAATAAAAAAATGAATAAAAATATTAATATTAAATAATAAAAAATGAATAAAAATTTGTTATTTGCATATGTATAAGATAACTAAATAAATATTATATTTTTTATAATTAATTTAAAATTTTAATAATAAATATTTATATATTAAATAAAATTTGCAATTTTATTTTATTTGGTAAATCAAAAGTTTCTATTAGTTCTTGTAAAAGATACATCATTGAGAGCTTCTCAAAAGAAAAACATCAGTCTCATTTCTATTTGGTCAAAAAAACATTTGACCAAAATAACAAAAAAACTACAGGTTCACAAACATTTGCCCATCTTGCCCAAAAGAAACCAAGTACCAAAATACAGGCCACTATCATAATCAATCCACATTATTCCTTAGAGCTATCATAATCAATCCACATTATTCCTGAGAGCCTAGTCTGCAGGACTGTTATAATGTTGCTAATGGAAAGCTTAATGCTCATGAGCCTTTGTGTGTTCCACTCTCCCCTCTAGGTGATCCAATCATTCATCAAGGTGCCTTTGTCCATGATGGAGGGAGGCCTTTGATACAATCTCGTTACAAGAGGGAAGCCTGGGTGTAGCTTGCACCAACGAACACCTTGCACTGCAATAACACAGAATTTCGGCCACTACACTCTTCCCATAACCAAAGAACTTCTGATAGCACCCACTATAGTCCACAAGAACAAAATTGTCCCTGCTTCTTCTGGAGCCTTCTCATACAAGGCGTAAAAACTGTCTACTTCATTACGTTGCATTCCCTCTACGTGTGGGGATATTGAACGCCCCTCGAGGCTTGTTTTCTGGCCTGTTCATCTCCCCCATCGGGAATAAAATTTGTTATTTTTAATTTTAACAAAATTGACTTTTTTTTATAAATTTTAGTAAAAATATAAATTTTACATTTTTTAAACTTACTCTACTTTATATAGATTATAGTTGTTGCATTCAAAAATAATGTAAAAAAAAGTCTCATTTAATTATGACATCAGAATTATTAAAATAATATCAAAATAAACATGTTTTTGGATAATTGCTTTGAAAAATGTGATGTAAAATTATATTTTATATGATAGTTGAATGACAAAGAAAATTAAAAAATAAAAGATATTATATGACTAGCTTTACTTTATTTTTATATATTAATTATTAATTATTTAAATAAATATTAGTATTAAGTAATAAATAAAATAAATAAAAATATTAATATTAAATAATAAAATATGGATAAAAAGTTGTTAAATATGTATAAGAATAATTTAATAGGTAAATAAATTCAAATATTTTTATAATTAATTTAAAATGTTAGAAAATTTAATAATAAATATTAATAATCAAAATATTTATATATTAAATAAATTTTGCAATTTTTTTTAATAAATTTTAGTAAAAATATAAATTCTAATTTTTTAAACTTACTCTATTTTAGATAGATTATAGTTGTTGCACTAAAAAATAATGTAAAAATAAGAAATTTTCATTTAAATATGAGATAAGAATTGTTAAAATAATAGCCCTATGGGGTGTAGAATAGATTCTGATGGGGTGTATTGTTAAGTCACTCCATGATGTGAAGGACACCAGTTCGAAACTCCGTGGGCAAAAAATCAGTCATATTAAGTGCTGGTGTGGCCCAAGCAAGGTGAATTCCCCTGCTAATTTTGACTGCTTAGATGCCCCTAGGTCGCAGCTTCTCAAGTGTCGCGACCCTATGTTGTGATACCTTAAGATCATCGTAGGCACTGTGCGGCACCAACGATATTTTGTCGCAGTTATACAACTACTCTAACCCGGACTACGTTAACTTCTTTTACACTTCAACACTTAGTCAATTTTCTAATTCCAATCTTCTTATTTAATATGGAGTGGAAATAAACTTCATAAACATTCAATAATTTTGCGATAGCATAAAACCAACAATGTACAAGAGTATGTGACGGGAGGGGGCAACTCCCAAAACATTTTTTCCCTTTGCTTCTTTTAATAACTTCAAATATAATTTACAACAGTTTATAAAGGGCTAGCCATGCCCAAACTCATGTGTTTCCCAAGTACAAAGTTACAAAGGTGGCAGTCGTTGGCCCAACCCAACGCACTTCCCAAAATTCCAAGTTCCACAACCTAGGGCATACCCATCCTAAGGTGGACGCCTTTCCCAACATAAAACCCAAAAATGGAGCCCCAAAACAACCTGGAAAACCAACCCTCGGCTCTGCCTAGAAACCAACTCACTTGGACGATCTCTCCTCCCTACGACGTAACTTAGCTGAGTTTCCAAATTTTGTGATGTGTGCCCCGTGGATTTGCAATATCGCACCCCTTACATTTTTGTGCTATCGCAAACTTCGACCTTTTTGTGATCTGCTCTGCGATATTACTTCTCTTGTGCAAACTTGATTTTTCCTCCTCCAAGTGTTGAACTCCCTTCATTTATATGTGTCCCTGCTCCTTTATTTTATGTGGGTTCGTGCCCCTTCATAGAGTTGATCCGACCTTACTTCTTATGATGGCGCCCCTTCATGGGTAGGCACGCCCTTAGGTCGTTTTCCCTGTAGGCGTGTGGGTGCCCCTTCGCTAGGCGGCTCCCTGTCGTGCTGCCAACGTTGCCACCACTAGTCATTGTCATGTCGCACACTCCACATCTCATTGCCCGCTCGCTTGTCTGTCGCACCCCTACTCGCTACGTCTTGCCCATCGTGATCGCACTTCCTTACCTTGCTTGCGCACGTGGGCACAATCCTATTGACTTAGGTTATTATCGTGTTGTGTGATATATGGGCACACTCTCTCTCACACGCCCTCTGCTATTCTCTTATCAGCGTAGTGCCCCACCTTCGTGCGGGCATGCCTAGGTCGCGTGCCCCTCTAACTCGTGCACATTTCCCTATGTTGACCTAGGCGCCCCTCCTCCATGTGAGCGAGCTCGTCACATAGGCATGCTCATCATGCCTCCAAGTCAGTTTTTTACCACAAAGTGAGCATGGACTTTCATGAACGCTTATTGGCCTTAGTGCTAACTCAAGGTCGTGACATCCCCCCCCCACTTCAAAAAGTTTGTCGCCCTCGACAACACCATCTCAACAAACTCTATTGCCAAGACCACTTGTCACAAAATTCCACCATCTCCAACGCCAATCTTCCTTGTTGCATGAACTCCTTGTCTTCATCACATGAACCTTCATCAAGGCTCGTGACTCTATGTGGGTAAGACTCCTCAACCTCACTGTCATTAGCCACAACTCATCATAATCCTCGACACTGCCCCAACCCATGGAAGGCTACTCCCTCCACTTGGTTGCAATGCATTGTTGCAACTCATATCACTCCAACCCACTACATATTGTCATCATGTGAACTGTTGTTGTCATACTCCAACTCAACTCCAACAAATCTCAGCGCATTGTTAGCCTTCATGACTCGAACTAGTTGGGTAGCTAATCCAACCATCACATCTAAACCATGAGAATGCACCTCCTGATCCATAATTGGTTGTCTCTCCAACACTTCGTCACATCTTCAACTCGATCAATAACTCTTTCACCTCCACACATCAATCCTTCAACAAACGTTCATCGTGCCATATCCATGTCCATGAAGAAAACTTCATCTCATCTCTGATATGTTTCACACCATCGTTGTCAAAGGGGAAAGTCTCCACTTGCCTCATCGTCTCGTCCATGTGTTTCCCATGGTCATAGACCAACAGCCTCCATGTCCATCAAAAATGGCTAAGTCTCATCAGACTCAACCCATGCCTAAGTTCTCCCACCAAGGCACCTTCGTCGTTGCAACCACCATCCAACTATAGGTATCTCACTCCTATCGCATCCATCAAGTCGCTCCTCACGAACACATCCCATACGGTGCCCACAGTATATGCCCCATACTGCATCAAAGTCAAATTAAAACTTACCTCGTCTCCTCAATGAATTGTATACTCCAGGAACACCATCACATGAATTATTCATCGGCAGCAACTGTCTTCAAGTCGTCATAAGCTCCTTCGAACCATCTTCATCCAACACTTCAGGCAAGCACACTTTCCTTGGTCGCAAGTCCCATCGCAAGTTGCCTCTTCCCTTTTCATCGCATGAATGCTCTCGTAGGTTGCCCATGTCTTCCTTTAAAAACAATGATGGCCTTGTTGTTCAAATGCGTCAAGCATCCCCATTGTTCCATCTGCATAATTTCTTCACATCCCACTAGCACGTCCATCGCGCATAACATTGTTACTTGGCACTTCTACTTGATGCCCATATGCAATGTCTCTACAAGCACCCTCGCTTGATGTCCCTACAGGAAGTTTGTCGTGCCCATCTTCTTCAACTCAATGCATATGACTTCAGTTTCCCAACTCGTCCACTTCAACAAAACTGATGCAACCTTAGCCATTGCATCCTTGTTTTCAGTCAAGTTAACGCCCTTGGTTTCCCTACCCTCATATCACCATCACAAGTCCCTTCCATCATTGCTATCTCTCCCACTAAAGGTTCGCCAAAGACTTCTCCTTGGCCCAATGAGGCTCTAATGATGAAGTCCACCCAAGTATGTGTTATGTCTTCTACATTTCGATGTGCCCTTACTTCGTTATGTCCATGAGTGATGTCGGGCATTTATCCAAATTTCCACTCAGCTAAGCATGGCTCTCTCATCACATGGTTCATCACGTTCCACCCTTGTCTCGGGCATTCGCACCTTCTGCTTTAAGGTCGAATACTTCCCAGACAAATCTTGCAAAATCCAAAATCATTCATCACATAACTAAACACAAACATACCTCGACCTTCCAAGTGAAATTCATCCATGGTTGCGATATGCACGAATCTGATCTAACTTTCGCAAGCACCATCTCACCAATTTCTTCCTCTTTCATTGGCACATATACAACACTTATTTATTCATACTCATCCCCATGGTCAACTTATTCCCTCAATGGTTGCAACATGCCCAAATCAGGTTCATCCATGGTAGGCATCGTCCCACCAAACTCTTCCTCTTTTGGCTACATGTTCACAACACTTACTTCAAACTTTACCATCATACTAATTTCCTCTCCATACATCGCAGCTTCTTCTTTTTCACGGTCAACAGCTTCAACCTGCCCAAATGACCAACCAAGATGAAGAAGCCCCCTTCTAACATTGTCTTCCAAAACTTTGAGCTCTTCTCGTAACCTCAGCCTTTCTTTTTTCATGTGGTCGAAACTATCCATGAGTTTCATAAGTCTATCACGACCCTCTTGTAGACCTATTATCATACTACCCAACTCTTAACAAGCTCACATCCTTGATTGCAGTTTTTCTTCCAAACTTTTCCAAGTGCCCACCTTTGCAAAGTAGGCTCTGATACCATATGCTCACAGAGTGGGCAGATGTGTCAACAACTTCTGTCAACGCCCACTTTCTTCGAAACAAACTCTAATACCATCTGTCACAACCCCACATTGTGATGCCTTAAGACCACCATGGGCGTTGTGCAACACCGAAGATATTTCTTCGCAGTTGTACAACAATTCTAACTCGAACTACGCCTACTTCTTTTCCACTTCAACACTTAGTCAATTTTCCAATTCCAATTGTATTATTCAATATGCAGCATAAATAAACTTCATTAACATTCAACAATTCTGTGATATTGGAGGCGTGGAGCAATTGGTGCCGTAAACATTCAGGAAAATCAATCAACATGCCGCTGCTTGTTTGCTGGGCAATATGGATTGCTCGGAACCAGGTTATATTTCAAAACAAGGCGCCTCATTGGCCTGCAATTCTGAGTCACACTATTGCAGACTTCGATTTACTTCCTGCGACAGCTCCTAATAATCCCATCCGCACTATCAGGCATATAAATCTGGACAAATCGAAGCCCTGGGCATTCTTCGATGGCTCTGCCCAAGAATCAGGATGCGGTGGAGGAGCGTTGCTATACCTCAGCGATGATCATTATTATAAAGTCCATATCAAGCTTGGCATAGGCAACAATAATTTCACTGAATTAAGCACTGCAAAACATATTATTCACTTTGCGATTCAGAACAGTGCAGCCACCTTCAATTATTTGGGGATTCACAAATTGTTTGTAACTGGCTGAACGATGCAACACACTGCAATGCTTTCTCTCTGAGACATATTCTCGAAGAGGCAAAAAGACTGATTGCATCATTTGAATCCTTCAACTGCAGCCATATATACAGGGAACAGAACACTGATGCAGACCAACTATCTAAAGAAGCAGCTCAAAATCAACGGGACGACTGGCTGATCCAGGAGGTGATTGATGGAACTCCCCATCAGTACTATCACAGACCTTTTCAAGAGATTTTCTAGGAATGGGTCTTTGACCCGCATATAATCAGTTTCCATTTTATGTAGCTTTTGATATTTGTTATTTCATGTATAAACATCTATGTAACTGAAACAGTCTCAACAGTGCTCTCTGCAAAGAGCTGGAATATATTTGTTTCTTCTAAGTTTGGGCATATACAGCCTCAGATACTAGAACTCCCTGTGTGGAGTCATGACAAATGGGGCTTCTTAAGGAAGGCCTCTGGACCACAATATGAATGCAACAACATCTGCAAAATGTAATTTCTCCATATTAATGAAATTACGACTTTTTCCTTATGGGAAAAAACAATTCTGTGATATCGTAAAACCAACAATGTACAAGAGTATGCAGTGGGAGGGGGAAAATCCAAAAACATTTTCCCCATATGCTTTTTTTATTAAATTCAAATATAATTTACAACAATTTACAAAGGGTCAGTCATGCCCAAACTCATGCACTGCCCAAGTACAAACTTACAAAGGTGGCAGTCATTGGCCCAGCCCAACGCACTTACCCAAAATTCCAAGTTCCACAACCTAGGGCATGCCTAGACTAAGGTTGACACCTTTCCCAACAGAAACCCCAAAAATGGCGCCCTAAAGCAACCCAGAACACCAACCCTTAGCCCTACCCAAAAACCAGCTCACTTGGGCGAGCTCTCCTCCTTCTTGTGATGTGCCTTAGCTACGTTTCCAAATTTTGAGATACCGCACCCCTTATGTTTATGTGATATCGTAAACTTCGCCCTTTCTACGATCTTCTCTACAATATTACTTCTCTTGTGCGAACTTGCTTTTGCGTCCTCCAAGTGTTGATCTCCCTTCATTTATATGTGTCCATTCCCATTTATTTTATGTGGATCAATGCCCCTTCACAAAGTTGAGCCGACCTTACTTCACATGTGGGTGCCCTTCATGGGCGGGCGCACCCCTGGGCTGAGTTTCCTGTGGGCATGCAGGCACCCCTACCTAGGTGCTCTGTCTGCCATGTTGCCCACGCTACCACTGTTTCTCATTGCCATGTCGCACACTCCACATGGCGTTTCCCACTTGCTTATTTGTCTCGCCCTCACTCGCTATGTCTCGTTCATCGTCGTCGCACTTCCTTGCCTTTCCCACTACATCTTGCCTGTCACAACACCCAGGCACCCCACCTTAGGTACAGGCGTGCCCGTGGGTGCGGTCCTACCGAGTTAGGTTGTCAATGTGTTGTGTAATATATGGGTGTGCTCTCCCTCACGCGCCCTTCATTATGCCATGGGAAGGTGCTCTCCCTCATGCACCCTCCACTATGCTATGTTTGGCGCCCCACTCTTGTGTTAGCGCAACTAAGGCGCCTGCCCCTCCAACTCATCCACGTTGCCCTTATGTGGGCCAGGGTGACCCTCCTCCATGTCGGTGCACTTGTCGTGCCTCCAAGTTGGTTTTTTGCCACCAAGTGAGCACAACCTGCCATGGGCACCCGTTGGCCTTGGTACCAACTCGAGGCCCTAACGTCAAGCCACAGGGTAAGCATGTTGTCATCTCTCAAGGACATACTACACCACTTAACAAAAAAAAGTAATTGTTAAAATAATATCAAAATAAAAATGTTCTTCCCCGATCGGGGTGCGAGACAGGGCATTGAAATCAATGGGACTCAAGTCACGGATAGAGGCATGATTGCTCATAAGGCGAGGTGGTCATTTGATGGCTTGTATTTAATCATTTTTATGTGTAAGGTGGCATCGTTAGAGGAGAGATATCTAGGGAGCTATGGAGAAAGGCGATGTAGTTTTCTCTAGTGTTTTGGCTACACTTTAGCTATTGATTCGTCAATTAGACTCAAGAGATCGGTTCAGGTTGCTACCTTGGTCGTGGGCATGAGACACAAAGGTAATCTTAGCCTCCAGAAGGTGTGCTTCTAGTGTAGGTATGCTTCTTTTGTTTCCCCTATTTCCCTCCTCTTGAACCTGGTTTTGTGTTCGTGGTCAGCTGGTTTACCGGTTGTTTCTAAAATGTGTTTTATGGCAAGTCTTGAAGAATTTTGTGTTGGGTCTGAGGCTATTAGTATGAAAGGTGAAGCATGTCCTATGCGCTCTATCAGTCTCTCTATGATGTATGGAATTTTTCTATCTTTGATGGATTTGTATGGAAAAATTAAGGTTGTGTCCATATTGAATGTAATGGGGGGTTGGGTTTTCAATAATGAGAGATACTTAAGGAAGCACCAGTCGCTCCAAGAGGACTGGATCAATTGGGTGGAGGGGACTCCTGCATGGAAGATATCCCTATCCTTGTTTGGGTTGTGGACTGTCTTGGAAAACAAGGATAACCCACTGAGCTATGGTCAGTTTAAAGGTGGAAAGTCTAAATGGTTTGTTGAATTTCCTAGTCATGCTTATTTTATACCATGCCCTTGTATTTTTACAATTTTAGTTTACCTCTAACTAGGCTTTGTTCCCATACCTTCTTGTTTTTCCATTGGACAGGTGCTTGCTTGGTCAAATTATGTTTGATCTGTTATCCTCCACAATGTCCCAGGCTGATGAGGAGATCGACGGAGGTATGGTGACTCCACCAATGACTGACATGACTAACATGCACTAAAATGATCAACAATAGCAGTATTACTTGCCCAGAATCTGGGTTCTCTTGGTTTATTTGCTTCTGGTCAGGTGGTTATCAGGATTGCTCGAATTGGATTTCTATGGCACGCCTTGCCTCTTCCAAAGGAAAATCCAAACCGGGCATAAATGTTTCAGGTCGAAGTCGTGGTCGTGGGAGTAAGGAAAGGCAGACCCTGACACTGTTAGTTAAGGGCAAAGGCCACCAAGGTATAGTTGAAAAAGTTAGAGATGTTTCCCAGGTCTATCATAACAACACCACTCCTCTTGTTCGTCAAATGATACAAGGGTGGGAAGCAGAAGTTAAAGAGAAAGCTGAAAACTCAGACCCGAACTTTGGAGAATGGTTATCTTTAGTGCAGGACCCAGGCCACTCCAAAGGCAGATATACCCAATTCCAGTAGTTGGTATACCTATACTGGATTATGAAGAATATTGTTGCAAAATCCATAGGGTCTAGCCTAGCTGACCCATCTAAACCCTCTTATGATCTCTGGCAAATTCACAGGGAATTTCAGTTGATTCAACTTCAAATCCAACTCCAGAATGTTCGTATTAGCCATGTCGAGAAGCATATCTCATGTCTTCCACATAGTGAGTTGTCGAGCACTAGTGCCATAGATCCAACACCTGTGGACTCCTCAGACGAGTAATGGTCAAACTAGCATGGTTGTTCTGTTTGGAAAATTTTGAGTTATGTTTAGTTTAGTTTCTCCAAAAGTTCCTCGTTGTTGTAGTTACCTAGATATTAAGGTTGCTAAAGACATTCAAACCTATATTGCACTTCTTGACATTTTGAAGACATTTGAATTTTGGATGGCTTATTATGCAGTTAAATGGCCAACATATCTAGTTTCCCAGTGGGCGAGTTGAGGTCATCTAACACTTGTTGGATGTGTATATATTCTTGTCTACTTTTTGAAAAGAAATAGAAGAGACCTACCTAGCTTACAAAACAAAAAAAAATTGAATTATTGCATTGCAAAATGTGATATAAAATTATATTTTGTATATCAAAATATAACTGAATAAAAAAAAAAGAAAATTAAAAAATAAAAATTTATTAAATTACTAACTCTACTTTATTTTCTATATTAATTATTTAAATAGAATTCTAATATTAAGTAATAAACAAAATGAATAAAAACATTAATATTAAATAATAAAAAATGGAAAAAAAGTTGTTATTTAAATATTTATAAAAATAATTTAATAGGTAAATAAATTTAATATTTTTATAATTAATTTAAAATGTTAAAAATTTTAATAATAAATATTTATATGTTAAATAAAATTGGCAAATTTTAATAAAATTTGATTTTTTTATAATTTTTAGTAAAATTATAAATTATCATTTTAAACTTATTATATTTTATATAGATTAGAGTTCTTGCATTAAAAAGTAATGTAAAAATGAAAAATTAACAATTAACTATATGATAAGAATTGATAAATTAATATCAAAATAAAAAAGTTCCCCATTATTACAGTGACAAATGTGATGTAAAATTATATTTTATATATCAAAATATATAGTTGAATAAAAAATAAAAATATATTGAATAACTAAATTTATTTTATTTTAATATATTAATTATTTAAATAAAATATTGATGATGATGATGGTGGTTAATGTCCACTGAGACCATACATTGGTCTATCGGACCTAAAGAAACAAATTATTTATTTTGATTTAAGATTTTATTCCTATGCTCAAAATGCTTGGAGAGAATCCTCCTGAGCTCACCATAATTTTGACATTGTAAAAGGCTAGGAAGGTCAGTATTGTGACAAAGATTATGAAATTGAGATCTAATGTGGTTGTACGCGAGGCACTCTAAGAAGAAGTGGTTTTCATCCTTGATGTTCCTATTCTCACATAGATGGCAGATCCTTTCCATCCATGGTGTTTCGGGAATTGCCCAACGACCTATTTCACTATGGAGCTCATGAGAATTCGTTCTAATCTTTGCTATATTAATTTTCTTCTTTGAGCTAGTTAAAATAGAGAGATACTTTTGATCTTCTAGGGTGGGGTTGATGACCTTCTTATAATAATTTAATTTTCTTTTAACCGCTAAATCGTTCTCACACCACATTTTTTCTTTGAACTTAGAAGTAACAATATCTTTAATGT
Organism: Pinus tabuliformis; assembly: GCA_031772625.1. Classification (NCBI taxonomy): domain Eukaryota; kingdom Viridiplantae; phylum Streptophyta; class Pinopsida; order Pinales; family Pinaceae; genus Pinus; species Pinus tabuliformis. The sequence goes on from CM062819.1 coordinate 870,785,651, forward strand.
TATTAATGTTTTGCAATGCATCATTCTCCTTGATCTCCCAATAGTTTAACCAGGCCCTTGTGTCTTTATGCCACCCCCGTTTGAGCCTTAGGTGGTTTTGGCTGGAATTTAAAGCTAGATTAGGAAGTCTATGATCGCCTATGTTATTGAGTTTGTGCTTGTACAACAGAAACTTAATCATAGCTACGCTCTCGATAAGGGAAAGACCTACTTCTATAAGGAGAATAGTATAGGGTGTATTACTTTTAATTTTCAGGTTATACATTATAAAACGCTTCTGGATTTGCTCAATCTTTCTCCAAGATTCTCTAGAGATGTTACAACCCTAAACCTCACAGCGATATAAGATAACAGGAGTGATTAAAGTTTCAAAGAGGAACTTCTTTTTATCCCACATTACGAGGTTTGTTGTTTTACAATTATTTTCAAGACCAAAATAAGCTTTCCACCCCCATTAATCATTTTCTCAATGCTATGGTTCCAGATGAGCTTGTGATGAATATCAATTCCTAGGTACTTGTAAGAATACACTTCCTCCAAGTTATTATTGTCATACATAAAATTAGCGTAAGTGTTCTTCTTCGATTTGATAATCATAACTTTTGTTTTGTCAGTGTTAACAGTCATACCCATGGTAGAGAAGAAATCCTTAAGAAGCCTGAGTTGCTTATCAAGATTAAATGGACACCTTGCGAAAAGAACAATATCGTCAGCATAGAGAAGAAGGATGACGACTATCCCAGCTAAGATCGTGCCATCACATCCTGCTTCCTCTAAATAGCCTTCGAGCTTGTCAATGTAAATGTCAAATAGGGTAGGGGAGAGGGGGCAACCTTGTTTAACTCCGATGTTACACTTAATATCTTTCGACCACCCCTCACTGCTCTTTAGCTTGGCAATTAATATTATATAATTTAAAAAATGAATAAAAATATCAATATTAAATAATATAAAATGGATAATATTTTGTTATTATACCTGCTGCTCGTAGGATATAATGTATTCAGTTTTTCATTGACTTGCTATTAGTTTTTCTTTGACTAAAAAAAATTAAAACCTATCCAAAGTTTAACATTATGAAATTATATTTATTATTTTTAAATAAAATTTATTTTTATTTATCTCAAATATGATTGGTTGAAATGTCTCCCCTCTTATTGTGTAAGAATTGACTTTTGTGTACTTTATTATTAATTACTATGTACTATATCACTAATTACTATATACAATAAATATAAATAATTTGAAAAATAACATTATATATTAATTACTATGTACCATAAACACAAATGGTTTGTAATTAAATATTACTATGTATTATATCACTAATTACTTTATACAATAAATATAAATAATTTGAAAAATAACATTATGTATTAATTACTATGTACCATAAACACAAATGGTTTGTAATTAAATTCAAAAATTCCATTTTCTCATTGGTGTAAAGTATTGAATAGACAATTTTTATGGGTTTTATTTTTTAATTTACAAAAAAAAAATTTAAAAATATAAATTTGAAAAAAATATGTAAAAATGAACTTGTGTACGATTTGTACAACTCTCATTATATTATTTTATACTCTAATGACATGACATGTGTACTATAATATAAGCATTATATAATAAAAAAATGTCATCATTCAATATTAAATAAATAACTATTAACTTGTTATAATTCTCTTCAATGTCAATTATATATATATATATATATATATAACTTTTATCTACCAGAAAAATGTTTAATTATATTAAAAAATTAATAAAGAAAAAGGTTAAACAAACATTCATATAATTCATTTTACAATTTTATTATTATTTGGAGTACATACAACACATTATGACATTAAAATATTTTATTAAACTAAGTGGCAAGGAACGCTAGCTATGCGGCCTTGTTTAAATATGTATAAGAAAAACATATAAGTTTAGCAAGACTACATCTTTATCATGTCCAATATATCACCCTAATCAAGGTAAGTAATTGAACCAATGAATTCACATGAAGGAGAGTCTTAACAAAGCACCCAATCACCTTCTATCCAAGACCCCATAGACATGTATAAAAATAATTTAATAAGTAAATTAATTTAATATTTTTATAATTAATTTAAAATATTAGAAATTTTAATAATAAATATTCATATATTAAATTAAGTTTACAATTTTTAATTTTAATAAAGAAAATAAGCATACTCTATTTAATATAGATTATAATTGTTGCATTAAAAAAAATATGTAAAACTTAAAAAAAAATAATAAAAAAATCCATTTAATTTTTTTTTCTAGAACGAAAATCTTTATATTGTAATGAGAAATACATACAAAATGTCTTTACAGACCGAAGATCTAACAAGCAGATCCGAAGATCTGAATGAGCCTCATATATGACAAAAACAGCGGGGATAAACTTGCAATTTTGTATCCATACAACAGATCGGAATCTGGAAAAACTCCTCCGTTAAAATCTGTGGAAAGATCGATCATATTGGCTTTACCAGAATGTGCAGAATGTGCCACAATGTCAAAAAGAGCAGGCCCCATGGGGAGCGTTCATCTGTCCGGTGAGAACAGAGCAGAAACAGAATGAAGGACGAAATTTGCAGAGAGAGAGGAATCTTCAACATTCTTATCTTATAATTAAATGGATTGGATGGAAAAAAATCCATTTAATTATAAGATAAGAATGTTTAAAATAACATCAAAATAGTGGATTGAAAAATGTGATGTAAAAATATTTTACATATCAAAATTAATTAAATGTGATGCAAAATTTTGATCCAAATGTGATGTAAAAATATATTTTACATATCAAAATTAATCCAAATGTGATGTAAAATTATATTTTATATATATGAATATGAATAGTTTTTAAGTGTGACTTTTTGGAAAGTTTTTCCAATTATTTTCCGATCTAATTTGTCTAGAATCTTACAAAGATTAATTTAAATCATAAGTTTGACATATAAGCTCTTCACAATCAAAGTGCTCTAGGAGTTTTTGAGGGTGCTAAATCTATATATGCAGTGAAAAAATGAATTTAAACAATACATACCAAGATTTCGCTTCAATTTTTTTTCGTCGGATTCATAACAAAAATCTACCAAAAACTCCAAAAAATTGCACTTAAAAACTACTCCATCAAATTATAGCTAAAAAAATAAAATAAAATAAAAATATACTAAACAACTAACCACACTTTATTTTTACATATTAATTATTTAAATAAAATTTTAATATTAAATAATAAAGAAAATGAATTAAAGGTTAATATTGAATAACGCAAAGTAGTAAAAAAATGATATAAATATCTATAAAAATAAATAACTTTAATATTTTTATAATTAATTTAAAGTGTAAGACAATTTTAATAATAAATATTTATATATCAAGTCCGCGTGAGGTAGTTGGCAATGGCTGTGGAATGAAATCTACCAGAGATCTTGGGTTCGAATCTTGTGCTACCTCCCCCCGTAGCGGGGTGAATAATGGACATGTAAAACTCCAAAATCAGAGAGTCCTACCAAACTTACAAAAATATATATTTATATTTATATCTATATATATCAAATAAAATTTGCAATTTTTTTGTAAGTTTGGTAGGACTACATCTTCATCATGTTCAACTTCTCACCCCGATCGAGGGAATAGCACAAGATTTGAACCCAAGACTTACAATTCGGTGAGACTTCATTTCCACATCCATTGCCAATTGAGCTATTCCAAGCAGACAAAATTTACAATTTTAATTTTAATAAAAATTTGACTTTTTATATATTTCACTAAAATTATATATTTTACATTTTTTAATTGGAGTTGTCTTTAGTGCGACTTTTTGGACTTTCCGGTGGAAAAATTTGAGGTGAAATCTTGATTTGTGTTATTTAAACTAGTTTTTTTACTGTATATATGGATTCAACACCCTCGAAAACCCTTAGGGCACTTAGATTGCACAGGATTACCCATGAAGCTTGTGATTTCAATAAATTCCTGCGGGATTTTAGAGAAATTACACCGGAAAAACCCACTGTATTAGCTTCCAAAAAGTTGCATTAAAGACAACTCCTTTTTAATTTAAGCTATTTTATATTGATTGTGGTTATGGCATTAAAAAACAATATAAAAATAAGTCATCGGTTCAATTCCCTGTCGGGATGATATATTGGACATGTTGAAAATGTAGTCATGCCAAACTTACAAAAAAAATGGCATTTATTATGAGATAGGAATTGTTAAAATAATATCAAATTATTTAATTAGGAGATAAGAATTGTTAAAATAACATCAAATAAAAATGTTATGGATTATTGATGTAAAATTATATTTTATATATCAAAATATAGAATAAAAATAAATAAAAAATAAAAGTGTATTTAATAACTAGCTCTACTATGGTGGGAGGCGAGAGAGATGGGCTCTGCTAGGGTTTGCAGAAGCTGCCAAAGCAGGACCTGACCAGCGTTCGTTGCACGTGACGGCGCGGACAAGGCTGAAGACGGCAGGACAAGAAAGGGATCCGGCCAGGAGGGTCAGACCCGATAGCTGAGTTTTCTTAACCTATTGGACTAGGATATTAACAGAGAGTCAAGCGCTGAGAGGAAATGGCAGAGCAGACGGGGGGGGAGAGATCCCCTCCTTCAAGAATGTGGTAACTGGGGAGAGCAGCGGGAATGGAATGAGGAATAACCAGACGGACAGCCAGGCCCCAGTCATGGGGAATCTTTGGCAGAAAAGGATGAAAGGGAAATGTGTACCGCGAGCTCAAAAAAAACCGAGATATGTCATACCTTGTAATAAGCTGGAGGAATACAACTGCTATATGAAAGACCACGCCCTGATCTGTAAATTCATTGGCTATTGGCCATCGGAAAGGGAGTTACTCCGATGGATTGACCAGAAATGGAAACCCCGAGGTCATATAGACCTCAAACTGGGGGCCAAGGGGTTTTTTACAGCAATCTTCACAAACGTGGAAGACAAGAACAGGATATTCGAAGAAGGGCCCTATTTTCTGAACAATGCAGGACTGTTCATGAAATACTGGGAGGAACGATATAGCCCAGATAAGGAAAAACTGTTGGAGGCACCAGTCTGGGTAAGACTCTTTGGCTTGCCCGACGAATTCTGGGACCCGGAAACATTAGAAGGCATAGGTAACACAATCGGGAAGTTTGTTAAAATTGCAGAGGCTACAAAACGGGGCAAATATAACTCCTTTGCAAGAATTTGTGTCTACATGAATCTGGCGGAACCCATTCCTGATACCGTTGAGGTCGAATATCATGATGAGGTCTGGCAACAACCAGTAGATTACGAGCACATCCCTTTTAGATGCCGAAACTGTCACGAATACGGTCATCTATACAGGCAATGCCCGTTAAATAATGAGGAGGAACCGAAGAAAAGTCAGGAGGCAGTGGCTGGGGGTTTCCAGCAGGTTACAAGAAAACGAAGGCAAAGTAAAGAAGGCCCTAGATCGCAATCTCAAGGGAAACCTGCTCCAATGACAAGCCCGAACAAATTTCAGGTATTACAGGATGGTGAGGAGGATTACGAAATAAATCTTGAAGATGATGAGGATCCTGGGAACAACCCGATGGAAATCACAGGGGAAGACAAAGAAAAGGAAATGAACCCAAGGAAAATCGAGAGAGAACGACTGGAAGAGCAGGGGGAAGATACCACAATGCAATCACACATGGAAGTGGAGCACCAGGCAGAAAATGTGGTTGAAGAGGAGAGAATAATGAGAAGACTTCTTCAAGAATGGAAATACCTCGACAGCAGATTCATCCCGGAAAAACAAAAGCAGCTATATAAGGAAGTCTTCCAGAAATATAAGGAGAAAATGGGAGAGAATATAGCCCAGCAGATGATGACCGGAAATGATCAGGGGACAGGAATGGTGGGAATGGACAGCTCTGGCAAGAACAGTCGGAAGAGGGGCCGTAAAACAATGAGTGAAACAATCCAGACGGTGGGTGAAGAGTTGATCAATTCAGGTAAGGTGATACCTCTGTCAGAGGTTTTTTTCCCCTCTCACAAAAAGTTATAAATGATTGTCATAAGTTGGAATATTAGGGGTTTAAACAGTAAGGGTAAACAAAGGTATATGAAGGACAAGTTAAAAAGAGAGAAACCTAGCATTATGATTCTGCAGGAGACTAAAATATCGGTGCAACAGCTTGAGGGTATTTTAGGAAAAAATAATCTTCATTACGAGGTGATGGGGTTGGATGCTATTGGATCTGCAGGAGGTTTAGCAATTCTGTGGAACCCTAATGATATTATCATGGATCGGTGGACTAGTATGAGTAGAATCCTTACTGGCCAGGGTAGGATAGTGGGAACCAAGGAGCAGGTTGTTGTTTCAGGGGTTTATGGCCCCCCCTCCATAGGGGAAAAAGAAAACTTCATAGCAAGCATGAAAGTCATTCGCAGATTATATCCTGAAGCTGCCTGGATCATAGGGGGGGATTTTAATTTAATCAGATCCTTGGATGAGAAAAAAGGAGGAGTGAGGAAGATGGATCAAATCATGGATAGATTCAATGAGATGATAGAGGAATTAAGACTAGTTGACATTCAAACTATCAATGGGATATTCACCTGGAATAACAGGAGAGGAGGCAAAAATCAAATAGCTTCTAGGCTGGACAGATTCCTAGTTACAGAAGCTATCATGAACAAAGACATTTTTGTAGAGGCGAAGATTATACCTTCCTTGGGATCGGATCACTGGCCGATTAGATTAGAAATTGATATAAAAAAAAATCGTGGGAGGAGACCTTTCCGGTTTGAATCCTTCTGGTTGAGAGACCCAGAATTTATCAAGAAAATCGAGGAATGGTGGCGTCAATCTTCTGTGCAGGGTAGGGGACAAATGCAAACGTTCCAATTAAAACTAAAGGAGCTAAAGGGCAAAATCAAAAAGTGGAACAAAGAAGAGTTTGGTAACATCTTTGAGGATAAGCAAAAATTAGAAGGAGAAATGGAAAGCATTCAGCAGAAGATGATATTAGAAGGCAGGACAGAGGATAGCATTAACAAAGAAGGGATCATCCTTGGGAAATTGGAAGAAAGACGAAAACAGGAGGAGGTGCTATGGCGTCAGAAATCTCGGATAAAATGGTTAAGAGAGGGAGAACGTAATACTAAATTCTTCCACCAGGCAATGATTAAACATAGACAGAGGAATAGAATCCTCTCCATCAAAGATAAGAATGGAAGGAGAGCTGTGGAGCAAGAGGAGATCGAACAGATTCTGGTAGACCACCACAAAGAGATCCTATCTGAACCGCAGGCTGATAGATCTAGAGCTATTCAGGAAATCTGCTCGGCCATACCCAGCCTAGTCACTGAAGATCAAAACAAGGCTTTAATGCGAGCGGCGACCCTCGAGGAGGTAGAGGAGACGGTGAAAGCAATGAAAAAGGGGACTGCCCCGGGACCAGATGGCTTCACTGTAGACTTTTACCAGGCGGGTTGGCATTTCCTGGGGGGAGAGATCCTGGATCTGGTGGAGGAATCAAGAAGGAACCAAAAGGTATGGCCGGCTCTCAACTCTACTTTTTTTGCTTTAATTCCCAAAGGTGAAAATCTAGAGGATGCTAATGGCTTTAGACCAATAGCATTGTGTAATGTAATTTACAAGATTGTAACGTCCCTGATAGCCAAGAGATTAAAACCCCTTCTCGACCAGCTAATATCCACAGAACAAACTGGTTTTGTTGAAGGAAGACAGATCCTCGATGGTCTGGTTGTTACCCAGGAAGTTTTGCATTCTCTCAAGGTTAGAAAGCAAAAGGGTATGTTGATCAAGCTGGACTTGTCTAAGGCTTATGACAGATTAAATTGGAACTATTTGGGAAAAGTCCTAGAGAGCTTTGGGTTTAATAAGAGATGGATTGCTTGGATCCATAGCTTGATCTCATCCCCAAATTTTTCTATCTTAGTTAATGGCACTCCAACAAAAACTTTTAATGCCTCCCGGGGGATTAGACAAGGGGACCCTCTATCCCCTTTTCTGTTCATACTTGCAGCTGAAGGTTTGGGTCGGTACATTAAACAAGAAAGAGAGACAAACAGATTGAAGGGCCTCAAGCTATGGGGGAATAATTTGCCCTTAACCCACCAACAATTTGTAGACGACATTATGCTGTTTGGAGAACCAACTATCAAAGAAGTCAGACAGATCAAAAGAATTCTGGAGTTATTCGCGGAGGCATCAGGCTTGGAAATCAACAGAGACAAATCCTGTATCTTCATCTTCAACACGACAGACCAGGTTAGAAACCATCTTATCAGACTATTGGGTTTTCGAAGAGGGGAGCTTCCTACGAGATACTTAGGCAATCTTTTAGACCTTACCTCTAAAAAGGTGAAAAACTGGCAGGGGATTTTGGATAAACTGCATGCTAAGATAGCAAATTGGGCCTTCAGAACTCTAAATATTGCAGGTAGAATAGTCTTGGTGAAATCTGTACTGCAAGCTATCCCTATTTATTCTCTCTCGATAATGGCTGCTCCTCTGGGGGTTTGTGCTAAAATCAGAGAGATTATCAGGAATTTCATCTGGAGAGGGTCTGATCAAAAAAAGAAGTGGGCTCTTGTTTCTTGGGAACAGTTAACAAAGAGGAAGGAGAGAGGAGGCTTGGGGCTGAGAGACCCTGAAACTCTCAACAGGGTCCTGGGAGCCAAGTTGTGGTGGAGGTGGCTCCGGGGAGGCAATGATTTGTGGAAGAAAATATGGAGGACTAAATACAACATGCCTGATTCAACGTTAGAGATCCTAAGACAACAGGTAACGCCTAAAGGATCCTCCATTTGGGACCTGGCTCGCTAGAACCGAGATCTGGTGGAACAACAAGCTTTCTGGGAGATTCGTGGAGGAGCAGAGGCAAATTTTTGGGAAGATAGGTGGCAGCAGAGGGAAAGACTGAGTAGAATCCCAAATCTCCATCAAATCCGAACCAGAATAGAAGGAAATAGGACTTGTGTTAGAGACTATTGGAGAACTCAGCCGGCGGAAGAAGGGTGGCGAGTCTGGATAGATCCAATGGAATGGGACAGAGGGATTGATCAAGATATGCAAGACAATTACAAAAAAGAAGTTGGGTCCAGGAAAATCAGAGCTCGTGAAGGCCAAGATATCCTAAGGTGGGGAAACACCATGAAAGGACTGTTTACCACCAAAGAAGCCTATTATTTAAGCGACTCTCAGAATGGGGATGTGGGACACCTTGACTGGAAAGTTGTCTGGGAAAATAATTGGTGGCCAAAGGTCTCCATGTTCATTTGGTTGGCTGCAAAAAATAAGATTCTCACCTGGGATAGAATCCAGAAGTAGGGTTTTAATGGACCATCGATATGCTGTCTCTGCAAGAAGGAGGGGGAAACCAGAGATCATCTCTTAATTAAATGTCAGTATTCCAAGAATCTGTGGGTGAACATCAAGCGAACCTTCAATAAACTTGGTTTCGTTATCAGTGATTTCAATGAATTGGTCTTCAACTGGAACAAGGAGGTTTTCCACTGCAAGGTTGTGAAAAGAGCCTGGAGCCTTATGTCGGGGTTTGTCACGTGGATGCTCTGGAAGGAGAGAAACAGGAGGATCTTCCAGAATCAGTCAAAGGACCCAGAGACTACCTGGATAAAAGCGGTTGAGCTCATGCGGGAAACCGTCCTAGTGGAAAGGTGGTACGAGGACGATTGGAAGACAAATCAAGAGGAACAAGAAATTTTGATTAAGTTAAACTTAAAACTGGAGATGGTCCAGCACATGCTCACTATCCCTCAGGACATGAGGAGCCTGAGCCCGGATAAATTCTGTTTTCCCAGGGACTCCTTCGTTAAATTAAATTTCGATGGGGCTTCAAAAGGAAACCCAGGAGAGGCAGGCTTCGGAGGCATATTCAGGGACAGTAATAAACAGGTCAGATGGATATATGCAGAAGGAGGAGGGGAGATGACCAACAACGAAGCTGAATTTTGGGCCCTCCATCAAGGATTAACGATTGCAGTTAGAAATGGTTACTCTAACCTGGAAATCACAGGTGATTCCCAGATTGCCGTGGACATGGTAAAGAAACTAAATAATGGTAAGAGTTGGGAAAAAGCCACCAGCAGTTGGCGTACTGCGGGGATCGTCCAGGACATTGCTGTTCTCTTAAAAAAGATTGAATATAAGGTAGTTAATCATGTTCGCAGGAAAGGTAACCAGGCAGCTGATTACCTGGCCAATTGGGGCAGCCGAGGGAGGGGTAACAGGATGGACCAACAATGGAAGGCTGTGAGTGGCCGTAACGAGTGGAAAGAGTTAGCCGGGATCATCAAATTGGATTATGACCAAGCCACATAAGCACCTTGTCGGATCAATGAGCTGGCATGAACTAAGGCCGTGGAGATCCCGATGTCTGATCAATGATCACTCGAGGAAGTGGAATGTAATAATGGCTGAATGCAGAGATGTACTGTGGCAGTGTGAGAAGGTTATGGCACTTGATTTTGCCCAAAGTGCGAGCATTAACCTGTGTATTTTTAGTGGAGAGAATGGTGGGCTGTCAGAAGCCTCGATAGCAAACATGAATCATACAATAACTACCATTAATGATGCCAACCGTGCTGGTAACTGGCGGCATTCGACAGCCGGTGATAAACGGGACCATGAGGTAAACACCTCCACTTATATCAAGATCAGGGAAGAGGCTCGGACTCCTGTTTGTTTCCAAATTAGGAGAGGAGAGAGTAGGGCGCTGGTAAGATATCTGGCTGGGTCTGAGAGCGCAGAGTACCAGGGACTGCCCAGCAAAGGGAGACAGGGAGAGATGGAGACCAGGCAGCGGACTAAGGAGGCCGAAGAACACCAAAGGATGGCGACAGAGGCGCAGAATCAAAAAGGGAAAGGACTTGCCCAGGACAGCCCCTCGACAGAAATTTGGGAAATCGATGAGGAGTCGGAGGAGGAAATTCCTCTGGACGGAGAAGGAGGGTGGTCGGTTCCGCTGAAAAGGACGGTTGCTGAGAGCCAGCACCAGCAGTGTGATGGGTTCTCTGAGCCAAGCGGGAAGAAGGGGCGGCGCCCGGGGTTGAGGAACAGTGCTACCACCCCTGTCGAGGAAACGGAGGGAAGCAGAAAAAGAGGTTGGGGCCCGAGGAAGAGGGTGCAGAAGGAAAGTGAGAGGACGGGACGGAAGCCGAATCCGGAGAAAAAGACTCGACTGACGGTGAATTACAGACTTAAACGGGCGGAAAGGGCGTTCATGAAGGAGTCTAACCCCGCGGTCCGTAGAGTGATGGAGTTTTTGGAGGAGGAGGCCCTCCAGAACCAGTCTGCGGACGAGATGGAAGAATGGGAATCCTTGCTTCACGACCCCGGCCATACTAGGGGGCGAATGACGCTCTTCAAACAGTCATTACACATTTACTGGGTGATGAAAGGTCTCCTGGCGAAGGCGCTTGAGCAGGTGGCTCAAGAGATGGTGAAGTTGGCCAAGGGCGACCCGGACCTGCGCAGGGAGCTGAGTTTCATTCGAATTGCTATGGAGCGTCAGGAGGAGAAGATGGAGGCCCTGCATCAACTGCTGAGGAGCATGCAAGGAGCAGATGTTGGAGGAACGCGACAGCAACTGGACCTGGATACCGCCTGAGCTAAGATATGCTGGAAAATCTTCAATGCCTTTTTAACTGTAGTTTTTTGGGTTATGTGGAGGCTGATATTTGCGTTTTACAGATGAATAGTTTTAGAAAATCTAAAGACTGTCTTGTAATTTTGGCTAAAATTTTGAGACTATATGCATTTTATTTTTGGGCAGCCACCAGAAACTATAGGTGGATTATTACCCGGTTTCCCCATGAGGGCGGGTTCTCTGCACTATCCTGATGCTCTGTAAAGTTTTTATTTCTATCGAGTAATAGAATGGGTTCTACCGTAGCTTACAAAAAAAAAAATAACTAGCTCTACTATGTCCATGGGGTCTTGGATAGATGGTGACTCCTTGATGTGAAGTCACAGGTTCAATTTTCCGACTTGATCGGGGCGATATATTGGACATGATGAAGATGTAATCCCACCAAGCTTACAAAAAAAATTAACTAACTCTACTATAATTTTCTATATTAATTATTCAGTAAAAATATTAATATTAAGTAACAAAGAAAATAATCAAGTTATTAATATTATATAATGAAAATTGATAGTAAAAAAATAATTATTTTAATATGTATAAGAATTATTTAATAGGTAAATATATTTAAATAAGAATAATTTAATAGGTAAATAAATTTAATATTTTTATAATTAATTTAAAATGTTAGAAATTTTAATAATAAATACTTTTAATCAAAATATTTATATATTAAATAAAATTTGCAATTATTAAATTTAATAAAATTTTAGCTTTTTATAAAATAAATAAATAAAATTTGTAAGCTTGGTGGTACCTTTCCATTATTTTTTTAACATAAAGCAGGTTACATCCATATGTCTAAAGGTTAGGTGGCCTCAACCTGCCTTGAGGGAAACCAGGTTTGTTGGCCACCTAACCGCAAAATATGCCATCCAGAAACAAAAAATAATAAGTCTAACCAACCACGCTATATATGTCTGAGAGTCTTTGTTCTTCCTATTTGCTAGATATCTATAAACATAACTACTAATATGCCTGAAATTTTGAAATTGTTTCATACAAAACTATAACCAGAGATGCACTGCCACTACTCATCATCATTTGAATCCACCGGAGCAAGGTCCTTCATAGTGGAACCTATCAGTGCTGTGTGGGGAATATAGGGGATGTGTTGCTCTATTCGGCTGAGTCGTCCATTCTGTTGCTGCAATTGAAACTAAATATTTTGAAACTCTTTGGTGTAGTCTAAGTGTCCATGGGAGGACAAATGCATATCAGGTGGAAAATTCTCCAAGGTTTTAGCCAGAATGCTCTTCATCATTTGCAACCAAATGAGAGAGCCAAATACGACATACTTTATCCACTAGGCCAGGACGGGCACTAAGTTGTTCCAACAGAGCTCCCCAAACCACAACCCTATAACGACTAAAGTCGGGACAAGGATTACAGACAATCGTGGCTCTAATTCGAGCCCACCAAAATTCAAAATACCCAAGAAACATACATAATTTACTATAAACCAAAAACCTTACAATTCCACAATTATTCGAGCAGGGAGTACCTTTACATCCAGAGTAGCCCACTGGCCAAGCCTTGCATGAACCCATACGAGACAACCAAATCTCATAAACCACAGACACCGAGACATAAAAGACTAAATACTCAACACAAACCAAAAACCATACGATGCCATGCTCCAAGAATTTTCGATTCCATTCTCACTAAACCACAGTACCATGCATCCCATAAACTGGAGGGCGGATACACTGATCCATATATGTAGAGGGAGCTAAATTAAGAGTGGGGACATACCAGTGGATGCATCCAAGACCTGAACGAGATGAAGACCGTGATTTCCCCTTAACAAACAGACCGGACCAGATCCAGAGTGAACGGAGGACGCAGACCAACTTACCTAGCTCATCGGAGGGAAAACTCACCTTAACACCTGTCATAATGGCTCTGCCACCTTCAAGGTTGGAAATAAAACTTCGCATGTGCACCGCCACCTCTCCAAGTGTTGCATGCATGCAGAGGGTGGTCGTAGAGATCTAGGAGATATGCATTAAAATATGGGCCAAGGTGTTCCCATTGGGGCTAGCTCACACCCCGATCAGGGGAATCTTTTTATAAATTTTAGTAAAAAATGAAATTTTAGATATTTTAAACTTATATTATAGTTGTTTCCTCTTTTTTAATGTAAAAATACAAAATTATCATTTAACTGTGAGATAAGAATTGTTAAAATAATATGAAAAAAAATGTTTTGGATTATTGGATTAAAAAAGTGTGATGTAAAATTATATTTTATATATTAAAATATAATTGAATAAAAAATAAAATTAAAAAATAAAAGTATATTAAATAACTAATTCTACTTTATTTTTATATATTAATTTATTTATTTTTAACAATAATGAGTACTCGTTATATTAAAATTGTGCACGGTTGCAACAACATATATGGTTGAGTTATAGTTTGAATTTGCACATGGGCTTCAATTTTTCCATTTCTAGACTGATTAGCCGAGCCCAAATGTTCCTCATCAGTACAAAAAGATACAACTAGTACAATACTCTTATTTATATTACCAATATATATTCAACAAAATTAAGACAGTGGGATTAAACAGAAAAAGTCAGTGATTGCAAGTTGAAGCTAACCATTAGGATCAGTCGAGTAATTTAAATCTATGCCTAAATTCTAAACTTTAGAAGGGTTGCTCTGTTTTTCCATGACAGATCCCGACTTTGACACCTGGAGTTGAAGGTCTTCGATCATGGTGTGTAACGCTCCAACCTCATCCTCAAGATTAACAACCTGCCTACCTTTGGCATCAATAGTCTCTGAATTTTCCTAGGCCACCACCCTCTTTCGATGAAGCAAGTCATTTATGTTCGAGAGCTCTGCTTTGATTTTTGTGAGCTCCTCTGCACACTACAAACACACACAGCCAGAGTCAGGGAGGACAGAAAACTATGTTGACAACCCATTGCTTGGCATAATGCCTCCTTCTCTGTCACCCGTCTAGTGTGTGGGTGTCTACTTCCCCATGAACCTAAAGCCATCCTCTCAGAGTGCCACTGAATTACAAGACAAGACCGAGAGGCGGTGCACTGATGTGGCTCTTCCTGAGTTAACCTCCACTAAGTCTATCGGGGCAAGATGGAGCACTGACAAAAAGGGAGGACGCAGGCCCAGTCCCAGAGAAAGACTACAGTCTCGCACCCCATAGAGGCTTCTAAATTTTTCTCACTAGGTGAATAGAACCCAATCCAAACCGAAATGAAATTCACAAGCAAAATGGGAGGTGTGAGAGAACTTATCTACAAAAAAATTTCCCTCGGGGAAAATCGCAATTTTATTCAGAAAAATGTGAAGGAAATTACATATAGTATATGCTCAAAGCATATGCATAATAACAGATCTTGTTGACCAAGGCTGATAAGAACTCATCAGGGAGTTATCTTATTCTATTCTTTCCTACCTTTGTTTTTTTTCACTTTTCACCAACCACTAGAGTTGGGTGTGGACGATACAGTGGTCCTTTGAGGCTCATTAATGTTTGATGGGATTTCTTTGTCAAAATCCAAGCCTTCTGATGTGTGATTTTGTTTGGTACCAATTGCTTCTTTTTTGGAGGAAATCACCACAGTCTGTTGTTGTTGTTAAGTGGCCATTGGAACTAATGTTGATTTGTGTTCTATCTCGACCTTCTGTGTGGTGTTCTGAGGATTCTGAGCATTGTTATTTGTGGCATTATCTGTAGTTTCTTCTTCTTTTGTTTTAGTTGCCTTTTTTTTCGAAAATTTCCATCCTTTTTTGCTTTTGTGGTTGTTTCTTTTTTCTTTCCTTTTTATTTTAAGGACAAGAACTTTGTAGATGACCAGTTTGAAGACATTTACGACATCTAAAGGTCATATTCTCATAATCGAGGGGCGGGGACCACTATTGATTGTTGTGGTATAGCAGGATGTGATCAGCTAATCCCTTATTAAGGCCTACCTCCACACAGATTATGGGAAAAGTGAAGATTCCCTTTGTGACGTGATTTGCATCTACTTTTAAAAATTTCCCCAAGGCATTCCCAATGCCTGCTAATACTTTATGATGCAAAAAATGCAAAGGTAGATTATGTAACCTTACCCACACTAGCATTTTGGAAACCACCATGGTATTTGCATCAAAGCCTGGAAACCATGGTATCATGAATAGACCTGCATTACCCCAAAACCATGGTCCCTCATGCAAAGCATATTCCTTATCTTTTATTGTGTCAAATTTGACAATGAAGAAACCTTTAGAGTGTAAATGGATGTCACATTTTTATGTCCATGTGGAGAATTGATGCAGTGCCCCTGATTTTGGCCAGAACCCATTAAATCTGCAAATCACTACTTTATAAAGGAAGTCATCATGAATCTCATTCACCTCAAGAAAATTAATTATCAGAGCTAACACCTAGGTCCTTTGCTCCACAATGTAGGGACCACGAGTAGTGGAAGGTTGTTTTGGATTTTTTTGTGGCTCCATCCTTTGAATGCATCTTTGAATGAAGTTGGGCCTTTTGAGCTTGTCCCAGGACATCCTCCTAGAAGTCTTGTGTTAAGGAAGATGGTTGAATCGCGTCCAATGTTATAATCTTGTAGCTTGTAATCCTCCTGCAAAAATTTCCCTGCATAAATCAGAGTTTATAGTCTAACTGGTATACACATCCTTTCTTGAATAATTTTTTAAAGATTTTTTATCCACTCCCAACTGTAGATCTTGAAACAAAACAATTTCCCTTCAAGTGATTCGATAAAGAGAGGGATCAGGGTTCCTTTAGGTGGTTCTGACGTTGAATCTTCCTAATACGGCTTTGATTTTCTCCCCGCTGGACAGCGTTCTCAGCCTACCTTTATTGCACGTTATAGGACATTATCATCCCTGTCTCACAACTCCCACTTTTGAGTGCATTTTGCCTCCCAAGGACACTGACCCCCGAATGATGCAGAGGAAAATGTACATTTCTGTTTGTAGAGCCACTGCATTGATTTGGTAAGAAAGTGGAGACTGCCTCACATGGTGGATTGGTGTTTGAATTTGAGATAAAATATTCAGATCTGGCGAGAATGTTGGTGTAGGGGTTCCCACTCTGCTATAAATCATGTGATCCGCTAAGCCACAAAGAGATCGGCATGTTTATCTTGAGATAGAGTGTATGATGGGGACTTCCCAATTTCTTTGATCTAGATCGGCTAGATCCGCGCCTGATGAAAGAATTTTGATATTATGTGGGGATAAAATCACAACTTTGGACTGTTGTAAACTTCGCATTCAATCCCTTAAGACGTGGTGTTTTATGGCTACTTCAGATATGGCTTCCTCTCGTTCAGTTACTGCGGGGATGGAGATGGAAATGATCGTATCAAAGTTTAATGTTGTTGGGGATAAGAAGAAGCAATGATCACCAAAACCCTCGTCGTGTATTAACAAATCAAAGGAAGTCCAATGATTTGAGTTATTTCCCTCTCCTTCGGCAATCATATCCAGATCATAGCCAGCAAGAAATCTAACCTCTGAATATGTATGTGGGAGAGGGATCTGATCTGCAAGTGGGGACCTAGATTTTCGATCCATTGTATCAAAACGGTGATCTGGTTCACATCGTCCTACAAGAGCAAGCCACGGATTGTCCCACTCTTGAAGGAATTAGGAAAATACGGTCGCATCCAATGACATATCTACAATTTATAATAGTGGCCCTGGAGATACAAGCCCGAGCCACCAGGATCCCAATATAGCATCATCATTTCTCTTAGTGGAGAGAGAGAAGTCATTATTTGTAGATGAGAGCTCAAGTAGTTGGGATGTCTAGTCTGAGCCATGAGGAGTAAATGCAACATGCATGGAGAGAGGGCTCGCGTGGAAACCAACTTCACATACCTGCAATGAACCTTGAAACCGACGTGAATACTCCCACGTTTAATTGCAAACTCAACCCAAATGGAATCACGTGGAGCATATAATGGAGGTCGTGTGGCAGGAGAGTGGGGATTTGTGTCATCACACCAACGAGCGAAGAAGGATGGTAAGAAATCATGCTGCAGATGATTGGAGAATGACGAGGAATGTCGAGGGCAGAAAAAATATTCCATATGTACTAAGGATAAGGGGATGAATAGGGGGGAACATGGGGGGGCTAATCATGGCGAAGGTTTAGGGTATAGGGAAAAGACTATAGACTCCATTTATTTACAAATTTCCTTCATATAATCGACAAGATTTTTTTTCCATTAGGTATGCCTCTTAATTAAGGTTTTGGAGTATGTGTCTAGCTTGTGAGCTTTCAAAGGAAAGAAGAATGCTTTGAACACGAAGGAGAGTCTAGATTATATGATTGTCTTGGGCAAGGGAAGAGTTTCTTATATCTCTAATAATCAGATAGGAGTCACCCATGATTGTGATGTTTTTTACTTCCCTCTTCTTGGCTAGAGGGAGTCCCATATACAAGTTGAAAATTTTTGCTTGATTTTTGGTCTTGATGCCAAGTCCCCATGCATACTTATCCATTATTATTCCATAAGGATTAAACAGAACCCCTCCCCTTCCTTCCACCCCTTTTTATATATTAATTAATATTAAATATTAAAAAACAAAGCTTTTTAATTTAATGAAAATGGGTGGTATAATTATTACATTGGAAAAAGTGAAGTTTTTTTTTTTAATTCATTCATTGAGAAAATATAGATATTTTATATCTTTAAATAGAAAACATTTCATATAAATTGCCACACCATATCACTATCCTTATAATTTTTTAGCTTTTATGTAAATTACAACTTTAGTTACACTCATTTTAATTTTGGAGAAGATTTGACCACATTTTTACACTGAAGGTGTTTCTCTGCAGAGTTGGGCTTGGCATGTTGGAATTTCTAAGTCTGACACGTTAGAAACCCTTCATGCACTTTACTGATTTATTCCTACCTACTTTTTATGTTAATTAACAAGTTATTCACCATGTAAATACTGGAAATAAATACAAATGCATGCTCAACAAATTACAGATCATCAACTGAAGGAAATAGAAACAAGCACACAAGTGACACCGTTGTTTTTGGACTAATGTCCCCGGAAAAATCCAATGCAGGAAAATTGGTGCAACTATCTAAGGGTTTGATTTATTAAGCAGTTTCAGAATACAATCTAGGTGCCAAATCCATCTCACCCAACAGAGAAAAATCTTGGCAGTAGTACCTCTCTACTCGAAAGCAGATATTCCAACTGAAACCCCGAATAAACACTTTGGCAGCTCCACAACTCCAATCTACCCCACGAAACCCCAACGTCAGCCTCTAGGGACTGCATCAGCCTCTCACTGGCCCAGCGTTAGCCCAACGTCACTCTAGCTTGGCTTGCGTTAGCCTATGGAGGCACTGTGTCAGCCCTCTGGCCCTTTGCGTCACCCACGCTGGCCCTCTGAGGCACTATGCAGCTCCTTGCTGCCTCTGCGTGGGCCCTGGCTGGGTCTGTGTGAACCCTTGGCTCCTTTTATGTCCCTCTCTCCAGCTACTGCATTGATCTTCCCAGTGTTATCTTTGCCTATCTACTTTTGTATTCACTGCACCTCAGCTACAAATCTGATCACTCTCTCAACTTTCTCAACAAACCCAACCCCAAAAGGTCGAAATCTTGATCTCTTGGTATGTTCTCCAAGTGACCCTCAAGCCTCCTCTTATACTTTTCTCGTTGATAAATCAATGGCCGAGCTGAAGTCCCTAATCAATAGTTAGGATTAGATCTGGCTTGATCCATAACTTTTGGATCATTCTAACACAGTTTTATATTAATTCACATTAATATTTTAATTTCCCTAAGTTTAGACTTAGGGACTCCATTAAAAATATTAATTATTTTAATATCTCCCAAACTGTTTAGAATCTGCGCAAACCCTTTTTGGGTATTGGATATCTCATGTGCCTTAGCCTCTCCACCAATTTTCGTGTCTAGAGCACATCCGATGCTACCCCAAATCAACACTCCCTCTTAGCGAGGATTATGCTCTAGTAATACTCCTCACTGAGCATCACTCTGATCATCTGGCATCAGTCCCTGTGCTGATGCTAGGCCTGCTGCCCAACATCCTCCGCATTGCTGCATCCTCTACTACCACCCATGGCCCTACCACTGCCACTGTTGCATCCATACTACAACTCCCTCTGCATCCGTGTTGTTTCCCATGGCCCTGCCACTGCCACTGTTGCATCTACACTACAACCCCTCTCATCATGATGCATCGTGTTACCCATAGCACTACCACTACTAGCTGTTGCACTGCAACTCAGTTACTGAGAAGTAAGTAACTAATCTCCCAACTCTGACATCTCTGTTAGGCTAGAAGCACTCTTGATGCTGAAGCTCCCTCTATCACTGACAAGTGCTTCCTCTCTGACCTCTACGTTGCTGCAACAACTCCATGCATCTCACACCATTTCACACCTCTCTGTGACATCCTACACTAGTGCAACACTCTCGTGCCTATCGCATTGTTGCATCTTGCTAACCTCGCGTTGTCCTGGGAATCCTACATTGTAGCTCCCTCTATCGCTTCATCCGCATCCGTCTCTACTGACATCACCAGCACCGCTACTCCTCTTCGGGGCTCCTGTAGCAAGGTATAATCCAAGAGGCTGGGTACCTCGAGGATCCTGCCCCTCATCACCTATAGTCATCCTGACTACAGCTCGATGTCTCCCCACTTCTTCTGAAGCGGCACATGATCACTCATGGCACAATCATCGCTTGTCTCCACTTCCTTCTCTACCCTTGCTGGCACTACCTTGGTCTCGGAGGCCTCTCCCTTACTCTTCTTCCTTGGACACTGGGTCGCATAATGACCCAGCTCCACACAGTGGAAGCATTTGACCTTAGAGAGGTCCTTCTTCTTCTGTTTCTCCTACTTTCCCTGAGATGCTAGGGCAACATCTTCCTCCTCCTCCTTTTTTATTTTGATCCCCTTGCCGCTGCTTCCCGCCTTGCTCAACCTTCTGATCTCTTCTTGGCAAAGAGTAGCCCACATTTCCTCCCAATCTGGAAGGGTCGCCCTACCTAGTATGCTATGGAAAAACACCTCCCAGTCTTCTGAGACTGCATTGAGGGTTGTTCTCACCATCAATTATGGATCTAGTGTTGCCCCTATGGAAGTCAGCTGATCCCAGATCTCCTTCAATTGACCAAGGAATGGGTCGATATGTTCTCCCTTCTACATCTGGTATGGTCGCAACTGATTTTCTAGTAGCATCTTCCTTTGCACAAAAGTATGTTGATACAACTTGGTCAGGGACTCCCACATCTCCTGTGTTGTATTCTTCTTGGAAATATGTGGTACTATATGATCCTTGACCCCATCAAGGATGATACTTTTAGCGCTCGCCATTGCATCCTCATACCTGTCATTATCAGTCGAGTCAACTGGGATAGCTATCGTCCTCAAGGCGAAGTTCTTGACACGATTCTTATCTAGTACGGATAAGATTCTAGCCTTCCAGACTATGAAGTTTGAGGCTTCGTCCAGTCTATCCTGGTCTCTTACTCCGTGTAGTGCCATTTCTCTACTCCTCTACTTCCCTCCTAGAAGTTCTCACTATGACTCCTCTGAGCCTCGATTTCCCTCCTGGAAACCCTTCTGCCAATGTCGAGATTCCCCTCTCCAATCATTTGTGCAACTGCAATGCTGATCTGGATTCCTTGGCTAGAAATCCACCTCGGAAGAAACTCCCTCTACCTTGGTCTTGCCCTATTAGGTACTGTTTTGACTAGAATGCCCCACCAGCTCCACTTTGCAACTTACCCACAACCTCCTAAACCCTAGCAAAACTGAAGGTTAAAGCTCCTAGGCCCTGTGCAATCCTGGCACCGAAAAATCAGCCTCCTTAGCCAACTACATCCTCCTGGCCTCTATGTGGCTCTGCGTGAGCCTGCCTTTGCCTCCCTCAGCCTCTGCACTGCCTCTTCCTGGCTCAATCTTGATGATGCAGGCACTGTGTCACCCCTTCCTTGCTACTATTCTACTAGGAACAACTTCTGTCATTCGGGATAACTATTTTTTGTTGTTGCTGCTCTGTTCGACTGATGTCCTTAGTTCTCTATGATCTGCAACCCCGCTCCGATACCATGTTGAAATTTCTAAGTCTGACACGTTAGAAACCCTTCATGCACTTTACTAATTTATTCCTACCTAATTGTTCTGTTATTTAACAAGTTATTTACCATGTAAATACTGGACATAAATACAAATGCATGCTCAACACATTACAGATCATCAACTAAAGGAAATAAAAACAAGCACACAAGTGACACCATTGTTTTTGGACTAATGTCCCCAAAAAAACCCAATATGGGAAAATCGGTGCAGATATCTAAGGGTTTGATTTATTAGGTAGTTTCATAATACAATCTGGGTGCCAAATCCAGCTCACCCAATAGAGAAAAATCTCAGTCGTAGTACCTCTCTACTCGGAAGCAGATATTCCAGCTGAAACCCCGGATAAACACTCTAGCATCTCCACAGCTCCAATCTGCCCCACGAAACCCTAGTGTCAACCTCTAGGGACTGCATCAGTCTCTCTCTCACCCAGCGTTAGCCCAGCGTCACTTTGCCTTGGCTTGTGTCAGCCTCTAGAGGCACTGCATCAGCCCTTTGGCCCTCTGCGTCACCCACATTGTCCCTCTGAGGCACTGCGCAGCTCCTGGCTGCCTCTGCGTGAGCCCTGGATGGCTCTGCATGAACCCTTGGCTCCTTCTGTGTCCCTCTCTCCAATTACTGCGTTGATCTTCTCGGTGTTATCTCTGCCTCTCTACTTCTGTATTCACTACCCCTCAGCTGCAACTCTGATCACTCTCTCAACTTTCTCAGCAAACCCAGCCCCTAATCAACGGCCAGGATTAGATCTCGCTTGATTCATGAATTTTGGACCATTCTAACACAATTTTATATTAATTCACATTAATATTTTAATTTCCCTAAGTTTAGACTTAGGGACTCCACTAAAAATATTAATTATTTTAATATCTCCTAAATTTTTTAGAATCTGCCCAAACCCTTTCTAGGTTTTGGAGATCTCGTGTCCCTTAGCCTCTCCACCAATTTTCGTGGCTAGAGGACATCCGATGCTACTCCAAATCAACATGGAAGACATTTTTCATTTGAGTCAATTACAAGGTGTCATTTTTTCCGCCTTCCTCCAAATCAAATCTGACACGTGGAACCTCCAGGATGTCATCAAGGAATTCATCGTGAAGTGCACCAACACAACTAAGCTCGCAGCATTCACCCTCATCTTGTTTTCTCTCATTGCTTCTATACGAATTCGCATACCTTGCAGCATTGCCTGCAATGAAATCATGGCCATCACCTTTTGTGGCCCTTTTGAGAATCACTTTAACAGTTTGGTGGGGTAAGCTCTCTTCAGCAACGGTGCTTTTGTGCTCATTGTTAGAGTCAATCCCATCCTAGAAGTGGAGAGGCCTTGCTTCCAACTTGTCTCTGCCTCTTGGACCATTATTCCCAACAGTGATAGATCCATCGACGGACGCCTGAGAGAGGTCAGTCTCACCTTCCACCTTCTTAAACATGTTTTGAGATTTGTCTCCAAGAACATTGAGAAGTGCCTAGTCGATAAATAGTTTGGAATCTTGGACTGGAGCAAGATATTCTTGGTCATTCACCATGGAGGACAGTCCATTCTGGACTAGGTGGAGGCCAGGATCAAACCTGGATACTAAAAAACTAAGATCCACAAGGCACATTCTGAGTGAACATGGAAATGTATTCAGCACTTGTGTGCATTTCATCTTGGACAAGATGAGAAAGAGCTCTCAATAAAACAGATGTTCGAAACCACGAGAGGGATTGGAAGTGGGCACCCTATTTGGATTGAGGGCAAGTCTTACTGATGAAACAGTTGAGTCTCAAGAGCGCCTCTCTGCACTATTTTAGGACCGACTAGCTTGGAGGTAAAATGTGCACTTTGATATTGTAATATGTGTGCTACAAATTTCGTAGGATTCAACCATATAACTTAGTGGTTGTAACAAGTGATTTATATTCCCTTAGGGTAGTGTGTTAGTTACTGAACAAGTACAAATCATGCAGATATCCTTCCATGTAATTTTACATTGTTAAATTTCAATTTACTAATTAGAGAATGCATTTTTCTATAATTCATTATCAACTTGCCAAAACATTTGAATAAAGTTGTATTATATAATTGAAACATCTAATGCTTGGTCTGGGATCGATGATGTGAATGGGGGCAGTGTGATTTGCAAGGGATATTTGCCTCATCTGATTTTCTTAAGGGATTGTGTTAGTATTCAGATTTAATATCTGACGCAATAAAGAGAAATGTTGAATTTTTACTTGCACACATGCTAAAAATGGATATATCATCTGAGCGTATGAAGGGACTTCGCTTGTTTCGTGTAGGTGAAAATGAAAATATTGATATTTTGTTTATTTATAATTATTATCAAACACTAGATTGATGACCACAGTTTCCCACAAGGGAATCCAAAAATTATTACTACACCATAATTGTTTCTTTATGGGGTTCGCTTGGGCATACATTTTGCATCCCAGCCAATAAGATCCATCCATTTTCGTCTACCTCCAGCAAACCATATTTTACCACATGGAACTCTGAAAAGTGAAATATTTCAACCTCACCGCCAATAACCCTTGGCACTCTAAATAGCATAGGTCATCAACCTCACCACCAAAATATCTAACCTAGTCAGCGTAGAGCTTTCCAAGAATGCTTGAAGAAGGAAATTGGGAAGCAATCTCACACCCCAAATCTAAAGAGTTGACTTACCATTTGAATCCACACTCACTCCTATAATCCTCCCAAACATTATTCTCTTATACTCTTGCGAAGTATCAGGAAAAGTGACATGAGACCCTAGAAATACCATCGAAACCCCAAACCTTTCAGCAAACCCAATAGCCATATATGCTCTAAACTGCCCTAGAAACTTTGATATCTTCCAACCCAATATATGTGGACATGACAACCTTAACATCATTGGCATGTTCATTCCTGATGAAATCAAAGTAATCCAAAACCTCCCCTTTTGTTATAGGATATTGGAACAAACCCCTGCAGACATCCTTAGAATTACTACAATCAAAATCCTTCAAAATAGCCTTCAGGACCTTCATATCAAAGGTGCCTACTTGAATCAATGTGGCTTCTACTATAGCAGTCCTTTCATCAAGAAGAGAAGAGTTGGACATGAGAAATCTAGTGAGATTTGTAATCATCATTTTGAAACTCAACAGTGGCTCCAGCACCCCCAAGGAAACTATGCTTTGTCACTTTTTTGTCTCTCTTTAAGTCATCCTTTGAGATGTATTGACCTAATTGGTGAAAGCAATGGTGTGAAAATTGATCCATTTTGTCTTCACAATTTCCCCTACCGAGCATGGAAACATAATAAACCAACAATTTCCTCAATACCCAAATAATTAAATGAGGAACTGTATAAATTCTATAGTCATTTAGCTATTTACCTACGTAATTTTCCATCAGTCATCTTACTTCGAGCATAACCAAATTCTTCAACAGCAAATTTCCATCAGCAAGTAAGCAAACACTAAAGTAGAAGGTTTCCCTTTGTAATAGAGTCTTCTCAATTTATTTTCAAATAATCTTCATCTAAAATTTATTCTATTAGAAAATAGATTTTTCATATTTATTGATTTCATTTTTCAAGATTATCTTCCCAAATCTTCTATTCCTTTGCGTATCATTGCACCTTTAGGGGCAATTTCTGATATAATTAATTGGGAAGTATCCTTCTAAAATTATGCAACAATGATGTGTTATGTGAGATACCAGAAAAACGGTCATATGCAAGTGTATTAAGTGCTAAAATTAAAGGATTTGTCTTTTCATTCCCTCAAGTTCAATTATACATGTATAACATCTCAACATAATACTGGTAAAAAATCATTTGCCATTCAACTTAGTTGTACCATGATATGGTTTGTTTTAATGTCATCAAACCTCTTTTTTAAAGGAGGGATATAACATGGTTCTTATATTAAAGATTGTTCACATCATTAATAGTTTTAGATT
This sequence comes from Pinus tabuliformis, assembly GCA_031772625.1. Lineage (NCBI taxonomy): Eukaryota > Viridiplantae > Streptophyta > Pinopsida > Pinales > Pinaceae > Pinus > Pinus tabuliformis. Next base: position 870,811,404 of record CM062819.1, read on the forward strand.
CAATTTTAGTATTGTCAACCTAGGTTAAATAGTTTTTCACATTGTTAACATCAATTATCTGTGTTTGTTTATTTTTTATCTTAAATTAAAATGTTTTTTTAATATTTACCAGTCTAGATCCATCTTAGCTCTAGATCTGCCAAGCGTCGAGAGGGATCAAATTCCTTTGCATCTTAAAGTATTTCCATCTCAAGAGATTTGATCCCTCTCGGCGTTTGGTAGATTTGGAGTTAAGATGGATCTAGGCTGGTTTAATTCTCCCCTTTAAATAGGATATATTCCACATGAATACCATGGGTTCTCATAAACCTGGAGCTCAAAAACCATCGGTAACTTGACCAAGTCAAGTTTACCTTAACTACTCAACAAAAATTATTACAAAAACAAACATATGTAGAATTTTTATTTTAACATAGTGTTGGGTCCCTATAATACTAGTGATTACCCCATTACTATTGTAGTTATACCCCTTATTTATATTGTTGTGCCCCCATTACCCCCATATTGTTATTAATGTGCCCATAGAATCCCTCTATTGTTATTTTTGTGGCTTTATATTATTATTGTTAGGTCGGCTGGATTATATTGTGACTCCATAGACTCCTATATATAGAAAGGAGGTTTTGTCATTTGTATCATCCAAGAATTGTTCATTTATGTAATGTAAAGGAGGTTGCCCCCTCGAAGAGGCTGAATTCTAAGGCGTGGATCTCTCTTTTCTATCTTTTTGTGAGCTGGTTTCATAACATTTGGTATCAGAGCTTTGGATTCTAGGGTTTCGCTGCTCCAAACATGTCATCGTGGAATTTTCGCTATAACTTTTTTTCTGTGATGTTTCAGAAGTCGCAAAAAAAACCCATTTGAGAAGAAATCGCGCTGAACCTTGGGTCCGAATTTCAGAGCTTTTCGCGCGAAATTTTCGGAGATATGATCTCAGGAAGTTGGTCTTTTTGCAGACTCCTGAATTACACTCAAAACAGGTGACCTGGGGAAAATCGTCATAACTTTCTTTCTGAGAATCGGATTGAAATTTCGTAAGAAGGTACAAAAAGAGGAAAGAACGTCGTAGAAAAAAAAATTATAGTGAAAATTCCACAATGACCTATTTGGAGCAGCGAAACCCTAGAATCCAAAGCTCTGATACCAAATGTTATGAAACCAGCTCACAAAAAGATAGAAAAGATAGATAAACGCCTTAAAATTCAACCTCTTCGAGGGGGCAACCTCCTTTACATTACACAAATGAACAATTCTTGGATGATACAAATGACAAAACCTCCTTTCTATATATAGGAGTCTAAGGGGTCACAATATAACCAAAGCCAACCTAACGATAATAATATAAGGGCACAAAAATAACAATAGTGGGCTTCTATGGGGCACAATAATAACAATATGAGGACAATAGGGGCACAACAATAACAATAAGCGATACAATGACAATAGTAATGGGGGAATCACTAGTATTATAGGGACCTAACATGAAGACTAGCTTTTTGCTCTATGGCACAAAACTTCTAATACTTTTTATGGCTCATGAAAATGAATGGGTGGTAAGATCCCCTGTACATGTAAATGGTAGTAGAACTTTTGTATTTTTGTTTTATTTTCTATTACAAGAATAACCAATATTAAGCGAATATTAGGTCTTTAGTTTTCTTCCTCCATGGATGAAGGAAATACCCTTTATGGTATTATGCACTTGTAATTTTGCTACTCTCAAATCAAATTACTTTACTCGTCTTCTGCAGTCTAACTATTCTAGATTTTGACCCTTTTTCAAACATATTTTCCAATCAATTATGCCCAAAATTTGATAGATTTGTTACAATTACAAGTTTTAGTTGTGCATTCTTCATAATCCAAGTGCCACAAAGATTTTTCAACCATTGAATCTATTTATGCATTTAAGAACACATTTAAACAATCAAAGATCACAATATTGCCAAAAATTATATCTTTGAATTATGGCCAAAAACTAAAATGCAAAAGAGTTAGACAAAATCAATTTTTTCTAAAAAAATAAATAATTTTCAACTTATTGAATTAATTTATAAAAATCACTTATTAAAAATTCAAATAAATTACACTTATAAATGTTAAGTTTACAAGATTCAAATAAATTATTTATTTCAAGTTTAAAACTTTTGTACCAATTTAATTCTTCTAATAATTATTATTATTATTTTATTTTTATTTTTTTTACAGAAACGAGTAGGTTGATGTATTAATTCTTGGCTGGAAAGCCATAATTCAGATTACAAAGAGGTACACAGAGAACAGATTTCTCTTCTATCAGGATCCAATTGACTTCCCCTCTATTGAGCCTGCAATTTTTACTAGCTGTAGTTCTTGTAACTTTATCTATCTTTCCTAAATTGTTGATACAAACAAACTGCTTCATTAAAAGGCAGTAAAACATTTTAAACAGGCTATTTAAGGGATGGGGTCCCAGCCTTCGTCTCCATCTCTTAGGCGCGCTCCAGGGGGGAGAAGCACCGCTTTGTTGGCTTCAGCATCGGCTTCTTTGTTGTTTTCTCTCTTAACATGAAGGAACTCCAGATTCTGGAAAATGTTTGTCAGGACTCTAATTATGCTTAGGAGTCTTGATAATCTTAAATCTGAGGGAGAGGATTTATCCACCATGGCCTTAATTATGGATTGGGAGTCCCCAAAAATAATTGCATCTTTGATGCCCAGAGAGATGAGCATCTTGAGTCCCTGGAGGAGAGCCAAGGCTTCAGCTTGAATGCTGGAGTTGAAGCCCACTCCCCAAGCATATCTAGATTCGATTCTGCCATCTGCATTTTTAATGACACCACCTGCTCCAGAACTGTCGGGATTGCCTTTTGCGGCACCGTCAAAGAAGAGAGTTTTTCTTGCCTTCTTTTTGCATAACTCAACGAGTTCTTCAGTCTTGAGACGGATTTGCCAATGCTTTAGGGGAGGAGGAAGCCTGACTTTGTCAACGAACTGGAGGCCCAGAGAATCTCCCCAAGCTGCGTCTTGATCGCTAAGATCTTCCCTGTCTAACTGATCTCCCACACAGTCCTTCAGGTGACTTTTGATTTTAATCCAGATTATTTTAGGATCGCTCTTTTTATCATTAAAAATCCTTTGGTTTCGTTCCAACCAAATGTGCCAGCAGGTAATTTTAGGAAGGGCGAGCCAGGTGGTTTTGATATGAAGGTTCTGAGTGCCACCAGGATACATGCGCATCCAATTTGCAAACAGGTCTGAGCAATGATTAGGAGGAGTGAAGTCAGAGTTCAGGGGACTTAACACCTCCTTCCAAAGACAGTTGCGAATTTGCAGGAGAGCATCAAATGAGCAGTTGTTTCTTCATGGTCTTCGCACAACGAGTAGCGTGAGGGACCGTTAGCGCCTCTTTTGTGAAGTCTGTCTTCAGTCAATATTCTGTGATGGCAAAGAAGCTAGCAAAAGATGTCTATCTTGGGGATCGTTGAATGGGACCAGATCCCCTGCCAAGGCCTCGGATCAGGCGGCACGTTCGAATGTTGAGTGAGTTGTTTGTAGCCTTGCGAGACTGTGTACTTACCTGGGATCGAACCCCATCCCCGTGTGTCTGCTTTGCTGATGTTTAATGGAGCTTTGCCTTTTAAGTGGGTGAGGAGGTTGGAGTATTCTTTGGACAGATGCGATGGCACCTCAAGATTTCCCCAGCTCTGCCAGTTGTTGTTTTCCCATTGAGATAAGTCCCACAACATTTTGACGCCAACTCTATCCATCCAGTCTTTTAACAGGATCAGAGAACGATCATCAACGATGGGGTCGCTGCCCATAATGCGGTCCTCCCAGATGTTAATACGCTTCCCATTTCCAAGGATCCAGTGCATGTGCTGTTTGAATAAGGCAGAGGCTCTGTCACATAGCTTATGAATCATAGTTCTAAGGGTGGTGATAGGATTGTCCAGGCAGCGGGCTCTCTGCCCACGGAAGTACTTTTTCCATAACATAAGCTGAGCCCAACCCGGGTTTGGAGCGATTATCCTCCATAACAGCTTTGCTCCCAAAGCAATATTTTGCTTGTTGATATTCTTGAATTGCAGTTCCCCTTCCATTCTGGGCAAGGAGATTGTGTCCCAGCTTACTAATGGAATTCTCTTCTCATTAGCTTTCCCACCTTTCCAAAAAAATTCCTGATATACTCCTCAATTTTCCTTGTTATGCCAAGAGGCGCCATCATCACTGCAGCCTGATAAATGGGAAGGCTATTTAGAACAACTTTTATTAGCACAGTCTTACCTGCTAGGTTGAGCCAGTTGTATCCCCGGGAACAGATTTTAGACTTGATTTTTTCCAGCAGAGGCAACCAGTCTTTACTGAGGGCTCTTTTTTGGAAGACAGGGAGACCCAGATATTTGAAGGATGACCAAGCAGAGGAGGCTGCAAAACCAAAGCAGTTAGAAATGGCTTAGATCATTCTGGTCTTTATATTCCAGCAGAAAATGTGACATTTGCCTTTATTGAGGTTACTTCCTGAGTCTTCACAATAGACATCCAGCACTTCTTTGAATTTTTTAGCCAAAGGAAGGGAGGCAATGCCGAGGAGAAGAGTGTCATCCGCGAACATTGCATGGTTTATGCTTTTGACGCCTCTTACGATGCTTATTCCCATTATTACTTGAGCCTACTTTTTATTCAAAAGGAAACTGAGGACGGAGGCTTGGAGGGCGAAGAGCAAGGGTGATAGAGGGCACCCTTGCCTCAGCCCTCTAGAGGCTTTGAAAAATTCTGTGGCCCTCCCGTTCACCAGAGGGGCGAGATACATGCCTTGATCCAGGTGGTGAATTTGGGGCCAAACCCAAATTTGTGCAAGACATCCAGCGGAAATCTGTGCCTTACCCTATCAAAGGCGCTTTCTAGATCCAATTTGACAACCATACCTTTCTCTTTCCGGGTCAAGCTTGAGTGGATCGCCTCTTGGACCGGGATAAAGTTGTCCACTATCTGTCTTCCCTGAATGAAACCTCCCTGATTCTCTGGAATAATGGAAGGAAGAATAGATTTCAACCTGTTGGCAATCACTTTTGTTATCAGTTTGTAACCTATGTTACAAAGGGAGATAGGGTGAGATCTGGAGAAAGTGTTGGCTCCTTTTTCCTTAGGGATAAGGGCTAAGAAAGCCGAGTTGGTACTTCCTCCTATTTTCTGACAAGCTTGAGATTTTCGGACCATTTTTCCTAAATCTTTTTCCACAATCTGCCAGCAAGTCTGCAAGAATCTGGCAGTGAATCCATTTGGGCCCGGAGCCTTGTTAGGCTCCATGGCAAATAGAGCGGATTTAATTTCATCATTAGTGACATCTGCTTCCAAGAATTGGTTCTTTCTAGCCGAGATCAGAGTGGGTACCTCATTTACTAAGGATGAGGTCTACCCCTGGCCCTCTTTTTCACTATACAGACTTTTGAAATGAAGGAAGGCAACATTTTTTATGCTTTGGATATCTCTGTGGGTGTTGTTCTCTTCCTTGATTTCAGAGGTGGAGTTGAAATGTTTTCGAGCTTGGGATTGCTTGTGAAATAAAGCAGAGTTCTTATCTCCTGCCTTAAGCCAAAGCCTACAAGATTTGACCCTCCAATACTCTTCCTCGGCCAAGCTTTCTTTTAGAAGCTTTTGCTAGAGCTCAGCCTCCTTATCAAGGACTTCTTTTGTGATCACTTCATTTTCCGCATTCAAATGGTGGTTCTCGAGGCATTCTTGAATCTTTTTCCTTTCCACTGCTGGATTGGGAAGGGATTTAGCCCAAGTTTTCAATGTAGCTTTCACTCTCCTAAGCTTTTCTTCCCAAACGAAGAAGGCAGAGCCGTTGACAGGCTGCTTTCATGTGTTTTTTACTAGTCGCATAAAGGTCTGCTCCTTGACCCAAAGGGGGTTGAATTTAAAAGGAATAGGGCCTTGATCCATATGGGCCACGAGATCAAGTTTGATGGGTCTGTGATCAGATACGCTGCAAGGGAGAATATGCATTCTAGATTCTAAACCAAGAAGAAGAAAAGAACTTTGAACAAGAAATCTGTCTAACCTTGCAGCAATGTGACCCGGGCCGAGCCTTCTATTGGACCAGGTGTATTTGCCCGATGAGGGTTTGATGTCGATCATATCCCAATCCTGAAGCAGATCCTCCACCCATTCGTGCGTCGGGTCCCTTACTATGCTTCCTCCGCGTTTTTCAGCCAAGGATAAGGTGAGATTTAGATCCCCAGCAATGATGATGTTTACTAGGTCTTCAGAATCTGCCAATCCTCTAATGGATTCCCAGCAGATCTTTTTCTCTCCAGCGCTAACTAGAGCATACACATTAATAAGGCAGAGGGTCTCATCTGACTCCACATGTTTCAGCTTTGTGAAAGGCCAATGAGAGTTGGCGACCTCTAGAACCTTTGAGAATTTGTTTGTGTTCCATAGAGTGCCCAGGCCTCCTGAGGCACCCTGGGCTGAGACTGCTTGTCCTTCACTTCTTTTCCATAAATTTTTGCCTATGTGGAGGAAGGCCTTATCCTCCATTCTAGTCTTCTGGATGAGGAGTATTTCAGGAGAATCAGATCTTATCAGACTTTTGATGGCTTCTTCTTTTATTTTGCTCCCCATACCCCTACAGTTCCAGGAGATGATCTTCATCACTTTCTTTTGGAGTGGGGAGCTCCTTTGGAGCTCTGGATCTGGTTTCTAGTCATCTTCGGTGTTTTAGCCAAAAGTTCTCGAGGGTAGGTTGGCTTCCTTGCACTTTGTCTTTGTATGTCTGCTACTCTCTCTTTTCTCGGGCAGATTTCCGGCCTCTCATTGATCGTCTGGTCGAAGATTGTGCACCTGCTATTTCTCCTTCTTCTTCTGAATCCTCCGAACTTTGCACATCCTCAGCCTCTTCTGAGGGTATCTCTTCCGTTCTGACTGCATTGTTTTCGACTTGCTTTGGCTCCGGCGAGGGCTCATTGTGAGATGGTCCTTCATTCTGTATCTCTACTCCTTGAGGATCCTCTGTTGCTGAACTTAATTGATTAAATTTATTTCCTTGTTCTTCTATGTGATGGGTTTGGAGCCCAGAGCCAGTCTGTGGGACTTTGGCATTGTTATTGCCAGATCTCGGTGCTTTATTTTTGGATCTTTTAACCTGAGTCCATCCATCCTCCTTACCTTTCTCTGCTTCACTGTTTTTCGGACAACCTCTAGAAAAATGGCCATAGACATGATATTTCCTGCACTTAAACAGGAGCTGCTCATAATCTAGTTTTTGAACATGCAACCAGCTTCCCACCCTAATCTTTATTGCCTCAGATAGACCAACCTCCAGGTCAACTTCAACACAGATTCTAGCACAATCGAATTGATCTTTTCTATTGGCACGGTCGATGAATTTACCTAAGGTATTTCCGATGTGCATGAGGGATTCCCAGTTCCAGCAATGCATTGGCAGATTGGGCAAACGAACCCACACAGGGACGGCTGAGGGGACGTCAACTGCTGGATCGAAATCAGGCGTCCATTTGTTAAGATACAGCCCTTGAGGGCCCATGAAATAGGGGCCATTGCGGAATATCAGCTCCTTATCTTCTTTTTCAGCAAATTCAAACAGGAAGAAACCCTTCCCCAGAAAATATGAAGTAACTCTACTTTTAATGAGCGGCGCCCAGTTCCTTGCGACCCAGCTCTCTGTAGATTTGGGGGAGGGCCAGAGCCCAGTGAACTGCCCAACCAAAGCACGCTCAGCAAGAGAGAGGGCGACCTGGATCGGCTTCTCGGGAGGAAGCGAGATCTCAGGGATGTCATCCAAGCGTTTTACAAATTTCGCAGCCTCGGACGTTTTCTTTTTAGGAAGAGAGCTCAGCAGATTAACAAAAGCCTCGGCTTCAGAGAGAGGGGCCGAAGGAGGCTCCATTGGAGCAGCTTTAGCTCGATCCAGTCGAGCTCACCCAAGAACAGCGGGCATAGCCCCCAGATCAGCTCAGAACAGAACGATCAAGGGAGCAGAGTCTGGATCGCCGAAGAGGAAGGAGCAGCGTCGCGCAGAAAAGCCCACCTTAACGGTCTCAGGGCTGAGGCGGCGGCTTCAGGCGCAGGGGCAGTCGCTCTTACCCTAAATCGCAGAGGAGTTGCTTTAGAGTCGAAAAAAATCACTCAATTATTATTATTATTATTTATTTTTTTATTTTTTTTTTATTTTTTTATTTTTTTTTCTGAATAAAGACTAATTCTATTAAGATTAGAAAAGTATAGTACAATCAAGCTTGCATGCAAGCGAAGCAGAAAAGCAAGGGAGCCGAAGGTGAAAGGCTATCCACCTCGCTCCATAGAGACAAACAAGGAAAGGGCCATAGAAAACACGGGAATACAAAAAGCTAGAACTAAGCAGATAGATCTACCCTGAGAGGGCAGTTACTGCCACACGACATTTTTTGCCTTTTGTCTTGCTTACTTTGACCCATCCAGAGGAGTTTGGCTGAGCCGTAACAAGTTGTAGACTATTCTGCCCCGGCGGCGGAATATCCTTATCAGAGTCTGAGGACGAAGATAAATGAGAACGTTTCTGAGAGATCTGAGGGGTGGAGGGGTTTGTCGGATCGACCAAGGGGGCGTCCAGCGGAATCTCAACATTCTGCCCATCTGCTACAATTTCCTCCTCATCCGAACTAGAGGAATCTATATCGTCCATAGGAGGGGGAGGCACACATGGATTCTAGCTTTTGGATTTGGGTTTGCGATTCAGATTCTTCTTTTTGTTGAGGAACTGGGTATAGGAACTCTGGAGGTGCCCCGTTTGATGACAATGGTGGCAACGGAAGGCTGTATTCTCGTAATCCAAGGTTTGAGTCCAGTGGAAATCTCCATACTTGAGATTAATCTGATCCGGCAGTCCTTTGCTAATATCTATTTCTGCACAAATTCTGTCGTAGGTGTAGAGTCCATTTTCCTTTCGTGATGAATCTACCTTCAGGTAGTGTCCTAAGGTATCTGCAATGGCTAAGAAGACAGAGATATGCCATAGATGCGCCGGAAGATTCGGGAGCCTGACCCAAATGGGAATCTTGGTGATGACAGTTGTAGAAGGGTCAAAGTCTGGAAACCAGGGGGTGAGAAAAAGCCCAGCCGAGCCCCAGAACCAAGGGCCTCCCGTTAAGGCCTTCTGGTAATCTTCATTTAAGTCAAAAGCTACAATGAAGAATCCTTTTGAACATAAGTAGATCTCGCTTTTTTTAGTCCAATTGGTATGGATCCATTGGTATAGATCTGATGTGCGAGGCCAGAGCCCATTAAATCTGCATATGAGTGCGGATTCTGCAAAAAGCTGATAGCGATCGTCAATCCCAGGATGAGAGAGATTGATGGAAGGAATTTCCTCTGATTTGTCTACCAAAAATGGCTTTGGAGCCCCAGATGGTTGGGTTTCTTTTGCAAAGGGCTACGGTTGGGCAGTGTCTTTACGGACTACATCTTTATAAGAGAAAGAAGGGGCAGAGGAGGTCTACCTGAAGGAACCACCTCTTAAACGAAAGGTAGCCACAATAGAAGCGTCCTTATGAATGCTGTAAGAGGAGAGAGGAAGGGGATTCATGAGCTGCTTACCTTTATATAGCAGTCTGAGGCAAGAGGAGGGGATCTCTAGCCGGCATTCGAGTTTTTGCAAAAGATCCTGCACGAGATCTGTTGCGCGTACCCATTGCATTGTCGTTTTGCCCGAGAGATTGACTTGGATCTGAAATGCATGTGTGTCTTCAGGCAGATCTGGCTGGTTCAAGAGAGGAAGCTGCTTCCAACCAACAGCAGACAGATCCAAGTCCAGATTCGCCAGTCTTTGAGCATTGACCAGAGCTGGACGAGAGGCACAGATGCAGTCGATGTGTAATGCCTTCCGAGGGATTTGAATTATGTTCCGTAGTTCCAGGATACTACTGTCCCTCCATATCCTCATGCAGTAACTTCTGCCGTCCGGTGCTTTTAAGAGGAGCTGTATGAGATCCGCCTCTCCAGGATTTGTGCCTGTTTGAGGTTGCCGCCTGACGGTTGCATGCCCACAGATCTGGGTTTTTTTAAGGCTTCTTGTTCTTCTGGGCTTCTGATCTGGTGGTTCAATGGCAGATCTGAGCAAATGACTGCCATCCGTGGTCATCCTAGTAAGATCTGCCTTGGGGGCGCCCATCCCAAGTCCCTCTAGGGTTCCATCTTTGAGGGTAACCTCTCCCCACTCGACATATTCCAACTCCTCGGCCGGCTGAGGGACTTGAACAAGCTGTAGAACAAGAGGCCGACGAGTGCAGATATTCGATCCTCGGGGGAGAAAATCCCGACCAACCAGAGCTTCTGGGACGCTGGACTTCCCGCTACTTTGACTTCCGACCACAGCGACCTGCGGGAGATCGATCGTGGAACCGCTGCCCAATTGCGCGAATATGTCCTGCAGCTTGTTTATCACAGGGATTAACGACTGACTGAAACCAGGGCTTGCGTTGCTATCCTCGGCCATAATGCTTCGCGAGTTTGAATCTCACCAAGACTCTTCGGTCGTGAATAATAAATCGTCCTAGTTACATGTTCGAGATGTTGCAGCTAAGGCTGGAATTCATTTTGATTAGTTCTAATTATGTTTTTATTAACATAAATATAATTAATATTTATGTAAAATGTTGAATTATGGTATAATTGAATCAAGAAATAATTCATTCAAACAATGTTAAGCTTTCAATTAACAAGGTTATTGTTTAGAAAGTCCTTAACCACCAAGAAAATAATATTAGTTATAATTCAAATTTATGAATTGATTCTTTTATTAACCATGGTTTTTCATTTTACAAAATATATAAGTTTCTAAATCGTGTCAAGAAGTTAATTAATTGAACAAAATCTTTGTCACATAGTGTGAATGACCACTATACAATTTTAAGATAGAAAAAACACATAGGAAAAACATGTAAGTATGGCATGTTAGACATTACTAAACAAGGTCGCATAGCTAGTGTTCCATGTCCCTTAAGTTAATAAAATATTTTAATTTCATTATGTGTTGTATGTACCCCAAACAATAATAAAATTGTAAAATGAGTTATATGAATATTTGCTTACCCTTTTTTATTAAATTTTTTAATATAATTAAATATTTTTTTGGTAAATAAAAGTTACGGATATATATATATATATATATGAGAATGATAACAAGTTAATAATTATTTATTTAATATTGAATTATGGCAATTATTTATATAATGCTCATATTATAGTAGACATGTCTTGTTATTGGAGTATAGATTGATATATTGATAGTTGTACAAATTGTACACATGTTATTTTATATATTTTTTTCAAATTATTTTTTTGTAAATTAAAAAGTAAGACCCATAAAATTGTCTATTCAAGACTTTACACTAATGGGAAAATGGTATTTTTGAATTTAATTACAAACCATTTGTGTTTATGGTACATAGTAATTAATATATAATGTTATTTTTCAAATTATTTATATTTATTGTACATAGTAATTAGTGATATAGTAAATAGTAATTAATAATAAAGTACACAAAAGTCAATTCTTGTCATCATTACACAATAAGAGGGGAAACATTTCAACCAATCATATTTGGGATAAATAGAAATAAAATTTATTTAAAAATAATAAATTTAATTTCATAATGTAAAACTTTGGATAGACTTTAAGTTTTTTTAGTCAAAGAAAAACTAATAGCAAGTCAATGAAAAATTGAATACGATATATCCTATCAGCGACAGGTATAATAAAGAAAAAATATAAAGAGAGAATATAATTTTGCTACATCTTCGCTTGATTGAAATGATGAATTGTTAGAATAATTAGAATACTTTTTTTTCAATTTTTTTTATTACATAAAATAAATGTATCTTTATTATTTCATTGTTAACGCAAGATATATTATAAACTAGTTACTATGTGTACTAACATAGCACACAAAAAAAATTACAAATCAACCTTATTAGTGCTCTATGAAAGGGAAACCATGATCACAATAGGGGAAATAAAAAAGAAATGAAAATTTGATGGTTTTACTTTGGTAGATGCTTGACAATAAAACACAAAAATTGAAAGTATATATTTGTGCTTTCCTATGTCATTGAGAGAAATTTGAAGATATTAAAGACTTTATAAGAATAACATTAGCTGATGTTAGTGAGCTTGCCCTGGGTGTTGGCCCATTTGAATATCCTTATTTCCATCTAGAAAATGGGGTTTGATGGTGTTCCTTTAGAGTTTAGAGCTTAGTCATTCTCTTCCCCATTACTTATTTGAATTTTTTTGGGTATTTATGCATGATGTTTTCAATATTGAAGATTTCCGTCTAGACAATGTTAATTTTCAAATCCACATGTAAACTATGCATGGTCTTGGTAATAGTTTCTTTTTTCTTCCATTGTTTGGCCTATGAAAGATTTGTTGAGCTAGTATAACTCTACAACTTAAATATTTTAGTCTCTCGAGTTTTGGAAGGATTGAGAATCCAACTAGCAAACTTGGCTTCTACGTAGTCTTTAGTTTTTGGTGTTTTTTTCATTAATGATTGTTTCCATTTTTGACATTTTCTCTTCGGTCTTGGATAAAAATTAGGTACGGAAGCCCTTTGATGTCCTTAGTGCATCTGTCTGGGTTGATTTTTAGGTTGAGAAGTCTAGGTGTGCTGAGAGTACTTGCCAAGCACTACAAAAAAATTCCTATGATTAGCTTCCTCTTTAGCTACCTTTTTTGCTTCTAGTGATTGTTTTAGTGTATTTTTCTTCGCCCTTTTGAAAAAAATCGATGTTATTTATCGGGTTGGCGCTATTTTTGGCATTTCTTTCACCGATCACATCCAGTCAGTGCTAAATATTGACGACTTTAAAGCTGTCGTAAGCGCCCAGTTTAACCTCTTCTTTAGCTCTCGATGTAGCTTCATGTATAGCTTCTTGTGTAGCGCCCTATTTTGGTCCTCCTTATGGCATTGTTTTTAGCTCCCCCTTTAGATTCCTTTTTAGCTTCCATTTTAACTTTGTGTTTGATGTCATATTTTGCTCCTCGTTAGGGAATTGTTTTCAATGTCCACTTTAGCTTCCGTTTTAGCTTCATGTTTAACATCTTATTTTGCTTCCCCATTCCTTGTAAAATCTTGCCTTGAAACTCTCTCATTCGAATCACACGATGGCTATATAGAAAGGTTAATCTGCTCTCCTTGTGATGCATTTCAAACACACATGCATTACTTATCTACTCTTTTATGTGAAATGGTCCAATATTTGTAATATCTGCTCATTACATTTATGATTTGAAATCAGTGATTAGAGATCTCCTCAGTATACTTATGATATGAAGTTAGAGGTTCGAGATATACACATAATACTTATGACCTGAAGTCTAAGATCTGTTGCATATATATTGCTTCAAAATCTTATCTATTTCTTTGAGATTTGTGGCATATATATTGGTTCAAGATCTGATATATTTCTCTTAGATATGTGGCATATATATTGGTTTGAGATCTAATCTATTTCTCTAATATTTGTGGCATATATGTATATTCGTTTGAGTTCTTATCATTTCTCTAAGATCTTGATCTGGATTTAAATAGGAATGCAACAAATTACAAATATTACCATAAATACAGAGGTGTAGCAGAAATAACACTTCATTTCATTAATATTAAATATTGAAATATGCTTACAAACAAATGGAAATAAGACTAGCTTGGGCGATGGTAGCTTATCTTTGAGAAGATATGTGGTGGCTACATGCCTCTGAATTGTGTTAAAATGAGGCTCGGAGGCCTATTTATTATTGAGACACAATGGAAAACCCTAAGCATCTAAAAACTTAACCCTAAGAGATGAAGCGCAAAAATTATGGGCCCCATTTGGATAAATTGGTACATCAACTTCCTGGGGTCGTAACTTTGGCATACGATCTCCCTTTGATACGCATAATACCTCATTAGAAATATATATCCGAGGACTATAACTTTTGAGCGTTCAACACAGGTCAATGACACTCATTAGCCCCGGTTTTCCCAAAAATGTCGTTTAGAGCCTCAAAACGGTTCTGAAAGTTCAGGACCCGAAAAAATGCCAAAAATAGTAAATTGTGCGACAATTAAGGAAATTGAAAAATTGAAAGAGACAGTGGTGGGGGTCCAAGTGAAATAGGCGAGTGGCCACCAACATCCACCTGGATCAATCCTCCCCCTTAGGAAGCAATGGTCCCCATTGCGTTGAGTGCCTCCATGAGATGGGGAAGCTTCTGTTGAATTTGGTCCCTGGTTATCCACTTGCCTTGTTGTAGGAGTTGGTCAGCTTTGACATCCCGATAGTTGGATCTTCTGTTGGTGAGTCTTCTTGACCTATGTGTCCATAATCTGATCAATTTTGGTTTGTTCCATGCAGTCTCGGTTTAAGGTGTGATTTGTTATGCGATGTCAGAAGTGTCCAGTAATGGTGGGAAGTATGATCAAAGGCAGTCAAAATTGAACACTGGGTGCAAGCCAAGGAATGGGGAAATGTTAAGCTCAAAAGAATTGTCTCCCACGGCCTTGGTAATGGTGTAAGGACCATATCGGATTGGTATGAGCTTCCGATGGGCTTCGGTAAGGCGTTTTTTCTACAAATGCAACCAAACTTTGTTGCCCACCTGAAACTTGTGTGGCACCTGATGTTGATCATGTTGTTGCTTGTACTTGGAATTTGACTTCTCCAAGATGTCGTGAACCTACTAGCAGATGTGTTGGATGTGTTCAATAAATATGGTCGCTTTATCAGCCTCGTACAATACATGTGTGGATTATGTTTATTTAGTCACATGAGGCATGGCAACATAAATCGGACACAATGGTTGAAATCCTAGACCCACTTAAAATGGAATGTGACTAGTCGAGGAGATCTCTATTATAATTGTGTTGCACATATGGAAGACTCTCATCCCAGTTTCATGGATTCTTGGAGTTGTATATGCGAAGTATGTGCACTATCATCCTATTAACGACCTATGTCTGGTCATCACTCTAGGGATGGAAGGCAGTCGACTTGGTGAGCTTCGTGTCCAATAGTGTCCAGAGGCTTGACCAGAATGCGCTAAGGACCCTGTTATCCCGATCTGATATAATGGTCTACGGGATCCCAAAATGTGCCCATACTCATTCAAAGAAGATTTTGGTAGTGTCCTCTATTGTGGTACTCTTCTTACAAGCTATCAATATAGCCATCTTAGAAAATTTGTCCATGACCACAAATACACAGTCATTACCATGCTTGGTAGAAGGGAGGCCAGACATATAGTCCATGGAGATGGATTCCCACAGTTGGTTGGTTGTAGGAAAAGGAGTGTATAGGCCTTGCTTCTTGATGGTTGGCTTGGCGATGGTGCAGGTAGTGTAGGATCTAATATATTTCCCAAAATTCAATGCGAAGTTTGCTCCAATAAAAGTACTTTTGTGGTACATCCACAATTTTCTCCACACAAAAGTGTCCTGCGACATGACTATAGTGCGCCTCCTAAATCAGCTTGGAACGCTCGCTTGAAGGAACACAAAGGTGACCCAGGTAGCATAATAATGCGTCCTGGAGATGAAAATCAGGAACTTGCTTTCCATATTCTAGCATCTGGTATGTGGAGGAAAATTATGGATCATTGTTGTATAGTTGCGGCCATCCAGAGCTCTCGTGGCCACAAGAGTTGAGAATAGTAATCAGTGTTACAACTAGGATTAGTTGAGGAAATCTGCAACATTATTGGTGTTTCTCTTTTTGTATTTGATGTTCAAATAGAATTGTTGCAAACATTTAGAAAACTTCTAATGGTGATCGTTTTGCAACTTCCCTTGTGTCTGTATAAACTGAAGAGGTCGGTGATCGATGTGGATGATTGTCTCCTTCCCCATGATGTAATGCTTCCATTCCTGACAACCCTGCACGATAGAATACATCACTTTATCCTAGGTGGGGTACTTTTGAATTGTATTGGAAAGTGTCTCACTATGATAGGCCAGTGGATTCCTGCATTGGGTGAGGACTGCACCAACAACATAGTTTGAGGCGTTAGTCTCGATCTCAAATGGTTGTTGTAGGTCTGGCAATGTGAGTACTGGTACATAGCAGATTCAGTGCTTCAACTCAACGAACACATTCTGTTGGGACAAGGACAAGGAAAACTTTGCTTCTGCTCGCCCTTAGTAATTTGACTCAAAGGCCAAGTGATATGGGAGAATCCCAACACGGACCTCCAATAAAAAATTGCGAGGCAAAAAAATTTGTGAAGCTACGTTAGAGTGGTCGATGCTGGCCAATCCCGAATGACTTAGATCTTAGTCAGATCCACATCCACACCACACTCAATTATGATGTAACCCAAATATTGGACCTGGCTCATTCCAAAGGTGCATTTCTCCAAGTTGGCAAACATTTTGTGTTGTCGAAGAGTTTGAATGACCTGTCGAATGTGTTGCAAGTGTTCTTCCTAACTCATGTTGAAGATGAGGATGTCATCTAGATAAAAAACCATGAATGAGTTGGTGAAGGGCTGCAAGATGCCATCCATTAGCCTCATAAAAGCAGCAGGGGCATTTGTCAACCCGAAGGGCATAACCAACCATTCAAAAATGCCTTCCTTGAATTTGAAAGCGGTCTTCCATACATATGTTGGCTCTATTGAACCTAGTGATAGCCAGACTTCAAATCAATCTTATTGAAATACTTGGCCCCCTTGAGTTGGTCCAGAAGGTCATCAATCTATGGGATTGGATACCTATTCCTCACAATGATTTTGATCAGTGCCCGATAATCAATGTAGAGCCTCCACGCCCCATCCTTCTTCTGTACAAGTACAATCAGGCTCCCACAAGGTGAGAAATTTAGTCGGATGTGCCCTTTTTGCAACAACTCCTGGATTTTTCGCTTGATCTCTTCATTATCTAGCATGGAGAGATGATATATTGGCCCGTTGGGTAGAGGTCCTTCGGGAGTTAGATCAATTGAGTCCTTGACCTGACAGTGCAAGAGTACCATTATGAGTGAGGAGAATATGTCCTTGTATTCTTCCACGACCGTATCCACCTGCTTATGTTGTTGGGAGGACCCCTTCCCGGGGGCCATGGATGTGGCTACAATCTTCCCCTTACTTTGAGAGTGAATCAGAGAGAAAACAAATTTCCCAACCTAGGAGATGATGTTATTGCATTGCTTAGCAGAGATCAAAGAGATGGCGGTAGGCGAGGCTACCTCCGATATCCTAAATAACTTACTATCCAAAGAAATAATAATAGATCGGGGTCTAGACTCATATACAACATGTCACTTCTACAAGTATGG
The DNA here is from genome assembly GCA_031772625.1 of Pinus tabuliformis. Taxonomy (NCBI): domain Eukaryota; kingdom Viridiplantae; phylum Streptophyta; class Pinopsida; order Pinales; family Pinaceae; genus Pinus; species Pinus tabuliformis. The sequence continues at coordinate 870,828,708 of CM062819.1, forward strand.
TTGTCATTAAAAAAAAAAAAAAAATCAAGAGGAGAAACATCACACAGTACCTCATCCGTGAAGGGCTTGATGTTGTAAGGAAGGTGGCACTACTAGCTAACACGGAGATCTCATCCTTAGTGAAGCCACCTGATGGTGTACGGTTATAGATGTGTTGTAGTTAGTAGGCCCATCCACTTCATGACCTCTGCTGAAATGAGGTTCTTTTGGCTTTTGCTGTCAATAATGACCTGCAGTGGAGAACCCTTCACCCACATCTGTGAGTGGAATAGGTGTTCCCACTCCTCTGGGTCTTCAGGCTCAATCTTCTAGATCTTGGTGGTGAAGACAGTTGCATTGGGCTCCGCATCAATGATCTTCTTCCCTTTTTCATTCCCCTTGTTGGGTTCTAACTCAGAATTGGAACATATGTTTGAATCAGAAGCCTTCAACTCGACCACCAATGATTGTTTAGCCTGACACTCACTTGTGTTGTGAGTGGAACTCTTATGGAACTCACACCACTTTCTCGTATCCTTCTTTATCTTCGTTGTGTTTTTCTTTTCTTGCGGCTTCAACAAGTTATCCTGGTTCGCATCGCCTTGGCTTTTCCCTTTGCTATGTAGTTTGGGGGCACCTTTCTCTTGCTTCAGATTCCCAAATCTAAAATCTCACTTTTTCTATTTAAAATTGTGGCCCAGGAAATCCATCTCATCCTGGATGTACCTATGTAGGTAGTTGTGGTACTTGAGTACCAAATGTTTCTTAGAATCCTTGATACCCAACTTCGTGCGAACGGTATGAAAAGCAATGGTAAAATTTGTCACGTCATGGTCCCTTCCCTACCGCAACATGGTCCACTTTATGTATTTATCCTTATAGCTCCTAACAGGGTATTATTGGTACTTGATGGCGTCCGGAACAAATTCCAAGTGGGTGTGGCCGAAATTAGTGAGGGTTTACTTTCATCCTTCTTCTCATAGTAGGTTTCCCACCAGTCCTTGACGTGGGGGTCAGCTTTGAGAGTGAAAAATTAATATTTTCCCGGCTGGAAAAATCATGAACAAACAAATATCCTTCTAACATATTTAACCATTTATCTACATAATTCGCATCTATCTGACCCTCAAATATGGGGATGTCAAAGTTAACTTGTACCTTAAAGAGTGTGGCGCTTCCAGAGTAGTTGTTGGAAGGAGAGTGTCACCCTTGGGTATCCAATGAAGGATTTGGGTAAAGTTGTCCATCATCGCGTTACTCTATCACTTGAGGGCTTCTTCGAGCAATATTTTGAAAGGATTTATTGCCCCCTCATCTTTCTTCTCTTCTTCCATGGGAGGCCATTGGGATTTGTGAGGCTGGTCTTGAAAAGGTTCAACGAGTTCAGACCCTAACTCCTTATATCCCGACCTTGTTGGGGACATGCAAAGAAAAACAGAGAAAGAGCAGAACACTTTGATACCACTGATCCGAACATAAATAGGAACACAACAAATTACAGATATAACCATAAATACAGAGGTGCAGTAGAAATAACACTTCGTTTCATTAATATCAAATACTGAAATATGCTTACAAATAGAATGGAAATAAGACTAGCTCGGGCAATGGTAGCTTATCTCTGAGTATAGATGTGGCGGCTACATACCTCTAAATTGTGTTACAATGAGAATCAGAGGCCTATTTATTATTGGTAAACAATGGAAAAACCTAAACATCCAAATACCTAACCCTAGGAGATGAAATGACAAAACTATGGGCCCTGTTTGGGTAAATTGGTACATCAACTTCCCGAGGTCATAACTTTGGCATAAGATCTTTGTTTGACGCGCACAATACCTCGTTAAAAATATTTATCCAAGGGCTACAACTTCTAAGCGACCCACATAGGTCAAGGAATTTTTTTGGCCTAGTTTTTCCCAAAAAAACACTGTCTAGGATCTCAAAACAGCTCTGGTAGTTTAGGACCCGAAAAACTGCCAAAAATAGTCAATTGTGCTACAATTAAGGAAACTGAAAAATTGAAAGAGATAGTGGTGGGAGTCCAAGTGGAATAGGTGGGTTGCCACCAACATCCACCTAGATCATATCTGTGGCATGTATATTGGTTCGAGTTCTGATCTATTCTATGGCATAGCGAGAGGATCAGCCTTGTGTTTGTGATCTTGTTTGAAGACTTTGTGAAGAGGATCTTAGCACTTGTGGAAGCCATCTTATGGTCTTGATGTATTGTTGAAGGATCTCTCTAAGGAAAGGAATATATTTTTTTGTAGAACTTGGGACCACCATTCACAGGGTTTTGTTAATACCTTTGAACCAAGTTTTCCCCTAAAGTTAATGGCATGAAAACAGGGTCCTTTAAACCCTTACCCCCTACCTCTTTTGAGCTTTTAAATGTGATCCAATTAACTAAGTTGAATATTTTTCATTGGTTTTTCCACCTTTCCACAAAAAATATCTTATACATCTACTAATCTAATCTGTGATTCCTGTAGGGGAAAAGAGGATTGAGCCCTGGAATATATTCAATGCAGACATGGTGGATTTTATTAAGACCACTTTTCCAACCAAATTTATCCAACTAGCACCCCAGGAAACCATTTTCTTTTTAAATTTTGAAACTATGTTATGTCAATCTCTAGTAGTGGTCTGTTTCAAAGATATTGGAATACCAAAGTATTTAAAATTCTTCCAATCCTTTTCACAAATAAAGCCTAATATATTAGAGAGTTGATTGATTTTTGGAGGAGTGCAATACCATCCATAAATTCTACGTAATTATACAATACCTAACCTAAAAATATAATCTTGCATCAGGTCTGAACAAATAACAATGCTTTAAGTTGAAGCAAAACCTATACACAACATTAAAATAATGAAAGTTGAAACAAAACTTGGAATGTTGTATGAAATTTGAAGGTGAATTCTTTAAGGATCAAAGTAAACATATAATAATACAAAAGTGTGTAAAATAATTAAATAAACATACTACAATTTGAATGAATCAGAATGGCCAATAAATGAAGCCTTAGCATGCATTTTAGTGAAGCATGGAAATTTTGGCCTACTTCAAAAAAATCCATGCCCAACCTTCATTGCAAGGCCAAATTGAATTATTCAATTGCAGAGTACGTTTTTACTCATAATTAAAATTAATTTCACACGTAGAAATTTCTGTTGTGCAAGAATATGCCAAATTGGATTGATTCCGTAGGTTTAAATTCAAGTGCACATCAAGACTTGTAATTAATTGATTGCGCGATAATGATCATTCCAACCTAAATATAAAACCATTTTATGTAATATATCACAGTAATTTTCATAAAGGAAATGTTATACATTGAAATCCAATTTTTTAAGAATATCAATTGATCATATGTGCCAATGATCACAGTCGGAACAAATATGCAGTCCCAGGCCAAACCAATTACACTCTTGGTAATGATAAAACCTTGCATAAAACCTTGTTTAAGATAAAACATTGCATCATGTCTAACAAATATCCTATGTAGTTATGTTTCCCACTTATAAACAACTTTCACATAAGGAAAGTCAAAGCAAAACTTAGAATGTTGTATGAAATTTGAAGTATAAATATTTAATCTCAAAGTAAAGATATAACAATGTAAAAGTGTGTAAAATAATTAAATAAACAATCTACAATTAAATCAATCAGATTAACCAAAAAATGAAGTATGGGCGTGCATTTTAGTGAAGTAAGGTAATTTTTGCCTGCATTAAAAAATGCACGCCCAACCTACATTTCGCGGCCAAATTGAATGATTCAACTTGGAGAGTATTTTTTTACTCTTAAGTAACATTAATACAATTAATTGTTTCTAATTTAGTGATCTGAAGGTGGAACTTAATGTAAATGAAAGTGTTGGAGAAATTGTAGTCCACGATGTCTCCCCAAAAGTGTAAACAGAAACTTACTGGAAGAAAATTGGTGTGTAAAAGTATTAATTAAATAGTATATAATTTGAATCAATCAAAATTACCAATAAATGAAGCCTAGGCGTGCATTTTAGTGAAGTAAGGTAATTTTGGCATACTTCACAAAAATGCATGCTCAACCTTTATTTCAAGGCCAAATTGAATGATTCAACTTAGAAAGTATTTTTTACTCATATGTAACATTAATAAAATTAAATAGTATTAATTTTTCATATATATATTTATGTTGTTCAAGAATACTCCAAATTGCATGGATCTCATAGGGTAAAAGGCAGGGTTTGTGTGCCTCATATAAATGCACACCAAGAATGTTTGGGAACAAGGGGATGGAATAAGAAAAATCAAAGTTGAATCTTAATAGTTGAAACTTGTAGTTTTTTTGTTAAAACTCTATAATTAAGGTTGTATGACCTTGTTTTAGTAGTAATTATGTTTAAATGTTTCCAAGGGATAGATAAAGAGATAACACCTAGGGTTTGTAGGGTCTACTTCAAGGTTTTTCTATATTGTACCTATTCTTAGGGTTTTAAGTTTAAGATTAGGACAAATTACCTAGTTAGGGTTTGAAGATAAATAGGTAACGAGAATGGAACAACTAGGATTAGTTTTGATTTGTTGTTTGGAAATGAATTCTAAGTAGATCTAGGGTTTCAATGTCACTCATTGATTGGAAAAGTCCTAAAAAGGAATTCCCGACACACATGAAAATGGTGACTAGAATTCGAGGGTTTAAGAGAATGAAGGAACCTATGGGATTCACTATTAACTAGGGCTTTTCTACTAGCATTCAATATTTAAGGTACACCTGGGTGCTAACATGCCATGATAATACCTCAAGAAAATACATCACATTTCAATGTTAAACAAATATTAAAAGATGAAAACTTAAAACCAATCTCAGAAAAACACATAATACATCATAAACCAATAAATTTCATAATCATGAGCATCAATTTGACAATAGTGTTGCTCCTCCTTAATAGTAATAGAATTCCAAACAAGAAAAGGAAAAAAGTAAAATAGTGAACTCCTTGATGAGCCCCAAAAATGGATAATTATTTGGGCTCATTCAACCTCCTAATTCGACTTAATCCACCATTCTCATTAGTTTATTGCATGTTTTTGATTATATTTATGCTAATAGAGTGAATTGGGTTAGTCATTATGCCAACAAGTCTAATGGGTGCTTTGTGTAGCCTTTTTGGTCAATTTGGAGACAAAATTGAAGGTCTTAATGAGCACTTGGCAGCCAAATTCGTGGGAAAACAAGGGAGAGGATTTGTAGGAAGGTGTCCCCTTCATTTATGGGCCCTTACCTCGAATTCTCCACCATCAGCTTGGAGTTCAAGGGCCACCAAATCAATTAGCACAAGGGCAGCCAAGCAAGTCAAGTAGGACTGTTGTTAACTACAAGTTTTGGGCAGCCGAGTCCCTAAAGTTTAGGAGGACTGTTGGGTCCTCAATTTGTATAAATAAGAAGGCTTAGGGCCTCATTTGGGGTTAGCTAGTGGTTAGTCATTTTGTAGCCAGTAGTTAGTCACTTTGTAGGCAGAAGTTAGCTAGCTTGTAATTCGATTTTAGTCAGTAGATTAGCTTTGCTTTCAGCACATTTTCAAGTTCTCCTTGTGGACAGTTTTGATGTAACTCTTCTTTTCTTGCTCAATAAAGATGAATCCAGCTTTGCACCAGCTCTAAATCTCTCTTAGGAGGTTGTAGCTCTTGGGGTTGGGCCCATCCCAAGCGCCCAATACCTCCTTTGTTTACTTTCATGTGTCTTTGCTGCATTCTTAGAATAAAATCTTCTATTTAGATTTAAATGTTGTGTTGTTATTTAAGTTGCTCTTGATGATTAAAAAGGTTCTTCATGTTCAGATTTACTTGATTGGTTAATCACAGGGAATATATTCAGAAAAAGGCTACCAAGTACTTTGGATCTCACCTCCCACTCAGTGGAATCATGAGCTGGGACCAATGTGACTTTGCTGCCAACAAAAACACTGTCTTTTTGCTTCACCATGCAATTAGTAGTGTTGGATTTTTAGTTGTCGAACTTGATATCAGCTTTGATTGCATGCTTCAGTTTATGATTGCTTAGTTTCATAGTTATTTCATGTATTTCATTTCGAATAAACTTTTGTTCATTTCCTTTTGCTGTTAGCTCAGATTAGAGTGAAGTAACTAGGTCATAGGTTTTATAAGTGTTTGTTTGTTTAGTTTGAAAAACCACTTGCAGAGTACCTTTTATCCTTCCTTACCTGCCCATACTCCATCCAACCTACCTGCTTCACCCTTCACTTAGAACCCTTACCTTACATTTGCCTCATCCGCTTACTTTGCCATGATTCTCATATTCTTGTGCAACATCGTTTCATCCCTCCTTGAACAGATCTCACCATCTACGCCACTCCTCAACTCCATCCTCCAAGTCTTGAACTCCCCTACACCCCTATTTCACCTCCATACTCATTCCTCCACCTTTTTTTCCTCCATCCATGCTTCAAAACCCCATTTCTGAACATCCTGTAGAAAAATTACAGAACATCCTGTAGAAATCCTAAACATCATGTAGAACCCCTGCAGACTTCCTGTAGAAGCTCACGAATGAGGTTTCTTGATAGCCAAACTCTGTGAAACTCTCTGGAAGGGTGTTAGGGACTCCTTAGACCCTCTATTAACCTTCCCGACCTCTTCCAAGCATTTCTCCTCCTTGATCCACCTCTGCACAGTAAAAAATAGTTAGAAGCACATGCATGATAATTCCAACAACTTAATCAAAAATACAAAAAGATGTTTTCTTCAGCTAGAGGTAGTCTAGACACATGTATTTTACCTTCATAGAAGTAATGGCATCTCTTTCAGTAGTTTGCATGCTCTCCTTTGCGTCAGTAGGACTAGCTGGTAGAATTAGGGTTTGCTAGGGTTTGCGTTTCTTTTTGGCTTTCAGTTTCTTTTTGCAATTAGATTAGCTTCCTTCGAGTTAGCTTTCATCCATCAATTAGAAAGCTTCTTCTAAGAGCTCATAGAAGTTGGCTTAAGCTCCTAGTGGACTTGTGCCTGCTGGTCAAGTGACAGCTGCGGCAAGAGCTAGTACTTGTGCATACAGCACCGTCGCTTCCAAGTTTGTTACGAACTACCGGGTTGATAAAATTAAAGAATGGAGTTCCAGGAGTTGTAGCATTATTGCTACAATACTGGAGCCACCACTCCTTCCTCTTGTCACCAATGTGTTACGATTTACAAATTAGAAGTCTTTTCCTATCTATATATGACTTAAGAGAACTTTGAAATGTGTACGGAACATGCCTCGCCACATAGAATTAAGTACATCCTCATTAAATTTGGGTGGACAGTAACTCAACCTCATTTAATTTCTGTTGTGCATGAATACTCCAAATTGGATTGATTTTATAGGGTAAAAGGCAAGGACTATGTTCAAATAAATGCACACCATGATATATAATTAATTGGAAGTGCAATAATGATCATTTCATCCTAAAGTTACAAACATTTCCACAACATATCATACTCATTATCCTAAAATAAATCTTACTCACTAAAATCCAAACCTCTCAATGTAGCAATTCATCATATCAACCAATGTTCAAGTCGGAAAAAATATGCACTCTCGAGCAAAACTAATTACATTATTGGTAATGAAATTTGAAATGGGACATGATTGGACAATACCTAACCTTAGGATATAACCTTGCATCGTGTCTGAATTATATCCTACATAACTATGTTTCCCACTTATACACAACTTTCACATAAGGCAAGTCAAAGAAAAACTTAGAATGTTGTATGAAATCAGAAGTATAAATATTTAAGATCAAAGTAAAGTTATAACAATATAAAAGTGTTTAAAATCATTAAATAAACATTTTACAATTTGAAGCAATCAGATTGGCCCATAAATGAAGCTTGGGCGCGCATTCAGTGAAGTTAGGCAATTTTGGCTTGCCTCACAAAAATGCATGCTCAGCTTTCATTTTAAGGCCAAATTGAATGATTCAACTTGGAGAGTATTTTTTACTCATAAGTAACATCAATAAAATTAAAGTTTTCTAATTTAGTGATCTGGAGGTTGAATTTAATGTAAATGAAAGTGTTGCAGTAATTGCAGTTCACGGTGTCACCCCAAAAGTGTCAATGGCTTGTGAATAGCATAAACTTACTAGAACAAAATTAGTGTGTAGAAATAGTAAGTAAATAGTATACAATTTGAATTAATCAGATTGGCCAAGAAATGAAGTCTAGGAGTGCATTTTAGTGAAGCAAAGCAATTTTTGCCTGCTTCTCAAAAATGCACGCCCAACCTTCATTTCAAGGCCAAATTGAATGATTCAACTTGGAGAGTATTTTTTTACTCGTAGATAAAATTAATATAATTAATAACTTTTATATTTTAACATATATATTTATGTTGTTCAAGAATACTCAAAATCACATTGATTTAATAAGGTAAAAGGAGGATTTGTGTGCCTCAAATAAATGCACACCAGGAATGTTTCCCAAGAAGGGGATGGACTAAGAAAAATCAAACTTGAAAATTAATAGTTCAAACTTGTAGTTTCTCGGTTAAAGCCTTATAAGTAAGTTCGTATGACCTTATTTTAATCGTAATTAGATTTAAATGTTTCCAAGGGATAGATAAAGAGATAGCAACTAGGGTTTCCAGGGTCTATTTTAGGGTTTTTCTATATTGTACATATTTTTTAGGGTTTTAAGTTTAATATTAGGTCGAGTGACCTAGTTAGGACATTTACTATAAAAAGTTTTGGGCAACATTTTAATACAAAAAGAACATTTACTATCGTTTATCAATAAGAAATTGCATGATGGAAATTTGGTCAATTCTACCTATGAGAAAGAAGTGATGGTCATCTTACATGCCATCAAAATCTTGTAACCCTATTTTTAAAAGTGTTTCTTTTAATCAATTGTATCTTATATCTAAATATTAAATTTGAATTTTTTATTTTGTGTCTGAGAAAAAATATGAGTGAAGGAGCAAAGTTAAAGCGCCTTTCTATATGTTCTTATCTCTAAAACAAATGGCAATAGCATTGAACATCAAGTATATAGGAAGAAGATTCACACGGATAGCTATCTCCATGTTGGTTCTCATCATCATCCCGCTCAGAAGTTGGGGGTCCTTAACACACTAATCAATAGAGCCTCAAGATTATGTGACAAGGATCATCTCTAGTAAGAAATTGACCACCACACTAAGGTTTTTCTTGATATTGGTTACAACCACAACGACATCTGTAAAGCCATCAAAAGAAACAAAAAGGGCCCTCCTTCTCCAGATTCCCGTCCTCTCTCCCCCAGTGGGAAAGAATTCCTCCCCTACATTCGTGGTACCATTGATAACATTGCTAAGGTCCTCAAGAAGAATGGTATTAATACATCGTTTAAGCCCCTTGAGACCATAAGACACAAAATGAGATCGATTAAAGATAAGGTTGATCAACTTCAGTTCAAAGGGGTCTACAAGATCAGTTGTTCTTATGGAAAGTGCTACATTGAGAAGACTGGGCAATAATTTAAGATTAGATTCAAAGAACATGGGGTTGACATTAAGAAGGAAAGAATACACTCCTCATCTCTTGCTAAGCATTCATCCATACCTAAGCACCACCTATGCCTTGAAGATTCTAACATCGTCACTAAAGAAGATCATAATTTCAAACGCAAAATTAGAGAAGCATTGGAGATCATCAAACACCCTAACAATCTAAATAGAGATGGTGGTACTGAGGTAAGCACTAGTTGGATCCCTTTAATCTCACATATCCAATGATTGTTTCCTTCCTCTCCTTTCTTCGCTCACTCTCTCCTTTGTTTTCATTTTTTTTTAAATGTTGTTTATTTTATTTTGTTTGTTTATTCCTATTTTATTTTTTTCATTATTTTATTCTTCTTTTATTATTATTTATTGTATTATTTTATTTTATTTTATTTTATTACTTTTCTTCCTCTCTTTATTTTATTTTATTTTTTCCCTCCTCTATCCCTTCCTTTTATTTCATTCATTTCCTTTCTTATTTTATTCATTTATTCTTTTCTGATCTTATTCTTCTTATTTTCTTAGGGTTCTTTTATCCCTATAGGCTTCCCTTTCTTCTTGTTTTTTCTCTCTTATTATTTTTCTTTTTCCTTTATCTTTATCATTATTCTAATTTCTTCTTTTATTATGCTTTCCTTTTATCATTTTCCTATTCTATTCTATAATTTATTTTTATTTTTACTTTTTATTTTTATTTTTAAATTTTTATTATTTTTGTTATTTTTTTTTATTTTTATTCTTTGCCTCTTTGTTTTTCCTTTTTATTAATTCCTTTATTTTATTTCTCCATTCTTTTTCCATTTTTCTTCCTTCTCTTTATTATCTCTTATTTTATATTTTTCTAATAGTATTCCTTCTTCTTATTCTATTATTTATTCTAATTTTTTTGTCTTATTCTTTCTTATTTTATTTCTTTCATCTTATTCTTCATTAATTTTTGCTCTTTATTTCTCTTTGATTTGTTATGTCAGCCTCCACTCTTTTCCCTTGATTTCTAATTTTTGATTTGTATTTATTTGTTTCTTTTTCCTTTCTGTCCTTCTCTCACGTCATATCCTGATGACGAGTCTTGTTTGAGACTCGAAACATAGATATAAAATTGTATTTTGTGGATATTTCTCTTAATCCTCGCCTGTTAATACCCTGTAAACAATTGTATTCACTTAATAAAATTGTCTCTTATTTATAAAGGTGATTTATAAATAATAATAAAAAATAAAAATAAAAAAACTCAATTGCGCTTGCATTCCTCATGGTTTATTCAGTTTCCATTCTTGCATTTAGCATGCATTCCTCATGGTTTATTTAGCGTGCATTCAACTAGAATGTCTTGAACCCAGGCAATGATGGCCTCAATTGAAACAGGGGTGTCCTCTTCCTCGCAAATAGTTGACACTCAGGGTTCCCAAGAGAAGTTCATAATCCAAAAATTCAAAGAGGGTGTTGATACATGGATATATAAAATAAATTATCCACCACGTATGCTATATATCCTCAGAAGAGCAAAGGTTTATTAATTTATAGTTGGAAAAATTCCCAAAATGATGAGATAGATGAGGCCATAGAAAATTATGATGATAAAGTCATGGAATTAAAAATATTTGGGCAGAGGATTTACCTGGACCCTAATCTAGTTGCAAGAGCAACAAAATTTCCATGCAGAGGGGGGGGGGGGGGGGGGAAGGGTAATATTTAACTCCAAGAAAACCCGTAAGCTAGAAAATATTGAAATTGAAAATATGTGGGAAAAAAATATGTGTTCCAAGGAATGGAGTAAAAATGAAAGATGTTCCCCAAGGACTATACAAATCTTTAATTCAAGTTGTCCTTAGGACAATTATGAATCATCACAAGCTTGATATTTCTAGTGACTGCATGAGGCTAGTTATTCATTGGGTTGAAGGAAGGGGCATACATGTGCCTCATTTTGTTAGGCGGATAAATCCCTCTTGCTGACAAGAGTGATCTCAATAGATCCTAAAGGAAACTACAAACAAACAAACATTTGAATAGCTCTTTTCCTAAGCTTATTTCATTTGAACTATAAATACAAGAGAAGGAGAATAAGCCTCTTACCTATTTGTGAAATGTTTGATGAAGATCCTTTCTCTGTCTCGATGTAGCTTCTCAATGCTCGAAAAGACCTGCAACCACAAACATAAGAAATATCAAAGGCATATGCAACATAACAATTCAAACAATCTTAATCTAATGATCAAGGAGATTAGAAATTGAAATCATATTAATAAATATCAAAAGAGACATCAATCATTCATCATTTCAGTAAGACAATACAATGGAAAAAATTATTCATTTGTATTCATTCAAGGATAAAGAAGAGCCTTACAACCTATGCCTTGATGTCATGAGGTTCCTCCCAAATGCCTCCAACTCTCTCCTTAGATGATAAGCCTTCCAATCTAAATCTGATAGCATAGGTCCATCTTCTCTTAACTCCCTAATCCCTCTAACTTGTAGTCAATTTATAGACCAATAGGAAGAAGTTTTAGATCCAAAAGAGAAGGGTGAGATTCTCTAATTGGGGGATTAGGGTTCCTTGATGAAAGGGAATTAGCTCCATGATATGAGGGGTACGACTCGAATAGATATGACCTCAGAAGCTTTCATTTGGGATATATTCGACCAACTATGCTTATGGAATTCACTTTTAATTTTTACTTTTCGTTGAGTTGACTACACAGTCTATAGTGAAAGACAGAGAGCAGTTCTATGCAAATTTCAGGGATAGAAACTGCATAAGCATGGAAACTAACTAGAAAAAGTGTGGAGGTTATACTTAACAAGTAATAAAAGAAATTTTACCCAAAATTCCCATCTTCTTCAAGGGTTTTTTATTGTTTGACCTCTAAGGGAGTGCAATGGAACATGTTTACGAATGGCGAAAGACACATTTTATCAGTCAAATGTCATCGTGACAAAATTACGTGTAACAGATTGCCCCCTAAAGTGCAAAGTCTGAAAAATAATTTTCAAAGATTGAAGAGCTTTATCATGCCAAATATTGGATCAGAGACAATGGTCGGAAACCTACAAGAATCATTCAAGTACTACAATGCAATATATATAATCATCACTAAGGTAGGAAATCTCATACGTAGAGTAAAACTAACTCGATGAACAAGTAGGGAAAAACTCAAGAATCATATCAATAGTAGACACAGTATGGAAGCAACCATCATCCATGAATTTGTCTACATAATCATGAATATAAAACTCCTCGTAGCCTGGATTGATGAAACTAGATCTAGGGTCTTCATCTCCATTTCTCAATTCGTAGTACGAATCTAACCATACGAGCGAATGTCTTGAATTCGAACATGGTAGAAACCACCTGATTAATGGTCAATGATGTGAATCGTTAACAAGTGTGAGAGAAACCACCAATAATGACAATGGCTCTCAAGGTACTTCTAGTACAATCTACGAAGTGTGAATAGATGATCTGAAGTCAAACACTCATAGAATCATTCGATCGAAGGCCAATGATGAGAATCTATCATTGAAGGTGAGAAACATGCCATTAAGGCATGTGGGCCTCAAGGTACTAAACATTTCTAAATCAAATTCCTAGATAATGAGCTGAAGTTGATAGGAAGTGACCCGTCGTAGGAAAGCCTATGACACAAAATATAATGTCAAGTTTTCAAGAATAGTTTGCAAGGACTGACTAAGGGATGGTTGATGCAATAGAAGGCTAAAAATTGCAAAGGAATATGAACAGAGGTTGAACTTCTCTTGAACATTTAGTGACACGACAATTAACTTGGTAGCATTTGACTCAACGATAATACTCGAAACTAGATGAATACCTTCAATGGGATTCAATTAACTGTAAGACAAATGGATTTCCCAACCCAGATATAAATGTAACGAAGTGTCGTGTTCAAGAGAGACATACTACCTTTATGATGAATGTAGAATGAATACCTTCTCCTAATTTTCCCCAACCATTACTGGAAAGCACCTATTTATTACTAGAGTCCTATACTGTTTAATATTTACGAGTCCAACAAAGGGGTAGCTCAATGTAATTTTATTTAAAGAGTTTGAAAAAGACATGAAAAGAAAACTCTTTCAGTTCTTTTACTGTAAAATTTTAACGAGCCCGGAGAAACTAAAGCTCAGTGTTTTTCAGTTTTAGGGAGTCGGAAGAAAAACATAAGTAAACTTCGTCATGTTCTTTTTTGTAAGTTTAGTCTCTCAAGCCCAAAAAATGATAAAAATAATACTCGAAAATCTTTTCATGTTTCTAGAGTCTGAAAAGGGCTTAAAAGATGACTCTTTGGTTTCGCTTTTTCATGATTTTCAAGAGCTTTAAAAATTGATAAAAGTCTACTCACAATCAAAACGATCCACTTGTACATTGTAATCTATTCTGCACATTAAACTCAATAAATTATAATAACTTCTCGATATTATGGTAAAAAAATTATAAAAAAAAATGACTTTTAAAAGGCTCAAGGCATGAAAAATAATATTTTAACTACCAAAAACTTATAAAAGTTCAAAAAGTAATGTCATTTTACCATTTGATTTTTAACCATTTTGAGAGAAGAAAGAGGGTTTTTTACCACCAAACTTCTAGGGATGATTCTGAGCAAACTGGCGTACGAAATCACGAATTGTTTCCTCCAGGTAAGATATCTCTTTAATATCTACATTTTCATCCATTCAAATTTCGTTTTTAGGCTTTCATTTGATTTTTTGGGGGACTTTCATGTTGAAAAAAACTGCCCTCGGGCCTACGCGATTACCCTTCATCGGGACCGCGCAGGCCGGTAATTTTTACTATACAAAGACACACGTTCTGCATGGTCCCTCTAAGGAGGGACAGTGCAGCTGCGCTCTGTCCAGTAAAAATCAACCGCGCAGGCGCCGAGGGTTTTCAAAATGCGGAAATTTCACCCCAAAAAATCCCAAACTTATTTTAAATAATATTCTAACTCCTTCTAAATGTCATTTTCAAAATAATTTACCATTCAAAATGGAATAGAGGGAGAGAGAACATGAAAACCATGATGCAACAACTTTGGATGATCCGTGAACTTTGCAAGCCTTGAGAAACTGTGGCCTCTATAAATACTTGATAATCTCGAGGATGAAAGCTTAGCTAGAGCTAATGACATGGTTGGTGAGAACTTGGGATGTTTTATGATCGAGAATCATCGTCTCTCCATTGATGCCAATGACATCTACTTTTTTATTGGTCTCTCCTGTAGAGGGGTTGATATTTCTTTCTATGGGCAAAGACCGGGTGGAGATACTACTATTGGACATCTACGACGATATTGTGGGAACGCACAACTCAAGGACAATAGGATTGATATTCAAACTATTGGTAACCTAGCCTTGAGAACCATAGCTTTCACTGTTACCAAACTAGTAGGCAGGGCAGCTCTTCATTTGGTCGCATAGGCCTAGATGCAGGCCATCGTGGAATGTTGGTAGTGGCCTTTAACTGGTGTGAGGAAGTGGTTGTCAATATGAAAGGACAACTGGCCAGAGCTAACAATGGTAAACTAAAGAATTTATATTATGGTGCCATTATTGTCTCCTTTTCTCTAGAGATGATTCCACTCCTTAAGCCACAACAGTTTTTGGTGGATGAGGGAGGGCCTCAAGATCCAGGGATGCTGAGGTGGGTTTCACTTATGGCTCATCATGGAGGTGATGGTCCGGTGGTGAAATATGCTCCTAATTTTTGTGAATGGTTGGGTCAAAAGATCATCTTGATCAAGGATTTCCCATATGTAGGGATGGACTATAGGGTTGACCCAGATATCGCACTTCCAGCAGGGATGCAGTGGGGTGACCTAGGTAAAAACTTCTCATTTTGATGTTTCTTTTTATGTTTTCAAAATTTATATGTTTTTGTCTTCCAAGGCTAATCATTCAAAATGCTAATGAAGATGTAGGCCTAGTTCGATCGGCAGCACTACGGCATTTTGACAAGCGGGGTGACCAACCTGTAGCAGTTGAAGCACTAGACCCAGATGTAGCAGGGGCGGTGATCGAGCTGGAACACAACCTAGAGAGGTTGACTATAGATATACCATAGACTGTGACTAATGATTTGCCTCTTCAGTACTAGAGGCATGTGGTTAGGGTTCCAGGGCCGCTCAGGCGACTGTTACATCGGTTTGCTCGTGCTATAGTCTACTATCATGATCATCATCATGCATAGTTGCTTAGTCTTCTAGGGCTACATTTTGATTTTTTGTATCAGAATATTCGGTTAATAAAGGCCACAAGGCCTTATGTCCTTAGATGACATAATTTTGTGTAAGACACTCTCTACAGACTTTATCTTAATGGCGTCTACTACTTTTTATTTCAAATTATCTTGTTCAATATGTGGATGAATATTGTTTTTACTTACAAATGTTGCAAATGTCTATTTAACACATGATTGTCTAGTGCATCGGTTAATGTGTTTAAATTTCTTGGAATGTGTTGATATTCAATGTAATCAAACTGCCTTTCCAAAAGATGGACTCGTAAAAACATTCTTAACATTGATGGACTTCTTACTGTATAGACATTGTTCATATGTAATACAATGAGTTGTGAATCTAACTTAACAATCAAAAGTCGAATGCCAAATGAGATGGCGTTAGAAAATAGTTTGATAACTGCATTATATTCTACTATGATAGTGAAAGAGTTGTGTGCATATGAAGGAAACATTTCTGGTGATGATTGGGAAGCTATCTTGAAGAACCGAGTGACAACATCTACAGTTGGAGAGATGAGAAACCAAATTTTAGAGATTATCAATGAGCTGTCTAGCGAGAAATGCAAAACTTGTTCTTGTTGATTTTGATGCCATTAAAGTGAAGTGCATTCATACAATATTTGCGTCCCAGATTAGGGAAGCTCTGGCGATCGGCGAAAATGGAGATAACCTAACCCTACTCTCGACCGTGGTTCATGGCACTAGCCTTTTCCCCATGGCGGTTATCAGATACTAGCACTTGGAACACGGGTCTCTGAACAGCGCGGGCCCTTGGTGCGGACAGCTTCCCAAGATTCCAGGCACCTGGTTTACCCTAGGGTTTTTCACTTTCCTGGCGATTCTTCACGAGCTGGTTTTACCGTTTCAACTGACTTTCGGTTCCCTGGTCGGCGGGTCTTGGGGGTCACTATTTGTCGGGTTGCTATGGTAGAGGAGGACCTCGTGGACTACGAGGAGGACCCCATGCCAAATCAAGATATCTGGGCATATAATAACCGACCTGCCATGGAACCCTGGGGAAGAGATCAAGCATCTGCGACAGTTGCCTCCAGTCTGCAACCCCACCTGCCGCGCTCTGGGAAGAATAATAATACGGATGTCAACCTGGCGGACCTTCCGGTTCTTGAATGTCCGCCTCTCTCGCCGGCCACACTTCATCTTTTGGGTTCCTGTCTGCAGACCTCTCCATCTTTCGATTCACCTCTTCAGACCGCTGCACAGCCCACTCTGTCGTCGCCTCCACCTCCCGTTCAACCCCTGAACCCATCATCTATTTCTCTGACGCCGGCAAACCCTCACGGTCTTATGCGTACACCCCGTCCCACTTTTCACCCCGGCTCTAGCAGCTTGAACCCCCGCTCCCCTATCCGCTCGGGCTGCTTCAGCTCCCCGCTGCTACCTGCTCGTTCGGCTGGGTCTGCACAGCATAGTACATCCGACCCGTGTCGTAAACTCCTCAAGGACTTCCCCATCGGCAAACGCTCTGAAAAAATAGAAAAAGGGAGGTGCCTTCGTGCCATAGACTCTGATATCAACCTAACTTTCGGAGAGGACGTCCAGATGGCGGATGCAATTGACACTGCTCGAAAGGTCCTGGTCGGCAGGGTTCGTGGTCGAACATATTCTGTGGAAAGGTTAAAGCAATGGACGGAGGAGATTTGGGGATCACTGCTTAAGGAATTACCAGCTATCAGGGTCCTAGCTAGAGGATGGTTTGCATTACATTTTCACCGACCGGAATACACCCAATGGATCCTATCCCAATTCTGGCATATAGAATTGGCTCCTGTTCTGCTGAAACGTTGGGATCCACTTTTTGATCCGGAGCGAGAACAATTGGGCGTTGGGCCCATCTGGGTTCGTCTACCAGGCTTGCCCATGCAATTCTGGACTCCACAAGTTTTCAAGCGCATTGGAGATGTGTTGGGCACCTATCTGGAGCATGATAAATCCTATGAGCATACCGGCATTATGACCATGGCTCGGATCCTTGTACATCTTGACACCAGGGATGGGCTGGAGGAGAAAATCACCCTGCATCGCAGACATTTTTCGCGCAAGCAGCTGTTGGATTATGAAGGTGTTCCATTCTGATGTCGTCGATGTCATAAAGTCGGCCATCTGTACAAGGACTGCCCTCTTCTTTCTGGAGTGACCTCGGATAATACTAAAGGCAATAAACAACAGACATCAGTGGAACAAAACAGAGGGGATATCAATCAAGGAGAAGGAGAACTAACGCATAATGTGGCCCCTGCGAATGCGGAACCTGAAGGCAGCAAGAAGACGAACAACAGAAGGAAGGCTTCATCGACTCCCGCACCTCCTCGCACCCGGTCCAAGACAGCGGAGGCTGCATCATCCACCCCGGGTAATGAATCTCTCCCCATGACCTCTACTATTTTATCAGAAGTTATGTTATCTGTTATGCACTCCTCATTGCAGTCAACACCTATTGATCCGGGCCCTATTCCTTCTATTCTCTGCACCATTCCTCCCCCCCCCACCTTCGCCACCACCCCCTCCTCTCATAGGATGGACACTGCCCTCCCCTATCCATCCTCCTCCCCCACTGGCTCTGGATCGCACCCTTACCACCTCAGACCTCGGGTCCGAACCAGACTTCTGGGACTCGGTTCTTCCCCTGGCCGATACTCTAACCATAAACCCAAAAGAGGACGTCCATCAAAGATTAACTCAGCCATACAAAATGCAGTGGCAGATGTCGCCCGAGGGCGTCAATGCACAATCGAACGGGCACTTAGAGCAATTGAGCCCTTGGCCACTGGTTCTCCATGATTTGGCTCTCCTTCAATTGTAGGGGATTAGCCAACCCCAAAAAGAGATTGGCTCTCAAGAGACTGATACATGAATCCAGATGTGACATTCTTTTCCTACAGGAGACCCTTTGCACCTCGGAACTGGCTGTGAGATCCCTTCATGCCCTACTACCAGGATGGTTATTTCAAGGTATGGACACAAATGGACGCTCTGGGGGTCTCGCCATCGGCATAAATCCTAAAAAGGTCAAGCCATTATACTCTTGGGGCGGTAGGGGTTTTATGGGTATGGACATCTTCATGGGAGATATTGGTTTCCCTATTCGCATTATCAATATATATGGCCCGAATCAGAATCGTCTGGCCTTCTGGCAAAATTTTTTGGGAAGCAACCTCATCACTAGTGCCACAATCTTGGGCGGTGATTTCAATTTCTCCCTGGGTGTCGGGGAATCCTGGGGACATCATGCTCAACTTGATCCCATATCTGAACAGATGAGCATGTTAATAGATTCGCACAGGCTTGTTGATTTTCCAATGAACAAGAAAGTCCCCACCTGGCACAACAGGAGAACTGGGGAGGCAGCTTTGGGAAGGCGATTAGACAGATTCCTGGTACATGAGGACCTGATTCAAAAACTTCCCCTGTACAGACAATGGGTAAGCTCGGGTGGCCTATCTGACCACCTTCCCATCCTCCTACAGGTCAGTGGAGAAAAAAACAAGCCCCGATCCCCATTCAAATTTTTTGCGGGGTACTTACAAGATCTGGATTTTATTAATATGGTCACGGATTACTGGAGATCACAACCACCTCTAAGAGATCAGAGAAAGGCAGTGGATTTCTGCGACAGACTCAATGACCTCAAGAAATTGACTGAGAACTGGGCAAAGAGGAAACGACTGAGAGATGAACAGCTTCTTTTGGATACAGAGACTCAGATTGCACAATTGACGGATGAAAAGGGGACTGGTTACTTATCTGAGGAATCAAAAACCCTCTTGTACAATTTGGAAGTTCAAAAAATCAAGATCCTGCAAGAAAAGGAGGAACTATGGAGGTTAAAAAGTAGAGCCATTTGGCTTAAAGAGGGGGATCGTAATACCAAATATTTCCATAACCTTGCAAACGGCAGAAAGGCCTCAAACACTATCTGGCAGCTGCCGTATGAACCGGATGGATGGGCTACATCACACCAGCAACTTGCCAGATTGGGTGTATCTCATTTCAAAAGGCAATTTACTGCCCCGACTGCCATAAATCTTCCAGATATCATTAATCTGGCTGGTCACTTCCCCAGATTTGTTGAACAGGAGGAGCATGAGGAACTTACACAGCCAGTCACCATGCAGGAATTGGAAAGTACTCTCAAATGGTTCAAAAAAGATAAGAGCCCCGGTCCGGATGGATGGCCGGTGGAGTTCTATCTGGCCTTTTATGAATTACTGGGGGAGGATCTGTTGGAAGTCATTGAAGAAAGCAGGATCACCAGGCACATTCACCCCCCTATGAACTTCACCTATATAGCCCTGATCCCTAAATCAGATGCCCCATCGTCCTATAATGACTTTCGACCTATTTCCTTATGTAACTGCCTCTACAAAATCATATCCAAGATCATAGCTAACCGTATCAAGCCCATCCTATCTACTCACATCTCCGTAGAACAATTTGCTTTCCTCCATCACCGCCACATACAAGAGGCCATTGGCACTGCCCAGGAAGCTCTACACTCCATAAAGTATAAAAGCCTAAAAGGTATATCCCTCAAGATTGATCTAGCAAAAGCCTTTGATAAAGTAAATTGGCTCTACTTGAAGATGATCCTCACTCATTTGGGCTTCCCCCATGAACTTATCGACTGGATTATGGGATGTATCACCTCCGTCTCCTTCGCCATACTCATCAATGGCTCAGCCTCATCACGTTTCAACATCAGCAGAGGAATCAGACAAGGATGTCCTTTATCCCCACTTCTCTTCCTCATTGTTATGGAAGGGCTTAGCAGGCTCATTGCATCAGCCAAAAGGAGTGGGAATATCAGCGGCCTCAAAATCATGGAGCATTATTTCCTCACCCATCTTCTCTTTGTAGATGATATCCTTATTTTCATTAATGGGAGTGTCCGGGATTCCACAGCACTAAATGAAATACTACAGCTCTTCTGTAGTGCTACGGGCATGGAGATCAACAGGGGGAAATCTACTATCTCTCTCGCAGGGTGTACAAATCAGGAAACTCATCTTGCAAATCAGAATTTCCCCTTCCAGGAAACAAACATGCTGGAAGGCATCAAATATTTGGGTTTTAGACTAAAACCAGATGGTTACAAGATTGAGAACTGGACTTGGCTCATCACAAAAATTGAAAAGAGGATAAACTGCTGGCACAATAGGCTTCTATCAAAAGTTGGCAGACTTATGCTGATAAAAAAAGTCCTTGAAGCCACACCTGTATACTGGATGTCTCTATCCTGGATACCCAGAGGAATACTTCACAGAATACAACAATCATGCAATAGATTTCTATGGAATGGCAACAAAAAAGGAAAGATCTTCGCCTGGGTAAGATGGTCCAGGATTACTACACCAAAAAAATGGGGGGGTGGGGCCTAAAATCACTCTCGGAATTTGCGCAAGCATTGGCTGCTAAACAAGGTTGGATATTACTAAAACAAAACAGTCTTTGGGTGGAAGTCATACACCACAAGTATATCTGGCCTCTGACCATCACTGACTGGATCCGGCGGGCAAATTGGAATAGACAGGGTATATCAGTGATTTGGAAGGCCATTCTGAATGCCATGCCTCTTATCAGGGATAGCCTCCTATGGCGCATTGGCAATGGCTCATCTGTGCGCATTGGCATAGACCCATGGCCAGGTTCAGGGAATGCCCACAATTTACCAGAAGGACTGGTCCGCCATCTTAACAACAGAGGTATAAAATATCTCTCTCAGATTGGCGACCAACAGCACTCCACTATATACTCTCAAGCATGGTTAACTGATCGGCAATGGAACCTGACATATGAGTGGAATGAAGACTGGAAATCATACATACAGGCCTTAATCGAATCCCATATTCGATTAAGGGAGGAGGAGGATGAGCTCATATGGGCCATATCAAAAACTGGAATATACTCGCCAAAATTAGGATACAACAAATTGATCGAAGCAAAAAATCCGGAAAGTCACAGAAGCTGGTGGTCTGCTATCTGGAAATTGCAGGCCCAGCCACGAACCAGACTACTTATGTGGAATATTCTAGCGAACAAAATCCCCACGGGATCCAATCTCATGAAAAGGGCTTTCGCAGGCCCATCCTGGTGTGTATTATGTAAGAAAGAGGAAGAAACCGTCGTCCATCTATTCCTCACCTGTTCGACCACCAGGGAAATATGGACACAGGTCATACAGACTCTAAATATCAACGCGGACTGGCAGGGGGTGGACATTCAAGCGGCGTGGGAGCAGTGGTGGACAACAGTGGCGACAGAAAAGCCCCGGAACCTCCCCCTCTTGGTGGCCTGGAACATATGGAACAGGAGGAATGCGATCATATTTGAAAACTGTACAGTAATTTGGAGCCTCCTTCCCCCCATCATATGTGCGGCATATGCAGAATTACCAACTGTGACCAAACAGCTTCAGCCCAAGAACATCAACCCAGAACGCATAAACAAAGATGTGCCGTGGGCATACTTTGACGGGGCGGCCCAGCGGCAAGGATGTGGTGGTGGCATCCTGTTTCATCTAACAGACTCACACTACTATCAGATGAGATTGGGTCTGGGACCCGGAACAAACAACCATGCTGAACTGATGACCCTGCGACATCTTATATATTTTGCCATGACCAAAAACTGCCAGCAAATTCAAATTTTTGGTGATTCAAAGACTGTGGTTGATTGGTTTAACAACAAATCCATTTGTCATGCATATTCTTTGAAACATATCTTGGAAGAAATTGTTTTTTTCAAAACACATTTTGACCAGATATCTGTTTCTCATATCTACAGGGAAAGAAATGCAATTGCTGACCGGCTTTCGAAAGAAGCGGCGGATCGTCCTCTAGGAGATTGGCTGATCGAGGAAATCACTCCCACAGGGACGCACAGATTTTATCACAGACCATATATAGAAGGACCTCTACAGTGAGGCAATGGCCTCTTTTCTGAAAATTTTGGAACTTAAAATTTTTGCATATAATCTTGTAATTACCTCAGTATATTTCAGCATGATATTATGTACAGTTTTTATGCACCTCATATGATGGACAGTACCTATCTCAGTATCCCAATGGGAACCTATGTATTTATTTTTTGTTTTTTTGATCAGTGGGGACAACTCACACTACAGCATATGCCCATGGGCATCAACAGCATGTAATTTCTTATCAATAGAAATTATGAATTTTCTTCTTCGGAAAAAAATAATAATAATAAAAAATAAAATAAAAAATAAAAAAAATAAAATAAAAAAATAAAAAAATAAAACAATAAAATAAAATAAAATAAAACAATAAAAAAATAAAAATAAAAATAATAAATAAAAATAAAAATAAAAAAATAATAAATAATAAATAAAAATAAATAAATAAATAATAAATAATAAATAAATAAATAAAATAAAAATAAAATAAAATAAAATAATAAATAAAATAATAAAATAATAAATAAAAATAAAATAAAATAAATAAATAAATTAAATTAAATTAAAAATAAATAAAAATAAAAATAAATAAATAAAAACAAAATAAAATAAATAAATAAAAATATTCTACTATGTTGTTCGTTGTTTGACCAAGGCATATCCCATGAATGGAAACTAACTCATCACTGGGTGAATAAATGACCCAAGCTACGGAAGACAAATTTTGAGTACTACGACTAGTGCCATCAACAAAGCCAATGTAAGTTTGAGGGGACGTCGACATCTACAAATCAAGTGCAAAACAAGATAAGCAAGAGAAGTAGTGGTGAACTGTAAAAAATGTTAAAACTATTGCACACACTTATAAAAATATAATACAAATAATGTACATGTCTTCACAAAATAATTTATGCATAATATATCTTCAGGTAAAGGCCATTTATGGGCTTTCCTAAAGAAACACCATCATAATCGACCAGCTCATAGGCCCCTTTAGCTAATACACGTTTTACAATGTAAGGGCCATGCCACATGGGCTCGAATTTACCTGCACCTAATTTATCATGAGCTTGATCATAGACCAAGACTAGGTCACCTTTTGCATAAGAACGATGGTTCACGCTTTAATTAAATTGAGCCTTAACTCGTTTTTTATGTGGCTCGCTAGCCAATGCGGCATCACGACAAGTTTCATGTAGACGTGCTAAGTGCAAAAAACGCTTTTCCTCTACATAGGTAGTTGGTAATAATTTGATGGCTAGCTTCAAAGATGGAATTTCATATTCAAACGGTAAAACTACCTCCAAACCATAGACAAGTTGGAAGGGAGTAAAACCCGTAGATGTTTTCGCTAGGGTATGGTATGCCCACAAGGCTGGAAAAAGCATGGTATGTTAGTTTCCTTTATGAATGCCAATTATTCATTTAATCATGTTTGTTAAAACTTTGTTAATAGCTTCGACTTGACCATTTGCTTGTGGATAATAAGGGGTAGAGCTATCATGGCACAGGCTGAGCTGTGCAGATAGTTCATTCATCATAAAATTGCGAAAATGGCTACCATGGTTCGTAACTATGGCTTGTGGGACACCGAACCGAGAAATCACATGATTGAAAACTAATATTTTTGTTATTTCGTTGTCGTCCTTGTATGTAGGCGTCACCTCGACCCATTTCGTAAAATAATCAACTACAAGAATAATATACCAATGCCCCCCCCCTCGACTGAGTGAGGATTACATGTAACGAAATATATGCCCCATTTTGCAAAAGGAGCAGCATTTATAATAGCGTGAAGAGGAGTTGGGGGCGCTCACATCTTGCGATCATAAACCTGGCAATTATGGAATTTTCTGACTGCGATTATGCAATATTTAAACATGGATGGCCAAAAATAGCCAACACGCAATATCTTTCAGGCAATGGCATACCCAGATATATGACCACAACATGCTCCAGAATGGCAATCATTTAGTGCTTTTTCAGCCTCTTGATGGGTTAAGCAACGTTAAAAGATGGAATTAGCACCGCGACGATAAAGAGTGTCACCAACAATGTTATATTGTTGGGATTGGTAGCGGATGCGATGACAATGAGTTCAAGATAACTCAGGTCTAAAATTTTGGGTTTGAAGATATGTGATGATATCTCCATAGCAAGGATCGGATGTACTTATCAAAAAGAGAGATTCATATGCAAGAGAATCTTGTACCATTGTTTATGTGTCAGTATAGGGAAGTCACGTAATAATTCAGAAAAAACTAATGATTTCTTTGATTTAGATCTTTCAAATTCCAAATCGAAATCTTGTGAGATAACTATCCATTTGGAATACTTGCCCCCTAGCAATTGTTTGGTAAGAATGTACATCATAGGGTTGCAATCCGAAATGACAGTTGTTTTTCGCAAGAGTATATAGTGACAAAAACGTTGAACAGCTTGAACAGATGCCAAACATAGTTTCTCCACATGTGCATACTTGATCTCAGTTTTAATGATATTTCTACTTAGGTAATAGATCACATTTTCACTATTAGATTCGTTTTCCTGAAATAACACCATGCCAATGGTGGTAATTAACGCAACTAGGTATAGAAAGTAATCCCGGTGATAATTAGGCGGATGCAATAACGGTGCATTGGTCAACGTGTATTTCAACGCATCAAAATTTTTTCAACAAGATCATCCCAAATATAAGGAATGCCCTTTTTCAAAATTTGGGTAAAACCCTGGATCAGTTTGACATAGTTATGGATGAATCTACATAAAAGGTTTGCTTTCCCTTGCAAACTATGGAGTTGACAAAGATTAGAAGGAGAAGGCAAGTTTAGAATTGCCTCTACCTTAAGAGGATAAACACGAATGCCTTCTTTCAAAACAACAAATCCTAGTAGTCGACCAGATTGTACGCAAAAAAGCATTTGTGCGGATTCGAACAAATATTTTAGTGCCTACATCTAATGAAGATTGTTTTCAAATGCATTGGATGGTCCTGTCGTCTCAACGAATGAGTTGGTACGTCATCTAGGTAGGGTTGGAAAATATGTTTGATATCATGAAACGCATAAGACATTGCTCTTTGAGAGTTTGTGCCATCATTCTTCAAACCAAATGGTAGTTTGCGATAAGCGAAAGTTCCCCATGGACAGATGAACACAGTTTTATGTTGATCAACAGGGAGTATATTTATTTGATTGTAACCGGAAAATCCATTCATGAAGAGAAAATTTCATTTCTTGCACAATCATCAACAATTTGATCGATATATGGGGTTGGGTAATTGTCCTTTTGGATGAGCTTTGTTAATGTCCTTGTAATTGACTCATACTCTAATGGTTCCTTGTTTGTTATTGACTGGTACAATATTGGAGACCCAATCAGTTAATGCAGGTCTGGCATCCAGATAAGTCTTGATTTAATGCACTATAATACTAGCATCGATTCTTGGAATTTCTTCATAAAACCAAGCAAAAATGTCACACAATCACTGAAATATGGCTTTATATGTTGAAATTTCTTCCAAAGAACAAGAATCACCTACATGAATATTTTCAGTAATCCCTAGTTTCATTGAGATGTTAATTAACATAGTTGTTGATATGTTTCCTAAATTCTTTTCAAATTCAGAATAAACGATAGACATCAGATAATTAGGATCATTCACAATCTCATATGAAAACATAGATGAAAAATCATTCTCAATTTTGTTAAGGCAGGGTAAGAAAGATGAGCAATGATGGTAATCGTCCCATCGCATTTCATCCAAAGTCATTACCTCCATTATTTCTTCATCCGTTAAAAACTTTTTATCAAAAGGATCAGGTATCAATATCGTTTCTAAACTAGACAAATGAGAATAATCATGGATGATTGTATTCACTCGATCATTTTCAGATGGTGATGAGTTGGAAAAGGACTGAATTTCTTGATAAGCCAATTCAAAAGGGCTAAGAGGCATCTCACTGTTGTATAAGGTTAATTCTGACTCTGAAGGCACTTTCCAAGGATCAAAAGACTCGAAAGTGCTTGATGTAATCATATTGACCTGGGAAATGTTATGAGGAAAATTTTGTGGAGGGAACACAAAAGTTCCCATAAGAGATGAGTCTTTAAGAAGACCAACACCAACATCCTCATACGGAGTAGTCGATTTTCCAACAAAAGGAACGCTACTAGTAGAGTTAGGGTCTGAAGTATAATAGGACAACTGGTCTACTTTCACAATTTTTCACTTGTGAGGAAACATGATCATTCAAAAAAATGATGAGACCATAGTAGCCATGTAATAATTCTAACTTTGGCCAAGTAAAAGGTTATAATCAAGTTGAGCATCAATGACCTCAACTTCAATCGCAACTATTTTACCCTCTAATTCTATAGGTAGGTCATTTAAAATCCCATAAGGTCGAAAACCTCGTCCATAAAGGGCTTTCAAAGTCGTGGGAGATTGATTCATCGTTGGAGAACCTAAAGCTTTCCAACAAGCGATATACATAATGCATGTATACACTCCTTCGTCAATCGTTGTTCGAAAAACTCGTCTAGTTTTGACAAACACTAGTATCTGGAAGGCCAGTTGACATGGGAGTCATGGTACATGATTTTTGAGATCAAAAATGATTAGATTAGAGTCTTGGGCATCTACTTCTCCTATGGCTGATAACAGTATTTTCTTTTGTGTTGGAAAGTCTACAGCACTTTGAGAGCTGACATTGTTGAAGGTGACATAGCCAGATCTTCAACAATGTTGTAATTTTGAGCAACTCTAGCATGAGGATTAAAAGATGACTTTCAAAGAAAACCTTTAGGAGGTGATCGAATTACCATCTCAGGATTAGTTTTCTCAATACGTAAAGGTTCAAAAGTAGGAGGAGCAGATGTGGAAGTTTGACCAGGTAAACTGGAATCATATCCATCTACATTAGGAGTTTTAGATCCATAGTCTTTAGATCTCGTAGCTACCATAACTGGTGAAGACATCATCATGATGTCCACCGATGTGGAAGAAGAAGATGGGTTATGGGAAACCATCTTACTATCTTGAGAAGGAAATGGATCCTTCAAAATAGCGGGAGTAGGTGAACCCTTAACGGATTTAGAAACTTTTACATGATGAGGGCACTCCTTGTTTTAATGATCATCATCATAGATTAAACAATGATAGTGAGGTTTCTTCTTTTCATCAGATGGTTCTTTATTGTTTGATTTCTCCTTAGGGGCAGTGTTTTCTTTCGTTTTACCTTTGGATTACTTGTGCTTTCCAATAGATGAATCTACTATATTTATTTCAGAAGTAATTTCAAGAGAAGGATCTTCTTCAGGTGAATCTGATATAGCCAAAATTTGAGTCTTCTTAGAATTTTTATTTTTAGTCTTAGATTGTTGGCTCACATAACCAATCACACCATCAGCGATGTGTGATCCTGTAAGGGCTGGGTTGGTTTGACCTGGACGAGGCAGATCTGGAATTTTTTCATACAAAGTGTCAGATTGAGTATAAACAAGATCTAAGTACTGGGCACGAGCGATAACTTGTTCTTCAGTTACAATGCCACCTTTGGCAACATATTCAGTATTCACCAACAAAAGTGATTTTATGAACCATTTGGCCAAAATTTGATCTGGGATATAAACTTTAACTAAACGGCATCTTCGTCTCCATTCATGAATATGATCTAAAATATGGGTTGACGTTGACTGTTTTAGAGAAGTTAAAATTTTAGTACCATTATCATATTGAATGGGTAACTGAAAATGTGTCAGAAAAGAAGTGGCTAGGGCATTGAAAATGCTAAAAGAAGCTCGTGGTCATTCAACATACCACTTGGTTGTTGAACCAGTTAACGTTCGTTGGAAAAGTCGTAACCTAATGGAATCATTGATTAGCGAGTTAGATGCGCATCGGATATGATAATTCATAATATGATTTGATGGGTCCTCTCTAGATTTACCTTCAAATTTTGGAATGTCACCGGGTAACTTTGTAGGGATTGCCGACCAAAATGGTAGATACAAAATGGAATCATTTATTAACCGAGATAGATCCGGTAAAATTCAAAGTTACAATAAATGGTAACTAATGGTTAGGATTATGTTGTGGGTATTGATAACCTTGAGGTACGAGTCTTATTCCTGGAGGAGTATACCTAGGATATACTAGAATAGCCTAAGTAGTTGGAATTTGCATACCTCCCAGATATCCAGGATGAGCCATACCGAATTGTGGTTGAATTGATACATGAAAAGTATGATTGGGGTATGGTTGATTCTGGAAAGGAGGACCCTGACCCATTGGACCCTGGATAAATTTTCCCTAGAAGGGTTGC
Source organism: Pinus tabuliformis (assembly GCA_031772625.1). Lineage (NCBI taxonomy): Eukaryota > Viridiplantae > Streptophyta > Pinopsida > Pinales > Pinaceae > Pinus > Pinus tabuliformis. The sequence goes on from CM062819.1 coordinate 870,857,732, forward strand.
CTCTGCAAAGGTTGGCCTTGGAAGAATTGACTTTGAAAACGTTGGCCTTGTAAAGGCTGGCATTGAAAAAATTGATTGTGGGGTTGACCTTGAGAAAACTGCTCTTGAAATGATGTTTTCATATATGGTATACTAGGTTGCACCACAAGTATTTAGGGTATAGACTGAATCGTAAAAATAGTTTGATAAGAAGATACTTGAGTAATAGCCTGAGTAGTTGGCTACAACGTTACTTGAGAATTAATTGGAACAAATACTTGTGATACTCATGGGATGGGAGTTTGTGGTGAACTCAAACCTGGATTTTGAACATAATTTTGCTCAGAAGACTGAACCAAAGTTTCTGGAGTACTTGGGACAGGTTGTTGGAGCGGTTGTTGAATAAGTGTTGATGGATTACCTTGAACAGGTCATTGTACTTCTATATAAATACCTTGAATAGGCATTTGTTGAATAGGTTGTCCAACAGGTTGAACAAGTTAATAAATTGGCACTTGAGGAGCAACTAGCAATGGTTGTTGATTATATGAAGGATTCCAGACTGTGTTCATCCCAGGATACAGAGTACCAACAACGGGTTGTGATACAACAGGTTGACCTAAACCGACTTAAGGGATCTGACCATAGGGTGGATAATTTTCGGTAGGTGGTTGCCCTCCAACCATAAGATAAGATCCAACTAAAGGTTGTCCTCGAGGAGGAGGATAAGATGGATTCCCCCCGGGTAGGTAATAACTGCCTGTTGGGTTAATTTCAGGATTACCTACATTGTCGTAAATCATATTTATATATTGATTTACATGTTCCCTACAGAGCTTTATTGGATTTACTTGCTTGATTGATCCATAGACCCCATCGTTCCCTACAGACCCACTGGACGGAGATGTAAAATCCTAAAGTGTAGGATCAGTTAAACCATTTGACATAGTTGAAGGTTGAATTGAGAGAGAAGCTTATGAATATGTTCCAGAAATAGATTTATATCCAGGAGGAACTGATGGGCCACCATATAAAGTTAATTTTGGAGGAGTATAGAACATAGAAGTATCTGACGGCATGGCTCTAGAAATCATTCTAGACAAATCAAAGCCTAGTACGGTAGAATAAGGAGTAGTGTATCATGGAATGCCTTGACCTAAAAAGTTCAAGGGCGTAAAATACCAAGGGTCAAGTCAAAAAGAATAAAAGAGAAGTTCCTAAATATCAGTCTGATCACTCGTAAAAACTAGCTTATGAGGTGATTCTTCCTCTTCGTCTGAGATCATTTCTTCAATGCTAATCAAACCAGGAGGTAGACTATTGGTAATAAGCAGTTTACTCGTGGTGAACGAGGTGGCCTAGGAGTAGGGGCTAAAGTAGCTGAAGGTGAATCGGGTTTAGAAATATCAGACTTAGGTTCTTTGATATCTGGTTCAGCCAATTGTGAGTCTGAAGTCTCTCCAGTATCTGATTCTGTTCGAATAAGTTCAATAATTATTGGATCAGTTACTTCTGAGTGTGATTCTAGTGTTTGAGGTTGATCAAATTCAGATTTTGTTACTTCAGGTCCTAGAATAGTATATGTTTCTAGTTGATTCACTTCAATTCTTGTTACATCATATTCTATAATAGTATAAGTTTCAGGTTCATCTGTAGTCCCAGATCCTTTTGATTTTAATTTTTCAGTTTTAATATTTTCTAGCTAACTCGGCATATATTCAGGGGGTTGACCCAACATTCTACGTGATTGTCTCGGTAATTCAGCCACGATGAATTCTTAAATTAATAATTCACACAATATCAAAATTACACCTAAAGTATCTAAAAAGGTAAAAAACAAATAAAGTAACACACGCTAACAAATCTAGGGTTTCAAACCATACAAACTGACTTCTCATAGAGATCAATATTTTCTAGTTGGTGATGAAATCCAACATCATAGAAATCAAAGTGAAAAGTTTTATAGATATGAGTAGTTGGAACAAGTTACACTAACAACCTGCTTAATGAAACAATTAGGGGCACGTAACTTCACTTATGCCATTTCGAGCGAAGATTACCCTCCAAAAAGTCCAAGTGGGTCTAGCCAACGTTTATCCCAGGTATAGTATGACCTTTCCTTTGTCATCACCTCGGGTAATAATCCTAGGATTATAGTCACTAAGGTTACCAATTACAACAATTCTACCTAGGGGAACAGTTATAAATCAGACATACACACAATGGTAGAGTAGATGAAGCTCAATCCCCTTGAAAGCTCCTCAGCATGGTTAATTGGAGGTTTACTTTCAAGTGACCCCAAGTACCTTTTGACACAGTTGTAATACGTGTAAATCGCGTTATGATAGCTAATGAAGTGGGTACTATCACTTCACCATGTCTAACATGATCTCGTACTTAACTCATGTGTTAAAAGAGCTTCCTAGAGAAAAACTAAAATAATTGGATTTCTCTTCCTATCACAAGATTTTATTCTTTATCTGTAGCTTTGGAAAGTTTATTTCCTTTTCTATTCCAAAGCCCTACAACTTAAACTACTAAAGGTGGTAAGAGCCCTAAAAAGTGTAAAATTCTAATTGATTGTAATTAACGTTATGTTATTAAGTTGTTATTTACTGAATAGGTAATGAGAGTGAAACTTGTGATATTATGGCTCGATTTGAAAGTCTAATGAAATAGAACATGCAATTTGTAATCTAATGTCCAATGAAATCCTAAATATGAGAAGGTAAGAGTTTCTTTGATTTTCCTTTCAAATGAAATGCAAAACTCAAAACTTCGCTTAAAATTATTTTCACAAGCAAGCCAATTTCACTTTGATGCAATCCAGATGCAGAAATAAACTAAGATTTCAAATTTGCCTAAGAGAACAAACAAGCTCAAAATGTTCTTTATCATTAATCACTTGAAATTTTCAAAACACACAGGAATCAATCAAGAGTTTGGAAAAATGAAATTTTCCTAATGAATGCTTTAACTTAATGATGTCAAAAGTGAAATTATGAAAGACTTCAAAACTAAAAATAAACGATTTCCCTTTTATCATTCAGCAATGAAAGCAACTCTTCACAAAAACACTAATTCCTGAGAAACCCTAATTTGCAATTAAACAAAGCAGTTCATCACAAAAAGTAGGATTAAGTAATGGATCTAGTGTATTTGATAAAAAAAGACAGGAAAATAGTGATCTTGAGCACAGCCTATCTATTTCTAACCAATCAACAAACAAGCCAGACAAAACCTTAATGAATTTTGTAAAAGGGATTGATTCCCAAAAAATCGACACAAAAGCACCCGAACAAGTTCAGAAAAGGTACTGGACAACTCAAACAAATATGATGAAACCTTCAAAAACCAAAATTCAGATTTTGGGCAAGAAAAAACCTAATTTTCAAAAAAAAAATAGGAACTGCGCAAGCCAGCAGTATAAGCCAGTGTGCACGCGCGATTTGTTGATGCAACAATTGCACAGATATGCGCTCTGTGGATGAACAAAAACCGCGTAGATCTGGGAAGTCCAAGAAAAAATAAAAAAAGAAAGCAATCAAACCAAATGATCTGAATAAATTTTCTAACACTCAAGTCCAACTAAACAAAAAAGATTGAAAATCAAAACTAAGGAAAGAGAAGAGAACAGAAACATTCCCTAGTATGGTCACCAATTTGTTATGTGGATAAATCGCTCTTGCTGACAAGAGTGATCTCCCTAGATACTAAAGGAAACTAGAAACAAACAGACAATTGAATAACTATTTTCCTAAGCTTAATTTATTTGAATTGTAAATACAAGAGAAGGAGAATAAGCCTCTTACCTATTTGTGAAATGCCTGATGAAGATCATTGCTCTGTCTCGACATAGCTTCTCAATGCTCGAAAAGACGTGCAAGCACAAAAATAAGAAAGATCAAAGGCATATGCAACATAACAATTCAAACAAGCTTAATCTAATGATCAAGGAGATTAGAAATTGAAATCATCTTAATGAATATCAAAAGAGACATAAATCATTCATCATTTCAGTAAGACACTACAATGGAAAAAAGGATTCATTTCTATTAATTCAAGGATAAAGAAGAGCCTCACAACCTCTGCCCTGATGTCGTGAGCTTCCTCCCAAATGCCTCCAATCCTCTCCTTAGATTATAAGCCTTCCAATCTAAATCCAACAACATAAGTCTATCTTCTCTGAACTCTCTAATCCCTCTAACCTATAGTCAATTTATAAACCAAGAGGAAGAAGTTTCAGATCCAAAAGAGAAGGATGAGATCCTTTAATTGGGGGATTAGGGTTCCTTGATGAAAGGGAATTAGCTCCATGATCTGAGGGGTATGGCTCGAATAGATATGACCTCAGAAGCTTTCAGTTGGGATATATTCGACCAACTATACTTCTGGAATTCACTTTTTATTTTTACTTTTCTTTGAGTTGACCACGTAGTCTATAGTGGAAGAGAAAGCACAGTTCTACGCAGATTTCAGGGATAGAAACTGCACAAGCGTGGAAACTCACTAGGAAAAGCGCGTAGGTCATACTTAACAAGTTATAAAATCCATTTTACCCATAATTATCATCTTGTTCAAGGGTTTTTTATTGTTCGACCTCTAAGGGAGTGCAATGGAACATGTTTACGGATGGCGAGAGATCCATTTTATCAACCAAGTTTCATGGTGACAAAATGACGTGTAACACATTTGTTGGCTAAAAAATTACATTATGCCCTACAAGAAAGTAAAATAAAAAAGGTTAAGTTCAGTTTCTTGAGAACACTACAGAAAAATTATTGATTTATATCGACCCAATGTTCAAACAAGGCCTCTTAAAACTTACATTAGGAGATCAAAACCAAAGAAAACTATTAATGAAGAACCTAAACAGACTCTAGTTGAAGGCGTTGGAAAATGCAATATGGAAGCTATTGATTTAGATTTTCCTTTACCTTAATAATTGCTTGTGAACTTTATTTATCTTCTTGTGTTTTTATCTCTTAGATCATATCATCAAACAAATATCAAGAGCATTACAGTAAATACAATGGACATAGAAATTAGGCTCCAAGCCAGGGAAAAACCCTTCCAAGGGGAAAACTTGGCAAAAAAATTATCTTCTTATATAATCTGCTTCAAATGAGACAACCAAGACCCGAACCCTAGACCAAAAAATCCTCCAAGTACTAAGTCATCCCTTCAAGAAAAACTATGCATCATCTAGCTTCTATCTACACCTTCGACCCCCAACTTCGACCCTACAACTTCAACCTGCAACTTCAATTTTGTAGCTAATGCAGAAACCCTAGGACAGTTCTTCAAGGGATCTTTCTTGAGAAAGGCGATGTTTCCCAAGAGCAGCGAATTCAAATCAAAATATTCGCTCTTCCAGCAACTTGATCCTGCAACTTGACCTCCTACAATTCAGACCTACAATATCAACCTTCCTAGAAGCCGTAGAAACCCTAGATTTTGCACGTGTGAGAGAGATAGGGCTAAAAACAAACTTTTCTTCTTCTTATTCTATTCTTTGTCTTCTAGACTTTCGCTCTTCATTTCTTGCTTCTTACAGCTTCAGATCAAACTTGTTCTTGAGAGATCGAACTTTTGAGTGAGTGAGTTCCAAATGAGGTTGAATCTGCTTCTATTTATAGCCTTTCCAAGGGGTCGAATTCCCTTCTTTAGGCCAACTTGTACTTTGGACATTTCCAGGACCTTCTAGACTCAAAATAAATTCTTTTACAAGGCACATCTTTCCTGAAAGGGTCTTATAATCATGATGTTGACTCTCTTGACTCATGACAATATATCCTATGACCTAAGAAACCCTAGAAGCATGAAGAATATGTTTTTACCTAGAAGGCCATAAATATGGAGCATGAAACCCATGCTTTACAAGAATAACTTTTTCTTTATTCTTTTTTTTTGTTACATAATATAGATATTGAAATGAGTAAAATAATAATTATGAAGATCGAAACTAGTTACATTTCCAACACTCCATCTTAACTAGGGAGGTATTCATAATTGTACAACCAATACAACATCATTCTCATACTTAAGAGTTCTCATAAGAAGAGTCGGATTGACAATCCAATTGTAAGCATCATCATTATATCCAACACGAACATTGAGGCCTATCTTGATAAGCTCAACTTCATTCTAGATCATTATGTTGGGAGGATTTACGTGTGATATTACATTACCTCTAAGGCACATACCCCATCCGGATGTTCACTAAGTATGTCCTTTTAGGACTATTTCTTATATTGGATTTCCAATCTTGAATCCTCCAAGAATATCAGTCCTCTACAACTACTCTTATCTTAGATACTTGTATTATCCTAAAAGAGTGTAAGTACATTTCCTTTCTTGGATTATCTATCCTCAAGGAAACCACAGCTGCTTATTTGATCCTTCACCATTCTCTATTTATGGCCTTTACTTAGACGTATAGTTGTTAGTCTTGGTCAAGTGTATGACACATGAAGAAGAGAATGTGCATGTGATGTTCATCATCACTCCCTCTCAACCAGAGAGGATATCCATATCCCCTCTTGATTTGGGAATATATCATTTCTCGTGTTCAAGGAGAATCCTTTGCTCCCTCTCAAATATAAAGGAGATCCACCTTGGCAAAATGACTACCTCTAACATAATGTTAGAGAATGCTTGGATGAGCCATAATGAAAAAGGGTTCAATCTTCTCAATTTTGAAAGACTAGATGATTCCTACACAATAACTCAATCAAGTAGACTCTAAATCTTCTACTATCACATGTTATTATCTATGATGGCATGCTTTTGCAATAAAACTCTTCTAGAGTAAACAACAATGCGTGTTATTCTAAATGAAAGGCAATCTTCATAAGGAACCTAACAAAGAGGATACCTTCTTCAATAGTAGATATCTTTGACATCTTCTCTCTTCAGCTTATTCTCGGGTTCTCCCTTCTCTTCAGTTGTGTGAGCTTCACTTCTTTCCTTTCTTTTATTGTTCTGCTTGTTCGGACAGTCCCTCTTGACTTTGTCCAAATTCATTGCATCTAAAGCATTGAACCTTGGACATATCTAGCTTCTTCTTGGACTTTCTAAACTTTCCCTTCTTCAGCTTCCTAATTCTTGCAATAAATGCTTGATATTGTTCGTTTGATTCAATGTCATCCTTTACCTTGATCCCAATCTCTTCCAAAATGCATTGAGCCCACAACTCATCAAAAGGAGTAGAATCTTTCTTAGAGTAGATACTAGTTGAAAAATTGCTCCATTCCCGTGGCAAGGCATTCATTAGACAGATGGTAATTTCAAAGTAAGAAAATGTATCCCAAATCCCATGCAACTAATCTCTTATCTGTGAAATATTCATCAGGTAGGAGGCCATGTCTTCATCCTTCAATTTATTTATTTTGTATAGTTGGTTTCTCAAAGAATTTTTTTGATCTAATGTGCTTACAAAGTTCAGATTTACTAGCTTGTCATACATAGCCTTAGAAGTCTTCAAATTAGCAACAAATGGAAGGAGATGATCCTTAATGGTTTCCACAATGATACTTTGTGCTCTTACTTATCCTTTCTTGTATTTTTCTAGCCCTTGAGTCTGTCTTTGCTAGGTTCAGCAACTTCACCGAGGACATATTCCATTACTTCATTATCTGTAAGTGCCATATCAATCATTTTCTTCCATGATAGGAAATTTTCAGAGCCAACGAGCTTATTTATTTTTGTTAAAACTTTGTAAATTTCCGTAGGTTGAGGAGAGAAATTCCAAAGGTAACCACAAACCACTTTTAGGCTAGAATCTAGCCCTTCTAGCCTTGGAGAGGGCTCTCTCACTTAAGGTGTTCAACTAATCTGATATTAGGCTAGGTATAGAACTCAATAAGGTATTCTTTTTCGAAAGGTTGTTGGTAAGAAAGGAGACAAATCCATTAGGCATCGAGTCATGTCAAAGTTATTATTTGTTCAGTGATCTGATGAAGAGAGAAAGGGTTTTTCCATGGGGACAAGGTAGGTAGTCTTGGTGATGAAATCAAGTTAAATCGTTGTAGGAGGGTGAGTGTAAGAAAGGTGAAACAACATTTAGATCATCAAAATTGTAGGTGAATTCTAAATATTTCTTTAAGAGGAAAACACATATTACTTGGGAAAATTAAATCAGAGCACCATTAAGATGAATTTTGAATTAAACATCTGCTTATTCCAAGCATGAAGACATACATTGAAGATATGTAGAAACATAATACAAACTTAAAATATATAAGAATCACATCACCATCAATATCTAACACATGAATCCCTGCAAATCACCTTCTGTCTTTCATTCACTCGCAAAAATATTCAAAAAATGCAATGCACTAAAGGTGTCTCTCTCTACAATCTGACCAAAAAAACTGTCTCTTAGATTTTTACATATTAAATATATCAAAAATAATCCATTCTCAACCATCCAGGTCGAATTTTCCAAAATGAAACTAGTCAAACAACTAGATACATCGAATTGTTCACCTACTCTGCATAAAAGTAGGAATTGATTACCAAACGTAGTTTTCTACTTAATAAATCATAAAAATTAGAAATAATTATAACAAAACACTAATCGTACCACTCTAAGGCATTATTACACCTAACAACATGATTAGACAACCTTGGAAACCCAAACAATTCGAAATATCAAGTGAAATGGTGTTGACTATCCAATTTCGCAACAAATGAGTCAGTTTCGCAGTAAGTTGAAGTAGACCTTGAGGTTTTCTATGATTGCAACCCTTCTCTGATAAAATGGAGAAAACGGGTATTCTTGAAATACCTTTATGATGGAACTGACTTTTGAGATAGGCTTCACAATGCTTACAGACCTCCCCATCACTTGTAGCAAACTTTCACAGCACCTTCAAAAATTTGAATATATGACAGCTTCTTTTGATATAAAGAGTTGGAGGAAACATGTAAGTGTTATGACATCCTTATAACACCCCACAGGACAGCCAAAAACCTCGAAATTGCACTATCTCATCAACTAAAGGACTATATAAAAAGTGCAGCAAGTCCTTGTTGCGTTTTTAACATAGTTACCGATCAAACGAGAAAGTGAACTGGTACCCATTTATTTGAGGTAGTAAAAAATCACCCGATTTTGAAAAGTGGTGATGCTAGAATACACTTCTTCTTTTTTTGAGCATATTTTTGGCACTTTAAATTTTCTTATGTATCAAGTATGAATATTTTTTTTCGATGTTAGTAATCTTCATGCTGATTTTAAAAAGTGTTGATGCAGCATCAACACATTTTTTTTAAATGTTAGTGATTTTCATGTTAATTTTGAAAAGTGATGTTGTAGCATCAACACATTTTTTTAGAGGGCTTATTTTTGACACTTTAAATTTTTTTATGTATCAAGTGTGAACATTTTTTTTTTTGTTAGTGATTTTCATCTTGATTTTGAAAAGCGCTGATGAGCATAAACCCTTTTTCTTTAAAGGGCTTAGTTTTTACACTTTAAATTTTCTAATGAATTAAGTGTGGATAATTTTTTTTAAATGTTTGGTGATTTTCATGTTAGTAATAAAACATAAAAATAAAAATAAAAAACCATGACAAAAAAAATCAAATACAAAAAAATATATAAAAAAAGAAAAACAAAAAACTTACAAAAATGTAAAAAAAAAAAAAAAAAACATATAACATAACAAAAATAAAAATAATAAAAACATGTATAAAAAAACAAAAAAACAAAACAAAATTGTGGCATTTGAGGGTGCGAAGCCGCTTGTCCCTCCGGGGGCAAGGTGCGAAGCCGCCAGAGAATAAATAGGAGGGGCAAGGACCCGGAGGGGCAAGGAGGGGCAAGGACCCGGAGGGGCTTGCGCTTCCTAGTGCAAGGAACAAAACAAAAACATAACCAAAAAAAAAACATAAAACATAAAAATAAAAAACATAAAACATGTTAGTAAAAAAAAACATGACAAAAAAAACATAAAACTTGTTAGTAATAAAACATAAAAATAAAAATAAAACATGACAAAAAAATCAAATACAAAAAATATATTAAAAAATAATAATAATAATAATTGACAATAAATAAATGAAAATATATATATAATTTAAAGAAAAACAAATTGAACCACAAAAAAAATCTAAAAGCTTTTTTTTTTAAGTTAAAAAAAACAAATAAAAAAGAAAAACCTCCTTAAGAAGAAAAAAAACAAAACAAAAACAAAAAAACCTTTAAATATTTACCAAACAATTAAAATTTAAAAAAAATAATAATAATAATAATAATAATAATAATAATAATGAAAATATAAAATTAAATAATTTAAATAAACAAAATTAAAAATAAAATAAAAATTTAAGAACTATGTTTTAAATTAAAATTATAAAAATAAACAAATAACATCAAAATAAATAAATAATAACAAAAAACAAAACAAAAACAAAAAAAACAAAAAAAAACAAAAAACAAAAAAACAAAAAACAAAAAACAAAAACAAAAAAAACAAAAACAAAAAATATTAAAAAGGAAAAAATCAAAAAAATAAATAAATAAAAAAATTCAAAACATATTAGAAAAAAATAAAATAAAATAAAAAAAACATTACTTTTTTTTTTAAATAAAACAATTAAACAATTCTCCCCCCTCGGCCCTCCCTCACTCCCCTCCCCCCTCGGCCCTCCCTCACTCCCCTTACCTCCCCCTCTCTCCCATCTCCCGCGACCTCTCCCCTCTCACCTCCCCCCTCCCTCACCCTCGAACCTCCCCCCCAACCCCTCCCCCCTCAGTCCTTCCACACCCCCCTCCGCTCCCCCCTTGGCCCTCCCTCACCCCTGCCCCCTCCCCACCCTCGACCTTCCCCATCCCTCCTGCCACTCGACCCCTCCTCTCCCTTCTCCCCCCTTGCGTCCCTCACCCCCCTCTCCCCTCCCCCGACACCTGCTCACCACCCTCCCCTCCACGCCCGCCTGAGTGGGGAGGGGAGGGTGGTGAGCGGGTGTCGGGGGAGGGGAGAGGGGGGTGAGGGACGTTGGGGGGCAGAAGGGAGGGGAGGTGTCACGCCCCCTACATTGGTAGTAATCTTCCAACTGCACTATAGAGAGGTGCGGCACCATCGAACACTTCCTTTTCACCAATACTTATGTTCATGGACTACGCCTAACATTCGTACTTAGTTTTATTTTCGTTACCAAGTATTATCTTTATCCTTTATACAGATGAAAACCCATACATATTCATCATCAACAGCATTATACAACTAGAAATGCACAACAGTATAAAGGGAGGGGCAACTCCCTACAATATGAGTCTGCCCGAATCAATATATATAATCTTCACTTTGATAAAGTACAAGTTAAATCTTGGGAAACCCCAAATTTACACTTAACCAAACTTCCAACTTCGGCAAACTTGGTTGCCTAGCTGGTCGGCACCTTCGAACGATCGTCGCACGACTTGCCCAACTCTTCATTCACCTCGTTGCACGATCGTGTCGTTTGCCCAACTCGGGCGCGCCTCGTCTAACTGTGTCGCCTCACCCGAGCACCCTCCACACGAGTCACACCTCCGTTCCACCAAACCAACACTTCAACTTTCATTTCAACACTTCTCTGTTTCACCATGCACGGCGCGCCCTACCTAGGTCGCCCGTCTGCACGTTCACTGTTTCTTTGTGCACGACGCGCACTACCCGAGTCGCCCGTCCACACATTCACTCGGTGCTGCACGAGTTCGTGCACCCGACGCCCTCCGTGACTCGCCCGGCCTACCCGTCGTACACGCCTGCCCAAGCGTTGCACGCACCATTCAGCAGACGCCCTCCTGGTTCACCCAAACAACCTTCGTGCATGCTGCCCGACTCATCCGTCAACCGTTCCGCCTGTCGTGCGGGCTCATCTGCACGCCTCTCCACAGAACTGTTCCACAACCACAAAACTCTTCTAAGTGTGAGCTCCTTGTGTGTTGATCGAATGATGATCTCCACAACTCCAACTCGTCCATACTTATACTCACCACACGCCATGTCCATGTGCCCAGCTGACCTGCCATAACACGCACCTCACGTCGGCTTCACCCTTTCCACAGCTTGTCGGCCTACCGATCACCATGGTTGGCAGCCCCATCATTCAGCCAGTCCCTCCGTCAACCCGCCCATCGTCGGGGCATACCGGGACCGCCTACCTGATATAAACTTAACTCCATAATACTTCATCACATAACTCTTCAAACACTTCGCACGACCTATGGTTGCCTCTTGCGCCCTCGCACATGCTCGCAACAGTTCCTGCTCCGTCGTTCGGTGGGTCGCCCGCCTGTCGCACGGACCGCAAGGCCTTACATCCTACCCCACCTGAAATCATTGTCGTCCTCGGCAATATCTCATCCCAGCAACCAACTATTACCAAGATATCCATACCAAGGCATATACTCCATCAGTATGTCCTACATCGAAAAATCATCTCAATCCATGATCATCAACCACCTTGTCACAATCTCCACATGCTGCTCCCATCGTGGAAGGCTGGCCCCTCCATTTCAAGCTACATGCCCACTGCAACATATCATGTTGACCTCATCATGTATCATCCTCGTGTGAACTGCTGCCATGATACTCCAACATAATGCTAACACATCTATGTGCACTACCGGTCCCCGTGTTCTGAATTAGTTGGGTAGCTAATCGAATTGTCACGCCCAAACCATTAGAGTGAACATCCTCATGCCATCATCAGTCGTTTCTCAGAAAATCCTGTCACACCCTCAACTCGATCAAGAATCCATCTCCATATAAGTGTAAGCCATGCTCAGGTCCATGAAGTAGTCCTCATCTCATCTGCAACATGTTGTCCATGATGTTTGGTGTCAATGTTCTGCATGAAATCAGCCACATCTATCCCAACATCATCATCCATCTGCAAAACATCCATCTCCTCAAGGTGAAGAGATCATCTCCCGACTCTCGATGTGCCACATCTAGGTCCATGAAGCTACCTCCATCATATCTGTAATGTGCCATCCCTCAAGTCTACCATAGAAACAAGTATACACCTGTCTCATCTCCCATGTGCTTCCCATGATCATAGATCAATCAGCTCCCATGTGTCAAAATAGGTTAAGTCTCGGCTCAACCCATGCCCAAGTGTTGCCACCAAGGCATCATCAATGTTGTAACTCCATCACTCCAAAGTGTCTCATATCGATCCTCCTCATCAAGTCACTCTTTCAAGCATGCCCATACATGTACTCAAAAGTATGCACCCCATACTGCATCAAAGTCTCTGACCTCAGCTCCTCAATGCATCAGATCCTCCAAATCCACTATATATGAAGTCCCCAAAAGTCACAACCTCATGTCATCATGAGCTCCATGAGTCATCTCCAACCAACACTCTAGCAAGCATACAAGTCTTGGCCCAAAGGTCTCTGCAAGATGCCTCAGCTCTCCATGTAGTAGGAATGCTCCATAGTCTGCTCACAACTCCACCCAAGTCCATGGTCTTGTTGTACAAGAGTGCACAACCTCTCCATCGGCTCATACACAAAACATCTCCATGTCACACCAGCAAATCTACGCGCAAAACATCCCTGCCTTGGCACTCCTCATTGGATGCCCATAAGTGACACCTCTACAAGTGCTCCTGCATAAGACTGCCATGCTCCATGTCTCCAACCTGATGTTCATGACTAAGTTGCCCATGTAGTCCAACCAAGTAGACCCATCACAACAATCGGTCATCCTCATCCAAGTCTACAATCTTTGATCTAGTGAACTCGGTCACCCAACCATATATCATCATCACGAGTCCCTTCCATCATAGCTCCCCCACTAAAGGTCCCACCAAGACATCCTCTTGGTCTCGGCCATGAGAAGTCCACCCAAGTATCACCATACTCAAGTGTGTGCCCTCCTCCAATCTGTCCATGAGTCATGCCAGGCACTTAGCCAATTCTCCATGTGGCTAAAGCGTGACCCCTTCCTCTGCAACGATCATCATGTTCCTCCCTTGTCATGGGCCCTTGTACCTTCTACCATAAGGTCACAAACAACCCCAAAAAGTCATGCAACAGTCAATGGTCTTTGCTTCTCCATACAAGGTCTCATAGTAGACATCCATGGTAAGATCTTCCCTTGCACCGACAAGCTGTTTTTTCTCTTACCTACATACGATTCATCTACCAGATGCTCAACTGCAACACAAGTATCAACAATACTTACTTCATCATGAGGTTCCTCCATGTGAGTTTCCTCATCCATCCATGTCTGCAAACTGCACGATCCTGGTCCAACTTGATCAATCTCAAGTTCATCCTCCATCATTGTCATATCTGCAACATCCTCAATCATCACGGCTTCCTCTCCCTTGTCAGCACAATCTGCAGCTTCATCCTGCTCCATTGTCCAACCAAGTTGAAGAAGTTCGTCTTCAACATTCCTTTCCAAGACTTCAAGTTTATCTCGATTCTGTGGGTTCTCTTCTTTCATCCGCTTCAACCTGTATAAGGTATGCAAGAGCTTCCCTTCGCATTCTTCCAAACCTGCCATACCTTGTCATTCAGCTTGCCCCAAGCACGATGCTTCACCTCTGCTAAACCTGTCACGAAGTATTACACTTCTTCCACCATTCACCTGAATCACCCTGATATACCACCTACCACCTGCAAAACTTGAACTCCCTTTCAAGTCTTCGATCTTCTTGTGGAATCAGCTCCTTGATTCAACTCACCAACTCTGATACCAACTGTCATGCCCCTACACTGGCGGTAATCTTCCAACCACACTATAGCGAGGTGCGGCACCACCAAACACTTTCTTTTTACCAATACTTATGTTCATTGACTACGCATAACATTCTTATTTAGTTTTATTTTCGTTACCAAGTATTATCTTTATCCTTTATACAGATGAAAACCCATACATATTCATCATCAACAGCATTATACAAGTAGAAATGCACAAAAATATAGAGGGAGGGGCAACTCCCTACAATATGAGTATGCCCGAATCAATATATATAACCTTCACTTTTATAAAGTACAAGTTAAATCTTAGGAAACCCCAAATTTACACTTAGCCAAATTTCCAACTTCGGCAAACTCGGTTACCCAGCTCGTCAGCACCTCTGAACGGTCGCCGCACAACTTGCCCAACTCTTTGTTCACCTCGTTGCACGATTGTGTCGTTTTCCTAACTCGGGCACGCCTCGTCGTAACCGTGCCGCCTCACCCGGGCGCCCTCCGCACTAGTCACACCTCCGTTCCACCAAACCAACACTTCAACTTTCGTTTCAACACTTCTTCGTTTCATCGTGCACGGCGCGCCCTACCCGGATCGCCCGTCTGCACGTTCACCGTTTCGTCGTGTACGACACACCCTACCCGGGTCGCCCGTCGGCACGTTCACTCGGCGATGCACGAGTTTGTGCACCCAGCGCCCTCCACGGATCACCCGGCCTACCCGTCATGCACACCTGCCCAGGCGCTGCACACACCATTCAATGGACGCCCTCCGCAGTTCGCCCGACCAACATTCGTGCATGCCCGACTCGTCTGTCAACCGTTATGCCCCTCGTGCAGGCTCATCCGCATGCCTCACTGCAGAACTGTTCCACAACCGCAAAACTCTTCTAAGTGCAAGCTTCTTGTGTGTTGATCGAATGATGATCTCCACAACTCCAACTCGTCCATACTTATACTCACCACACACCATGTCCATGTGCCCAGCCAACCTGCCATAACACGCTCCTCATGTCGGCTTAACCCTTTCCACAGCTCATCGGCCTACCCATCTCCATGGTTGGCCGCCCCATCGTTCAGCCAGTCCCTCCGTCGGCCCGCCCATCGTCGGGGCATACCGGGACCGCCTACCCGATATAAACTTAACTCCATAATACTTCATCACATAACTCCTAAAACACTTCGCACGACCTATGGTTGCCTCCTGCGCCCTCGCACATGCCCGCCACAATTCCTACTCCGTCGTTCAGTGGGTCGCCCACCTGTCGCATGGACCGCAGGGCCTTACAGGAGGGATCAGGTGCTGGGAGGGAGGGGGATGGCCGAGGCTGGGGAGGGGAACGGGGTGAGGGAGGGTCGAGGGGGAGGAGTTAGGGGGTAGGGGGAGGGGGAGAGCCGAGGGAGGTGAGGGAGGGCCGAGGGGGGAGGCGAGAGGGAAGGGGTTGGCGGAGAGGGTAGGGAGGGGGAGGCGAGGGGGGAGGGGAGAACTCAGAGGTCGCAGGAGGGGAAAGAGGAGGGTTTTAATTTTTTTTTATTTTAATTTTTAATTTCACCTTTTTAATTGTATTTTTTTAATTGTTCTTTTTAATTGTTTATTTTATTTTATTTATTTTTCAATTTTTTGCAATTTTAATTTAATTTAATTTTTTAATTTTTTTTGATTTTTTTTTTGCAATATGTTTTGAATTTATTTATTTTTTAATTGTTTGAATTTTAAAAAAAAATTTAATGTTATTTGTTTATTTTTATAATTTTAATTTAAAAAAAAAACAAACAGACCTCTTTTTTATTTTATTTTATCTTCTATTTTTAGTTTTGTTTATTTAAATCACTTAATTTAAATATTTTTTAATTTTTATTTTGAATAATTCTTTCTCTAATTTTAAATTTATTTATTTTTTATTTTAATTCTTTTTGGTAATTATTTTAAGTTTTTTTTTTCTAATGAGGTTTTCCTTCTTTATTTGTTTTTTAATCTTAAAAAAATATGTTTTTAGAATTTTTTTGTGGTCCAATTTGTTTTTCTTTAAATTATAGGTTTTTTTTTTTAATTCATTTTTATTTTTTTTAATTTGTTTTTTGTTTTTTCTCGTTAAATTTTTATTCAATTTTTTTATTTTTACGAGTTAATTTTGATTTTTTCTTCATTTTTATAGGTTTTTTGTTTTTTTTTCCTTTTTTATATATATTTTTGTATTTGGTTTTTTTTTGTCAAGTTTTTTATTTTTATTTTTATGTTTTATTAATAACATGTTTTATATTTTTTTTTGTCATGTTCTTTTATTTTTATTTTATTTTTTTATGTTTTATGTTTTTTTGTTTTTTTTGTTATTTTTTTTTTATATATTTTTATGTTTTATTACTAACATGTTTTTATTATTTTTATTTTTGTCATGTTTTATGTTTTATTTTTATGTCTTATGTTTTTTTTTACATTTTTATAGGTTTTTTGTTTTTATGTAAGAGTTTAATTTTTTTAATGTTTTATTTTTATAATTTTTATTTTTATTTTTAGGCTTACTTTTTTCTTCTTCTTTTTTAAATTTTACATGGTATGGTTAATTTTTTTTACATTTAGTAGTTTTTTTTTTCATTACAATATATTTTTTATATTTATTTTTTTGTCATATTTTTAATATGTTTTATTACTTGTTATTATTTTTATTTGTTTTCAATATTTGAATTTTTGCTTTCTTATATATATATATATATATATAGGGTCTGTGTCGATGCTTGTTTAGCAACCCGATCCCATTATGTAGAATTTGATAGTTGATTTTAATTTTTTCATTATAATGAATCGAGTATGCCCCACAATGTGTTAGTTTCATGGTTGGTCTTTAAGTTTTCATTACAATGGGTTGAGCTCACTTACACTACGTGTCAATTTGATAGTTGATTTTTAAATTTTTTTTGCAATGTCTCAAGTTGTCTTAGGCTAAGATTTTAAAATCGCTATTCATTGAACATTTAAAAAAAATATTCTTGGTACAATAACTCTTTCATTCAGGTGTTCATTTTTAAAGTTTTTTTAGTCATAAATTTTTTCCATAATGTCATGCTTGAAATATTTTGAAAACTTGAGATCTTTTTGTAGTCATAATCTTTGGTTTTAATTGCATGGTTGAAAAAATCTCAAGATTTTAATGTTTAATGCTATGGTCGAAAACAATTACAATTTCAAGGTGTTTTAGATTCAAGATCTTTCATCTTTAAAAATAGTTGGAATTATCAGACATGATATTTTATCTTTAACATCATGTCCGAGAATTGTTGGAATTTTACAGTTTTTCAAAGTCTGGATAGTTTCTCTTTAACTCCATTGCTAAAAAATGTCAAAATTGTAACCCGATTTCTTTTTTTGTTATTCCAGAATAAACAAAAAAATTTAAGGTTGTTTTTTCATCCATTTCCAAAAAAAAAAAATGGTTTTTACTTCCATCTAAAAAACATGTTGAAAATTTACCCTAAAAAAAAACATCGTTCAGGAATAAACAATTTTCATTTTTGGGTTGTTTTTTCATGTTTTTTAGGGTTTTTGGGCTCGAGTACCCGTTTTGAGGTAATAGTTCTTGTTTCATTCGTAACTATGTTTTTTGCAAACTCCGCCAAAATTGACATATTTCAGAGATTTTGAGTAAAAAGACAAAATTTAAACCTCGGTAGGATCCTCCAGATGAAGATTTGCCTTTGCATTTGCCTCTGCTAGTATATCCAACTTGCCCTTCTTCCTCTTTCTTCTAGATTTAATGGCCTCAGTAAGTTGTTGCTTCACTAATATGAGTCTCCTCTTCAAAACCAAGTTTTAGGTATACAAACTTCTCACTTGCCTATGCAGAGGCAAGGTCCACTTCAACTTGTAATTAGCCTGCCAAGGACAGGTTAAATGGCTTGTAATTGTTTAAACAAATTCAACTTATCCCTTTGATCTTTTTCTGCAAGCCAATCTACCTGCTACTGAACTCCTTCAAGTTGTTCCAACAATTTTTGAAACTCCTTCTGCTCATCAATTACCACTTTTTTTATGGTTTAATAGTCTCCTCCATTTGCATTTCCATTTTGGCAGCAGACCTAGTCTTAGGTCCCCTTGACAGCCCAACTGTCACCTACACATTTTCAACATCTATGATCTGCTTGCTTTTGTCTTTAACAACATGTGCCAATGCTTTCCTTGATGGTTCTCCTTCACTGGGATGGGTAGTTTCTTGTGATACTTTTTGCCTTAGTTCTCTATTTTATTGTTGAAAATAGGCTACTATTAGATGAGCTTTGTCCAACTGATCTTGCAGGTCTTTGATTTTTTTATCCCTTTCATCAACTTCCACTTCTCCATGTGCACTTTCTGATATCTCAGTAGCTTGAACAAGTGAAGAATCTATAGGCAATATTTTGGCTAAATCTCTTGTTCTCGGTCCCCTAGCCACTTTTTCTACCTCAGGTGAGAAGTGAATCTTTTTGGCACTTCTTTTGTCAACTAATTTTCTCTTAGTCAAAGGCTTTTTGACCGAGCTAGTTGTCGTGGATGAAGCCTCTTTGATTGCAACTGATGGGGTATCTCTCTTAGTCCTTTGGTTGTCAGAAGGTTGTGTCATCCACCCTAAAGAGATCAAAACGTTATGCCATGACTACTCTATATTGTCAAGTTCCTTTATCACCAGTAGTTTAATCAATGAGAAATGAAAGAAACTAGGTTCAATTTGACTCCCCTTGGCTTGAACTCTATTAACCATTTTTCAAAGGTTAATAGTAAGTAAGATTCAAAGGTTAATAGTAAGTAAGATTCAAAGGTTTTTTACTTGTAAAATGCATTATGAGTTTTATATGATACTGATAAACTTTACTGAACCTCCCTTCACATGTGAAATACATTTGAATCACCTCTAGTAGTTTACTACAGTAGTCCTGTAGATAGCTCCTTGGAACAACAGACTCATACCCCTCCTGATCTGAAATGATCATATGTTAAACTGAAGTAGAGTTTATTAATGTCAATAGTGAATTGAATGTTAACTTAAAGTGCTTTAACCGTGAGAATCGATTGAAAAGGGATGAATTTACGGCATATGAGAAACATAAAAAAGATGTAAACAGAAGTGAAAAGCAGCAAAAACACAGCGATACCAAGCAACAAGATTGATTATAGAGTTTGTCCCTATTGGACTACGTCTCCAGGTCTGCTTTCAAGATGGTTGTCTGCTTTATTAAGATTGAAATTTGAGAGGTTGATTACACAGCAAATTAACCAGATTGATTATGCACACAGTCACTTTTGGTCACTGTCACAAGAAATCTCTCTGAATTAGATTTCCAACGCCTATCACGGTTCCTAATTATGACTCTGGATGCTCCTGTTACACTGAAAACAAAACAGCATATATCTTCCAGAATCCGCATACAAAACTCAAAACCACTCTCCCCTTTTCTTCAAAGAACCAAACTGGTTTTATAACCCTGAAAATGCATTTGAACTCCTTCATGCCGAGTTTAGGAATGAAATAGCTACTCTTTAGGGTTAAATTAGGGTTTATGGTTATCAGTTCATGTTTATTAGGTCTTAGGTGTATTAAACAACAACATTCAAACCAAAAATAACACACAGAAAACCCACTTGCAACATAGTTTAGCCCGAAACTGTTAGCAGTTAGCTAACTGGGTGGAGGCACTAACAACGCATGTGTACAATCGATATAATCTGCGGCTAGGGCTCCAGCGGTTCCAGTAACTGCCCCGCTAACTGTGTTGTCTTCTGTTCTACGTTCACACGCTGTGGTTATTGCAACCTCCGGCAGCGTGTTCACCGTAGCAGCTAGCTCCTTACTGCTCACATGACCACGATTAGATACAATTCCCCGCGTGGTCACGCTCTGATGCTAACCCTGATGGTTAATCATTGTATCCGCTCACATGTACATCACGGTTCCAATGTGGTTAGGGATAATGCAGTTTTTAATGTTGTGTGGTTTGCAATGTTAAATGGTTTTTCAATGTATTGTGTTTTATATGGTTTGTAATGGCCCGAAAGGGTTTTTAGGTTAGGGTTTAGGTGTAAGACTTAGGTTTAGCATAGGTTTTATCACAAAGTCTTAAGTGTTAGGTTTTACATTATGTTTGTTCCTTAGCTTTTTAGGGCTAGTACTTCAGTTATTGTGTTACATCACTTTGATTTTGATACTACAACCCATGTACAACAAATTGTCACAATGTGACGTAACCCCACATGATGATACATGTTCCCTCTTTGACAGCCAAATCCTGCGAGACGGACGACAAACCCATGTCGACAACCAAATCTTGGCAAAACTGACAACAACTGCATGTCGACTACCAGGTACAAAACCATATCATCATGAAAACCATATCAACTATTGACATTACCGGACAACCATAACATTACTGTCGAAGCTGAAGATACCAGACACTGAATGCTCACAACGAAACTGAACCTGTGCAACTGATCTGACAATATCCTCCTGGATCAATCCTCTCCACTTGAAAGCTTTTGGACCACAAAATTTTGACTTAAACAAATAGTAAATGAGGGTAGAGCTCCCTCACTCTCCACCTTGCCCTGATGATGTACCAATACATTCGATCAACCACCTGAAAGTGATGACCCTGATGATGTTGATCATGGCACATTTTGAATCTGTGAACTGTTCCATCCATCTGCAGTTTTCAAAACTTGCGAAGATGGTTAAACACTTTGTTATGAACATGGCAATTGACTTCTTTCCATGAAGTACCATGAATTAGTGATTCATAAACATCTTTGAAAATAGTCTCTACAGGATATTGTTCAATACTATTGACATGTACTAACAATCTATTTTGCAGAATAACAGAAACATTCAAAGACATTCTTGACATCATACCAGCTACTTGACTTGAGATACTTTCATGATTCCTGATTACTAAGTGAACTTGCTGCAATAAACCCATCAAACTGTAATGTGAAAATTGTTGCAACTTAGTTTGATTTTGAAAATATTGAAGTGGTTGTTGATTTGTTTGAATCATTGTTTCTTCATTTATTAAATGATGTTTCCATTGATTAGTGCTTTCCCTTGATGCATAAGTTTCCCTTATATGTACTGGATACTTGGACACTGCTTTGGAAAAGGCTTTGATATGAAGACAAATGGGCTTCCTCTCCACTTGAAAAGAAGCTTCCAAATTGTTTGAAACATGAAATGGTGACACAATACAAGAGAAATATAACACTGACTTTCCCCAATACTAACATGCATCCCTGTAACTTATAACTTCCAAACTTCGACTGAAATAATTCATTCTGACATTAGAAAGAGGAGCTTTGGGCATCAACTGTAACTCATGTTGTATTCCCTGCTTATGGGTAAGATGTTTGGTTTTTTTATATAGAACTAGAAAATTTTCTACCTCTTTGATCAAACTATCTTTAAGTTGAGACTCATAACCTGAAAAAACATCATGTTAAATCTTATGTTGTTCCTTTACACACATGTTACAAATCTCTTATTTGAACTTATTAATCGCTTCATCTTATTAGCAACAACCAAATTCAAGTGATTTTTACTTTTATGTGCCCTGACAATAAATTCAACCCCATCCTTCTTAAGGTAATATTTATGCTCTCTCCTATAAAATATTGCATCACGATCATAAAGATAAGGACTTCCTAAGACAACTCCATATATGTCTACTGGAACCACATCTAATTCCACTTCATCAATGTAATTAAATGTAATGGAAAATCTTAATCTACACTATTTTGTGACTTTTATCTGAGTTGATTTATTTAGCCATCCCAATGGGTAAGGTCTTGGATGATTTTGTGTCTCCAAACCCAAGTTCTTAACTAAATATATTAAATTTGTCGGAGATCCATTGTCAAACATTGTATCTATCTTTGTGTACTTAGAAGTTGTCCTTATGTTAAATAATTCAACTCTTTTATCCTCATTTGAAGGATTTGCGTTTGATGAAGATGCAATAGTATTCGAACTGGAACCAATGTCAGAAGTTTTACCTGTCGAAACTATGGCAATTATCCTCCTTTCATCACCTGAATTGGAGCCTAGATCTTGTTGGATTGCTGCATTTGCCTTATTTTCATCCTTCTCTTTAAGGAAATTTTTGGGCTTAAGTTCGGGATGAAGTTTCCAACACCTAGATTCATCATAACCGATCCTCTGGCAATGAGAACAAGTAGGTCTTTCCTTCTGAGCTATCGTTGATTTCTTTCTCTTCGAATTGTTCATCCCTTTACTGTCATTGGAATCCTTGATTTCCAACTCTTTGGGTGATTGCAGTGAAAATTTGAATGGTCTTCCACCTGATTCAATATGTATGGCTTGAACACACACTTCATTAAAATCATCATGATTAAACATCAATAATGAATTTTACAAATATGAATGTAAATTGTCGATGTCTTTTAATAAAGTTTCACGTGTATCCAATGAAATACCAAGCGCCAATGATTTCTTTCTGAATTCCTGAGTAAACTCCTAAACATTTTGCGCTTTACCTTGCCTCAAATGCTGCCAATCAATAACATCTTGTTGCATGTATCCTAAAGGATAGAATTGTTTCCTAAGAGATTTTAAAAACTTAGACCATGAAGAGATGACTTTACCTTTCCGCTTTACATCTATTTGAGTTTTACTTTCCCACCAGATTAAAGTTGTTCCCCCCATTCTAAGTGTAGCTAACTGAATTTTCGTTTTATCATCAGAAATGTTCTGAATACGACAATACACTTCTAACTGCTTAATCCAGTTATCTAGCTTTTCAGGATTCATTTTGCCATCATAAATAGGTAACTCAAATTTTACATCAAGTTTCAAAAGAGATGTTTTCTTAGGTTTCTTTTATGTTTCAGATTCTGCACTGGAAGAAGAAGAAGAAGAAGATGATGATGATGGATATGATGGAGGTGAAGGAGGTTTATCAACCTTACCTTTACCTTTGTCCTTATTCGATGTCTTTGAAGAAGAAGTTGCATCTCTCGCCTTCTTATCTTCGTATAGTTCTCCCAACATTTGCTTCATACTCAAGAATGCTTGTTGAAATTGTTCTCGTTCATCTTAGTTTCAGGATTTTCACCTGCATCAGATCCTGTCATGGTCGACTTATGAACGACTCTTCGCTTTCCAATCTCTGGATCAATCTCCTCGAGTGTTCCAATGTTCCTTCTCCACATTGCAACTTTGACCTGGTTAACATTCACTGGCAAAATTCTACAAACACAACCTGCGCTGATACCAAATTATATGATATGAAATGATCATATGTTAAACTGAAGTAGAATTTATTAATGCCAATAGTTAACTGAGTGTTAACTTAAAGTGCTTTAACCATGAGAATCTATTGAAAAGGGATGAATTTACGACATATGAGAAACATAAGCAAGATTTAAATAGAAGTGAAAAGTATCAAAATCATAGCGATACTAGACAACAAGATTGATTACGGAATTCGTACCTAATGGACTACGTCTCCAAGTCCGCTTTCAAGATGGGTGTCTGCTTTATTAGGATTGAAATCTAAGGAGGTTGATTACAGAACAAATTAACCAGACTGGTTGTGGAAGCAGGCACTTCTGGTCACTATCACAAGAAAGATCTTTGAATTAGCTTTCCAACGCTTGTCACAGTTCCCAATTCTAACTCTGGATGCTCGTGTTACACTAAAAAACAAAACAGCCTATATCCTCCAGAATCTGCATACAAAACTCAAAACTACTCTCCCCTTTTCTTCAAATAACGAAAATGGCTTTATAACCCTGCAAATGCATTCGAACTCCTTCATGTCGAGTTTAGGAATGAACTAACTTCTCTTTACGGTTAAATTAGGGTTTATGGTTATGAGTTCATGTTTATTAGGTCTTAGGTGTATTAAACAACAACATTCGAACCAAAAATAACACACATAAAACCCACGTGCAACATGGTTTAGCCCGAAACTGTTAGCGGTTAGATAACCGGGCAAAGGCACTAACAGCGGATGTGTACAGTCGATATAATCCGCGGTTAGGGATCTGGCCGTTCTGGTAACTGCCCTGCTGACTGCGCGGTCTTCTGTTCTGCATTCACACGCTGCGGTTCCAACGTTGCAGTTATTGCAACCTCCGACATCATGTTCACCGAAGTAGCTAGCTCTTTACTGCTCACATGACCACAGTTAGATACAATTCCCCGCACGGTTAGGCTCCTATACTAACCCTGACGGTTAATCATTGTATCTGCTCACATGTACATCATGGTTCCGATGCGATTAGGGATAATGCAGTTTGTAATGTTATGTGGTTTGCAATGTTATATGGTTTTTCAATGTATTGTGTTTTATATGGTTTGTAATGGCCCGAGAGGGTTTTTAGGTTAGGGTTTAGGTGTAAGACTTAGGTTTAGCATAGGTTTTATCACAAAGTCTTAAGTGTTAGGTTTACATTAGGTTTGTTCCTTAGCTTTTTAGGGCTAGTACTTAGGTTATTGTGTTACATCACTTTGATTTTGATACTACAACCCATGTACAACAAATTCTCACAATGTGACATAACCCCACATGACGATACTTGTTCCCTCTTTGACAACCAAATCCTGCGAGACGAATGACGAACCCATGTTGACGACCAAATCTTGGCGGAACTAACGACAACCACATGTCGAGAACCAGGTACAAAACCATATCATCATGAAAACCATAACAACTATTGACATTACCGGACAACCATAACATTACTGTCGAAGCTGAAGATACTGGACACTGAATGCTAACGACGAAACTGAACCTGTGCAACTAATCTAACAAGATCCTCCTAGATCACCTCCCGGTATTGTGGTTTCAGAAATTATTTGAAATGAACCAAATCTAATTCCATACCCTTAAACCATTCTTCACCATGTAAAGGGATCTCAGTGGCATCATCTCTTGATTAGGCTATGACTGGAAAAATAAGTGCTCCAACACTTGCCTGCAACCCATCAAAAACCTTAGCAAACTCCTTAGTCACCTGTATATTTTACCCCTGAATATTTTCACAAAACCTTAAACTCCCCACCTAGTCAAATTCCACTATGATGGATGAGTCTACATTAATAACTATGATATCTTGTGTCTCAAACCAAACAATAACACCTCCCTT
Source organism: Pinus tabuliformis (assembly GCA_031772625.1). Lineage (NCBI taxonomy): Eukaryota > Viridiplantae > Streptophyta > Pinopsida > Pinales > Pinaceae > Pinus > Pinus tabuliformis. The sequence continues at coordinate 870,883,546 of CM062819.1, forward strand.
GTTCTTCTTTTCCTCTGGAGTTCACATGTTTTTGTTTTTGCAACAGTGAATAATCTAGGGCTTTGAAGCAACTTGTTTTGTGCAGTAGTGGAGTGATGATATTTTAAACCTATGATAATGACTAAGAAACAACAATATTTACACAAAAAAGTAATGAATGCATACTTTCTCAGAAAATCCCTAAAGACTTGCAAATTTTCAACAGCTGATAGAGAATTGAAAGGGACAGTCTCAACGCTTTGTGACAAATGCAACGTTCAAGGAATTTGAGTTTGAAACAATACAACGATTGGGTGAGGGGCTTCAATGTAATTTCAAAACATTTGACAATCTACACATGGAATCTCTACGAATAAGAATGCGTTGTTGGCAATGAAGAAATGCAAAAGATGAAGACTATGTGATATCGAAAAGATTAGGAGAAAATGCAGCGATTATGAGTTTTCTCTCTTTGCTGGTTTTGAATGGATTTAGTGACTCATGCATGCAAATTAAAGCTTTTCATAGTCAAAGAACAAAGAGTGAGTCAATTTTTCACATGAGAAAAGAGTTAGGACTTCGGATTGAGAAGAAAAATAACAATGTGTGGAGACGCAGCTAGGAGAAAGCACAACAACATAAGTAGGAATGCAACGAAGATAAAAGTATATATCGTGCAGGCTTTCTACATCTTTTCCTATCTCATACATGCAATTTGGATATTCATCCAACATTAAGGAACAAGGATAATCTTGATTTGTACCTATGAAGGAGAATTGACCAATGGTTTGTGAGTAATGCAGCGTTGTGTGGAAATGCAGTGCCCCTGCCTCCTTTGTGCAGAAAACCAATACGATCACACCAAAGCCTTCAATGGAAATGAAGAAGAAGTGAACGATGTTGAATGAAGATAGAAGTTCAAATAATCTTTCAAAATGGCTTGGAGCGGAAATCATAGTGATGATTGCAATTTGAGAGTGAAAATGATGAATGCGCAACGTCTCCTGGAAAGCGCAACGCTTGAGGAAAAGGAAACTAACTATCCTTATGACCATTTTACTCCTACTGAGGTCATAACCACTCTTGAAATGACATCTAGACTGACTTGACAGAACCTCCAAATTTGTGCCCAATCCTTTGTCATGATTGTTTTGATGTAGACTTTATCTCCATATTTAGATGACTAAATTATGATAACCAAAGTTCGATGACATGACCCTTTTTTACTCTTCCATGGTGACCAAAAACTTCCTATAATCACCCCTTTGATAATGAAACCTCATGACTTTAGACATTTGGAGTTCTAGCAAAATTGGAGAACTTTACATGACACTTAGTCTAAAGCTAGACCTCTCTAAACCATAATAGTTAGGTCGTCATGACCAAGATTCATCACGACAAGTTGACCTCAAACAAACAGAAAGACTAACATGGCCAAGATTCCTATAACATAGGACCCTAACATTTTCCTTGTAGAAATAACCCATGACGTAGTGATTTAGACATAAAGTAATAATATGATACTTGTCAACCAAGAGTCTTTCCTTCTTTGATGATGTCTCCAACTATCTTAATGCTTTCAAGATCTTCACAGATATTTTAATGATGTCCTAGAAAGGTTTCTTCTAGAAAACCTTCAACAACATCTTCAAAGAGTGATTAATAATTACTTGATTGCTTCTTCAAAAGTGCCTTCCAATGAGCCTTCTTGTGATCTTCCTTCTCAAGATTTCCTTTGATGAGAGGTTGAAGTAGTCTGCTTTCTTCCTTCAATAAGAGTTTGATCCTTATGCAAGTGATATCCCTTGGCAAATCCTTCTTTATGTCCACAAGATTATCTTCTCAGTTTCCTTCTGTTTTTCACCTTAGCTCTGATACCATGTTGGAAAATGCAATATGGAAGTTATTGATTCAAATTTTCCTTTACCTTAATAATTACTTGTGAACTTTATTTATCTTCTTGTGCTTTTTTTCTTAGATATTTCACCAAAAAAATATCAAGAGCAGTACAGTAAAGACAACGTACACAAAAATTAGGCCCCTAGCTAGGGCAAAACCCCTCCAAGGGGAAAACCTGGAAAATTTCTTCTCTTCTTATAGAATTTGCTTCAAATGAGACAATTAAGACCCAAACCCTAGACCAAGTCCTCCACCAAGTACAAAGTCATCCCTTCAAGCAAAAATTTGCATCACCCAACTTCTAGCTATACCTTTGACCCCCAGCTTCGACCCTGCAACTTCGACTTTGTAGTTGTTGCAGAAACCCTAGGAAAGTTATTCAAGAGGTCTTTCTTGAGCAAGGCGATGTTTCACAAGCGAAATGAATTCAAATCAGAATATTCACTCTTTCAACAACTTAATCCTACAGATTGATCTCCTGCAATTCAGATCTACAATTTTGGCCTTCTTGAAAGCTACAAAACCCTAGATTTCATGTGTGAGAGAGAGATAGAGCCAAAAAAAAAATTATTCTTATTCTTCTTCAATTATCCTTGTCTTCTAGACCCTTTCTCTTCCTTTCTTTCTTCTTCTAGCTTCAAATCAAACTTATTTTTGAGAGATCGAACTTGTGAGTGAGTGAGTTCCAAATGAGATTGAATATTCTTCTATTTATAGCCCTTCCAAGGGGTCGAATTCCCTCCTTTAGGACGACTTGTAGCTGTCAGTGCCAACTTGTACTTTGGAGGTTTCCAGGACCTTCAAGACTCAAAATAAATTCTTTTACAAGGTATATCTTTCCCGGAATGGTCTTATAATCATGATGTTGATTCTCTTAACTCATAAGAATATGTCTTATGACCTAACAAACCCTAGAAGCATGCAGAACATCCTTTTACCTAGAAGGCCATCAATAAGGAGCATGAAACCGATGCTTTAAAATAATAATTTTTTCTTTCTTATTTTGTTTGTTACATAAGATACATATTGAAATGAGCACAATAACATTTATGAAGACCAAAACTAGTTACATTTCCAAAGAAGGTGTGCAAAATTTTGTTGATATAGTTTTCCATGTTGAAGATATAGTCGCAAGTGTTGTAGCAGACTTACATGTATGTATGGATGAAGATGAGAAGCAAGAAGGTATGGAGAATTATATGGAAAAATGTAATGATGATTTTTCTATAATAGATAAAATTCCTTCTAAATAGTTGGCACTTTAGTATAATTTCCCTTTTATGCGTGATTCAAAATCTACATTTCCAAGTTTAAATGTGCACAGTCCAACATATAGTTTTGATAATAGATATGACAAAATGATCCATTACAAAAGAGTTTCAATGGATGATTCTTCCTCTATATGCATCAAGAAGGAAAAGTGTGAACTAAAGGAAAAGAATATTGTTGAATGGATGAAGAAGATTGCAGTGTTACAATCAACAATTATGCAACAAGCACAAAAATCGATGAAAGACATAAACTCCAAGGATAACATTATTCATGAATCGTTTAATCAGATATCCATAATGAGAGATGAATGTATAAGGGAGATAGATTCAATAAAAGAAAAGTTCAAAGAAGTTCAGGCTACATCTGATGAAAAAAATAGTGAACTTGAAGAGGAGTTGAGAAAAAGACCAAAGGTTCTCAATATACCTCCATTTCCAACTTTAGATACTTTTGAGACTAAATTAGTGAGGATATTGAATGAAAAATATAAATTTATTAAATATTTAAAGGTTGAATTTGAAAATAAATATAAAGACGACCAACAAAAGCATGAATCACAGGTTGAAGAATACAAAAAAAAAAGTGACTAAGATGGACAAAACATGTGATAGGAAAGCTAATAAGTTGAAAGAGAGATATCTTGAAATTATCATAACAGAACACATGATTAAATAACTTAAAAAGGAAAAATATCGACATTGTAAAGAAGGTGGTACCGAGAGTGGGGATAAAGGTAAGGGTAAGGGTAAAGGTACAAGTTAGAATACATGAGTAAAACAAATGCCTTCAATGGAATTGGAGAAATCTCGGCCATGAATTATGTGGGTGACCCGTATGCCTCACCACCACTTGTTGAATCATTGAAGAAGAAGTTAGTTGAGAGATAAAAAAAACAATTAAAGAGCTACACAATGATCTCACGAGTGGCCGAAAAGCCTAGCATTTGGGATGTGACATGGAAATACAAAATTTGAAATCCCAGATGTCTAATTTGCAGTAGCAATTGCAAAGGCCCACATATGAGGCAATACCACTTATGTCTATTACAAATCAGCAACAATCGAGGGAAAAACAACGTGAGGATAAATTACAACAACTCACTAGTGAATTGGCCAATTCTACATATCAATTGAAATCTACAAAGGAAGATATTGAAAGGAAGGAAACAGAGAACAAGGAGAATTATATGAAGAATGTGCAATTATTAAATAGGCTAAGCCAAGAAAAAGCCAATTTGAGAGAAAATTATGAAAAAAAAAACTCTAGAGCTTCAGCAGAAATTAAAGGATGTGTATGTTGTAGCACTAGAAGAATCACAGGTCTTCATAGAAGGAAAGAGATATTCTTCTTCTGAAGAGGAGGGCTTGCAGAATCCTCCCAAGAATCTTAGAGTTTCATAATAGAAATATTTAGGTGTTGTATCTATATAGACACATTTCAAGATGTCATATATATATATATATATATATATATATATATATATATATATATATATATATATATATATATATATATATATATATATATATATATATATTCTGTTAACGTGCATTATATATCATTATATTTTCCGTTAATGTGAATTGTTAATGTGAACTTTTGAATAAATTGCTAGTCTTTTTTAGGACTTACTTTTATGTCTCCTTCATGGAGTTTTTATCTAGTTGTGGTCTCATTGAGATCTAGTTACTCTTTTATTTTTAGACAATGTAATGGAATTTTATAAGTTGATAGCTTACTGAACTGAGAAATCGGTGTTATGGAATGTACTACATTTCTATTTGAAATATAAAATATGTCTTCTTTCCATAATGGAGTAATTTAGAATATTCTTAGTGCATCAGATGGAAAAATTTGCCGTAGGGTGCCTCAAAACGCAATTCGAGGGTTATTGGAGCTGGAGGCATAATTTTTAACCAAAATGGTGAAATAAGTTGGTCTTATGGCTGGGGGATCGACATTGCTTCAATTAATCAAGCAGAGATGTAGGTTGTCTGGAAAGGTCTCTCCATTCTTCTCTTAAGTCTATTGTTGTAGTGGGAGACTCAAATCTTTTTTTTTTCCAAAGGAAAATTCAACATTTATTAATAAGAAAATTGCATAAAGCTTACATGAGATACAAATTTAGTAGCATCAAAATAAAATAGTTGCATAAGAAGACTCTATATATCAACATCACCATGAATATAATCCACATCTCCTTTCTCACCAAACAAAATATCCTTCTAAGACTGATAAAATAGTACAAAAATAAGACTTCAAGTCTCAAGAAGTTATCAACTCCATCTTCATCATTCCAAAATATCAAGCAAAAGACATAATGTCTTGTAACTTAGTAAATAAACAGTATACAATTTGAATCAACCATGTTGACCAAGAAATGAAACCTGGGCATGCATTTTAATGAAGCAAGGAAATTTTGGCCTACTTGACAAAAATGCACACCCAACCTTCATTACAAGGCCAAATTGAATGATTCGACTTGGAGAGTATTTTTTTACTCATAAAGAACATTAATACAATTAAATTTTTCTAATTTTTCACATAGAAAATAATTTTTCTTAGGCTTAGTGAAATATTTCAATTTGTTTTATAATATAAATTAATGAACAAACTTTGCATACATTTAGCCTAATGGTTTGGATTTACATTGTTTTACATATACGATATATGTAATTATATTTTTTAACAATTTCATATTTAATGTATTGTTATTCAATAGGATCTTCATCCTAGTTCAGTCTGAGTCTAACCAATAAGCTGACAACACCTCTAAACCATTATCAACCAATAAATGACCACTAACCATGCTAACTCTTATCCAAGTAATCCTAATTTTTTTTGCCAACAATTCATATCTATGATTGAACATTTTAAGGATATTGCAATAAGTAATTTGTATTGACACAATCAATACTAAAGCATTTTAAATTTTGGGCCATAAAAATCATCATTCGTTAAACATGGATTACAAATAATTCTAAAAATTTAGAAGTCTTGCTCATTAACATTATTGTCTGCAACAATGACATCTAGTGTAACATTTTCAATGTTCATATGTTCTTTCAAGTATTTAATATCACGCTCATCCTCATCTTGACCTGTATCATCTTCATCTCATTTAAATTTAATTGTAGACCATCTATATTGTTACCACATGTATTTGGATCATCGTTTTATATCATCCATATTGTTCTCTTCTATAACATCACCTAACTCTCAATTGTTGTCTTCTTTTGCCTAAACATAATCATGGATGTTAATTTATTCGGTGTTCTCTAGTTCTCCTCTCGCATTTTGTTGGCCATCATTGTCTTGCTCAGTATCCACTAATGCATCATCAAATACATGTCTTAATCTTGGATCATAATTTATGTCAAATATCCATTTCAGGTCCAAAATACTTCATAGAAAAATACCTGCACATGAACAACATACATATATTAGGCCTATGTTATAACAATTTTATTGTTTAATAAGCACACACACATATATATTCACAATAAACTATGAATTAATAGATTAATGATCACTGCCACTTCTTGTTTGAGTTAAAGAAATACCTGTTCACAATGAATTTCTAGAACATAAGGCTCATTTTTTTTTGGTAGGAACCTTGAGGAATCTATAGAAAACAATCCACTATGGGTATCATGTCTTTGTGTCCTCTCAAATGCTTCATACCATCTACACTTATAAATAAAACATTTAAAAGAGCGATAATTCGACTTAATAATTTCTTGGATTTTCCCAACATATTGTAGATTCCCTTCAATAATATTCTTATCTTTTGAACTTGATCGACTAGATAGCTTGAAATCAACCATGATGCTACAATCAAAGGATTGTCTCCTTACATCTACACTTTCTACACAATTATGTTGACCATATGCCCACATTGCAGGATATTTCCTCGCATGTGAAAGATCATTTGTTTTAGTGAAAAAACATATAATAGCAAATATTAAAATAGTTAATATTGTTAAAATTGTAAGGAAAGAACATTTTGTAAAATTACAACTGTGCCTTTCTTTCACATCCTCTACACATGTTGATTTCATCTTCTTTTATGTTTGAATCTATACCTGCATCTGATATTTGAATTTGAATTTGTTTAGTAAACCATTGTAGTGTGTAATGTTTGCCCCATTCCCCAAACATATCAGAGTGGGAAGTGGAGTATTCCTTGGGTTCGATCTCTTAAACTGTCTCCTTGCTTCTAACACTTATTCTCTCTTTTTATCATATAAATCGAACCGTTTAGTCCATGTAGTACATAATGAACTTGTTGAGTATAACACTTTTGTCTACACCTATTACATGTAACCATGTTTATTTCAAACTCAAAATGTCATGTTGTTGATTTGACAAATAAATTAAAAAGTAAATTAATGATCTCAAGGAAAAAAACCACAATGATCATGAATTTATTTAATAATTTCTACTAGAACATTGTTAGATTGTGGTTTTTCTCCATTAATAATATTGTATACTCGTTAATAATATTTTTTACACTTCAAATTTTCTTATATATTAAGTATGGCTAATTTTTTTTTAAATGTTGTTGATTTTCATGTAGATTTTGAAAAGTGTTGATGCAACATCAACCTTTTTTTTTCGGGGGCATATTTTAGACACTTTAAATTTTTTCATGTCTTACGTATGCACTTTTTTTAAATGTTTGTTATTTAACCACTTTTTAAGTTGTTTTCTTCTTTCTTTAGGAGATCTTTATTTTTAAAGAGGTTTTCAAGTTTGTGTTTTTTTATTTTTCCTTCCAATGTTTTTTTGTAATAATTTTTTTTATTCTTTTGCAAAGTTTTAAAAAATAATAAAATTAATATTTTGAAGTTAGGAATATATATATATATATATATATATATATATATATATATATATGCATCATTAATTAATACTTTAATACACATAAAATATTTGTCACTAAAAAAATAATAATTTAGTGACAAGCTAACTAAAATGTTTAAAATTGAGATTTGATTTGGGGAAGAATGTTTTGTTAGCTTCTACCCTAGGCGTTGTGACCCAATCAAGATTGTGAATGTTTTGTTAGCTTCTACCCTAGTCGTTGTGGCCCAATCAAGATTGTGAGCCCTCAAGATCTGACCTTTTTTCCATAGGCCTTTATTTGAGAGGTAAGTCCTGAAATATTTTTGTTCTTCTCTGATCGGGTAGCTATAATGATTGGTCCAACCCAAGATAACCACCTCTCTCAGGAGGTAGTGGCGTTCAATAACTTAGTGGCTCAGTCTCCACAAGCAATATCAAGGGCTCTTCAGCTTGTATAATAGGGTTTGATTGGGAAATTCACGGGTCTATGGCCTTCACCTCGATCTGTCAGATCTTGGATAGACACAAACTAGAAGCCCAAGATGAAGAGGGACATGGTTTCGTCCTTTGTAGGAAAAGGTTTTTTCACATTCAATTTTGAGCTCAAGGAAGACTGAGATCTAATATTTAGAAACGGGGCATATTTTATGGGGCCTCAAGGGGTTTATCTAGATCGATGGAATCCAAACTTCAACCCAAATTTTGATAACCCCATAGCCATTTTGATCTGGGTCAAGTTGCCATATCTCCACCTCCATTGTTGGAATGATGCCACCTTTAGACTCATTAGAAATTATTTGGGAAATATATTAGCTATACAGAACCTCGTGAAGGCTTATTCGCATGTGCCTGAATTTATGTTGAAGTGGATTTCAAAAAGGATTTTCTGACAACAATAAATCTATACAGGGATGACTGGACCCACATACATGAAGTGCATTTTGATAAACCCCCCTTCAAATGTCGAATTTTCCATGAATATGGTCATTTCGCAAGAAATTGCACCAAATATCCTATCATTCAAAAAATCAAGGATAACAAGGGGATCACTGGCAGCAATCTAAGAGAATATAAGGCTCCAACATACACCAAACCCTCAACAAGGAAAACCAGCACAACAAAATAAAGGCACATCAAATACCAACATTTACAGTGCAAATAAGGAAGGTTTGATCAAGTCAAGATGTCACAAAAGCAAGTCCAACAAGTATGAAGCATTAGCATATCTAAATGAAGAAGAAGACCCCTCGCAGAAAGTTTCAAATCCATCTCTTCAAGCTACCTCCCATCAAAGTCCCGAAAAAACCTCAGCTAAGGAGAACAAACCATTAGAAGACTCCCATAACTCCACGGATGACTCGTCGAAAGAAGAGAAAGACACTTATCACTCCTCAAAGGAAGATACAAGCGCAGTTTCAGTGGTTAGCTCAACCAATAAGAAGTCAGAGGCTGAAAAAAAAAAAAAGAAATAGAAAGGAAAATCCGACACATTGGGAGAAAAACTAATAGGGAAATTTGTAAAGAAAAAGCATAAAAAGACGAAGAGATTGGATACCAGAGCACTATCCCTCGTCAATTAGTATATCTTAGAAGTGAAGAAGGGAAAAAATGTGCAACAACATGGCCCTCGAAGCAGGAAACTCAATCTAAAAGTAAGTAATGAATATTGTCTCATGGAATTCCATGGGCTTTAGAACTAGAAAAAGAATAGAAGAAGCATAATCTATGATAATTAAATAAAATCTAGTTGTGTCCCTCTTCCGGGAGACAAAAATTAATCAGATGGTTCTCTCATCCAAACAGAAGAATATTTGGAATAAAAGCCTTCACCTTGTAGTCAGTTCTCGGGGTGCATCAGGAGGCTTATGTACCTTATGGGACCTTGATCAGTGAAATCTCTTAAACAGTTGGAAGATGCAGCATTGGATAGCCTCCTCCTTCAAAATTTTGGCCCTAAATCAAGTATGCATTGTGATTAACCTTTACATGCTTGTTCATTTTAAAGAAAAGCAAGAATGTTGGCAATCCCTTATGGATTTAAAAAAAATAGGATATGGAGATAATTTCATTATTGGAGGTGATCTCAATACGATCATCCATTAGAAGGAGAATAGAGGAGGATTTGTAGTTAGATATCATTTCCAAGAATCCATGGAAGACCTTAGAAACTCCTTGCAGTTGATAGACATTAAAACACCATGGTTCTGTTTCACTTGGAATAATAAGCAGTCCAGATCTAGGAATGTAGCAATGAGATTAGATAGGTTCTTATCTTCTAACAACTTCCCCTCTTTGAACCTGGTTCTTCAATCCCTTATCCTTCCTTAATACGGGTCTGAATTTATTATTTTATTATGTTTGAGTTTTCATAGTTTTATGGGTTATTTTTTGTTAGTTTTAAAAATATATATATATATATATATATATATATATATATATATATATATATATATATATATATAATTTCTTTTTATATTTGATTTTTTCTTTTCTTTTTTTACGTGCATGGTATTACGCATTAAGTTTGTCTTTGACCAAAAATTTGTGTTGCTTATCCATAGTTTAACATTGGGAATCCCCCACATCCGGGTGCTTGCGAGACCAGTGACACAATTCCATAAACTTACCATCAGCGACCACCACCTGATACGTTTCCCTCACCAAGAGGCATTCATGGCCTTTAATCCTCCTCGTTGGTACTTTTTTTCTTCGTACCAAGCTCCCCTGCTCTCGCGCTCCAATAAATTAACAAAGTCCATGGACATTCTCTTCTCCATGCTTCATTCTCCCTCGGTCATTCCCTCAGACTATGGCTCTACGACCTTGCTCTTTTGCCATCCAATGATGAATCATGATAGGGGGAGAGGCTGACGCCTTGATAGATGCAGAGGTTGTGGGCACCTCCCCACCACCTTTGACAAAGCCACCATTGTTTCAATGTTTTATTATGGCATCCTAGATTCCATCAAAAGAGAGGTTCTTGTCATGGAGGAGGTCGAGACTAGTAGAGGTCGTCTGATGCTCTGGGCTCTCTAGAACCTCCTCACATGCCAGCTCAAGGAGACCCCAAGAGAGGCTGAAAGCCTATAGTTGGATAAATGAGTTCTCAGCCCACCAAAGCCATTCTTTCTCCTCACTCAGATGCTTGGCCATAGACCTTCGAATCGAATTTTTGTTGAACATCCCTTCCTCCTCTTCACATGCTCTCTCTCCCTCGTACTCCCTTCATGTATGCTCCTCATCTTTGTCATTCACTTATGCTCCCATGGCCCATCCCCCTCCCTCCCACACTCTTGTCCCTTCGATGATCGACGTCTTTCCCTCCTCCCCTCCTCCCCTCTTCACCCCACTCCTTTCAGTTGTTACATCCTAAAGGAGCTTCTGACGGATTCTGGCAACGTGCAAGCTCAAGGCAATGCCCAGGTTCAATGTGGCTCCAGCATGGCGACCATGCAATTCCAAGGCAGCAAAATCTAACACTTCGACCTCAAGGTTGGTTCTCTTAGTCTGGTCTAGTCTGGCTCAATGGCAAACTCCCAACTATGTTCATTTTGGTTTGGCTGGCGAATATGTGGCACAGAGCGTCAAGGCTTGCTAATGGTTTTGGCACCTCACTAGTTTTGGTCTCTAATGCAAATCAATATAATGCTAGATCCTAGGCTCATGTTATTTTATAACTATTAGTTTGACTGTAAGACCTCCGAGCTCTAATTTCTCCTTCTTGGGGCAGAGCCTTTCAGTTCCCATCCCTGGTTTCCTTACACAGATTTAGAGAATGCACTCATAAATGTAAAATATGTAAAAAAAAAAATCTTGTTATATAATGTAAATAGGTTTGTTTACAAATAAACATTGGGAATTCAATTTTTGTTATTTTTTATTTTATTTAAATTTATTTATTTGTAAGGTGATTGGTTGAAGTTTATTATGGGTTGTTTAGTAACTTCCATTTATATAAGTTATTAATTTTTTATTTTTTGTTTTATTTCTTTTTTATTGATTTTTTCTCTTGTTTATATTATTTTCATTTTTATGAATTATAAAAAAATTTGGCCATATTTTCAATTTAAGATGACTTATTATTATATTAAAAACACACACACACACATATATAAAGCACGCGCACGCACACACACACACACACACATATATATATATTAAAGTGTATATATGTTAATATAAACAATAATAGTTAATCATATTTCTTAATTTTGGTGATGACATTCAACAATACAACATGTTATTAGTTGTTTTAATTTTGTGATGAAATATTTATGTCTTTATTGTTTATTAGCCTGATTAAGTTATATTTAAGCTAAGCAGCAGGTACAAGCTATTATGTAGCCCTTGTCAATTTTAAATTTATCTTTTTTCAATGTTTTAATCTTATTTTTATTTTTTTTACTTCTTATTTTATTGTTATTTTATAGTTTTTTTTGTTATAGGGGTTGTGGTGATGTTCGACTAGCAACCCGACCCCAATATGTGTCAATTTGATAGTTGATTTTTTAGTTTTTGTTACAATGAATCAAGTTTGCCTCCACTATGTGTTAATTTGATAGTTGATTTTTAAATTTTAATTGCAATGGGTCAAGCATGCCCCCACTATGTGTCAATTTGATGGTTGATTTTTAAGTTTTCGTTGCAATGTGCCAAGTTGTCTTAGGCTAAGATTTTAAAAGAACTATATTTTTAGCATTTGGTATAATGAAGTTTTTATTTAGGTATTTATTTTTAAGGTTTAATTTAGTCATGATATTTGATCTTGAAATATAATGTTTGTTATAGTCATGGTATTTGTTTTTAATTACAAGGCTGAAAATTGTTGAAATTTTAAGGTTTTTTGCAGTGATGATATTTTATCTTTAACACCATGTTAAAAAATGCCAAAAATTTAACGTTTTTCATAGTCATGATATTTATCTTTAACGTCATGGTTGAAAATTGTTGGAATTTTTAGGTTTCTTGGAGTTATGATATTTTATCTTCAACATATTGTTGAAAACTATTGGAATTTTAATGATTTTTGGAGTCATGGTATTTTATTTTTAATGTCATTGCTAAAAAATGTTGGAATTTTAGCAACAACAAAAAAAGAGTTGATACCCGCATCAACACTTTTTTATTTTAGGGTGTTTTTTCATATTTATTGCACAAAGATTTTAGTTTTTAATGTTATTATTTTAAAAAAATGAAAGATTTTAGTTTTCAAGTTCCATCAACACTTTTCTTTTTAGGGTGTTTTTTCATGTTTTTTTGAGCAAATAAAAATATTTTTATTGTCATTTTTTAAAAAATGTTGAAAATTTACCCACAAAAACGTTATTCCAGCATACACACTTTTCATTTTTGATTTGTTTTTTTCATGTTTTTTGGGGATTTTTTGGCTAGAGTTCTCGTTTTGAGGTCATAATTCTCATTTGGTCAGTAACTTTGTTCCTGATAATAAATAAAACTCCAAAGCTTTCGATTCAACATCTTCATACTACTTAAGCCAATCACTTGGACCCATAATCATGGGAGGGCCTATATTTTCAACGTTTCCATCAAATTGATTCTTTTGGCGATTTCTGAACTTATGATCTGTGGTAGAAAAACCTTGTTATTTGCATAAATAAATTTATGTAGACCTTTAGAATAACACCCTTGGAATTGTTCTCCACATCTTGGACATGCAAATATCCCCTTTGTTTGAATCCCTACAATTCAATAATTAATGTTAATAACATCAAAATAATAGTATAAACATTAGTATGAAAGTTGGGATGAAAATAAATTATGAGTGTAAATACGTAAATATTTTATCTTACCAAGACAAACACCAAGTCTTGGGGGATTATGAATAGTTCAACATAGCACACCATAATACATGAAGGACCTTTTTGATGGATGACGTGATATGTCATACATTCTTATGTCTTTCCATAGTAGTTGCATCTCATCCATAAAAGACACAATATAAACGTCCATTTTTTTTTACTTGGTGTTTCCCTGGAACAATGAGAGTCATCATAGGTTGTTCTTTTCTAACAATCATCCATGAGGGAATATTGTATACTATCAATCCAACTAGCCAAACACTATAATTTGAGCTCAAGAAAGAGAATGAGCACACTCCATCAATTACAAGACCAAATCTAATACTACGGGGTTCATATTTGAATTTTCTTGGCCATTTTTCCTCTATGTGTCTCATCGCTTTGGAGTCGGGCGAAATTTGCATGAATCCATATTTAATCATATTCTTTGTATGTTATTCCATCAATTGTGGAAGTGACTTGCAACGAAATATTCATTGAAGACTAGGTATGATTGGCATGTGACATAAAACTTTCTTTGCAATTGTAGACCTTGTACATCTATACGATATCTCTTCTCTTTACATACATGGCATTCTAACTTATCTTGGTATTCATCTAAGTATAAAACGTAATCATGTTTACATGAATGAATTTGCTTATATTCAATCCCCAACTCGATTAACAACTGACGCGCTTCTCTGCAAGTTGATGGCAACACATTTTCTTCAGGGAATATTTTAGTTTTCAGTGCCCTGTAAGATTGCTCGAGATTAAATCAATTGAATGTTTGACTTATGAAGAACATGTTTGATATGTCAATCTATACTAAGAATGTTTATATACAATATCTGGTTTTAAAATCCTCTTATGTAAATATAAAAGAAATTGATGAGTGTTTATGAATCACGTACACTAGTTGACAATGCAAATTAAGAAATAGATTTCAACTCACTTCAGTATGGTAGTGAATCCTTAAACTAACCAACCAAATAATGACTTGATTTCTAATAATATTAATGTGCAAGCAATTTTTGAAGTTCTACTTGTACCTGATCTGAACACAAGTGTCTTAGTTATTTGCTTGATTGAGTCTTTCATGTTGTTATCATCAAGATTACGCTAGTGGTAATTACCCATTTTTTCATCCTTATTGTCAACCATATCATCATTATTGTCATCATTTTTTCCATCCCCAAAGAAACCTGTAAGAATAGAATTCAATCCTTCTTCACGCATTGCATTTTCACTATCAACATCATCATTAAGGTTAGGTGGCATGTCACCAATGTATGCTAATCTCATCAACTCTTCAAATTTCTCAGCTCGTAGTGTTCTCTTCAATCTTGCTCTTTTCACCTTGGTATGGTTTAAATGGTGGTTTGGATCATCCCATCCAAATCTTAATAACCCAGTTTGATCTTGAGTATTAGTAGGGGTATCATCAATATCTTCTAGCTATCAACAAACGCAAGCATTATTTAATGTTAGACAACAGTTGGATAAATCGTAATTGTATCAATTTCAAAGAAATATAATTAAATATGCCTTAACAATATATATATATATATAGACCAACGGAACATGTTTTTATAGACTACCTTTTTATACAATAATTTTAAAATAAAACATAAATTTGACACATAGTTGTTAAAACGTCGGTCCACACTCATTGATTATTCTTTGGTTTTTTTCCCTTAAGAAGGTCCTTATGGAGACCTTGTTATTCCCTTTTCTTTCACACATGAATGAATTTTAAGAAGGGGTAATTTATTGAGAAGTGTAGCAAGAAAGGCTCAATTTGACTTAGCCTTGGTCAAATTGAGTAAATTCGAAATTTCCACATCAACAGACAACTTGGAGGTAGTTAACTTAGGTGACATGGCTCTTGTCACTCAGTTAGAGCAATAAATTTCAGTTAGAGGGCTTGGAGTTCAATTATGCTTGTGTGATTGCTAATTTGTACCAATCCAATTCAGTTATTTCCAATTGTATTCAATTAAACTAGTTATAACCGTTGATAGAACTACTTGGAGGTCAGTTGTGGAATGGGACAACAATCTAACTCAGTGATCATCTAGTTAACTGATCAATCAACCAAAAATAGCTTATGCATGCAAGGAATTCGAATTTCTTTATGGTGGAGATTCCAAGGTAGTGTAACATCACTTGTAGACTAGCTTTGAGTGTACAGGTGTTGCATGCAATCAATGATCATTGGGAATTTCTTAATCAACTGGAGGAAAATTCCTAAAAAATAAGGGCCAATTTCCTCAAGATTTGTGCAATGAAATGGGAGCTCATGTGGAGGCATAAATTGACTAAGTCAGGGTCATTATTTTCATTGAGCAGAGAGCAAAATTATTCACTTGCAAGTTGAGCTCAAAGCGAGCAAGCAATTGTAATACATTATTTATTCATCTGATTAATGCAAGCATACTTAAGGGGTTTTTACCAATTTGTTTCCCCTAGATAAATGTGTGTACTTTTGTATGTGATTGATGCATGTTTATGAATGTTGTTCTAAATTGTGAATTAATTTCCGCAAAACAGTAGCGTAGAATTGTGTCTCTTGATTTAGATTAAATTTCTTGAGCAGTTGCAATTATACTACCATATTTCTACATAATTAATCAATAACTCATCCCCAATGGTAAGGTCCATAATAGCCTCAACCATTATCAAACTATCAACCTCTCTTTCCATATCTCCATCTCTATCATTTATAACCTCAACAAATCGACAATTCGGTCTTACAGTAGGGTCCCTTCCCTTACTACTATTTATAAATCCTGCAATATTTTTGTGTGAGTTTTCACGTCCATCTGTATACATAAGATGACCCATGTTCATTTATTTTCCACTTTCCAATTGGAGACAATGTGTATACATATTCGAATTTAGACCATATGATCATATGTTATGTTTATATTATGCTAGCCTTCTCCATTCACCATTGTAATATGACAGACCATAATATGGCATTAATATCCTAGTGGTTTGTTGTGAATTGTTTCTATGTTTAGATCCCACATGGACATTTTAGACAATTAAAATGCCTAGATTCGCTCCATGAATATTGGAGGATAATATCATATAGTTGTATCCCCAAAATTGAAACACTCGTACACTTTAGGTAGTTTTGAATCATTGGACCAAGAGCAATATAGTCGATGATCAAATGTCTCTTTGTAAATTGATATCAAAATCAAGTGAAAGTCATCATCTCCATCACATTCATTCTCATAGGGTATGTAGTCCAGCTTCCCTTTGTCTTTAAGCAAATTATGCATCTTTAAACGGGTTCTTGTTATGTTGCTTGTTTTCATCAATTCCTCGTCTTCCAAGTTGGTATATGTGCACATATTTTTGTTATATGTATCATAAAATAAATTATCATCGCCCTCTAGCTTGGAAGTAGGTGCTCCAGAAAAATTTAAACCAAGAACTTTATCCTGCAAGTAATCATTAAGAAAAAAATGTATTTAAATAATATAAAACAATGTTTAAAAGAAGAATACATATTTATTTACATTGGATGGGAAAATTCCTTACCACAATTCCTATTGGGTTCAAATCAATTGTAGGAGGCATACTACCACTGGAAGCTCATCACCTATATAATGTATTTTTACAATCTCTCATTTGAATTCTTTCTTTCCACGACATACCACAAACAACAATTTCTCAAAGTATTCATCCCATTTACTACAATCCTGACTAACCTCTTGTTCAATGCAATCATTTGTTGTGTTTGGAGGATCCATTCTCATATCCTCTTCCATCTATTTTCCTCTATGTGATTTAACAATTTTAGGTCCACATCCACATACATATTTTTTTCTTTTGCTAGTTGAAGGCTTAGACCCTGCATTTTCTCCAATCTCCATAAAAATCATCAATAACATGCATTAATTTATGTCAAGATTGGATAATGCAATATAAATTTTAATAATATCATGTAAAAGTATGGGCGTGTCATGCCATTATATCAAATTTTCCTAAGTTAAGTCAAAATTTGAGTACCTGATGTCTCGCGTCATCCATTGTGTCCTCATTTGATATGACATGATCTGTTTCCATTGCCTCATCTAGCTCCTGTAATACACAACATAGTCAATAATGTTTATAACACCCATTATATCATTTCAATGAATATGCTATCCAACACAAAATTTCACTTTAGTCATATATTTTACATATTGATATCATGTTAATTTGGAGTTGAAAAAAAAAATTATGACCCTAGATATATACAACAAGACAAAATTTCAACAAGAAAGTATCCAACAACCCTATCCCACATGGCCATCCTAATTTTCAAACATTTTCCTTGATCGTGGAATCACATTTAATCACCATTCCTGTGCATTTTCAACCAATAAGTTTGAATTGAAAGGCCTCATGGAAAAAAATCGAATTTCTTTCCTCTATGTTGTAGTATTTGTGAATTCATAAAGACCTTCCTCCTTTGGTTGAGGTTGTTTTGTCTTCTTACCTATATTATATCTGCAGATTTCATTGTCATATCTTCTTCGACCCACTTTCCTCTCCATGATTTAGTAGTTCTATGCCATCCACATCCTATGTCCATGGTATCCTTTGGATCTTGTAATACACAACAATGAAAAACATTTTTAGTACACCAATCAAATCCAATTATCAGCAATGAAAACAATAAGTGTAGGCTCAAAATTATTGGTAGACTATATTTCGAATAGAGTATAATTTGTCCTTACAACATAAATATTAATTAAGATTAGAATTTTTCCCCGTGTAACACACTTTACCACTAGTGTTATATCAATTTTGTTTCATTCCTCAAGTATAACTTACTTTATCCGATCATTTTAGAGCTAATTAAATTAATCTATAGTGAATGTAGTTGATTATTGAAATTATGGTTATTCTATTGAATGTATTCTATTAATCTTTGATTTTTTGAGAATAATGTTATATTATTGTAACATTTATATGTATAATTTTTTATAGAAAAAAATAACTTGATGGTGCTAGACTAAGCGTCGTTTGTGTCGACTTTTGCACCTTAACTTGATCACATTATGAGACATGAGTTGGCACTAAATTCGGTGATCAACGAGTAGAAATTTAAAAATTCTCATGGGCCAAAACTTAGAAATTAAATACCTACCAACCATTGAACTAAAAAAAAATCGAGTCTTTCTTTCTGCTCTGAGAATTTTTTTCACTGTTGATAGGCCCAGACTCAGAAAGAAAATAATAGGCTCCTTTGCCCCCGCCTAGGTCTCGATCTGGGAAAATTGGCTCTTCCTCTCGATCACTCTCGCAAGCACAAGAATTTGGGTATGGATCACTCTCACAAATGTAGATTGGTCATTGTGAATGAATATGTATGTGTTTTAATTGTAGGTTGTGTATATGTGATGGTTGCACGGGGATGCCAAAGGCATCACATGTTTTGGCCTAACTATTTTATTCAGGCTGAGTGTAAATGTTGGCCATGTGGGAATTCCAAGGACATCATATGCTTTGCATTTTATAATATGAATGATCTTTTTTTTCATGTGGGATATATATTATGTGATGGTCGCACGGATGCCAAGTGCAACGTGTGTTTTGCCCTAATTAATTTAGGCAATTGTGTGTATGTGATGGCATGATTTCTTACCTTAGCTCAAATAGTTTCCCTTCATGTAGTGTGATCTCCTTCCTCGCACGCTAATTTCCTTGGCTCACCTCCATGGACAGGATTTGCTAGCCCAGCCTCAAAATGTCGAACATAGGGAAGGGAGCAGACATTGGACTGAATGAGGTAAGTCGTTGTGAAATTATAGATATGTAATTGTTTAAATTTTTCTTTGATTTTTAGCCTTTTTTTTAATTCCAAAAAAAAATGTTTTATATATCTAGGGACATGAGACTCACCAGGAGAAATACCTTGCCTTCAATATTCGGGATGGAGGCACTTAACAAAATTGATAGTGTGGACCTGAAAATTCTTGCTAGATACATAGAAGAAAGATCAACTAAAACCACTAAAAAATTGCAAGCACATTAACCATTTCAAAGGGAATTAATTGATTCCCCAACCACTCCTGGATCGAGCAAAAAATCAGGGAGAAAATCATTAAGCATAACAACTAAGAATTTGGAACAGGAAATAAAGACTTCAAATGCCAAATCCACTCACAGGACACAAATATCCTCTACCACCACGCCATGTTATGAATCTTGCATTGGTAGCTATGATACAAGGATAGAATGCGACGTGGTTTCAGGCGATTCTTGGAAATTTTTTGTGAATAGGTTCAAGGAGTCATGCCTTCAGTGGTTCAAAGACCGTCTCCATTTACCATTCTCAAAGATATTGTTGCATCTACAGAAAGCAGTAATTCATGATATGGAGATTGAATTTGGAGTAGGTTGGTCCGTAAAAAAGGTTAAACTACAAATATCTCACAACTGCAAGAAATTTAGGTGAAATCAAACAAAGAAGGTACAAAAACTCTTGCCCGAGCAAAGCCTCAAAAGAAGTCCAGTTGATGTAAGTTTAATAGTATGGAAAGAACTTGTAAAAATGTATGAGAAGTTGCATGAACGAGGGAAGTCTAGTGAAGAGAGTACCCATGTATTTGAATTTTCTCATAAGATTGTATCAAATTTCTAAAATGATTATTATATTTTATTTGTGCATAGTTAAATTTAATTAATATATGTTTCTGGACAAGGCCTATAAGGCTAGGCTTGTAAAACAAAGTGTCATGCATCACAGTGACCAAAAACATCTATAGGCCTTGATTTGTTCTTTTGTAAGTATATGTAATATGTGAAATGATATTTTTTTATTTCCTAGAAAAAAGTAAATGATTTCATATTAATTAGTTTAACTAGTCCATGTGCCATGTTTTGACAGGAGGATAAATATGCTTGTCATCCAACACACTTCGAAAGGACATGTTAAAAAAAAAAGGTGGACCGAATTTGTTATTCAGATGGAGAACGAGGTATCAATAGTTGACTTTGAATAACTTTGTTGGATATTGTTGTGTTTATATGTCAATTTTCATTTATTGCAACATAGAGTAGAGGCAACATACCCTTGTTTTCCATATTTATCCAATGAAAAATGTTGTACTTTCTAATTGTAAAATTGGTTGGAAGATGGCTGGAACATGATAAGATAAATGGAATCCTCCTAGGGTAATATATTGGTGGTATGTTTCCCACCATACCTTGCATTAAATAACTAGGGTCCTTGAATTATTTACCCTTCCAACTCTTCATTCTTCTCCATTTCGAATTCCATCTGGGTACTAAAGTAGACCATGGCCTTATGCAAACCTTCTAATTGAATGGCTAGGTGTCACATATCCTTCCTTATATCATGCATATTGTCACTATAACACCCACTAAGAGGAGGATAGCTAGCCATGGCATGATCGTATCTAGGAATTTCCAAAATCCAAAACTCCAAGTATTGCCAAAATTACGACTACCACCACACAGGAAAAAGAAAACAACTAGAGGGTCGGAGGGGAGAAACCTTTTTGAGTGTTTGACAAGACCAATCAACTCAAAATTCACTTTAAAATCCAAATCGAAACAAAAAACTAAAATTACAAACCTATCCATGTTTTCAAAACGGAATGTAGGTTCATTACCATCCATAGGTGACCTATAATTTTGCCTCTCTCCCCTCATAGATGTTTAATTTTATGGACCAAATTTGACAACCATACAATTTAACGAATTTTTCAACATTTACTAAAGCATATTCATCATTAACCATTGACCAATAGAGTGCTAACAATGTCAATTTTCTTAGGGCTTGAAGTTTGTGCTCTAGATAATTGTATTTTCAAACATTTTCAAAAATTTCACACTGTATTCACCCCATATCATCATAAGCAATTAAATAGAGTGAAAATTAACAATAACAATGCAGTGGAATAGTCATAGTTTGTCATGATATATTTTTCATAGGTTTGTCATGATATCTCTGTAATAGATTTGTCATGATATCTTTGTCATAAGACTCAACATATCTCCTTCATATCTCTGTCATAATATTTTCTCATATCACAGATAAGAAGGCCCAAAGAGGTCATTGCCATACCTAAGAAATTAGGCCCATTAGGGAATTGTTACACCATATTCTCTCTTGAAGATAATTCCTGGCTGAATAGAACCAGTGCCTAGAACATCCACAAAATTGGTTAGAACTTTTTAAAAAGATTTGTTACAATATATTTTTTTAAATGTGCCCATAGATGTTGTATTTCTTGTGTAATAGAACCTAATATTCGAGACGAATATTTATAACAAATTGGCCTTACATTAGAAATTACAGGCTTTAATTAATCTGTTCAAAAGAAGAACTGAAAAGAGAATGGGAAAAGAATTCAACTTTAAAACCCTAACATGAAAATATGAGTGATTTAGACTAAGTATGTGTTGAGAAATCTAGGGCATCTAGATTATGTGATTTCTCTTACTTTGATAACTGCTTGTGATGTATTTTTGCCTATCTTGAATAGATTCTTTTTCACCTTAATTATTATTGTGTTCTTTTCATCAAACGACTACCAAACCATAATGAGCAGAGAGACAAAAGGACACAATATATATGTGATCAACCAGGGCCAAAACCTCTCTACTTGAGAGGAAAACCCATAATAATTATTCTCTTCTTATAGAATCTTCACTTGATGAATTCCAAGACCTATGACCCTTGACCAAGGCCCTCCAAGACCAAGTCCCTTAACGAGATTTCCTTCAAGCAATTCCTTAGTAACTACTGCAATTTCGACCTCTAGCAAATCCTTCTGCAACTTCGACCAACAGATTCTACTGCAACTTTGACCTCTCTAGTAGAATTATAGTTTTGACCTTTCATAGCTTCAACCTAGCTGCAACTTCACAGCTTCGATGCAACTTCACAACTTCGATGCGTCTTCACAACTTTGGTGCAACTTCACAACTTTTAATGCAACTTCATAGCTTTGATGCAGCTTCACAACTTTGATGCAACTTCACAACTTCGATGTAGCTTCACATCTTTGATGCAACTTTAGAATTTATCCTTGCCTAGTAACTCTAGATACCCTGACAAAAGAGAGAGAGAGAGGCCCAAAACTTTATTCTTGTTCTTCTTGTTCTTCTTCATCCTTTTCCAGCTTCTATCTTGAGGAGATTGAACTTTCTTGAGAGTGCGTCCAAATGATGTAAATTTCATTCTTATTTATAAGCTTTTGAGGGTACAAATTGCTATCTTTAGGCCAACTTGTCCCTTCATGTAGACCGACTTGATCTTTGCACCATGACAAGGTCTTGGAGGGTCTTTTGACTTTCTTTTGACTCAAATAAATTTCCTTTACAATATGTAACATTCCCAAAAGGGTCTTTCATACATGAAAATGACTCAATTGACTTGTAGACGAGCCCTAGAAGCACTCAATGGGTGCTTGACTTTTAAATAAATCTCCCTTGAGCATGAAACCCATGCCTCAAGAATAATAATAATAAATTTATTTTTCTCTTTTCATTAAATACATAAAATAATGATTACATATGTCATTACGAAGACTGAACCTACTTACGTATTTCAACACTCCCTCTTAACTAGGGAGGTATTCACAATCCACACAAGGTACTTTGAAAATCTAAATCTGAAGTGTTCTCATAAGAAGAGTCGAATTGGTAACCCATTTGTTTAGCATCATATCATCCAATTGTCACATAGCAAGCAACTCCATATCTCCACAAGATCAGAGCACAATGTTGTCGAGACCAATTACTTATAGACACCATCATCATTATCACTCAAGGCACATACCCCACCCGGGTGTTCACGGAGTATGTCCTTCCAGGACTATTCTTATCTTGGATTCCCAATATTCAAAGAATATCAGTCCTATACAACTACTCTTATCTCGGATGCCTTATCTCATCTTCAAAGAGTATCGAATGTGATATGCTTACCCAATCCTCCATTCTTTCTTCCAACGTGAAAACAAGAATTATGTGTCTATCTCTCCCTCTCAATTAGGGAGGATATACCCATTCCTATGAAGGAATGTACCCATTCCTATAAAAGTAATGTATCCAAGGACTTTTCCAAGCTCCCTCTTAACCAGGGACATGTTTCTAGCAACTTTTTGCTCTAAGTGGAGATCATGGGACTATCAGTTGCTTGTGGGGCTCCTTCTTTTGATTCATGAAGTTCATCTTTAACATTATGGAGCCTTCATATTTTGGTACTTCTTCGTAGGGTATCATCCATCTATCACTTTCCTTCACGAGCCACATCAGTCATTTCATCCTTCTCTCTGTCGGAAAATGATCCTCTAGTCCCCATCTAGCTTTTTCCTCATACAACTACCTCTTTCAAGTCATGTTTCCTCCAAGATATTTCATCCAACCACATGAGTGTTAGTTGTAGGTGACATCTACAACTCTCTTTTCAGTAGCCCTATATCAACCCATCTAGATGTTGTTCAAAATAAATAAAAAATGAACATCAAATCAAAGTTACCTTTTGTGATGGCCTTTCATTGTGACATCTTTCTTTCCTACAACATCCTGCACATTCATAAACACATCTCCAAGACTTCATATGTCAAGGGTCTCCTTTATTTACAAACCTTATCACAGTCTTCTTCTCTATGGAGATGTCATGATCAATTCTTCTAGTCGCCAGATATTGACTTCCTACGACCGTAGTTGCATCTTTCATGATCTCTTCTTTCTTTCTTCACATATTGCTTCCCAGGAACTTTCCATACATAGTTCCTTCATCTTTGTCAACTACCTCATATTCCATATGAGGACATATTATGTTGATTTCATCTTATCAATATGTGAACCATTCCTTCATGCATATTTTCAAAATAAGATATCCTTGATCATGCTCACGATGTAGAGCATTTCCCCATGCGATCTGCAACTATATGATTACATGACTTATTTTATCAAACTTATACATACATATTTTCTCCTTTTGTTCATCTTGACTTCCTTCAACAACATCCTTTCCTTGATTGAGAGTAATTCAATCATCTTGACCTACTGCACTCCTTTTTCACCATACCAGCATCCTTCTAAACAATGTATCCCACACAAGATGGAATGATCAATGAGACACTTGCTTCTTCCAAGTAGAAGTGAACCTTTTAGTGAATATTCCAACGGAGGACCTTGATTATCCTCATCCGGAAAATGCTCCTTTCTCACAATGATGGTGCATGATGAATTCCTTTTATCATGCTATATGACTTTCTTTCAATATATGATTTCAATGAGGTTTCTTTCAATGACTTTCCTACTATATATGATTTCAATGAGGTTTACAAGAGCTAATTCCTTTATATGATAACTGCTACATCTTTGTAGACTTCTACTTCAGATATTCTTTCAAGCTTCTCTAATGATGGCATGAACTCTTGCTTTAACGGTATGCTTCTAGTATGATTCCATCTTCTACTAAGATGCATCTCATCATAATACTTATCATCTTGACTTCCATGGTGGAGATCTTTTCACCTCCTACTTCACCTTTCTATGCATTGGAGAAACCCTAATAATGAAGATCTATCCCTTTGGATTTATTTTCATCAAGTTCTTCCACTTCTTCGATGATATGAGCTCCATTTCTTTCTTTCCTCTTGTTTTGCTTCTTGAACTTCAGAAAATCTCTCTTGTAATGCCCATATTCCTGACAACCATAGCATTAGACTTTTGACATGTTCTTCTTCTTTTTATGAGAACCAGATTTCCCAAACTTTCCTTTTCTCTTAGCCATGGCAGTAAATGCTTCAGCTTATTCACATGGTCCCACATCGCTCTTTGCTTTCAACCCGTTTTTTTCAATTTTACACTATGACTAAAGTTCACTAAATGGGGTGACTTCCTTCTTTCCCAAGATGTTAGATGTGAAGTTTCCCCATTCCTCTTGAAGTTCCTTGAGCACTATGGTGGTCATTTATTTATCGAACATTATTTCTCCCAACTCTTGTAGTTAGTCTCTTATTTCTGATACCTTCATAAAATATGGGGCTATTCCATCTTCTTTTGAGATCTTCATTTTGTACAGCTCATTCCTAAAAAAAATATCACTTCTCCTACAATATTTACGGAGAACAATTCTATTAACTTGTCATATATTTCTTTTTGATGTCTCCAACTTTGATACATAACGTATGAGGGGATCCTTGATGGATTCAATTAGAATCATTTGAGCCATTATTTCCCCTTTCATATACTTTTCTAGAGCTTTAGATTCTTCCTTTGGATGCTTAGTAATTGATCCCTTAACATGTTCAACGACTTTATTTTATATGAGGATCAAATTTGTCCTCTTCTTAAATGCAAGAAAGTTTTATGACCCAACCAATTTTTTGTTTTCCTTGCAAAATGAAGTCATTTTGATAGTAGATTCAGTCATAAATATAAAGGTACTTACTTGTCAAGTGAAGATGCTCCTTGATGAAAATATCTTCAACTTGATGCCTTCTTAATTTTGATGATGATGTTGATAATAGAATATGTATTCTTGATGAAGATGGCTTCCTTCAAAAGTGATCCTTCAAAGAGAGGGAGATCACCTTGATTCCTTGATGATGATGACAACGCCTCTTCTTGCTTCCCTTGAATGTAGAGACTTTAAGATTCTTCAATTTGTATTCCTTCTAGGTAGGGTCCTTGAGATAATCTTTGATGATGATGTGTGAGCTTCCCAACAATGCTTCAAGTGAGAGACCCTTCTTTTGATAAGTTAGGGTTTTGAGGTCTTATTTGCTTGTACTCAATCCTTGTGAATGTCTTCTTGATGGTACGATGTTAATGTTTTGATCTTTCTTGATACTCCTTTGATAGTTCTTTTAGTGCTTCAGCCTTTGAGTGTCCTTCTTTTAACTGCCTTTCCTTGTCTTGTCACCTTAGCTCTAATACCATGTTGAGAAATATA
This sequence comes from Pinus tabuliformis, assembly GCA_031772625.1. Taxonomy (NCBI): domain Eukaryota; kingdom Viridiplantae; phylum Streptophyta; class Pinopsida; order Pinales; family Pinaceae; genus Pinus; species Pinus tabuliformis. Next base: position 870,910,288 of record CM062819.1, read on the forward strand.
GGGCAGCTATATTATGTGATTTCTCTTACTTTGATAACTACTTGTGATGCATTTTTGCATATCTTGATTAGATTCTTTTTCACCTTAATTATTATTATGTCATTTTCATAAAACAACTACCAAACCATAAAGAACAAAGAGAGAAAAGGACATAAGATATAGGTAATCAGCCAGGCCAAAACCTCTCCACTTAACAGGAAAACCCACAATAATTATTCTCTTCTTATAAAACCTTAAATTGACAAATTCCAAGACCTATGAACCTTGTCCAAGAATCTCCAAGGCTAAGTCCCTTGACGAGCTTTCCTTCTGGCAGTTCCTTAGAAACTACTATAGTTTCAACCTCCAACAAATTCTTCTTCCCACCAAATTCGTCAGCAACTTCAACCAGCAGATTCTACTGCAACTTCGACCTCTTCGGCAAATTCACAGTTTCGACCTTTCACAACTTTGACCTAGTTGTAGCTTCACAACTTCGATGGAGCTTCACAACTTTGATGCAACTTCATAGCTTTGATGCAACTTCACAACTTTGATGCAGCTTCACAACTTCGATGTAGATTTAGAATTTCACCTTACCTAGTAATTGTAGAAACCCTAACGAGAGAGAGAGAGAGAGAGAGGCCCAAAACTTCAATCTTCTTCTTCTTCTTCTTCTTCATCTTTTTCCAGCTTCTGTCTTGAGGAAATCTAACTTGCTTGAGAGTGTGTCCAAATGAGGTTGATTTCATTCTTATTGATAGGTTTTTGAGGGGTATGAATTGCTATCTTTAGGTCAACTTGTCACTTTATGTAGTCCTACTTGATCTTTGCACCATGACGAGGTCTTTGAGAGTCTTTTGACTGAAATAAATTTTCTTTAGAATATGTAACATGCCCAAAAGGGTCTTTCATACATGACAATGACTCAATTGACTTGTAAATAGCCCTAAAAGCACTCAATGGGTTCTTTACCTAAAAATAAATCTCCCTTGAGCATGAAACTCATGCCTTAAGAATAACAATAATAAATTTATTTTTCTCTTTTCATTAAATACATAAAATCATGATTACATATGTCATTATGAAGACCAAACTTAGTGACATATTTCAACAGTATGGAAGTGCAGAAGCAGTGGAGTGCCTATTAAGGTGCCTCTGAACATAATCGACAAGTATTTTTTGTACTTATCAAAGATACATAGATAATTATGTAATTTGTTCAAATAAACCTGCTGCGATCATACACTTGCTTCATATAAAGAAAAGGAACATGAAATAAACACAATAAAAACAACACATATTGCAATATACCAAAATATTTGAGTCAAACTGGGAATTTTTATTATTCTCTCCAAGGAAGTCGAAATGATTACACAAGTGCTTAAAAAAACTTTGAACCCTTTCTTAATGGTTCTCATGTCTTTTTAATATTACATCAAACAAGTTACAAGGTAATTGTCAAATAACTACTTATCTATCTCTTAACTTAAGTCTTAAAAACATTACAAAATACAAATTTCTCATGCTTGTGAATTTGTATGACTAGTGGAACATTGACTTTGAGGATTGGTGCATGGTTCCACGTTTTGAACTTCGACTTCAATAGGAGTAATCAACCTTTCACATTTCTTCCAAAGTACTAGATCTGAAAGTGTACACACGATCGTCTTCTAGAATGCAAATTTCAAATTTGACAATTTTGTGTATTTGAGCTTTGTAACAATGTTTTCATCAGGCACATAAGTTGGAAATCCCTTTGTAGATAGTTTACTACAGTTCTCCCCTTCAATATTGCAGTCTTTTCATGAGTAGTATATATCCTATTTTTTATAGCCACCAATTATTTTTCATATAAATCCCAAGATAGTAAGTTCCCTTGTTGATCCCAACAACTAGGTAAACCAACTCTCATCCTCTGATCAAATTTGGAATCAAACAAAGAAACTGGTCTTTGAACTATTTTGAGTTTATTTTTAGCATGAATATGCAATATATTCTTTTCATTCATTTTGCTAATCTCCATTATTACTGCAACTCTTTCTATAATATCCATTGTCCTCAATTTTATTGAAGATTTCTCATTTAAATACTTAATTATCTTCTTGGATTTAAGTGCTTCCTTTTGTACATGTTGCTTACATGTATGAATACTCATTTCAGATCCTTTTATTATGATCTTTTATCGTGCAATTATATGAATATATTCCCATATAGAATGGATTTGTTGAATAATATCATCCCAAATAATTTATCTGGCTTCAATTAGGGAAATATTACCCTTTATCTTGGCTTTCAAATCTTTTATCTCATCCAGAGCAACTTGGTTTTTAATGGTCAACTAGTTAACATTCTCTTTTGTCATATTTAGTTGTCTTTCCTTCACATTTAGTTGTTCCTTCGTCAGAGTCAAATTATCCTGAGTTTTCTTCAATTCATCTTTTGATATCTTGAGCTTTGCCATTAACCTTGTTGGTTTTTCTGAAGGGTCATCTGATTCAATTAAGGCAACAATGGTACAAACATGGTTTTTGATTGATTGTTGTAAACTTTGCACTTGTTCCAGTAAAAAAAAAATTGTTCCTGTCAACTAACTCTCTCATCAACAACTATTTTTCTTTTCAACCTGAGCTAGCTCAGTTGTTTGAGTGTGCTCAGTAGCAGGCATTTTCAACTTTTTTCCTTAACAACCGCATTTCAGATTTTGTGTTTTAAAACAGGGTTTTGATAGTTTCCCTCTCCTGGGTCTACTCCCAATTTAACAATTAGCTTCTTATACTCCTCATTTTGAATATGCAGTGCTCTAGAATTTGATTTTTCATGATTGATTTGGTTTGCAAATTTCTCCATGAGCTTTTATGCTTTACTAAATGTCAAGGAAGTTTTACTTAGATATCTGTAGAGAATTTCCCCTACTTGTCTAAGCAAATTAATCTTGTCATGGAATGGGATATTAGTTACATTTATTGACATATCCAATGTTTTAAAACCAGGTTCTAAAGGAAGAGACCAAATAACTAGGTGCATGAGGACAATTTTAATTGATTTCTTTCTAAGTCCATAACATAGAGTAGCCTTCTTTGATAAGTTGGAGTTATTTTTGCTACTAGATGAGTTTCCATATTTATTTTCACCTTATAACTCCTTTCTTCAATCTATCGATAAATATTTTGCAATATCTCTATTGTGGAGAGAGTCTTTTAACTGAAAAAGCTATCAAATCAGTGGAAATATAGGAGGAATTAGGTCACTCTAGGTTTCCCCACTGCATTTAGAAACTTGGCTGATCTGAAGGTCCCTCTGTTAACTTGAATTTTTCTTCTCCCTCTTCCCCAGCTTGAGATTTTTCTCTCTTTTGTGAGTGTAAATCCTCCATCTCAATGTTCGTCTATTCAAAAGTACTTCTCTTCAAAAATTTCTCTCTCATTACAGGGGTTTCAACATTCATCCCTCGAGGTGTTTGAGTAAATTAGTTATCAGGCAATATTTCTTGATTTTCCAATTTGTCAAGCTCTAGCTTACTTTCATGAATATAGGGGGAGAACCAACATCAACTCTTCTATTTGAAATTACACGATAAGGGTCATACTGCCACTTTTCTCCTTTTTCGAAACCAAATTCTTTCATCATTTCTTCAACTTGTTGGAGGGCTTGTTTGTTATTCACAATGAATGGCCCTACAATGTTCTCTAACTTGAAAGTATATCCCCTGCACCTAGGAACAAAATGGATTTGGTCTACATTCAGGCTCTGCCTTATAAAATTCTAAGGAGAAAATTCTCATTGGTACAAATGATGGCAAATGATATGGTTCTACCGCTTCACTATACAACCTTATTTAAGTGTGATCTTCAAAAAGAAAAGAATCTCCTACTTTAGTGTCAAAACTAATTTGTAGTGTTTATTTTGCTTGAGGCAACATCTTTGGTGTTGGTTCATTGTTTAGAATAGAAAACACCACAAACCTGAAAGAGGACAGATAATGTGAAAAGCCCTAGTAATTTTCTTTTATTATGATGATATGGATCCAATCCACCACTGACTTCATTTGATTGCCTGAATTCACTATATTTAAACCAATATGAGTAAATGTGTAAGCATGTACATATAAGAACAGATAGATCGATATAGACGAGTATCTAAAGTAACTAGAAATATGGAAGTTTTGAAATTGGAAAATGATAGACTTGGCTAAGTTAGAGGGGATGTCTAAAACATCATTTGGCTATGGAATTAAAATAAAAAAACCCTAGGGATTGTTCATTGACCATTCCAGTATCATCTTCTCCTAAAAAGGACAAAATTATGGCTAAAACTTGTTGTGCAACTTCAAAAAATAGGGTTGTAGGATAGTTCATTGTTGATGAGGAATTTGATAGTTTGGCAGCAAAATGAGTTCGAATAGAATTTATTTTCCTTCTTTAGAAAGATGTTTGTAGGAGAGGTGAAATTCAGTATCTGTAATGTTCTTAGATTCTCAACTGCAGGAAAATTAACGGCTTTGTTGATTAACTCCAGTGTGACCTCAAAAATATTTTCCCTTGTTGAAGACATAACAAAATTTCTTTGTGGGTCAAGGGCAGAAACAAACAAATTTATGAAGTCGAGGAGGTTATAGATAGCTGGACAATAATATGATACATGCCTGAATGAACAAATCGAAAGAGGTCATTAGAGCCATTAAATCAGTTAATAATGTATTTATGAGTCTTTATGAGGTCAAAGGAGCGACGAGAATAGTATATTCAACTTCTCATCCATCGGTGGCGTATGAGAAGAGGGTACAATAATTAAAAAAACAATTGTTTATTTCTAGGCTTTTCCCATATTTACAGTTTACAAAGAGGCAAATGAAGAAACATAAAGTAACAAATTACCTGGTCACAAGGGATGATGAGAGGTAGAACGATGATGTGGATCTGACATCTGTTGGTTAACAAGGCTCTACAAATTAAGGGAAAAATGAAAATGTGATGACGTAAGGGAATACAAAAGGATGACATTGAGGGGGTGACGTGGAGTATGGGAAGTGAGGTGGACCGGTGAGGTGGAATGCATGCTTTCTTGGTCACGCTCGCATGAACTTGGCTTATTTGCATGGCTTCTGAGTGGCATATAATCGGCCCTAAATAAATTTTCCCCAAGACTGCTTACCACTTTGCAACACCTCTCAGAGGTGGTTTCAGAAAAGTAGGGGGGTGTCACAATCAACTACATTTGTTGATTATGCGATGGTCAGTTTTAATCAAACAACTTTGCAACATCTCCATGTCGTTTAATGTTTGGACATGTCGACCTGTCTCAAAACCAATAAAATTGATTGCCCATACAAATGAACTGTCGTCTGACACCAACTTGCACGTTGTTTAATTATTAATTTATGGAAATTTTCTACCCACTTTTGTATGGTTTGAACCGATGTTGTTTAGTCTGAAAGGTTAGGCTTGCATACAAATATACATAAAACCCCCTTCTTTTTAAACTAGGGAATTCTACATAAAGAATTTTGAAAGTCCCTATATTTAATTTTTTTTATGTCCTTTTCTTTTTATCTATCTATATATATATATATATATATATATATCTAAGTGAGAATTTGACTACAACACACCATAATGTCAAGGCCCATTAGAGTGTTGTTACACCACAAGATTGAGGTACAATTTCGCAGACCCATAAGATCGAATGATCATTATTACACTGGCAATTAATTACATGTTGTGGTGTGCATTTATTTGAGGCACACAAACCTTGCCTTTTACCCTATGAAATCCATGCAATTTGAAGTTTTTTTTGTTTTTTGTTGACAAGATCAGTTAAATTTTATGTTTCCAAAAAGAAATGGAGGAGCATGCTCCTATTACATTTGAGATTGTCTGGAGTCAAGCCATAGGAGGAGACGATGGAAACGCAATCCCTAAAGCCTATAGGCTTGATTCCCAAAATTCTAGAGGATCCTAATATTATTCTGGCATATTGCCTTACAAACTGGAAGAGTAACAAGATACTTGCATAACATACTACTTAGAGACCATTAAAAAACTTAATGGCTGATTAGTATTGATTTACATAGTGATCTTGTTGAGACCTCTGCTTGTTTCCCTAATATGTTGATTTCCCTCCCTCCTGGCTCAGTGTGGTGTTTTTGAGGAATGTAACAGCCTCTAGGTGAACACATTTGTTTTTTAGAGCGATAATTTCAGCTTTCTGGCTCTCAAACTGCCTCTTTTGATAGTTGATCTCCATCTTCATTTCAGATCTAAGATCTTGGATTATTTCTTTAATATTTCCAATCATGAATTTATTTGCTTTGCAAGTGGTGCAACTATCATTTTGGGAAGCTTTCTCCACTCGGTTGAACTCCACTTATGTAGTTTGGTTCTCTGTGATATTATGTTGATTCATGGAGTTCCTACTTGTGCAGAACCTTAATAAGCTTCCAATTCCCTTGAACAAGTGACACCGTTTCTATTTTTTGTAGTCTGGATGATTTATTTTCCCTCTTTGAGATGACAGGGACTGTGATAAACCACCAGAGCGAAGCTTTATTGAACTGCTAGCTTGATGAAGGATTGAGATGATGACAGCGAAATCAAAGAAGCTCTTACCCTCAAGATACTTACAGCATAGAGGATGTATGGCCAACAATTTAGGGAGAGCATTGTCAGCAATCTGCACGCATAAGGAAGAGGAATGGCCACACTCATAATTTGCAGAAGACTTATTAAGAGAAATGCCCAGGATTCTTAGCTGGGTTGTGCAACCAGAGGGCAAAGGAGGACAGTGCGAAACAAAGGCTACGGGGTTAGCATTGAAAGGTCTGCGAATGCATGAGGATAAGGAGGGCTCAAAATTTAAAGACGGCAGGAGAGCAGGATAATGATCATGAAAATTGAGGATCGTGCATATCTGAAAGGGAATAAGTGGCTTTACGTCATTGAAATTCAGGTTATGACTCAGCCTTGAGTTTCTCGGGATTTTTTGATAGGAGTCACAAGACCTCCATGTTGTTTGAGATGTTGGTATATCTTTGCAGTGATTTGTTGTGGTCCTTCGAATCTGCTTCTTTTTAATCTTCATATTTGTTTGGAAAAATGTGTTTTTTATCATGGTCATTGATGGACAATCACTATGGGATCAAATTATGATAAACCTCATTATTTTCTCTTACTTCTCCTTCCATTCTGGAAACTGCCATTTTAGCATAATGATCCGTTGTGCTATTGTTCTCGCGCAAGGTGTGCTTGAATGTGATATTGCCTAAACTTGCCAGATTGTTTCTGATTCCTTTAAGAATCATGTTCATGGCTACATTTGATGGATTTCTCTTGTTAACCATTGCTTCAATTATGATTGTCGAATCCCCCAAAATTATTGGGTCTTTGATCTTTTTTTTTTAAGGATCTTGGATCCCATTAACAAACTGTAAGCCTCTGCCCTGTTATTTGAGGTTTCCCCTAGACCCCATTCATAGGAGATCAACATTTTCCCCCAAGGATCATTTATGATGCCTCCAACACCTGCTTTTCCTAGATTATTTTTGGAGGCTCCGTCGAAGAAAAGGCAAAACCTATTTTGATTTCCTTTCGAATTTGTAAACTCTTCCTCGTTTAATCTTATTTTCCAATTGTGTGCTGGAGGTCTATCCCAGATATTATTATTTCCATTATTTCTTATTATCGCCCTACTAATCCAATGCCTTTCTTCTTGCTGAAGAAGACTGTTGTCAATTGTTGTTGTTCCCTTCATATTTAAAAATTCAAAGGTAAGTCCCCATGTTTTTGACAATATCTTTCCAATTTTTGGTACCTGATCTTTGAAGATGATTTTATTCCTTGAGAGCCATATCTGCCAACAAAGTACAACTGTTTTAATGGTTGCCTTGTTCTTCTTCGAGTAGGGATATGTTTTTTTTTTTCCATTTTATGAAGAATTCATTGAAAGTTATGGAGAAATTGAGTTCAACTTCCAAGGGACTAGTTAGTTGCTTCCAACATTCTTTAGTGACAGTGCAATCCAAGAAGAGGTATTGAGTAGATTCTTCTTCCTTTATACACATCGGACACCTTGACGGGTCGGAGAATCCTTTTCTTTTGAGATTTTCAACAGTGAGTATTTTCCCTTTTAGCAGGGTCCAAATGAAAATTTTGATTTTTGGGAGACTTTTAGTTTTCCATATGGACTTCCAAGGAGCCCAGTCTTGTTGATTTTGTTGTGCTTGTAGAGTTGTATATCTGGTCTTAACTGTGTAGCTTCCTCCACTCAGGTCCCATACTATTGTGCCTTCCTCCTCCATGATCGTTGGTGCTGATCCTTTGAGGTGGTGCAGTAAGTTGTCCCTTTGAATTTTTAGATTTGGAGGGATACCTGGAATATACCAATCTTGCCAAGTTCGATTTTCCCAATGAGATATGGAGTGAAGAGTTGTAATTCCTTTGTCCTCCATCCAATTTTGTATGTCTTCATGGCCTGAAAGAAGATTTAAAGGTTCCTTCCCCATAATTTTGTCTTCCCATACCTTGATATTTTTGCCATTACCTGGCATTTTTGAGGTGTATTTGCTGATTGTTGGTATCATTTTCTTAACAAGCTTCCAGACTTGCATGCACGGTCTTATTGGAACATTTTCAGACAACAGGTTTGTTCTTGGATGATTCATATATTTTGAGGCTAAAGTTTTTTTCCACCAGCTATCCTTGCCAGTAATCATTCTCTATATGTTTTTAATCCCTAGAGCAGCATTCATCAAACCGAGCAGCCTTATAGATAAGCCTCCTTTCTCATAAGGCAGAGTTACTTGCTCCCATTTTACCAAACTGATTTCTTTATTCTCTTGTTTCCCTCCCTACCAAAGGAATCCAGTTATGATTAATTCCATTTGCTTGTGTGCACTAGCCAGAGCCAAAATTGTAGCATATTAATATATTGGTAGCGTCATGAGCATAGCATTGATTAGAATTACCCTGCCTGCCATGTTCAACCACATCATTCCCCATTTTTTAATTTTCTCTTTCATTTTTTCAATTTGTTTACTCCACAACTCTGCCTTCAAATTTTCTTTGGATATGGGTAGTCCAAAATAGAGGAAATGGTCCCAGCTTTCTTGTATAGGGATCTCAAGAATCTGTGATATTCTGTTAGGTCCCTATAATACTAGTGATGACCCCATTAATATTGTAGTTGTATCCCTTATTAATATTGTTGTGCCCCTATTGTCCCCATATTGTTATTACTGTGCCCCATAGAATCCCTCTATTGTTATTTTTGTGCCTTTATATTATTATTGTTAGGTCGGCTTGGTTATATTGTGACCCCTTAGACTCCTATATATAGAAAGAAGGTTTTGTCATTTGAATCATCAAAGAATTGTTCATTTGTGTAATGTAAAGGAGGTTTCCCCCTCGAAGAGGCTTATTTCTAAGACGTTCATCTATCTTTTGTATCTTTTTGTGAGCTGGTTTCATATCATTTGGTATCAAAGCTTTGGATTCTAGGCTTTTGCTGCTCCAAATAGGTCATCGTGGCATTTTCGCTATAACTTTTTTTCTGCAACGTTTCAAAAGCAAAAAAAAAAAACCCATCTGAGATGAAATCGTACTAAACCTCGAGTCCGAATTTCAGAGCTTTTCTCGCTATATTTGTAGAGATATGATCTGAGGAAGTTGGTCTTTTTGCAGACTCCTGAATTACATTCCAAACAGGTGACCTGGGGAAAATCGTCATAACTTTCTCTCTGAGCATTGGATTGAAATTTTGTAAGAAGGTACAGAAAGAGGACGGACTGTAGTTTCTTGTATACATTTTTCAGATCCAAAGGTCAAAACAGTGACACGTGGCACTTCATACAAGTTCGCTCTTCTCGAAAGGTCTATAATCAGGTCGTCTTGGGAGATTGTGCATAACTCTTCCTTGGAGAATCCAATGTGGATCAAACTCGTGGAATTGGAAAGAGGATGCAAAGGGCTACTACAGGTCGCAATTTTAGAACTGGATGATCCGAAATTACAAAGATACATCAGATTCAATATCAAGCTCCTACAAAGTGAAAAAATGTGTGTAGTTTTTTTTAAATTTTTGCATAAGCTTGGTTTGAAAAATTAGTTTGAAGGAATTCAAAGGGCATAGTAAAGAATTATTATCGGTAATTGATGCCCCGAGGAAAGAAAATGCAAACACTTAGTAAGCAACCTGAAATCTCTAGCATGACTCATGAAGAAGAGGAAGAAATGCAACATGATATATCAAAATTACGAGACCAAGTGCAACAAGTGTCACTTGCACAAAATATAACAGAATCTAAGATGGATGGTTTAAAGAAAGATGTAGAAGCTAAGATGGATGGTTTAAAGAAAGGTGTAGAAGATAAGATGGATTGTTTAAAGAAAGGCGTAGCATGGAAGCTAAGATGAATGGCATGGACGCTAAGATGAATGGCATGGATGATAAGATGGAAGAATTGAAGATAAATTTGAATAAGTTGCTAAAAGAAATGGTCACTAATGGTGAAAGGGTAGTAAAGGAAACTCATGATGAGAACAAAAGAAATGTTAATCATGATTCCATAGACTCTAATGTTGGATCGAAGACCCACCATATTCCAAAAATCGATATGAGGAAGTTTGATGGCAAGGATCCCGCAACATGGATTTTATAGATGGAGCAATTTTTCTATCTCAATAATGTGAAAAACACACAAAAGGTATGTATTGCAACTTTATATTTGGAACAAAATCAGTTTGTATGGTATCAATGGCTTTGCTCTCATAAACAAATTACCACTTGGGAAATTTTTACGGAAGAATTGACAGCACATTATGAGGATACAAAAAGCAACATTTTTTTTAGCCAATTGATAAGTCTCAAACAAAAGGGTTCAATAATGGAGCACATTGAGGAGTTCCAAAAATTGAACATAAGGGTAAAAAAATATTCGAGTGGAGCATTGGATTGATGTGTTCATAGGGACTTTAAAGGATAATATCCAACATGATGTTCGCCTTTGGGAACCTGATTCATTAGAGAAGGCATTCAGGTTATCAAGAAAAATGGAAAACAAAGTTATGGCAACCAGGAAGCATACCACTCATAACTATAAAGATGGAAGTGTTGTTGGCCCTAGCCTTCCACAACCTATAAGGTTGACACCACAACAATTGGAAGAAAAAAGAGCAAAAGGGCTTTGTTACAGTTGTGATAGCAAATACACTAAAGGTCATAAGTGTGCTGAGAAGAAATTATTCTACATAGATTGTGAAGAGGAAGAAGAAAAGGAGCAAGAAAGGTCAAAAGAAGAGGATATACTCCAGGAACAAAGCCTAGATAAAGAAGAAATGAATCCGACCATATCTTGTAATGCATTGGCTGGAATTACCACTCATCAAACCATCAAGATAGAAGGACAAATCAAGAAGAAAAAGGTAATAGTGTTGATTGATTAAGGAAGTACCCACAATTTTATTCATTGTAAGATAGCAAAAGAATTGAATTGCTTCTTATATCCAGCACCAGAGTGTCAAGTGATGGTTGCAAATGGAGGAACGATAAATTGCTCTGGAAAGTGCCATAATATCAAGCTATCCATGGTAGAATATGTATTGAAAAGCCCAATGATTTCCATTCCAATGGGAGGTGTTGATGTTGTACTAGGAGTCCAATGGCTACAATCCTTGGGTACAATAGCTTTTAACTTTCAAGAACTTTTCATGAAATTTTATGCGGAAGGAAAGGAAGTTGAATTAAGGGGTATTGCAGGGAAACCGGGAAAGATAATAAGCTCTAACGGTATGACAAAGCTTCTAAAAAAGGAACAACGAGGTGTAATTGCACAATTATGTTCGCTAGATGTTTCCACATCGAAATCATCTATTTCTCCAGATCTCCAAAAAGTCTTGGACAATCATTCCAAGGTATTTGAGACTCCCAAAGGTCTCCCACCTATTCGTGATCATGATCATGCTATTCAGATTCCAAGAAGTGTTCCTCCAAACATCAGGCCATACAGATATCCCTATGCCCAAAAGAGTGAAATTGAACGTATGGTTGTAGAAATTCTTGAGGCTGGTATAATTCAACCTAGCCAAAGTTCTTTCTCTGCTCCGGTAGTATTGGTGCACAAGAAGGATGGATCATAGCGCATGTGTCCAGATTATAGGGAGCTCAACAAGCTCACTATTAAAGATAAGTTTCCCATTCCTGTCATTGATGAATTATTGGATGAATTGCATGGATCAATTTACTTCACAAAGTTAGATCTTCGTTCAGGATATCATCAAATCAGAATGAAGACTCAAGACATTCAGAAAACAACATTTAGAACTCATGAGGGTCACTATGAGTTTTTGGTCATGCCTTTTGGCCTTACCAATGCACCTTCTACATTTCAAGGTTTGATGAATTCCATTTTCAAACCCTTCCTTAGAAAATTTGTGTTAGTATTTTTTGATGATATACTAATCTACAACAAGTCTTAGAAGGATCATGTTGAACACGTTGACAGGGTGCTACAACTATTGGAGGAGAAACAATTATATGAAAAAAGATCTAAATGTTTCTTTGGAGTACAAGAGGTGGAATATCTGGGTCATATTGTATCTGATGGAGGAGTTAAGGTGGACCCTAGCAAAATTAAAGCCATTAAGGAATGGGAAATCCCCACATCCATAAAGCATTTGCGAGGATTTCTCGGGTTGACATGGTATTATCGCAAGTTTGTTAAGAATTATGGGAAAATAGCAGCACCTCTAACAACATTGTTGAAGAAAGATGCATTTTCATGGACTCCAGAAGCAACAAAGGCCTTCGAATATCTTAAAGAGGCAATGTGCCAAGCACTAGTCTTAGCTACACCAGACTTCACAAAAACCTTTATTGTGGAATGTGATGCTTCCGAAAATGGAATTGGTGTTGTTTTAGTGCAAGATGAAAGACCCATTGCTTTCGAAAGTCATCCAATCAGGGGAAAGTATTTACACAAAGCTATTTATAAGAAGGAAATGTTGGCAATACTACATGCACTTAAGAAATGGCGACCCTACCTAATGGGAAGACACTTCAAGGTAAAAACGGATCATGATAGCCTTAAATACTTTTTAGAATAAAGATTATCCTCTGAAGAACAACAAAAATGGGTCACAAAGATGTTGGGTTATGACTTTGAAATCATATACAAAAAAGGGAAGCAAAATGTTGTGGCAGATGCACTGTCAAGAAAGGATGAGGAGGTGGAAGCATTGTTGTGCGCCATTTCTATTATCCAAGCAGATTGGATAAACGAAGCAAGGGAGGAATGGAAGAATGACGAAGAAGTGTGGGAACTTATTCAAAAGTTACAACAAGATTCCAGTACATCTGATACATTTAGCTAGAAAAATGATTTGTTTTGGTACAAAGATCGCTTATACCTTTGTAAGAATTCCCAACTCAAACAAAAGATTCTTCTGGAATGCACGCTTCTCCCTTAGGATGGCACTCAGGATTTTTAAAAACTTACCACAGGGTTAAGAAGGAATTTTTTGGGATGGCCTTAAATCGGATATCCAAAAGTTTGTGGCGGAATGTTTGGTATGCCAAAAAAATAAAGCTGAAACAATTAAGACACCAGGTCTATTACAACCTTTATCCATTCCAAGCCAATGTTGGGAGGAGGTTTCAATGGATTTTATCATAGGTTTACCCAAGTCTGAGGGAAAGAGTGTCATCATGGTGGTAGTTGATAGACTTACCAAGTATGCACACTTTTATGCATTATCACATCCATTTAAAGCCAGTACAGTTTCTACGGCATTTATGGAAACAATTCAAAAGCTACATGGAAACCCAAAGATTATTGTAAGTGACAGAGATCCCATTTTTACAAGAAATTTTTGGACAGAATTATTTTCTTGTCTTGGTACTCAGTTAGCTCATAGCTCATCTTATCATCCTTAATCTGATGGGCAAACGAAGATAGTAACAAATGTTTGGAAGGATATCTTCGTTGCTTTGTATCTGATAAATAGACACAATGGGTCAAATGGTTGCCTCTGGCTGAATGGTGGTATAACCCTTTCTTCCATACTGCAACAAAAATGACCCCATTTATGGCACTTTATGGATATCAGCCACCATCCATCACATCATATTTAAGAGAAAATTCTAAGGTTCAAGCAGTGGAACATCACATCGAGCATCAACAACAAGTTCTCCAACTCTTAAAGGCTAACCTCGTGTTGGCATAGAATAGAATGAAACAACAGGCAGATCAACATCGTAGTGAAAGAAGTTTTGATGTAGGTGATTGGGTATTCCTACGGCGACAACCATATAAACAAATGTCCCTCAAGCAAGCTAAGAAGGATAACAAATTGTCACCAAAGTATTATGGTCCGTACAAGGTGTTGCAAAAGATTGGTACTATGGCATACAAATTGGAGCTTCCTGCAGCTTCTCGAGTGCACCTAGTTTTCCATGTTTCATGTTTAAAGAAGGTTATAGGCAACAAGCTCCTAGTTCAAACAATATTGCGAGAACTTGACGAGGAAGGAAAAATTATATTGGAACCGGAAGCAGTCATAGAAACAAGAACTCGAAAAATACGAAATTGATCCATTTCAGAGTATCTCATCAAGTGGAAGAAATTATCCGCTGAAGATTCCACATGGGAGGATGAGAATTTTATACAGAAGCATCCAGAACTACTCAAGCGTTGAGGACAACACTTTTTTGAAGGAGAGGGGCATGTTAGGTCCCCATAATACTAGTGATGCCCCCATTAATATTATAATTCTATCCCTTATTAATATTTTTGTGCCTCTAGTGTCCCCATATTGTTATTACTGTGCCCCATAGAATCCCTCTATTGTTATTTTTGTGCCTTTATATTATTATTGTTAGGCGGCTTGGTTATATTGTGACCCCTTAGACTCCTATATATAGAAAGGAGGTTTTGTCATTTGAATCATCCAAGAATTGTTCATTTTTGTAATGTAAAGGAGGTTGCCCCCTCAAAGAGGCTTATTTCTAAGGCGTTCATCTATATTTTTGTATCTTTTTGTGAGCTGGTTTCATATCATATTCCTTGCATGGTTCGGGAAGAGGTGTTCCAGCCATATATTCTGCACTTAGCATTGTTTAAGAGACCCCCAAAGACCTCCAAAAACTTATCAATGATTTTTTTAAATCTTTGAGAAATTATGCATGAGGCACCTCCCAACAAGAGAGTATCATCAGCAAACAGGGAGTGATTGATACTTTTAATTCCCTTCGAGATTTGCAAGCCAGTTAAGATTCTTTCTCGCCTTTTTTTATCCAGTGTTCTACTTAGAGTATCGGCCATTATTATATATAAAAACAGAGAGAGAGGGCATCCCTGCCTCAAGCCTCTGGAGCTTTGGAAGAAGTCACTGGGTCTTCCATTTATAAGCGGTGCTATCCATGGATCAGTTATACAAGCCTTGATAACCTCAATGATTTCTTTTGAGAACCCGAATTTCTTTAGAATAGCCATGAGGTATGGGAGGCTTACCCTATCAAAGGCATTGGCCATGTCTAATTTTATAATAATTCATTTTTCTTTTCTTAGCATGCTTGAATGAATAGCTTCCTGGACCACCAATACATTATCAATGATATGCCTGTTTGGGACAAAACCTCCTTGATTTTATGAAATTATCTCGAGAGAACTTTCTTTATTCTATTGGCTATAATCTTTGTTACTATCTTGTAGGAAGAATTGCACAAGGAGATTGGCCGAAATCTATTGAAAGTGGAAGGATTAGCTTCCTTTGGTATTAAGGCCAGATAGGAAGATTTAGTGTTGCCTCCCATTTTTTTGTTTTTAAACACATTTCTTACCATTCTTAATAAGTCATTTTTTATTGTATGCCAATGCTGCCTATAGAAGGCAATTGTGAAGCCATCCGGGCCCGGTGCCTTATCTGGGTGAAGGCTTCATACTGCTGCCTCTACTTCTTCTTCTGAAATTTCTTTCATTATTTCTGCATTTTGTCCTTCACTTATCTTGTTTGGAATATGCTGCAGAAAATTGTCATAATCTACTGCTTCTCCATTTGCTGTTAAAAGATTTTTAAAATGTTTGTGTGCCTCTTTTTTTAGTTCCTATGCTCCTTTAATTTCTTGTCTGTCTACTTGGATTTTATCAATTTGATTTCTTTCTCTTCTAATTTTCATGGAGTTGTGGAAGAATGTTGTGTTTTTATCCCCTACTTTCAACCATAGGCTTCTTGACTTTAATCTCACCTCTTCTTCTTCTTTCCGATTTTCTCTATATATTTCCCAAAAAAGTTCATTTTCCTGTAGATGATCCTCTTTGTCCTCCTCCTTGTTTTCCTTTGCCTCTTGTAAATTCTCTATCTTTTTTATCAGGTCTTCTCTTCTTCTTTTTTATTTTGTTTTTCATTTTCTCTAGCCCATATTTTCACTTCCTTTCTCAAATTTTTAAGCTTGGTTTCCCACACAAAGTAAGGTGATCCTGTGATTTTGAGCCCATACTTCTGAAATTAATTTTCTGAATTCTTCACTGCTGTTCCATATTGGATAGTGTTTGAATGGTAATGGTCCTTGGTTGTCCATCAGCCCCAAAGTGATTGCAACTGGCTTGTGGTCAAATGTCATGGTATGTATAATTTTTTATCTTGCTTAATTAAAATTGGAGATGATGTTTTCTTGTACCAATATTCGGTCCAATCTTTCTTTTATATTACTTTTTCCGACCCTGTTGTTATTCCACGTGTACTAATCATTGTTTGGAGGAATATCTATTAGCTTGTTTTGTTCCATAATTGTTTCAAAAGCATCCGTGGATGGGTCTGCGTGGTAGGTCCCTCCAAATTTCTCCTCTATATTTAGGATTAAATTGAGGTCCCCTCCCAAAATTACTTTTATGTTGTGTGTTTCATTTAAAGTTTCTTGTACCGTGTTCCAACATTTCTCTTTTTCCCTATAATGATTGGAAGCATATATGTTGATAAAACAAAATTGCTCCTTGGTGTTTGTTTCCTTTAAATCTGTTCGGATCCAGTATTGTTCCTTTTTTTGCTATAGCATTTCCCATTTTCTTTTCCTCCACTGTGTACAAATTCCCCCTGAGGCCCCTATGGCTTGTTGAGTTGTTCCCTCATAATTTTTTATTTTTATTTTTTATCATTTTTGCTAATTCCTCCTAGCTTGTTTTGGTCTCCTGAAGCATAAATATATCTGGGTTTTTCTTTACTAGAATATCTCTTGCTGCATTTACTTTAAAGGGTGTTCCCAGACCATGGCAATTCCAGGAGACCACAATAATTACTTGTTTGGTTGGTGGGATGAGGGACCTTTCCCTCTTTGTTGATTTTGATTTTTCTCATTGTTCTTGAAACTTTTCCTAAAGAATGAATCCATGGGCTGCTGCGTTCCTAAGGCCATCTCTTTCGTTGCCACTTCATCTTTGAGCTCCTTGTTGGATTTTCTTCCTGCTTTCTTTTGGTGTTCAAGGGTTTGGACATCCTTAGATTGATTTCTAGTTATTATTATGTCCAATGATGGAGGATGAGGGTTGCGATGGATTATAGGGATTGAGGGCGTGAGTAAATGGGAGGAGGAGGGGAGATGAGGGGAGGAGGGGGGTGAGAGGGGAGCTGAGGGCTCTTCCAGGGGGCCGAAAGGGTTGGTATTGGCAAGAGATGAAGGGAAAGAGGAGGGGTTGTCTGCGATGGGAGAGGATGGGGAGACATCAGTGGGAGCCTGAGGTTGGCTTGAAGGGGGGATGGTCTGTTTGTTTGACGGTTTTTTTTCTTTTGACTTGTTTCCATTTGGCTTCAGATTCTTCTAGATTTTCATTTTCTTGTTTTTTTGGACATCTATTTGCAAAATAACCGTATTCATGACATACCTTGCACTTGAAGGGAATCTGTTTGTAGTCCAGTTGTTGTATGTGCGTCCATTGATCTACTTTGATCATTATTGCCTCCGGAGACCTTTCCCTAGATCCACTTCGACACAGATCCTCACACACGCATGCATGTTCTCTTTTGGTTCACATATGTCAATGTATTTTCCCACAAAATTCCCGATAGCTTTCACCGTTTCATCTCCCCAGCAGTGAAGAGGGAGATGAGGTAGTCTTACCCATACCGACACTGCGTTGGGTACATCCATTTCAGGATCAAAATCAGGGGTCCATTTGTTTAAATATAACCTTCGCATATCCATGAAGTATGGACTATTTCTAAATATTAAATCTTGGTCTTCCTTTGTTTCAAAATCGAAGGTGTAATACCCTCTTTCGCAGAATCTTATGAAGATTTTCCCAGTTATTGAAGAAGTCCAGTTTCTTTCGACACATTTTTGAACAGATCTAGGGGATGGCCATAAGCCTGTAAACTATCCAACCGGTCCTCTTTCTGCTAGAGACAGAGATGCACGACGAGGAAGTGATATCTCGGGAATATCATCAAGTTTCTTCACAAACTTGGATATTGATGACCTGGTTTTGGGAGGTCCAATGACAGATATTAAAGATGCAAAGGCATTTGCAGTTTCTTCACAAACTTGGATATTGACGACCTGGTTTTGGGAGGTCCAATGACAGATATTAAAGATGCAAAGGCATTTGCAGTTTCTTCATGCTCCTGTTGACTACATATGTGTGGATCTCCATCCTCTGGAGGATCTGTCTCCTCCATCAATGCGGCAGGAGGCCACAAGAGGGCCGACTGGGAACCTCATGCTCACCAAGGCTAGGTCGCGCGTGGTTCAACAACTGCAGCGGACTCAAAATTAATAACTCTCACATAATTTGAAGTATTTTTTAACAACATAAATATATATGTGAAAACATAAAATATTTAATTGTATTAATGTTACTTATGAGCAAAAAAACAATCTCGAAGTTGAATCATTTAATTTGGCCTTGAAATGAAGGTTGGTCATGCATTTTTGTGAAGCAGACCAAAATTGCATTGCTTTACTAAAATGCACACTCAAGCTTCATTTCTCAGCCAATATAATTGATTCAAGTTGTATATTATTTAATTAGTAATTTTACACACTAATTTGCTTCTAGTAAGTTTATGTTGTTCACAAATTGTTGACATGTGTGGGTGGACATCGTGAATTACGATTGTTTGAACACTTTCATTTACATTAACTTTGAACTTCATATCACTAAATTAGATAACTTTAATTGTATTAATGTTAGTTATGACTAAAAAAATACTCTCCAAATTGAATAATTCAATTTGGCCTTGAAATGAAGGTTGGGCGTGCATTTTTTGTGAAGCAGGCCAAAATTGTCTAACCTCACTAAAATGCATGCCCATGCTTCATTTATTGGTCAATCTGATTGATTCAAATTGTATACTATATAATTACTATTTTTACACACTAATTTGCTTCCAGTAGGTTTCTCTTGTTCACAAATTATTGAAATTTTTTGGGCGACATCGTGAACTGCGATTGTTGTAGCACTTTCATTTACAATGATTGTAGAAATTTCTACAAATTTAGCTTTGATACCATGTAAAAATTTCTTGTAGATTCAAACTGCAGATTGTAGTATGCTAAAACAATTGACTTGAATCTTCCCTACTCGTAAGTGGAAACAATAAATGATCGATGAAATCACGAAGCATATGAGAGAGAGAATTCAATCACACATAATACAATGATTTTCTGGAGAAATCCACAGCGAAAAACCCCTGATATCTGTATATTGAATTAATCAAAAAATATAAGAAGATTGCAATCCTTTGCTCAAGCCCAAGCAACATCTGCACTATCTCTATCTATCTCTCTGATTCCTAGGCAAGCCTTGGACGAATACAATATACTCTGCTCAACTTGCACAAGTATTTTCTTTCCTCTGCCTGACTGACTGCCTTTGGCCAATACTTAGCTAAATTCCTAGCCTTCCAAGCTCCTATTTCCTTGCACTATTCCCTTGGGAATTAGCCCCTATTTAATGGGGAAATTCCTCAATTATGAATTGTGCAATCATCATATTCCTTCCTTTGATTGCATGCACCATCGGTTTAATTTAGATGATTTTACAGCTGATAGTACTTTGTCCCTAAACTCCAATCTCAACTCGGTCTTTCTCTAATCTGACATGCATGGGTTACTTATGAGTGAATCTTCAATTTACTGATCATTGCAGGTTACACCCCACTACAGTAAGTCACAACTGTTACTCCAGGTTACACCCACTAATGTAGGTTACACCTCATTGTTCGACAGGAAGCACCACATTTTACATCAGGCAACACCACCCTCGATTGCAGGTTACACCCCACTATTGGATCTCCCATTAATTCCTCCATCAGTTGGAACTAGTTTAACTGACTTTAACTCAGTTGCACTGAATTAAATAATTACAACTCAAAATAAACTCAACTAGTGCTCCTAATTATAAGAGACACTCTACATGACTCTAGTTAGACCCTCGACTTGAATTAACTGAGCTAACTAAGTCAAATTAACTTAGTTAACTATTACAAGTTGCCATGAGATGTGGAATTACAATTTAATTCCCAATTTAATTAAAGGACAAATTAAATTAGGATTTTTTTCTTGATGTTATTTTAAACATTTCTTGTTGCTATTTTCAACACTCCCTGTCAACAAGAAGGGAATTTACCTCTATCCTGATCTAGTACCTTTGGAATGTTCTACATGCAACTCTTGTCATTATTGTTGTTGTTACTACAACATCTGCAACCAAAAAGAATACAAACAAAATAAACTGAATCCATTGTGTCTACAACTGTCTACTGGGAAAAAAATTGTGTTGTTGCTAACTCTGCTACTGAGCATCTTGCTCTATTGTCAACACTGTTATGCACTCCTAAGTATCTGACTAACACTGATCCTCCTGCTACTGAATAATGTGGGCCCCCGTAGCAAGGTAATGATCCATGAGGAAGAAAAACACCTCAATGGATCCTGCCCAAATTTATGCACTCTTGGAACTATTGTTTCATATCACCCCACCTCACACATGGAGGTATCGATGCATGTTCTCCTTGTGCCCACTTGGCTCGAAATTTCCCCCTACTGGAGATCTCTGCTTGAGTAGATGTTTCCACCCAGTCTCATCTCTGCTTCTCTAATTGTGGCTGCTCCACAACTTGTTGAGGATGCTTTTGAGGTTGCATGTTGGGAGGTAATTTATGCTCCCTCTCAACCACCAAGTCTCTAACCTTTTCCTTGCTCCTCAAGGCTTTGCATGCATGAGCTAAATTTGATCTACTCATACCACTGTTGTTACCACTCTATTGTTGCTTCCACACTGCTGCTACAACCACTACAATAATGAGTATGACCTCCCTAGATCCTGAAGTACTAGCTTCCATAGGGCTGCTCCCTTTGAAACTAGACTCCCTCTGAGTCTCTATCTCCCTGTGGGAAATCTCACTGCTCCTCAATCTACCAATGTTAATGATCACAACTCCTTTTTCTGTCACTAAACATTGGTTCACTGATATGCCCACTAGCAGCCTTCTAGCTCCATTAAGAATTTTGCACATAGGGTCTTCTGGATCTTCCCTGAACTAGAGCTCCATCAATTTGCAAGGACAACTTCAAATTCTTCTCTTCTATTGTGATTTCAGCTTTGATACCATGTAGAAATTTCTACAAATCTATCTCTGATACCATCTAGAAATTTTTTGTAGATTCAAATTGTAGATTGTAATATGCTAAAAAAATTGACTTGAATCTACTCTACTCAACAACGAAAACAATAAACGATCGATGAAATCATGAAGGATATAAGAGAAAGAATTCAATCACACATAACACAATGATTTTTATGGGAAAGCCGCAACTAAAAACCCTTGCTATCTGTATATTGCATTAATAAAAAAATATGAGAATATTACAATACTTTGCTCAAGCCCGAGCAACCCCTACACTATATCTATCTATCTCACTGCTTCCTAGGCAAGCCTTGGATGAATACAATATGCTTTGCTCAACCTTGAGCTCAACCTGCATAAGTATTTTCTATCCTCTGCCTGACTCACTACTTTTGGACAATACTTATCCAAATTCCTAGCCTTCCAAGCTCCTACTTCCTTGCCCTATTCCCTTGGGAATTTTAATAGGGAAATTCCACAAGTATGAATTGTGCAATACTCATAGGCCCTCCTCTGATTGCATGCATCATCGATTTAATTTAGATGATTTTACAACTGATAGTACTTTGTCTCTGAACTCCAATTTCAATTGGGTCTTTCTTTGATCTAACATGAATGAGTTAATTAGGAGTAAATCTTCAGTTTACTAATCACTACTAGTTATACCCACTACCGGAGATTACACCCTGTTAGTGTCAGTCTTTACAGCCTTCCTCCAGTGATCAAATGTGCTCTTACATAGTGATTTTGAAATGTCAAGGTCAAATTTTGTCATTTCAGTGAGTCTTCAAGCAAAATTTGGTCACTAGGTATTAGGTCTAGGGTTTGCTTTCACTCTTTTCAAAGTTTGCCCAAATGTCAGCCTATGTCATCATTCAGCTGAGCCTATCATCATTCAGAGGGTTGTCATTATCATGTCAGTGTCTAATGGGTCATTTTACACCATGTTCATGCTTCAGTTGTGCCTAGGCAAGCTCATTTCCCTCTCCTAGGGTTTTGAAAGCTAATTTCTCTTGGATGGTCAAATTACCGGCAAAACTTGTTTCCTGATGTTCATACACCTTCCCCTATCCTTAACATACCTTATCAAACACTTCCCATCCCTTAGATCCGCCAAATTCCTCATTTTTACGCAAACCCTAGTTTCTAGCTACAACCTGGCAATTTTCTAGGTTTGGCCTGTGTTTTGCCCTTTTCGACCCCTTCCCCTCACTCAATCACTGAGATTCCACTTTCCCCTGCTTCCTAACATCCCTCCCCACTCCCACAAATTTCCCCAAGAATTTAGAAGCCCCCTATCCCCTTCATTTCGCTCCATTTCGACAAAATTCCTTGTTTCACACATCGGGACAAGTGGCACTCAAAAGATGTTTCTGAGCAATCAAAGATGAATTTTTCAAAACTGAGAGAGGTTTTTGTCCACAACATGCCAAGGAAGAAAAACCTCCTTCACTTTTTACACAGGTGTCATGGTTTGAGAAAAATGTCAAAAATACCGGCGAGAACGAAGGTGCTCCAAGGACGGTTGGCCAAAACACAAAAACGAAGGAAAACGCCCGATCCACTCCAAATTTTGGCCAAAGCCTCTTTGACTGAGCATGGTACTTGATTGGGGACTCCCAGCCCAAATTTCAAGAAATTTGGAGAAAATTTTGTATTTTGCAAATTTTTGGTAAAATTACAGGTTTTGCCCACGGTTTGGTCTCACCCCGGGTGAGACCATTTTGGAGGACTGCTCGGAATTTTGAAAACTTGGCATTTTTGGAAAGGGCATGCAAAAAGAAAAATTACCAATGCTTGGGAGAAGCCTGGTTTTGAGTTTTGAGCCTCCAAAAGCTCAAAATACATCAAAAAAATGACTTTCTGCCCACTTTTTGAGTTGCAGAAAGTGACCTTGGGAGAAATGGTTTTTGAGGGGTCAAATCAACACCAAATTCAGAAATTCCACTTGGGATGGAAAGTAGACAGGCCAAGCTTTCCAATGAGCCATCTTGCACCTGATTTGGACCAGTGGAACCCACTCAAAAACAGCTGTGAAGGGGCGCGACCAGAACTTCCAGATTTGCCAGAATTCACATTTTTGGTCAAAAAACACTGTTTTGACTATGGTTGACTATTTTTACTTGTAGATGATGGATAAATGTAATATTTTCATGGCACTTTGGTAGATTTTATCTTTCTTTACCCTTCTAGAAGCTTCCATGATGTAAAAAGTGAAAAATTAATGCATGGATGAGTTAGCTAAGTAATAGAGGCAAGTTGTTTGGCTGCCTATTTTCTAGTTCTTAGTTTAGAATTTGTTCAAACTGCTCCTAGAAAGCTGAGCTCGACCCCTAGAGGTGGGGAAAGGAGTTAGATGGTCTAGATGGTCTATATTATGCTCTCTCCTTCTCATTTTCATGGTTGGACTCTTGTGTAAGGAAGCTTTATTGTATATTGTGCA
Source organism: Pinus tabuliformis (assembly GCA_031772625.1). Classification (NCBI taxonomy): domain Eukaryota; kingdom Viridiplantae; phylum Streptophyta; class Pinopsida; order Pinales; family Pinaceae; genus Pinus; species Pinus tabuliformis. Next base: position 870,934,321 of record CM062819.1, read on the forward strand.
TCTATTTCTGCAATTGAAGGCAAGGAAAGCCAGGGTTTTACAGACATCTTTGAGGATTCTTGTGGATCTGTTTGTTGATGGTGTGTTCTCTACATGTTCTTGTAAGTTTGTTTATGTGTTTCACATCTCTCTTATGCTTCTAAATTGGACAGATGAAGTGGTAAAGTTTGAATTCATGTTTTGACATGCTCAGCTTTTTAGTTTGTTCAATTTTAATGTTTTCTACTGTCTAGAGAGGATTCGAATTGTGTGTTTGCCCTCTTTAGCTTCTCCTCTATCATCTCTGATCATCCATCTCAGATTAAGGCATCAGCACTCATTCCTACCTTGCCCCTTAGATCCCCCTGTGAAAACTGTGCTCAATCCCCGCACCTTGAATTGCACTTCCACCAATTGCCACCAAAAACCCCAAAAATCATTAAATCAACCCCCTTATCAATTTACTAGCCTAAAATCTTTATTATTAATTGGTCAGCCTAATCATATTGAAAGATCTATCGAATCTGACCCGAGAGAGCCTTCTCATACCTCGTAGGGCTAGCTACGAGGTGAAATGGTTTGATGTAGCCTTGAGAGTTTGTCTATCTCAGCCTAGGTGAATTCCAAGCGCTAACACACCCCACTACAGTAAGTTAGTCCCCACTGTAGTAAGTCACACCCCACTACAATAAGTTACACCCTACTACAATAAGTCACAACCCACTACAGTAGGTCACACCCACTACTACAAGTTACACCCCACTGTTCGACAGGAAGCACCACATTGTACATCAAGAAGCACCACACTCGACTGCACGTTACACCCCACTATTGAATCTCCTTCTAATTCCTGCATCAGTTGGAACTAGTTGAACTGACTTTAACTAAGTTGGACCGAATTAAATAATTACAACTCAAAATTAACTCAACTAGTGCTCCTAATTGTAGGAGACACTCTACATGAATATAGTTAGACCCTCAACTCGAATTAATTGAACTAACTAAGTCAAATTAACTTAGTTAACTATTACAAGTTGTCATGAGATGTGGAATTACAATTTAATTCCAAATTTAATTCAAGGACAAATTAAGTTAGGATTTTTTCTTGATGCTATTTTTAACATTTCTTGTTGCTATTTTCAACAATGACTTTGACCTTCATATCACTTAATTAGAAAACTTAAGTTGTATTAATGTTACTTATGAGTAAAAAAATACTTTCTAAGTTGAATAATTCAATTTGGCCTTGAAATGAAGGTTGGGCATGCATTTTTGTGAAGCAGGTCAAAATTGCCTTGCTTCACTAAAATACACGCCCATGCTTCATTTTTTGGCCAATCTCATTTATTCAAATTATATACTATTTAATTACTATTTTTGTACACTAATTTGCTTCCAATAAGTTTATGTTGCGGGGGCACCGTGAACTATGATTACTGCAACACTTTCATTTACATTAACTTCAACCGTCAAATCATTAAATTAAAAAACTTTAATTGTATTCAAGTTACTTATGAGTAAAAAATACTATTCGAGTTGAATTATTCAATTTGGCCTTGAAATGAAGGCTAAGCATGCATTTTTGTGAAGTAGGCCAAAATTGTCTTGCTTCACTAAAATGCACACCCAGGCTTCATTTCTTGGTCAATCTCATTGATTCGAATTGTATACTATTTAATTACTAATTTTCTCCCAATAAGTTTTTGTTGTTCACAAACTGTTGACACTTTTGGGGTGACACTGTGAATTGCAATTACTGCAACACTTTCATTTACATTAAGTTTGACATCCAGATCACTAAATTAGAAAACCTTAATTGTATTTATGAGTAAGAAAACACTCTCCAAGTTGAATAATTCAATTTGGCCTTGAGAAATGAAGGTTGGGCGTGCATTTTTTGTGAAACAGGCCAAAATTGCCTTGCTTCACTAAAATGAATGCCCAAGCTTCATTTTTTCGCCAATCTCATTTATTCAAATCGTATACTATTTAACTACTAATTTTGCACGCTAATTTGCTTCTAGTGAGTTTCTATTGTTCACAAATTGTTGATACTTTTGGGGGGCACCGTGAAATATGATTGCTGCAACACTTTCATTTACATTAACTTTGACCTTCATATCACTAAATTATAAAATTTTAATTGTATTAATTTTTCTTATGAGTAAAAATATACCCTCCAAATTGAATCATTCGATTTTGCCTTAAAATGAAGGTTGGACGTGTATTTTTGTGAAGCAGGCCAAAATTGCCTTACTTCACTAAAATCCACGTCTAGGCTTCATTTCTTGACCAATATCATTGATTCAAATTTATATTATTTAATTACTAAATATACACACTAATTTGCTTCAAGTAAGTTTTTTTTGTTCACAAACTGTTTACTCTTTTGGGGCGACACTATGCACTGTGATTACTGCAACACTTTCATTTACATTAACTTTGACCTTCAGATCACTAAATTAAAAAAATTTAGTCATATTAATGTTACTTATGAGTAAAAGAATATTCTCCAAATCATTCAATTTGGCCTTGAAATGAAGGTTGGGCATGCATTTTCGTGAAGCAAGCCAAAATTGTCTGGCTTCACTAAAATGCACGTTCAAGCTTCTTTTCTTAGCCAAACTCATTGATTCAAATTGTATACTATTTAATTACTAATTTTACACACTAATTTGCTTCCAGTAAGTTTTCGTTGTTCACAAACTATTGACATTTTTGGGGTGGCACCGTGAATTGTGATTAATGCAGCATTTTTATTCACATTACCTTCGACCTTCAGATAACTAAATTAAAATTTAATTGTATTAATGTTACTTATGAGTAAAAAGAACTATTTGAGTTGAATCATTCAATTTGGCCTTGAAATGAAGACCGAGTGTGCATTTTGTGAAGCATGCCAAAATTGCCTTACTTCACTAAATTGCACGTAGAGACTTCATTTCTTGGCCAATCTAATTGAGTCAAGCTGTAGATTGTTTATGTAATGATGTTCCATTTTTTTACATTGCAATATCTTTACTTTGAGCTTAAATATTTATACTTCGGATTTCATACAACATTGTAAGTTTTGCTTCGACTTCCCTTATGTGAAAGTTGTGTATAAGTGAGAAACATAGTCATGTATGATATTTGTCAGACATGATGCAAGGTTATAAATTAAGGTTAGGTTTTGTTCAATCATGTCCCATTTCAAATTTCATTACCAAGAGTGTAATTGGTTTGGCCTCAGAGTGCACATTTGTTCTGACTTGAACATTGACAAATATGGTGAATTGCTACATTCACAAACTTGGATTTTAGTGAGTAAGATTTCTTATCGAATAATGAGTATGATATGTTGTAGAAAATGTTTGTATCTTTGGGATGGAATGATCATTGTTGCACTACCAATTAATTATAGGTATTGGTGTGCATTTATTTGAGGCACACAATCCCTGCATTTTCCCTTATAAAATCAATCCAATTTGGAGTATTCATGCACAACAGAAATTTAATGAGGATGAGTTATTGTCCACCCAAATTTAATGAGGATGTACTTCATGCTATGTGAGAAGGCATGTTCCTCAGACATTTCAAAGGTCTCTTAGGTCATGTATAAATAGGAAGAGGCTCTAATTTGTAAATCATAATGCATTGGTGACAAGAGGAAGGAGTTCACTATATTTTACCTTTTGCTTTTTCTTGTTTGGAATTCTACTACTGTTGAGGAAGAGTGACACTATTATGGAATTGATGCTCACGATGATGAAATTTTTTGGTTTATGAGGTTCTATGTGTTTTTATGAGATTGGTTTCAAGTTTTCATTTCTTAATATTTGTTTAGCAGTGAAACGTTATGTATTTTATTGAGGTATTATCATGGCATGTTAGCACCCGAGTGGAACTTAAATACTGAATGCTAGTAGAAAGAACCTAGTTCATAGTGAATCCCATAAGTTCCTTCATTCTCTTAACCACCAAAATATTTAATCCTTAAGCAGTTATTGAACACTTCCATCATCATATTTAAAGACATAAGCCTCACCCTTGAACATACTCTGTTTTAGACAATATTAGAATAGACCTTAGTTTACTTTGAAATTTTGGTTTGATAAATTCCTTAAGATAGATTAAGTTTAACTCATAGGTTTTCCTTTCAATGCTTAACTTATGATAATTCCTTGTACTTCCAATACCTAACAACAACACAAGATTAGGTTTAGGATATATTTTAACTAACACATATTGTGTTGATGCCTCGAAGACTACAAGCCCCCCGTCAATAATTGGAGTAAGTGACAGTTGTTTTTAAGACATATAAAATGCTCGTCATTAAGTTTAACTCATATGTTTTCCTTTTTCAATGCTTAACTTAGGATAATTTTATGTACTTCCAATATCTAACACTGAGATAGGATAATCCGATGTCACAATTCCAACGAAACCGATGGATTGTCCAACTTGGCCTCAGTTTTCCAGTTATGGCGAGTTTCAACTCGCTTCCCAACGTCATTTAGGGACACATGGAAAATTTAAACCAAGGGGCATAAAACCCAACTCGAGCAACAAAATTGAGTTCCATTAGATCCTACAGGCATGTTTGGTCAAGAGTGACTTGGCCACAGTGCTCAAATCCTCGTTTGGCACAATTCTCAAGATATGAGCATATAACGCATAAATTACATTACATGCTAATGAGTGAAACCCTAGTTGCGAAAACCATCAATCTAGACAATGATCAGTCCATGAAGTCACTGGAGAGGGGTGTCCCTGGTGATAATATGATGTCACAATTCCGATAGAACTAATGGTTTTTCCAACTAGGCCTCGACTTTATAGTTATGGCAATTTTCAGCGCGCTTCCCAACATCATTCAAGGACACAACAAATTTCAACCGAGGGCATAAAATCAAAACCTAGCAACATAATTGAGTTCCGTCAAATGTTGCAAACGTGTTTGGTCAAGGGCGAGTTGGCCACAGTGCCTAGACCCTTGTTCAACAAAATTCTGAAGAAGACAAAAGTGAATTATGGAATGTTGTCAGCTAAATTATGGCATATTATATAATTCTATTTGATTTTAGACTTATATACAAAGTTAATGTTGACACACAAAATACTTTTATAAATTGACATGAGAGGGTTGAAACTTAAGGTTATGAAATATAATTTATAGTTGATAGTTAAATCGTATAACATTTTTTATTATGATGTTTACTAATGTTTATTAAAATTGTTGCATGTTTTGCATCATAGGAATGACATCTTAGTTGTAACTTAATTTAAATTTTATTATGGTATATACACGCACTTTGATATGTAATATGATTACGGCTCCATTTCATATGTTGTAATATTAAAAATATGACATAAATAATAAATATTGCATGAAATAAATAATAACTTTTCATTTTGAATGTTTTTTGTTGTTGTAGAACATGGCTCTTCCAGAAGATCCAGTTGATCCTGAGATCGATCCAAATTATGTTGGGTCTGGTTCAAACATTTGGGATGATGATGATGAGGTAGATTGAGACGACATCGAGGCAGACGACGATGATGACATTGACGATGATCATGATGTTGATGATCATGATAGACATGATGATGATGATGATGATGATGATGAACAATTTGCTGGTACTAGCCAATGGCATTGATCATATAGACTCCATCATGGATCATTGTTGATAAATCATTATGATGCCTCTTTTTATGTTTGTTATCATATGTATCATTTTCACATGGAGTACCAAATTGAGTTATATCATGTTGACATATATCATTTTGACATGTATTATCTGGGTTTGCATTATGCATAGCTAGTCATGGACAAATAATTTTGTTTGTTAATAATATAAAAATACTGGTTATAGTTAAAAATAAATTTGTCTTGTTATTTTATTCCAATGTTGTGGTGTGGTCTGTAACTATAAAAAGCCTAAAAGAGCTCCGTTACGGAAATCTCTATAATGTGAATATGGTCTTGCATTATGTGTAGCTAGTCATGACCAACAATTTTGTTTATTAATAATATAAAAATACCAGTCATAGTTAAAATAAATAAATTTTCTCGTTATTTTATATATATTGGATGTTGTAGATTTTCCCCATGATGGGTGTTCACACTGCACTAGTTTGGATGACTAGACAACCATTATACATTGTCATGAATGCCAAGTGATGAGCGCAGTGACATGAAAAATAGGTAATCATTTCAATGAAAAGGTGTATGACGAGCACATACGGTGACATGAAAAGCGATATCTTCTTGCTCCTACATTGAAGGTGATATTTGCCCGATTCTCTAAAGGCCATTCTCCCTCAGGAGTTGTACATTCTCTTGGTTCACTATTTAGTGTGGTTGTATGTTCTCCTAGTTCAACAACTAGGGTTATTTCGTACGTTCTCCTGGTTATTTCGTTATGGTTCAATTGTCTCTTCTCGCACACAACTCCTATGGAGTCCCAGATAAGTCTCTCTTTTCTCCATGTCGAGCTAATACATCAAGGAAATCTAGGCATAGGGGGTATTGCAGAGCCTCATTGAGAAGTGTTCGAAAGTTGCTATGGTTGGAGGCGCTTGAGTTCATGTTTCAGAGGACTAACAGTGGCAGCTACCATGCCTCCAATCAGGGTCAGACTCGAATTATCGCACATGCCCCTCTTATATAATTCAATGTTATCTCAGTCAGTGGGATTGCAAAATTGTGGTGTTGTTCGCTCTCGCATGTCTGGTGCATCCGGAGGTGCTTGCAGAAATATAATGGGAATCAAGCTGGATCCCTCTGAGAATACAAGGTACGGCCAACGCCATGAAGAGGGTGCTATGTTTTTCTACATTGAGCAGTAGTTTGGAATTGTGAGGGTCTTCTGTTAGGATCACTACATGTGCAGGAAATAGGGACATTAAATTACATGTGTGCAGAGGAAGAAAAGAGTTCATAGAGATTTTGGCACTCTAGTCTACACAACGGTTTTAAGGATCAATTATGGGATAACACGCATTGCTCTGGCACTTACAATGGTAAGGATGGAGGTCTGTTGCTCATGGTTGGAGTATTGTGGTTGGCAGTTCATGGTGGGCGCTACATTACGCCAAATCCCTGGGTCATGGTTGGCGGTGCCAATCAGGTAATTATCTTGAATGAAAGATTTGCACAATAGATATCATTTTTTGCATATGGTTTTATGCACATTGACAAGGTGAACATTGTAATGAGGCCTTGATCATCATGCCATAGTTGTCTAATGTCTATTATAGTAGAATTTTTTGGTTAGCAGATAGTAGATATAACTTTTGTAATCTCAATACATTAAAATTTTGCTATTGGGTTGGTTTCCCAGCGGGTAGGCTCGTAGCAAATCCTGTTACTCTTTGTAATACTTTATTCCAATAATTCAGTGACAAACTTCAAATAAAAAGATGGATGTTGTAGATTTTATTTTGATGGAGATTTAATAAGTATAATGATGTTGTTAGTTTGTATGGATGTCCATTTCCCTAAAAATTCTTTATAAATGGTATGCTATAAAATATTTCAAATGCAATATGAATTACTCTATAATCATATAAGTTATTTAAGAGGCATGATATACTTAACTAATTTAATTGAAATAAAAAATATTAAATTAATAAATGGAAGCTATAAAAGAAGCAACATGAGTTGTTAAAATGGAAGCAAAATGTGGCTCTAAAATGGAAGTAAAATTTGACATTAAATTGGAAGCCATACTTGGAGCTATTGCTGTCTCTAAATAGGAAGCTAAATTGGTTGCTTAACAAGAAGCAAATTTAGTGGCTAATTAAAAAGTGAATCCCAACACTAAAAGGAAGCAAACCCTGGACCTAAAAAAGAAGCAAACCCATGTGCTAAACAAGAGGAAAACCTTGCAACTAAAAGGAAGCAAACCATGAGGCTAACAAGGAAGCAATTCTGAAAGCAAAAAATGAAGCAACAATGAAAGCCAAACTAGAAGCACACTAGAAGCAATCTCGGAAGCAAAACTTGGCATTACTTAAGGAGAAAAAAAGAAGCAATTTAGGTAGCAAACAAAGAAGTAATAATAGAAGCAATACTAGCAGCCACACTTGGTGTTACCTGAGAAGCAAAAGAAAAAACAATTCAGGTAGCAAATGAAAAAGTAACAATGGAAGCAATATTAGAAGCTAAACTTGGTGTTCCCCAAGAAGCAAACAAAGAAGCCATTCAAGTAGCAAACCAAGAAGTAATAATGGAAGCAATATTAGAAGCAACAAAAAACACTATAATGGAAGCCATATTAGAAGCTAAAGAAGATGCCATAATGGAAGCAAAACTAGATGAAACAAGCGATGCCATATTGGAAGCAAAACTTAAAGCAACAAATGATGTTACAATGGAAGCACAACTTGGCGTAAATTAGGAAGCCAAAAAATAAGCTATTTTCGATGCCATACCAAAAGCAAAACAACAAGCAAAACATGAAGCACAATTACTAGCAAAACTCGAAGTACAAATGGATGCAAGAATGGAAGAAAGAATAGAAGAAACAATTCTCGGTGCTGAACCCGACGGTATTTCCGATGCTCGTCCAAGTGACAATGCATTGTAGCGCCGGGTTTCGCATCGCTAATTAAACCCAATTCGCAGGCTCAAATACACCGATTTTTGATGCTATTTCCAGCGCTAATGACCTATTTTGTTATTGTGAAGGGTTGTGTTACCTCTGGTAGGCTTGCTTTTGCAACTTTTGAGGATAAGGGCCTTGTTTATACACCATATAGTTAGAGGCTTGGCTTTGACATGCGAAACATGAGGCCACCCAATAGAGAAAGGATGTGTTAGCAAAACCATAGGGTAGTTCAAATCATAGAATTGACATGTATCTGGGCTTAAAAGAGGTGATTTCACTAAGGCCAAGGGGACTTGCCAACACCAAAAATCAACTTTGAGAATACAGGTGAGCTAGGGAAGGAGTGTCAAATTACTTTGAGAAACTAGATGACTGAGGTTAGAGTTGTCAAAGGTTGAGGTAGTTCCAAACTCTAAAGGGAAAATACCTCAAGAGCTAAGTTTTGGATGTAGTTGAATTGAAATTTGAGCTATGTTCTAGATGTTGTAGAATTGGAATTCAGGGACATACAAAGCTATACCCAATAAACAAAACGTGTGAATTGAATACTTCCACCAAACTAAATTGGTTTTTTTTCAATCCAAAATCAAATTGCTTTCTACTCAATAAAAGTGGATTATACAAAACAAAGAGAACTAAAGATAATTAAAAATAAAGTGCCTAAGAAGGGAGCGAGATATACTAGCTCACCACCTTCAATGCCAACTACGAATGCTATGTCGTGAACCATAGTTATCTTCCCATCTAAAGCCTTGCCACTTATAGAGTTGGGCTTGAGTTTAAGCTATTGAGATCTTGTTCTTTCATGATTATTTAAGTATTATTAAACTTAGCTTATAATGGACCAAAATGCTCTTTAAACACCTCATGTTAGAGTAATAAACATATTCCTATTACCACCTTGTGAAATCATAAACCATTTTGTACTTCTCTTCTTGGGAGAACTTCCAAGCATGTGGAAGACATCTCGCAACCTCCCCTTAAGGACACTTTGCATTCATATGTTAGCGTTATGGTTGCTTTGCTCATATTGAATGCCCCTTTTAAATATGAATACCTTATAAATATTTAAAACTTATTTTCCATTATAAAAAATATATAATTATGATTATTATGAAACAATGATTTTTATGTTGTTGTTTTATTTTATTTTTCAAATTATGTTATAAACATAAACCACAGTTAATGAATAAACATGGATTAAATTCTGATCCCCAAAAAGATTCTAATTCCTTGTTCCGTTCTACATGTCCGATTATTTCCTTTTTCACTGCATTTCAGGTAAACTTAAATTTTGTCGTGTTCTCGCGGAAGTTGAGACTTCTCGTCATCCCAGTAGATGATAAGAAGCTTTTGGGTTTTGAAGCTCGAAAGCTCGCGGGGTTTAAAGGCCTCCCTGCTAAAACGTCGTGGGAATTTGGATTTCTTCAAGCTCCAATGAAAGAAACCCACCCTGATAGAACTTTTCCCTCCAGAGTTAAATTGGTATTCAGAGAGATCAGAGAGCTCAATGACGAGGTTCATCATTGTACAGACAATGTTGGTTCAATGAGACTAAATGTTATTCATTTGGATAACAGGAGAAGAGTTAGAGAGAAAGGAAGAGGCGGATTCTTTGCATCAGTGTCCCAGAGTGTTTCCGTGAACGAGAAACCGGTAAGGATAAGCCTTGTGGAGGGCTCAGAATTGAAGAATGTTCGATGGCCAAACATTGGGCAACTTATGAAACACCCTTTGGCATTGCTGGGATTTGTTCCCAAGGACTTGTCTTTGTTTATTGCAGGTGCAGCTGCTGGTGCTGCTGCCAAGACAGTTACAGCACCCCTTGACAGAATCAAGCTCTTAATGCAGGTAACAAATAATTAGTTCTAATTTCACGTTCCAAACTATTGAAAGTGGTTTCAAACTGTTCGCCTACATGGATCCAGGGACTTTAAACTGTCGCAACAAGGATATTCTTTCGACAAAATTACCTAGGACTTAGATTGGACCCAAAACACTTATTTTTATCTCCAGGGAAATTGGACCTAGGTGGGTGACCTGGCACATCAATGCCTTCCCTTCTGATGTTGAACTGCAATCTCATTGGCAATCAATTATAATCTTAGGTTTCAAACTGGTGAAATAGATTGTGATTTGCGACTTCAGGAGAACACCAATCAAGGCCTGCAATGAAGACCACCATTCGGGATTTTCAATATCATGTGTAAACTTGTCTCAACTTTGATTTGATTTTGGGGAGCTGAATACATCGCTGAATTTCTTTCGACAAAATCTCCTAGGGATTAGACTTGGCCCAAAACACTTATTTGTATCTCTAGGGGGAAGTGGACCTAGGTGAGTGGCCTGATGCACCACTGCCTTCTCTTGTGATGTCGAACCGCAACCTCATTGGCAATCAATTATAATCTCAGGTTTCGAACTGGTGAAGTAGATTGTGATTTGGGACTTAAAGAGAACACCAATGAAGGCCTGCAATGAAGACCTTCATTTGGGAATTTCAATATCATGTGTAATTTTGTGTCAAGTCTTATTTGATTTTGAGGAGCTGAATTCATCGCTGAATTTCTTTTGACAAATGACCCAGGACTTGGCCCAAAACACTTATTTGTATGTCCAGGATAGTAGACCTAGATGGGTGACCTGATGCACCACTGCCTTCCCTTGTGATGTTGAACCGGGACCTCATTGGCAATGAATTATAATTTCAGGTTTCAAACTGGTGAAATAGACTGTGATTTGGGACTTCAGGAGAACACCAATCAAGGCCTGCAATGAAGACCTTCATTTGGGAATTTCAATATCATGTGTAATTTTACCTCAAGTTTGATTTGATTTTGGGGAGCTGAATTTCCTGGCCAAGCATGTAGAGAGCTTTCATAGGGAGTTATTAGAATATCGAAAAAAATGTCTTTCTTGCATAGGCAGAGAAGAAACAGTGAATTAAATTTATTGATTTCAGTATTTGGTATCTGCATATTGTATAGAGTTGTATAAACCTGATGTTCTTTGTTCCCGACGACGTTCCATAGATCCTGTTTGGGTCATCTTAGGGCAATCATAAAAGTTTAGGACGCAAGAGGAACATTCTGGCAATGGATTAATGCCAATGCTTGCAGGCTGGCAGATTAGATGGTATATGCGCATGGCAGTCATAGGACGATTATCCCTTTGTCAAATGCGTATTATTTATAGGGCTCGCTTTTTTGCATCTTGGGCTGTTCCCAGTTTTACCAAGTCAGTCAATTCTTTATAAAACATAAAGGGTCTGCTCATTCAAGCCAGTCAAAGAAAGTCTTGCTTCTCTTTCAGCTTCATTAACTCAGCCCATGTTTGAAGGAAGCCAAGCTGCAACATGTCATGCTCATCTATTTCACTCTAGCTTTCAATAACTACTAGTATGGTCCATATATAGGCTGTTGTATCTTATCATGATGCTTCATTGAGTTTGAATCCTCAGATTGCATACCTGTAGAAGGTTTGAAGTTCTAACTGTTGAGAAACCAAGGGCTAGATAGTTTAATGCTTGATTCCTTTTTCTTGATAATTACTTGTAAATGTTATCTATCTTCTTATTACTTTTATGTTTTCTTCATCAAGCAATTATACAAATGTTCAAAGCATAAAGATCACAAAAAGACAAAGAACACCAGAAATTAGGCTGAAAACCAGGGCAAAACCCAATAATCCTTCTCTTATAGAATCAGATCAAAATGAGATATCTAAGACCCAAGACCAAGACCAAGACTTTCACAAAGATCCCAAGTAAGCCCTCCTCCAAGTCTCCTCCAATCGAGTCAAAATCAACAAAAATCAACACTGGTCAAACCTTATGAAATCTGGTCAAACCACAGAAAAGTTCGGCCCTGCAGTATAGGCCGAATTTTGTTCCTGTAATAGCCTCAGAAAATCACAGAAAACTTTGCACATGTGAACAGAACTAGGGCAGAAAATTCGCCTTCTCTGTCTCCTTTGACTTTGACTGTCTTGTCTTCTTGTTTTAGAGGTTGAGTTGACTTGTATATATAGCTGTCCAGGAGGATCAAATAGCTGACACATAGGCCAACTTGTCCAAGAAGGGTCCAACTTGGTCTTTGTTTGACTCTTTGACTAAAAATAAAAAATCTCATTCTTTTTCTTACAAAGGTTGAAATGAGACTCGACTCAAATACATTCTTTTTGACTCATAATAAATTTTCTTTGACTCTTGACTTTATAAGCATGAACCATGCTTTGACCAAAAATAGAATAATAATAATGATGAATATAATAAATATTTTGATGATGAAATTACATTATATTATGAAGACCGACTTTAGTTACAATTTCAACACTCCCTCTTAACAAGGGAGGTATTCATAATGACACAACATGATATTCTCAAGTTGAAATATTCATATAAGAAAGGATCCAAATTGATAAGCATCAATGATGATAGTATCATCATAACCAACATTGTCAAACTACCAAGGCCTTAACAAGTCTGCTCTATCTCTTCACTAGATCAGAGCACAATGTTGGGAGGCATTCCATAGGACATCATATTGCCTCTCCGGGGCACATACTCCACCAAGGATCACCAGAGTATGTTCGCCACTGGACCATTTCCCTCAAGAAAATTCCTGTCCACCAGACCATTCTCTATCCAAGTCCATGTACTTGAATTAGGGAGTTAATCCTAATCCGTCACAAAACACGACTCAAGAATGTTTGTCCAAGATGCTTATCCAATCCACCATTCTCCTTATCCATGTCCATGTACTTGACTTAGGGTGTTAATCCTAATCCGTCACAGTATATGACACAATGAGAACCATGTGCCCAACCTCACTCCCTCTAAATCTGGGAGGAGCAATCCAAAGCCCAAGCTTGTCTCGAAAGTACTCATGCTTACCCTTAGGAATGGGTTTTGTCAAAACATCAACTACCTGATCATCAATGGATGTTGAAGAAAGTGTAACTAGGTTCGGAATTTACAAATGTAATTTTGATCTTTGTACTTGTCAAGGAAAAGAAATACTATTTTTTGTGAATTATAAGAATGAGTTTCTTGCTCATTTCTTAGGAAAGCCAAAGAGTCAATGTCACACTCTTCTTGAGCTTATATGTAATGTAAATGAGTCAACCTAGTATCTAGATCAAAGCCCTCCAAGACAAGCACCATCCCCTTGAAGAAGGCAACAAGCAAAATGAATTATTAAGAACAGTCATGTCGGCTTGCAAATGAATTAACTAGCACAGTCATGTTGGCTCAATAAGAAGTCACAACCGTTCACACTGTCATGTCGGCTCAAATGCATAGGTTGACCACTATATATATGCGGCTAGGGTCTACGCAAAAGAAGAGGAACAAAACTCACATTCCTCTGAAGTTTCAGATGGCAGCTACAAGTCAAGGATCCGCATTACAGGAGTGAGGATCCTCTGCAATCTTCGAAGGGTACACTCTCTGTGATCTGCACTACAGGAGTATAATTCAGATGGGTAATTACAGTGAAAGCATTTTTGTGTCTCAGCCATCTCATGATCACAGTCTCGACATACTAAACAAAGTCATGATACATACAAATCGAAAATGAAGTCATGGTCTCGGTATATTTGTGATGAAGAGATACACATCCTGCATACTCTTTAGGAACAGTCACAGTCAAAGCGTAAGTGTGATGATCAGGATCTCGGTGATCCCACAGAGACACACTCTGTCTCATATTCTGGACGCAGTCATAATCTCGGCAGAGTGATTTCATAATTATGAAGTCATCATCATAATGAAAGATCTCGGTGCAGCTTCAGTATAAAGATTTCGTTGGTACAACAATGATCTCCGTAATAGTACAATAATAATCTCAGTGAATGTACAATGATGATCTCAGTAAATATACAGTGATCATATCAGTGAATGCACAGTCATGATCTCGATGATAGAGCAGCTATGAAGATCTCAATGATGACCTCGGTGAAGCAACAATGATGATGATGATCGCAGTAGTGACAAAGAAGAGGATTGGTGTCTTGGTCTTGGAGTGGCATAGTAGGTCAAGGGTTATGGTCTTGGTATTCGTCAATTGGAATCTCCATAAGAAGAATTTCGTGCAGGTTTTCCTCTCCAAGAGGGAGAGGTTTTGGCCCTGGCAGAAAGCCAAACATCTTGTGTTCTTGTCTCTTTGTTTTGGTAGCAGTTTGATGAAGCAAACACACATACTAATAATAAGAAGAAGATCAAGCTAAGATAAATTGCAAAAGCACTTCACAAATTGTTATTAAGTCTAGAAGAATCACATTAATCCCATTTGACCTAGATTCTTCAACAATGGAGACATATTGTAGCTTCACGGCTCCATCCTGCACCATATCATGAATATAGTGGTATTTAATCTTAATGTGCTTTGACCTTGCATGAGAGACCAGGTTCTTTGTCAACTTTATGCAACTTTGATTATCACAAAGTACCAAGGTTGGATTCGACACACCTTAACAAATCAACAAGCAATTTTCGGAGCCAAACAACTTCATGACTAACTTCACTAGCTATTATGTATTCTGCTTCAGTATGTTGATTTGAGGTAGCATCGGATGTGCTCTAGCCACGAAAATTGGTGGAGAGGCTAAAGTACGTGAGTTTTCCAAGACCTAGAAATGGTTTGGGCTGAATTTAACCGGTTTGGGAGATTAAAATAATTAATATTTTTAATGGAGTTCCTAAGTCTAAACTTAAGAAAAATAAAATATTAATGGGTATTAATATAAAACTAGGTTAGAATGGTCCAAAAGTCATGGATCAAGCCAAATATAATCTAAGTCGTTGATTAGAAATTTAATCTTGGTCGTTGATGGAATAACGAGAAAAGTATAAGAGGAGGCTTGAGGGTCAGTTGGAGAACACACCGAGAGAGATCAAGAACTTGATTTTCTAGGGCAGGGTTTGTTGAGGAAATTGAGTGAGTGATGAGAGTTGTAGTTGAGGGGCAATGAATACATAACAGAGAGGCAGAGTTAGTACCAGGAGGATCAACGCAGAGCCGGGAGAGGGACGCAGAGCTAGCTAGAGGCCACGTAGAGGCAGCCAGGAGCTGCGCAGAGCCAGAGAGGGCCAGCGTGTGAGATGCAGAGGGTCCAGGGGTTGATGCAGAGGCTTCAGAAGCTGACGCAGAGCCCAGAGAGGTTGGCGCTGGGCCAAAGAGGCTGACGCAGGGCCTAGAGGTAGCGCTGGGAGCATTTCGTGGAACATACTGAGAGCTAGAGAGCTGCATAGGGTGACGTAGTCCCTATCACAGTGACACAGAGCAACAAAAGCTACATCTGGTAATTTAGCCGGAATATCTGTCTCCGACTGAGAGGTACTACTGCCGAGGGCATTCTCTATTGGGTGAGCCATTTCTGGCACCCAGGTTGTATTCTGAAACTGCATAATAATAAAACCCTCTGAATAGCTGCACCGGTTTTCCTACATTGGGTTTTTCCAGGGACATTGGTCCAAAAACAACGGTGTCACTTGTGTGCTTGTTTACTTTCAGTTGATGATTTGTATGTGTTGATACTGTACTTGTATTTATTTTCAGTATTTACATGGTAAATAACTTGTTAAGTAATTGAACAAGTAGGAAGAAATAAATCAGATAGTACAAGAAGAATTTCTAACGGGTTAAACTTAGAAATTCCAACATGGTATCAGAGGGTGGTTGTAGATCACACGATAACTGAAGGCATCAGCCGAGCAGAGCAGTAGCAACAGAAAACAACTATCCGAGTGACAAAAGTTGTTCATAGCAGAAAGGAGCAAGGAAGAGGTGATGCAGAGTGCCTGCATCATCAGTTCGACCTAGGAGGAGGATCAACCTAGTGACAGAGAGGAGCAGACCTGAACTACGCAGTGCCTGGTCATCTTTCTCAACCAGGAAGGATTGACCCTGTGGCCAGGACGTGTAGATTTTGCCGGTGTCGGGATTGCGCAGAGCCTAGAGGCTCAGTTCTTCAAGTTGCTGAGGTATAGGGGGTTGCGGATAATTTGCGGAGCGAAGCTGGTTGGGTACTGTGGTCAAAACAGTACCTAACAGGGTAAGACCAAGGAGGAGGGATTTCCAGAAAGGAAATCGAGACTCAGAGGGAGTCGAATCGAGGACTTCCAAGAGGGAAGTAAAGAGACTTAGAGGAGTCGGAAGAAGAGCAACAAAATGGCAATGAATGGGCTGAGAGATCAGGATAGACTGGACGAAGCTTCCAACTTCGTAGTTTGGAAGGACAGGATCATGTCCATTCTAGACAGGTATTGCATAAAGCACTTCGCCTTGAAAACGATAGCGATCCCAGTTGACCCAGCTAAAAATGAGAAGTACGAGGAGGCAATGGCCAGGGCAAAGTGCATCATCCTTGATGGGGTCAAGGATCATGTGGTGCCGCATATTGCCGAGAAGGACACGACAAATGAGATGTGGGAGGCCCTGAAGAAATTGTACCAGCATATTTCCATGCAGAGGAAGATGTTACTTGAAAATTAGTTGCGGTCATACCAGATGTAGAAGGGAGAGTAGATAGATGTCTTCCTTGGTGGATTGAAGGAGATCCGTGATTAGCTAACTTCCATAGGGGCCACGTCGGATCAGGAACTGATGGTGAGGACCACATTGAATGTAGTCTCAGAGGATTGGGAGGTATTTGTCCAGAGCATACTGGGCAGGTTGAGCCTTCCAGATTGGGAGGAACTCTGGGCGGATCTTCGTCAAGAAGAGATCAGACGGGTGACCAAGGCGAGGAGTAGCAGAAAAGGGGTCAGAATCAAGAAGGAGGAAGAAGAAGATGCGGCTCTTGCATCTGCGGGAAAGCAGGAGAAGAGAAAAAAGAAGGACCTCTCCAAGGTCAAATGCTTCCATTGTGGGGAATTGGGTCACTATGCGAACCAGTGTCCAAGGAAGAAGAGTAAGGGAGAGGCTTTTGAGACCAAGGCAGCGCCAGCGAGGGTGGAGAAAGAAGTGGAGACAGATGACGACTGTGCCATGAGTGCTCATGCGCCACTTGAGAGGAAGTGGGGAGACATCGAGCTGTAGTCAGATGGACTACAGATGATGAGGGGCAGGATCCTTGAGGTACCCAACCTCTTAGATTATACCTTGCTACGAGAGCTCCGAAGAGAAGTAGTAGGACTGGCGGATGTCGGTAGAGACGGATGCGGATGGAGTGACAAAGGGTGTTACAGTGCAGGAGTCCCAGGACAGCGTGAGGCAACAGTGCGAGATGCATGGAGTTGTTGCAGCAACACAAAGGTCAGTAGAGGGAGCACTTGTCAGCGACAGACGGAGCTTCAGCATCGGGAGTGTTTTTAGCCTGACAGAGATGTCAGAGATGGGAGGATCAGTTACTTACTTCTCACTAACTGAATTGCAGTGCAACGGTTAGCAATGGCAGTGCTATGGGCAGCACGATGCAGCATGATGAGAGGGGATGCAGTGTAGATGCAGCAGTGGCAGGGCCATGGGTAGTAGCACGGATGCAGAGGGAGCTGCCATACAGATGCAGCAGCAACAGTGGCAGTGGCAGGGCCATGAGCAGTAGTACAGGATGCAGCAGTGCAGAGGATATTGGGCGGGGAGGCCTAGCATCAACATAGGGACCAATGCTTAATGATCAGGGTGATACTCAGTGAGGATTACTAGAGCACAGTCCTCGCTAAGAGGGAGTGTTGATTTGGGGTAGCATCGGATGTGCTCTAGCCACGAAAATTGGTGGAGAGGCTAAAGCACATGAGATCTCCAAGACCCAGAAATGGTTTGGGCAGAATCTAACCGGTTTGGGAGATATTAAAATAATTAATATCTTTAATGGAGTTCCTAAGTCTGAACTTAGGAAAAATAAAATATTAATGGGTATTAATATAAAATTGGGTTAGAATGGTCCAAAAGTCATGGATCAAGCCAAATCTAATCTAAGTTGTTGATTAGAGATTTAATCTCGATCGTTGATGGACCAACAAGAAAAATATAAGAGGAGGTTTGAGGGTCTGTTGGAGAACACATCGAGAGAGATCAAGAACTCGATTTTCTAGGGCAGGGTTTGTTGAGGAAATTGAGTGAGTGATGAGAGTAGCAGCTGAGGGGCAGTGAATACATAACAGAGAGGCAAAGTTAGTACCATGAGGGTCAGCAAAGAGTCGGGAGAGGGATGTAGAGCCAACTAGAGGCCACGCAGAGGTAGCCAGGAGCTGCGCATAGCCAGAGAGGGCCAGTGTGTGAGACGCAGAGGGTCGAGGGGCTGACGCAAAGGCTCCAGAAGCTGATGCAGAGCCCAGAGAGGCTGACGCTGGGCCAGAGAGGCTGACGCTGGGCCAGAGAGGCTGCGTTGGGAGCATTTCGTGGGACAAACTGAGAGCCGGAGAGCCGGATAGGGTGACGCAGTCCCTATCAGAGTGACGCAGAGAAGCAGAAGCTGCATTGTTGCTGTGGGATCGTTTATCTGGTAATTTAGCCGGAATATCTGTCTTCGACTGAGAGGTACTACTGCCGAGGGCATTCCTTGTTGGGTGAACCATTTCTGGCACCCAGGTTGTATTCTGAAACTGCATAATAATAAAACCCTCTGAATAGCTGCACTGGTTTTCCCACATTGGGTTTTTTCGGGGACATTAGTCCAAAAACAACGATGTCACTTGTGTGCTTGTTTACTTTCAGTTGATGATCTGTGTGTTGATACTGTACTTGTATTTATTTTCAGTATTTACATGGTAAATAACTTGTTAAGTAATTGAACAAGTAGGAAGAAATAAATCAGATAGTACACGAAGAATTTCTAACGGGTTAAACTTAGAAATTCCAACACAATAGTGCTTAGTGCAATCGAGTCCTGTTTCTTGCTCATCCAAGAGACCATAGCAGATTCCAAACAAAAACAACCACCAGTAGTACTCTTCCCATCATCAACATTGCTAGCTTAATCAAAATCAGTGTACCCTAACAGTTGAATCTCCTTTCCTGCAACATATCTCAAATAATGATGTATGGTGCCATGAAGATATCTCAAGATATGCTTTGCTACCACCCAATGATCATGTCTTGGCTCCATCTGAAACTGGCTCAAGATATTTACAACAAAACATATATTTGGATAGGTGTTCACTAGATACATTAGAGAACCAATCAGTTGATGATATGATGATGGATCAACAAGAGATTCTAAACTCCTCAACCTCTTCAAATTGGTTATCATTGGAGTTGCCATTGGTTTACAATCCATCATCCCAAATTTCTGTAGGATCTTGATCACATATTTTCCTTGACCAAGGTAGATTTCACTAGGTTTTTGCTAGACTTCAAGTCCCAGGCAGTGTTGTTAAAATCGCGATATTATCGTTTTATCGCTATAATTTCCCGCTGCCGATATTATTGCTAGTTTTTTTTTTTTATACCCGATTTTTTTCCGATTTTATCACGAGCAATCGGGGCAGTGAGGTTTTATAATGAATTTTTAGTTTTTTGGCATTTCATTTGCACAGTCAGGTGCGCGGAGGGCAGAGGAGCGTTGGAGAGAGCTGGGAGATATTTCTTGGAGAGGGTTTGAAGATTTTTCAAGTGCTTAGAGGACAAAATCAAGAGGAGGAGACCGATTATCTCCATAGAAACGGTATGGGGACCAATTTTTTTTTGTTTTCATTGTTTTTAAACATTGTTTTTGTATTTTTTCATTGTTTTTGGTTGGGTAACTTGGTATGGGCACCAATTTTTTTTTGTTTTCATTGTTTTTGGTTGGGTAACTTCGGTTTGGAATGGGGTTTATGAAATTTGCCCAATGTAATTTTTTTTTGTTTTTTTGGTTGGGTTTGGATTCTGGAATGGGGTTTTTGATGTATTGTTTTACTTTTTTTAGTTTTTTTTTGGTTGGGTTTGGATTCTGGAATGGGGTTTATTAAAATGTATGTAATTTTTTTTTAGTTTTTGTACAATGTAAAAATTAAATTGTAAATTTGTAACTTGTAAATACTAAATTGTAATCCTTATTTTTCCATAGGTTCACAACTTCACCGAAACACCATTCAAGTTTTCAACTTCAAAGTTCAAAAACAAACATGCCAAGGAAATTGGATCCTTTCTGGGAATATGGTGAACCTAAAACTCCGAATGATAGACTAAACTTGAGTTGCAAGTTGTGTGGCCACCCTATGTTCGGGTGGGTGTCCAGATTGAAGTATCACCTTGCACAAATCCCTGGATTTGATGTGGGGCCTTGCACAAAAACAAATCTTGAACTCATCCGAAGAGCCATGAAAGCATTGGAAACTTTAGACCAGAATAGAGAGGCCAAAGAAGAAATGAAGAGGCAACTAAAAAAGTTAGCTGAAGCAAGTGGCACTGGTTCTACTGCAGCATCAACCAATCCGGTAGTTGCCACATCATTTTTTGTTCCTCTAACCACACCTGGTTCACAACGATCTATCAGTTCAATGCTAAAAAGAAATGATAAAGAACAAGCTGACAAGTTGCTGGCAAAATTTCTCCTCTGGAGTGATATTCCTTTCAGCATTGTAGGGAATAATCTATTTTTCCAACCTGCTGTTGATGCTATTGCAAGTGTTGGCCCAGGGTACAAAACCCCTTCTTATCATGATTTCAGAGGTCGGATTCTTCAAAATGAAAAGCTTGACTGCACCCAAAGCTTGGAGGATTTTAGGGCATCATGGGCACAAGCAGGATGCACTGTTATGTCAGATGGTTGGACTGACCAAAAGGGGAGAACCCTTATAAACTTCTTGGTTAGTTGTCCCAAGGGGACTATGTTTATCAAATCTGTTGATGCATCTGCACAAATCAAAGATGCAAGAACTTTATGTGATTTGCTAGATGTGTTTATTTTGGAGGTGGGTGCAGAAAATGTTGTCCAAGTCATAACAGACAATGCTGCAAATTATGTTGCTGCTGGCAGGATGCTTATGGACAGGCATCCTACTTTATTTTGGACACCTTGTGCTGCACATTGTATTGATTTGATGTTGGAGGACATAGGGAAAATTCCCTTTGTCAAAGATATTGTTGATTCATCCAAAAGCATTACAAAATTTATATATAACCATACATCTGTGCTTAGCTTGATGAGAAGATTCACCAACAACAAAGAGTTGGTGCGCCTCGCCATTACACGGTTTGCTACCAGTTTCATATCTCTTCAATCCCTCTTGAATTCTATGTGGGATGTGAAGAGAATGTTTCTTTCAGAGGAGTGGTGTGCTTTGCCAATGCGCCGCAAACCAGAGGGAGAGGCCGTATGCAGACTAGTTTCATACCAGGAAGACTTCTGGGCGGGAGTGCAGGAGGTTTGCGCCGTTACTGAACCTTTGGTAAAGGTTCTTCGGTTGGTTGATGGTGAGAAGCCCACAATGGGCTATTTGTATGAGGCCATGGATAGGGCCAAAGAAGCCATTTGGCCCTACTATGACGATAAGAGAGATGATGGGTTTCAGAGACAACTGCTCCTATGGGGAGTGATTGATGAGCGATGGAACAACATACTCCGTCGTTCCATTCATGCTGCTGGGCTTTTCCTGAACCCCGCATTTTCTTACGCATGTGGGTTTGTATTTGATGCTGAGATCATGGATGGATTCTTATCCTGTGTCCAGAAGATGGTGCGATCTCCAGCAGAACGTATAGAGATCTCTAAAGAAATTGAGACATATAGGATGGCAGGTGGCACATTTGGCTTTGACATGGCTGTCATTGATAGGACGATTAAAATGCCAGGTATTTTTTAGTTTGTAACTTTGTTTCAAATTTCATTGTTTCTTCAAATTCCATTTTTTTCTTATGTTTATTTAAAATTTTATTTGTAATTTTGTTGTAGATGCATGGTGGAGAATGTATGGTGGCAGGGTACCCCTTCTGCAAAAGCTTGCCATTCGCATCCTCAGCCAAACATGTAGCTCCTCAGGATGTGAGCACAACTGGAGTGTATTTGAAAAAATACACAACAAGAAGCGCAACAGGTTAACTCTTAAACATTTAAAATATTGCAAATTTCCAAATAAATTTTTGAATTCATTAAACAATTTTTTTTATATAATTATTAATTATTATTTCATGATCTTTGTACAAGTTGGAGTCCCAGCGACTTAATGACATGGTCTACGTCTACTACAATCTTCGATTGTGGGTGAGGCAACTTGAGAGGCCACTTGATGTGGATGCCATCTCATTGGATGGGATTGACACCACTGCTGCATGGAGGGTTGAGGCTGAGAGGCCTCTCATGGAGTCTGCTGATGATTGGTTAGTGTAGGATGTAGTGGAGGGGGAGGAGGAGGAGGAGCAGGAGCAGCAGTAGGAGGAGGAGGAGGAGGAGGAGGAACAGGAGGAGGAACAGGAGGAGGAGGTGACACCACCTGCCCGGGCTACCCTTGCCATCAGTAGAGGACATGGTCTATCTCCTATAGCTCCTACTTCTAGTTCTTCAGCTTCTAGAGCACGACAGACTCCACTGCCAACTCCACCAGCACCAGCATCTACATCTAGAGGGAAAGGGAACGCTATGGCATTTTCTCGCAAGAGGGGCAGAGGAAATCAATAGGATTAGACTTTAGTTATTTTCTTCATTTTATTGTATATGACATTATGACATGATGAGATACGTTATTATATTTTTTGTTGATATTTTGAGGCTGAGTTGGGACTTAGTAGTCAGGACTTACTATTCAGGACATGATTCAATGTTATGTGTGATTTTAGCACTAGAAATGATATTAACATCTTATATATTAGTTCTTTTATCATATTTATGTGTCAATGTATTTATTTTATGTTGTAGATGGTTTAGATATTAAAAAAATTGAAAAAAAATGAATATTTTTGTACCAAACAATTTTTTCCCGATTATTTCCCGATAATTACGATTTTTTCCGATTTTTTCCTTGCGCCGAAATTATCCCGATAACGATTAATGCAACATTGGTCCCATGTAATAGTGCGTTGGTCCAAGATCCTTCATATCAAATTCAATTGCTAGATCCTCCTTACATTGACGAATAATATGTTTCACACTTGTCATCAGTAAGTCATCCACATATAACAATATGATCACATGCTCATTCTTTACTACCTTGATGTAGAGGTTCGGATTTGCAGTACTTTTGATAAAACCAAGCCTTATTAGATAAGCATCCATTTAGGCATACCATGATCTAGGAGCTTGTTTCAAGCCATATAGAACCTTCTTCAACCTGCAGACATGGGATTCTTTTCCATAGACCTCAAATCCTTGAGGTTGTTCAATGTATACTTCCTCATCAATCGTGCCATTAAGAAAAGCAATTTTCACGACCATTTGATGTATATTCCATCCCATAGAAGCTACAGTAGAAATGAGAGATCTAATTGTAGTGTACTTGGCTGTAGGAGCAAAGGTTTTATCATAGTCAACTCCTTCTTGTTGTGAGAGTCCTCTTGCTACAAATCTTGCTTTGTAGTTATCAATACTTCCTTCAGCTACATGCTTGATTTTGTACACCCATTTGAAGGCCACCACTGATTTGTCCTTTGGTCTAGAATGATTTCCCAAACATCATTCTTCATTATTGATTGGTATTCCTCCAACATTGCATTCTTCAATACTTGATGTTCATCTGCCTTTTCATAAGAGCTAGGTTCTGCTTCAATAAGATTGGTCATGTACGTTGCATAACCAAAATATTTCTTGGGTCTCTTACTTTCTCTGAATGTTCCTTTTGCTGTTGCATGTCCTTCAGCTTCTTGTAGAGTTGATCTTAACCACGCTGGTCTTTTTCGAGTTTTTGGTATGATAACTGATTATATAGGTTCGCTTGGTCCTTTTGGTTCTTCCTGATGATCGATTGTAGGTTTTGGAGAATTGTCTTGCCTTGGATTCATTTCATTGGGAAAGTTATGTCCTTCACCAGGGTCAATGGGGATGCCTTTGGACTTCTTGTATGTGACACTTTCATTGAATGTGACATCTCTACCTACTTCAATATGATTTTCTTCCTTAATGTAGATTCTATATGCTTTGGATGAGGTGCTATAACCAACGAAGATTCCTTTCATACTTGTAGGGTCCAATTTCTTCCTCTTGTCCTTGGGAATATGAATGTAGACAGGACATCCAAAAATTTTGAGGTGATCAACATTAGGCTTCTTTCCTGTAAATGCTTCTTTCGGGGTCATGTTGTCAAGAATTTTGTGAGGACTTCTATTTTGAATGTAGACTACTATCATAGAGGCTTCTCCCCATAAGAACTTGGGAAGGTCTTGGTCATGTAGCATGGCTCTTACACATTCTTCAATAGATCGATTCTTCCTTTCGACTACACCATTCTGTTGAGGATTATAAGGGACTATCAACTCCCTCTTAATCCCAGCTTCTTTGCAAAAAGCCACAAGTTCTTTAGATGTATATTCTCCTCCATTATCTGATCTCTGGGTCTTGATCTTTCTTTCTTTCATATTCTCAACTTCTGCCTTGAACTCTTGGAACTTTTCAAATACTTCGTCTTTAGATTTCAAGAAGTATATCCAAGTCTTTCTGGAATGATCATCAATAAATGTTACAAAGTATTGATGACCACCAAGTGATTTTTCTGACATGGGCTCACAAATATCAGAGTGGATTAGGTCCAAGATTTCCTTGGATCTTGAGTCACATCTAGGGAATGGTTTCTTCACATTTTTTTGCCAAGGGCATACCCTTTACAAACTCCTTCATGTTCTTCCTTTAATTGGGGTATACCTGTAACCATTTCACTCAATGATGGCAATATTTTGTAATGAAGATGGCCCTACCTTCTATGCCATAGCTCACAAGGATTGATGTCCAAATGTACTAAAGCTTGAGGAGGAGGAGTTAGAAGGTTATAAATGCTACCCTGTCTCCTCTATATTCTAAACAAGAAATAGAAAGCAAATTCTTTTTCAAATCTGGAACATGGATGATGTTGTTGAGATGAATGTTCCCACCAGATTCCAGCTCTATGGAGGTAGATCCAATCCCTTTGATCGAATAGCTATTTTTATCACCAAGTTCGACTTTGTGAGAAGAGCTTTCTTTAGATAGGGTATTGAGTTATCCACGTCCACTTGCCATATGCCTTGAAACTCCACTATCGATTACCCACGTGTTTTCATCTTCAAATGAACTTGTAAGTGCAGCGTAGATACTTCCATCCTTGATTTCTGTAGATAGTTTAGAGATGAAGTTGGTGATATATCTAAAGAGACTCTTTAGAGTCTCGAGGCCTTCCTTTATGTACCTTTACATTGAAAGAGGGAGAATAGATAGTTGCTACAAGAATGTCTTCAATCAAAACTGCCAACGAATTGTGATCTTCAAGCTTCCTTCCTTCCCCTTTGCTTTGATACCATGTTGAGAAACCAAGTGCTAGATAGTTTAATGCTTGATTCCTCTTTCTTGATAATTACTTGTGAATGTTAGCTATCTTCTTATTACTTTTATGTTCTCTTCATCAAGCAATTATACAAATGTTCAAAGCATAAAGATCACAAAGAGATAAAGAACACCAGAAATTAGGCTCAAAGCTAGGGCAAAACCCCACAAGGGGGAAAACACAATAATCCTTCTCTTATAGAATCAGATCAAAATGAGATATCTAAGACCCAATACCAAGACCAAGATTGCCACAAAGATCCCAAGTCAACCCTCCAAGTCTCCTCCAATCAAGTCAAAGTCAACAAAAATCAACATTGGTCAAACCTTCTGAAATCTAGTCAAACCACAAAAAATTTTGGCCTTGCAGTAGAGGCCGAATTTTGGCCCTATAATAGCCTCAGAAAATTGCAGAAAACTTCGCATGTGTGAACAAAACTAGGGTAGAAAATTCGTCTTCTCTCTCTCCTTTGACTTCCACTGTCTTATCTTTTTGTTTTTCACAGAAATCGATGTGATGTGCTGAGTGAATGAATGATCTTCCAAGAGGTCAAGTTGACTTGTATATATAGCTGGAGAGTCGAATAGCTACCACATAGGCCAACTTGTCCAAGCATAGACCGACTTGGTCTTTGTTTGACTCTTTGACTAGAAACAAAAAATATTTTTCTTTTTCTTACAAAGGTCCAAATGGGACTTTACTCAAATACATTCTTTTTGACTCATAATAAATTCTCTTTGACTCTTTTGATTCTACAAGCATGAAGAACATGCTTGGACCAAAATAAAATAATAATAATGATGAACATAATAAATATTTTAATGATGAAATTACATTACGTTATGAAGACCAACACTAGTTATAATTTCAATACTAACATGGTAATGGATCACCTCCTCAATAAAAAGGATCCATTGTACCCAAAGTTTGTGATGTAATAGAGACTTTGGCATTTATAACCTTGTTTCGTTTTATCGTTGGTGTTTGGTCTATATCGTGTCATAGTCGATTTTCCACGGAGATTGAACTCGATACCATAAGTTGGCAAAAAGACCTTCTCTGAACAACAGATGGAATCCATCGCATCATTACTTGATCATTTGCATCTAATCATACTTATATTATTGCTTTCAGCGCATGCAATATTGTTTATTTTTTGCTATTAGAGATGGCCCTTAGGGCCTTTTTTCTATGTGGTTCACAGTCCCTAGAGATTGGGACCACTATGTCCATGGAATAATTGTACCAGGCAGATCTACCCAAAATGATCACTTCGTGTGACTCAACCACAAAGCCGGACTCCGAGAATGTTGAAGGAATTAAACCCATGACCTCTCATTCAAGGGTACTCTTTAACGATGGGGACTTGACCAACTGAGCTAACCCTTGAGGCTCTTAGGGCCTTGTTAGTTTTTGTAGCATTGGATGTGTTATAGCCATGAAATTTGGTGGAGAGGCTAGAATACATGAGATCTCCAATACCCATAAATCCTTTTTGGAAATTCCACCTAGAAGTGTCTCAATTAGATTATTAGCCGATTTTTAAATTTCCTAAGTCTAAACTTAGGGAATATGGTTAATTAATCAGTGTTAATTGAGATAAGGTGAGAATCATCTAGAAACTCACATGGATCGACTCCAAGATGATCCTAGCCATTGATTATGTTTTAATCATGGCCGTTGGTGCTCCAATAGTGGATTATAAGAGGAAGTTGATGGGCACTTGGAGAAGATACACTTGAGAACATCAGAAGATCGATTTCTAGAGTAGCAGCAGTCAGCTGCCGGAGATCCAGAGATCGAAGTAGTGAGTAAGGGGCTGGGATAGTGAGCCCGGAGGAGATTTTCCAGTTTTGGAGAGTCAGCTACAGGAGGGCCAAGTTTCCTCAGTGAGGTTGCGCAAAGGCAGCGTAGAAGCTTTAGGGGCAACAATTCGATTTGGCCAGATAGAGGGTTGATTCAGTTGCTGCAGGTCAGGAAGATTTCTGGAAGGGACCAACGAGTCATTCTCAGAGGCTGGATTGAGAAGATGGCTTGACCAGTCGCAGTTCCAGGCAGAGCGTATCAGTGGTTTTGTAGGCTTGACACAGGGGTTTTGTGGAACCCATTCAGAGCCAATTTTGGAGCTGGATCAGTGTCGGGTGAGACAAAATTTGTCTCACTAATTTTTGTGGCCAGTTTCTCCTGTAGTGGATTGCCAATTTGTGCATCCAGATTGTACTCAGATTTTCGCTGCTGCATAATAAAAATAAAACCCTCATTTGCTACACCGGTTTTCTTACATTGGGTTTTTTAGGGTTCTTTTGTCCAAAAATGACGGTGTTATTTTGTGTGTGTGTGTGTGTGCTAGTATTTTTTTAGTTCTAGCGCTATTTTTCTTCCGCAATATTTATTTGTGAGAATCACAGTGTGAATTATTTGGTATTTGCCGTAGCAAACTGCAAATAAATTGTTAAATAAATTAACAATTAGGAAATTAATTTCCAGTTGCTGTGATAGATGAAATTTTCATAGGCCTTACCTATCTGATAAGTACATTTCCTTCTGAACTTAAAATGAACATGACCTTTTGCTATCTGTTAAAAGTTAAGACTGTATAATATGCATTGCATGATTTGGCACAGTGTTGCAAGTAAGTACCTCGTCTTCTTGGAACACACCCAATACCCTTTGCGCACTCGGAAGATATTGGGTACTTCTTTTTTGGCCACTCAAATTGAACCAATTGACTAAGGAATTGAACTTATTGTGCTGATATTAACTATTCACTATCAGCAGGCATGACACTACAAATTTATGCAACCTAAATGTAGCCATTACCATTATTTACAAAATCATAAATTTCAAAATTAGGCTAACACAACACAAGCAGTTAGAAGAGGAAACAAGAAATCAATTCAACCATGACCTAGCCATAACAATTCAGTACTAGCTTGGCACAATTCAATGATACAACTAGTAACACTGATCTGTCTAGAATTATTCACCAACTGGTTGCATAAGAGGAAATTTCCACCCAACCATAGGCTTCTTGTTGCACTGATTCTTTCTATAACAAATGCCACCTCCGAGTTGAGGCTATGAATCCACAAGGGACACACTCTTCCTAGGACAAACTTTCATTTCTCTTCGACAACCTAATTCCTAGGGTCACAGTCGCCTACAACAATTCCCAATCCATAGCCGTCTTCCCCATTAGCTTGCACAACCCAAGGAATGGGATCCCCTTCATTGCTTAGTATTTTTTCCATGTATCCCACTTCTCTCCAGGGCTCCAACATAAGCTGGCCAAAAATCTCACTGCTGGGATTCTAGGGAATTATTTACTCTAGCTAAATTTTCTGAATTATAGCTAACATAATTCCATACAATAGTCAACCAAAATTCTCTATAAATTCGTGGTTATAGCTTCACTGTTTGAATATAGTATACACACAACAATTCTCGCTAGGGCAATTTCCTCAACTTTCCAAACATGGATGGTTTGCAGGGTGAATTCCTGACTGGGTAAGTCCGACCCTATGATATTGAACGATAGTCACCCTCAATCGTCCCCCTTGAACCTCAAAATTTGAACCACTATAATAGTCACCCTAGTTTGTTTGCATGGTAAAGGTAAACTTAATTGCATGGCATGAAGGGGTCACATATTGCTTCATGCACTAATCCTGCTCTTAAAGTTTAATTAAATATGTTGAATTTGGTAGCTATGGAAGTTCTTCTAGCTTGGTGTCTTAACTAGGAAGATCTTGTTTGGCCTCTTTAGGAGCTTGCATGCGACATTCAATGCATGCATGAGGGTTGCATGCAACATGCAAGGTATGCATGAGGGTTGCATCAGACACGAGACATGCATGACATGCAAGCTATTTATAACTTCTTTCTTATGTTTAGGAAAAGAAGGCCGAAGAAAATTAAGTTATTTAATTTAAGTGACTTATCTTTAGTAACTCGACGATTCAATCTCAACTGTTGATCTAAGCCTTAATGAAGTTATAAATTCAGCCTAAAGGAAGAGGTAAAAACACACAATCATTGTTGAGCCTTTGAGTGAGTGATTTATCGACTGAGAAGGCTTGACTTGACCAAGGAGATTCAAGAGGACGCTGAGGAGATTTCGGGAGGAGATCTAGAGGCCAAATTTCTTAGGCAGAGAGGGGTTTTCTTAGGCTGAATTTCTCAGTAAGAGATCGAGTTACAGGTCTTCTTATTAGCTATAATTTCTTGTGTATTTCTCTATGGGTCTGACCCATATTGCTTGAGTTAACAAAATTTTCAGAAGGGTTTTGTGGGTGAATTTTTGTGCTGTACATGTCATTGATTTCTCACTTATTTCCGCTGCAAAGTTACTTGTTAATTATTAGTGTATTAAGTTTTCAGCAGTTCTGAAATATATTTGGTAAA
Source organism: Pinus tabuliformis (assembly GCA_031772625.1). Taxonomy (NCBI): domain Eukaryota; kingdom Viridiplantae; phylum Streptophyta; class Pinopsida; order Pinales; family Pinaceae; genus Pinus; species Pinus tabuliformis. The sequence continues at coordinate 870,964,669 of CM062819.1, forward strand.
ATAAAAAATAGTTATTGTTAAATTGGTGAGTGAAATTAAATGAGGGTTGATAAGAGTTTAAATTAACATGGTATCAGAGCCCTAAAATTCTGACAGGAAAGAGATCACAAATTTGACGTTAAAAAAAATTCTTTGGACATCAGATTTAAAATTATTTATTGTTTTTATGGCCAAGTCAATTTGTCTAGTATGGAATCATCGGGTTCAAGGTATGAAGACAGGTTGAAGGGGGCTGGTAATTCCAGTCCATGGAAGGAATGGATCTCCATTGTTCTAAAGGTGAATGGCTTGTGGGACTGGGAATTTGCAAGCACGAAAATCCAAGTTCCTATAGAACCTGTCCAACTAGCCGAGCACAAGTTGAAGGATATGAAGACACGGGGAATTATTTATTAATTCAACACAATTTATTTCAATCAAGACATAGTTGTAACAATTCAATATTAATTCAACACAATTTATATACACATTCAAAAACACTTATTTATTAGGAATTGTTCAGCTAGTTGTAGAAGAGGGATATTCCACCCAACTATAGGTTCTATGTTGCATAAGTTCTTGTTAAAATCTCTATTCCAACAACCTAGGTAAATTAATTCTTTATGATTTCCTTACTAAAAAATTAATCTAGATCAAATTCTTCAGCTCATAGAATAAAATACACTTGCTGGAAATTTATCTGGAAATAAGAAAATAGTGGAAGCTAGAAGAAACCAATCTCCAAAATACACATAAATTTTTGCCCTTCAAATATCACCTTTTCATTAAAATTACTCCAAGCTTATTGTTGAAAGTTGTAACTAGTTTCGGTCTTAATAATTGTGTTTCGACCATGACTTGATGTAATTATTATTGTACTTGTCAAAAGAAAGTAAAAGAAAAATATATTTTGTAAAAGAAAATTATTTTATTATGAAATGGATTTCTTGCCCATTTATTTTCTTGTCCTAGGTCCAAGCACCCATTGAGTGCTCTAGGGTTTTGTATAGAGTCAAAAGAAAAAAGTCCCTTGGAGGACTCATGTACCAAAGAAAAGAAATGTATTTTATGTAATAAAAGAGTCTAGGAACCACCAAAAGGGTGGTCGGCCAGCCCATGATGTCGGCTTATAAGAGGCATGTACTCCCACTCAAAAAGCTATATAAAGGGAGGAATTCGACCTCCATTAGTAACACAATCTTGGCATGCATTTTCTCTGATCAGAGGCAAGCAAAAAGATGCGAAGGAGCTAGAAGAAGGCAACAAAGAAGGAAGGAGTTTCTGATCCTCACACGCATGAGTTTTCTATGAAGTCTAGGGTTTCCACAAGTCCAAATTTTGTAGAAACAATTACAAATTCATGAAGCAAATTTATGGGTGGTTGGCCTGGTCTTTTGGTGAGTAGTCATGTGTCTTGGTCTTGGAATTCTTTGCTGATTTGGGGTAGCATCGGATGTGCTCTAGCCACGAAAATTGGTGGAGAGGCTAAAGCACATGAGATCTCCAATACCCAAAAATGGTTTGGGCAGATTCTAAACAGTTTGGGAGATATTAAAATAATTAATATTTTTAATGGAGTCCCTAAGTCTAAACTTAGGGAAAATAAAATATTAATGTGAATTAATATAAAACTGTGGTCCAAAAGTCATGGATCAAGCTAGAGTTAATCTTAGCCGTTGATTAGGGACTTAATCTCGACCGTTGAATTGTCAACGAGAAAAGTATAAGAGGCTTGAGGGTCACTTGGAGAAAACACTGAGTTGATCAAGAATTCGATTTTCTAGGGCAGGGCTTGCTGAGGAAATCGAAGGAGTGATCAGAGTTGCAGCTGAGGGTCAGTGAATACAAAAGCAGAGAGGGTACCGGGAGCATCAGCGCAGAAGCCGGGAGAGAGGGATGCAGAGCCAGCTAGAGGCCACGTAGATCCAGTCAGGGCACATGCAGAGGCAGCCAGGAGCTGCGCAGTGCCAGAGAGAGTCAGTGTGGGTGACGCAGAGGCTCTAGAGGCTGACACAGTGCCTCCAAAGGCTGACGCAGGGCGAGTTGGGGTGACGCTGGGCTAGAGAGGCTGACGCAGTTCCTAGAGGCAGACGCTGGAGATTTCGTAGGGAGATTGGAGCTAAGAGCTGTGGGATTGTTCATCTGGGGTTTTAGCAGGAATATCTGTCTCCGAATGAGAGGTACTACTGTCGAGATCATTCTCTGTTGGGTGAGCCGGTTTGGCACCCAAATTGTATTCTGAAACTTCTTAATAATAAAACCCTCAGATAGCTGCACCGGTTTCCCCGCATTGGGTTTTTCCGGGGACATTAGTCCAGAAACAACGGTGTCACTTGTGTGCTTGTTTTTTCCTTCAGTTGATGATCTGTAATGTGTTGAGCATGTACTTGTATTTATTTTCAGTATTTACATGGTAAATAACTTGTTATTTAAATAGAACAAGTAGGCAGAAATAAATCAGAAAGTACATGAAGGATTTCTAACAGTTAGACTTAAAAATTCCAACATGGTATCAAAACGTGGTTGCAGATCACAGGAGAACTGAGGGCATCAACCGAGCAAAGCAGCAGCAGCAAAAACAACTGTCCCGAGTGACAGACGCTGTTCCTAGAGGAGAAGCAAAAAGGAAGGGGTGACGCGGTGCCTACGTCATCAAGTTTGAGCCGGGTGGAGGATTAGCGCAGTGGCAGAAGGGAGTAGACCTGACCTACGCAGTGCCCGGTCATCTTTCTCAGTCAGGAAGGATTGATGCCCGTGGCCAGGAGGTGCAGATTTTGCTGGTGTCGGGATTGCGCAGAGCCTAGAAGCTCTAACCTTCAGTTTGCTGAGGCATAGGAAGCTGTGGGTAAGTTGCGGAGTGAAGGTGGTGGGGTACTGTGGTCAGAACAATATCTAACAGGGCAAGACCAAGGAGGAGGGAGTTGCTGCCGAGGATTTCTAGCCAAGAAATCCGGATCAGTGGTGCCGCTGCACTAACGATCGGAGTGGGAGCATCTCGACATTGGCAGAGGGGTTTCCAAGAGGGAAATAGAGGAGCAGTGAAATGTTAGTGAACAGGGTAAGAGAACATGATAGACTGGACGGAGCCTCAAACTTCGTAGCCTGGAAAGCCAAAATCTTGTTTGTTCTAGACAAAAATCGTCTCAAGCACTTCTTCTTGAAGATGATAGCGATCCCAGTTGAGAACGATAAGTACGAGGAGGCAATGGCGAGGGCCAAGAGCATCATCCTTGACGGGGCCAAGGACCATGTAGTACCACATATTGCCGAAAAGGACACGACAAATGTGATGTGGGAGGCCCTTACAAAATTGTATCAGCATACTTCCGTGTAGAGGAAGATGCTTCTAGAAAATTAGCTGCGGTCATACCAAATGCAGAAGGGAGAACAGATCGACACCTTCCTCAATCGATTGAAGGAGATCCGGGATCAACTGACTTCCATAGGGGCCACGCCGGATCAAGAATTGATGGTGAGGACAACCCTGAACGCAGTCTCAGAAGATTGGGAGGTGTTTGTCCAGAGCATACTGGGCAGGTCGACCCTTCCAGATTGGGAGGAACTGTGGGCGACTCTTCGTCAAGAAGAGATCAGAAGGCTGACCAAGGCGGGAAGCAACGGCAAGGGGGTCAGAATCAAGAAGGAGGAAGAGGAGGATGCTGCCCTAGCATCTGAGGGAAAGCAGGAGAAACAGAAGAAGAAGGACCTCTCCAAGGTCAAATGCTTCCACTGTGGGGAACTGGGTCACTATGCGAGCCAGTGTCTGAGGAAGAAGAGCAAGGGAGAGGCTTCTGAGACCAAGGCTGCGCCAGCAAGGGCGGAGAAGGAAGTGGAGATAGATGATCACTGTGCCATGAGTGCTCACACGCCACTTGAGAGGAAGTGGGGAGACATCGAGCTGTAGTTAGACGGACTACAAGCGATGAGGGGCAGGATCCTCGAGGTAACCAGCCTCTTGGATTATACCTTGCTACTGGAGCCCCAAAAAGGAGTAGCATACTAGAGGATGTCAATAGAGACGGATGTGGATGGAGCGACTGAGGGAGCTAAAGTGCAGGATTCCTAGGACAACATGAGGCAGCAGTGCAAGATGCATGGAGTTGTTGTAGCAGCACAGAGGTCAGAGAAGGGGCACTTGTCAGCGACGGAGGGAGTTTCAGCATCATGTGTGTCTCTAGCCTGATAGAGATGTCAGAGTTGGGAGATTAGTTACTTACTTCTCAGTAACTGAGTTGCAGTGCAATAGTTAGCAGTGGTAGTGCTATGGGCAGCACGATGCAGCATGAAGAGAGGGGTTGCAGTACGGATACAACAGTGGCAGTGGCAGGGCCATGGGCAACAATACATGATGCAACAGTGCAGAGGATGTTGGGCAACAGGTAGCATCAACACAACGACCGATGCCAGATGATCAAGGTGATGCTCAGTGAGGAATATTACTAGAGCACAGTCCTCGCTAAGAGGGAGTGTTGATTTGGGGTAGCATCGGATGTGCTCTAGCCACGAAAATTGGTGGAGAGGCTAAAGCACATGGGATCTCCAATTCCCAGAAATGGTTTGGGCAGGTTCTAAACAGTTTGGGAGATATTAAAATAATTAATATTTTTAATGGAGTCCCCAAGTCTAAACTTAGGGAAAATAAAATATTAATGTGAATTAATATAAAACTGTGGTCCAAAAGTCATGGATCAAACCAGAGTTAATCTTAGCTGTTGATCAGGGACTTAATCTCGGCCGTTGAATTGTCAACGAGAAAAGTATAAGAGGAGGCTTGAGGGTCACTTGGAGAAAACACCGAGTTGATCAAGAATCTGATTTTCTAGGGCAGGGCTTGCTGAGGAAATCGAAGGAGTGATCAAAGTTGCAGCTGAGGGGCAGTGAATACAGAAGCAGAGAGGGTACCGGGAGCATCAACGCAGAAGCCGGGAGAGAGGGACGTAGAGCCAGCTAGAGGCCACGTAGAGCCAGTCAGGGCCCACGCAAAGGCAGCCAGGAGCTGCGCAGTGCCAGAGAGAGCCAGCGTGGGTGACGTAGAGGCTTTAGAGGTTGACACAGGGCGAGTTGGGGTGACGCTGGGCCAGAGAGGCTGACGCAGTCCCTAGAGGCAGACGCTGGAGATTTCGTGGGGTAGATTGGAGCTGAGAGCTGTGGGATTGTTCATCTGGGGTTTTAGCCGGAATATTTGTCTCCGACTGAGAGGTACTACTGCCGAGATCATTCTCTGTTGGGTGAGCCGATTTGGCACCCAGATTGTATTATGAAATTGCTTAATAATAAAACCCTCAGATAGCTGCACCGGTTTTCCCGCATTGGGTTTTTCTGGGGACATTAGTCCAAAAACAACGGTGTCACTTGTGTGCTTGTTTTTTCCTTCAGTTGATGATCTGTAATGTGTTGAGCATGTACTTGTATTTATTTTCAGTGTTTACATGGTAAATAACCTGTTAATTAAACAGAACAAGTAGGCAGAAATAAATCAGAAAGTACGTGAAGGATTTCTAACAGTTAGACTTAGAAATTCCAACTGTCTTCATTGAAATAAAATTCTATAAGAAGAGGAAGTTCTTTGGGTTTTTCCCTGACTTGGAGCCTATCTATGGTGTCTCTATTGTTTGCATTATGATCTTCTTGTTTGGCATTTATATTGACGATGAAAAACTGTTAATTTTAACAATGGTATGTTCTATGCTTTAGAGCAATTTTACTTCAATTTCTTTATTAGCCCAATATCAATATCCAGATTAGCAATCACATCAACATGATAGTAAAATGCTGATAGAACATAAACATAAACTGTAGAAGACAAGAGGACACAAGATGTGGCACTAGCCAAGGACAAGCCCCAATGCGGGGAAACCCTTGATCAATTCTTCTTATATTCTTCAATAGTTCAACAGAGACAAAGATAATACAATTTACAAATCTGATAATTTATGACAGCAGCAAAAGAGCCCTAACCAGAAAAGTCAACGTTGGTCAACAGGGCAGATTTGACGCTCAACAAAATGGTCAACTTCAGTCAACTTCGGCCTCCAAACAGTAAGATGAATCAGCCCTCAAAACAACCCAAAACAGTTCAGTCAAACCTGGTCAAACAACCAACCTTGTCGTCAGCCCTAGCTGCAGTGAATGCTGGTCAAAGTCAATGTTTGACCTTGATTTTTGTGCCTAGAAATGCAGTCTGCCCAAACAAAAGTTTCTCACCAAAAAACGCAGTCAAACAAGTCAACGCTGTTGGTCAACGCTAGCCAAAACACTTGCTGAAATTTGGTCAACACTGGTCAACGCCTAAAACAGAATTTCGTCCTCCTTTCCTTCGCACGTGTGCGAGAGAAAGCTGCCCAGAAAATGCGTACCCAATCAGAGGAGGAGAGAGAGAGGTGTGTGGATGAGTGATGTCCAAATGAGGACGAGGCATCATGAATTTATAGACAAGCGTTGAGGATGAATATACATGACTCTTGGGCTTCTGAGCCTACATGAGTTTGCTACCCGACCTTGGCAATTTGTTCATAATATAAATAAATTCATATCTTCATTTGTACATGTCAGAATCGGATGATCTTTAGATCAATCCTATACCTCTCGAAGAGAGGAATCCAAGAAAAATATCAGTTGTCATAAATAAGATGACCCATGTGAAGTTTGGCCCTAGTTGCCAATTTTAATACTCCCTCTCAACTAGGGAGAACTCCACCTGCTAGTTCATCTGCTAGTCCGTACTATCTCTGCCATCAATGCACTGCTCAACACTGTTTTGCTCTGCTCTGCTGAACTATGAAGAAGAAGAAGTGATCGAGAATGTATCATACCATTCTCTACTAACCCGAAGTCAGTCCCATATAAAAGAGTGTGTTTCATACTACTCTTACTGACTTGAAGTCAGTTCCAATCAAAAGACAGTGTTTCATACCTCTTTTACTGACCCGAAGTCAGTTCTAATTGATCCTAGATCAATATCGGTCATCCTAGCATAGGGAGTATGGTAGTACACGATGCGTCCATCGGTAGTACTATGATCCCTATCCTCATTTCCCTACTCATTAGCCAGATGAGAGGTACTTTCCATGAGGCCCAGACTGCATGGGTAGGATGTCTTAGTAGGAGAAGGATGAACCACTCATCCTGCCTACATGTTGCCAAGGGGTATCACAGGAAGGCTGAACCACTCACCTTGTACACAGCAAACCACTAGGGGAAGGCTGAACCACTTCCCTATGGTTGCTCATCGCTCCAAGAAGTATCCCAAGCCCCTAGAGCTCCCAGAGCTCAATGTCCATATCATACAGGACCCTTATAAGAGGGTCTCTCCACGACTCCAAGTCGTTCTCGGAATGCCAAGAAATTGACCTTCCCGAGGGGCTTTGTCAGAATATCAGCGACTTGCTCATCAATCCCATTGTAATGGAGCCTTATTGCTCCTCGTTGTACCATATCCCGGATGAAGTGGTACTTGATATCTATATGCTTGGAGCGATCATGAAACACAAGATTCTCTGATAATCTTATCCCACTCTGGTTGTCGCAGAGGATCACAGTGGTATCCAACACATGTCCAAACAACTCACTGAAGAGCTTCCTCAACCAAATAGCTTCACAGGAGGCCATACTAGCAGCTATGTATTCGGCCTTGGTGGTGCTCAAGGCAACCGATTTTTGCTTCCAATTTGTTGACCCTGTAGCCTACACCTACCTACAAGTCAGTGAGAAAAGCCTTCAACCCCACAAGGTGTGGTTGGTGGCAGGGAACTCAGAGAAGGGGTTGTCACACTAATCTCGACTCTCTCCGTTTGAGCTATCTCCTAGGTTAGCTAAGGGGGGTGGTCCCTAATGAAAAGTTAATTTAAAAAGGATGTGAGTTTCTAGGAGAATTGTTAGAGTTAAATAGATTATCTATTTAAGATTTATAAGCAAAAAATTGATATGAGCAATAACCATCATAAGATAAGCATGAAATACATAAACAACCAGTGCCTTCAAAGTATTTCTCTTTAAGAAATGAAATTGTATTTGCTTAGAATGAAGTGAAATGCTTTCAAATGGAAAGCCAAAATAATCCTGAAAAGTGAAATAATAAATTGTTAGCACAAGATATTATAAATGCTTTTAAGATGAATAAGTCTACAAATCAAAGCATGGAAACTATCTTGCTCAAAAGGATACGAAAATAACTCAAATGTTAGACCAAGATGACAACAAAGTATTTTACAGAAATAATCTACAAGAGGCTAGACCAAAGAGTATGAGCAAGCTCTCCTCTTTGACTAGCCATGACTTAGCTCTTTGAAATAGCTAGATATTGATAAATGAAGTACAATATGTAAAAAATAAATTTTTCCAAGTTTGATATTTTGATGCAAGAAATAAAAGCTTTAAGAAACTTGAAAGAATCCCTGCAAGACACAAATAAGATATAGATGAGACTTTGGAATTCAAAACATGCGGGTTCTCCTTGAATATTTTTCAAGAATGGGTTGATTCCTCCGAGAATTTCCCCTCACGCTTGAAAAGCTTGACCAAATAATGATTCATCTACAAAACTTCACCACAAATCATTAAATCGACATGAAATTAAATAAGTGCAGTGGAAAGAATTCCTAGAGATACATCTATTATCCACTAGAAGATTTCTTTTCCTAAAGCAAATAATTAATTCTTATGCTAATATGAGATAGCTGCATACTAACATAACTTGAAACAAGCATGAAATAAATAATGACATGAGGAAATAAATAGAAGCATAACAACAAGTCAAGAATTTACCACACATGCAAGGAGAAGAACACCATCACGCTTTACCCCAAAGACTGTTGTATTATATTGCAAGTAGTGAATACAATCCCGCAGAGTCTCCTCAAGCACAATAGCTCGTATTACATGATACAATGTGAGAGCCCATGGCTCTATTATATAGAGAGTTGGGAGCAAATCCCAATGAAGAATGACAATGACAAATGGCATTGGAGCCAATCCCAATGTAGAAGTGATTAAACAAGTGGCATGAGGCGACAATCCCAAAAAGAAATTCGAATTTGTTTAATGAAGCTCCAATGCCAAGTGTAAAAATCGAATTTTGGCAAGTGGACATCATGTTCTTCTTCCCTTATGTGCCAAATTCAAATTTTATGATAGAATGACCAGTGTATATGGGTGGTAACCCATGTGGGGACAATTTTCCACAAAAATATCCACCAAATATTCTCCCAAATCCTCCCAAATGTGCATTAACTTCACAAATTCGAATTTCCAAGTAAGCAACTTTCTCCTTTAATGCCAGAAATTTGATTTTATTTGAGCACGTCCTTTCCAGGATTTTAGGAGTCCACATCACCTTGGGACTTCACTTTAACTCCCCTATAATTTTCCACCTCATTTCCACAACATTTAGCATGTGTGGATATTTATTTTTCTCCATTTATTTAATTTCTGGCTTAATTAATTGCCAGATTTCCCACTAAACTTAGGAAAAGTGGGTTTTGAGGGTTCAAAACACGTTTTTAACCTATCAAAGTGTGTCATAGTAGCAAGTTGAGGGTGAGAGGTGTAAATTTCATTACTCATACCCCATACAACTTCTCTATACATCACTTATTACGTTACAAGTACAATTTTATTTGCAATTTTTGACCTGCAGGAAATCTAAAAAATTAAAAAATGACTACCTAGACCTAACCAAATTCTACGAAATTTTTTGTGTGATCTAGTATGGTAATATAAATTGATTCTAGACACTAAGATGTGTTAGGGGTTCAATCTTCAAACCGTCACCCCGACTTTGGGGTAAAAAGTGAGTGAAAAAACCCAGAAAATTATCCGCCTCTAAAAGAGAAAGGATAATTAACTAGATAAAAAAAAACACTCCAAAGTGTACTCATTTGTTGATCAAGTCCCAACATCCTAGGCCTGTTACATACTCAAAACTCATCATTACTAGTATCACTTATTACAATTCCCCGCAGGGTGTGGAATTTGGGTACAAGAAAGATGATGAGAAAATAGAAGTAGAGTTAAAAAACTCTGTTGACTAATGATATCTGATGGTACAAGTGTCCTATGGATCATCCTTGGGCATGGAGTCTTCATATAATCATCAGGTGCCACTCTAGTGGTCAACACTGCTCATCCAAGATATCGAAGCAGAACCCAAAGAAAAACAACATCCAGAAGTGCTCTTGCGGTCCACCACACTGCCAGCCCAATCAACATCAGAATAACCATGCACCCTCACATCTCCGGCAGTATATCTCAATCCATGAGTGATTGTGCCCCGAAGATATCTCAAAAAATTCTTGGCACCAATCCAATGTATATGATGAGGCTCAACCATATATTGGCTCAATGTATTAACTGCAAAACATATGTCCGGACGAGAGTTCACCAAGAACATCAGTGCTCCTATGAGTTGACGATACTCAGAAGCATTTCCCAATTCAGGTCTGGCAACACTTCCACATAACTTCTTAAAGTTAAGTTCCATCGGGGTAGTCATAGGCTTGCAGTCTACCATCCCAAATCTTTCCAATATCTTCCCAACATATTTTCCTTGAGATAGGAAAATTTCACCTGGCTTTTGCCAAACCTCCAACCCTAGGAAGTAGTGCATCGGTTCTAGGTCCTTCATCTCAAATTCAGAAGCCAACTCCCTCTTACATTTGTGAATGAGAGGGTCTGCACCTGTTAGAAAGAGGTCGTCCACATAAAGTACTAGAATGAGAGGTTTATCATTTTCAACCTTAAAGTAAAGGTTTGGATCAACTTCACTTCTAGTGAATCTCAACTTCATCAGATAGCTAGCAATCCTCTCATACCAAGCCCAGGGTGCTTCCTTCAAACCGTAGAGAGCTTTCTTCAACTTGTATGCATGAGATTCCCAGTTATGAACCTCAAACCCCTTGGGTTGTTCCACATAGACTTCCTCTTTGATCGAAGCATGCAAGAAAGCGGTCTTGACATCCATCTGATATAGGTTCCATCCTTGCGAGGCAGCAAGGGCTATGATCAAGCGGACAGTGGTGTATCGGGCAACAGGTGCAAATATCTCATCGTAATCTACACCTTTCTTTTGAGAGAAGCCTTGAGCAACAAAGCGAGCCTTGAACTTTTCTGCACTTCCATCAGCTCCATGCTTGATTTTGTAGAGCCACTTAGAGGTGACAACCGATTTGTCCTGGGGTCTAGGGACCACATCCCAGACATTATTTTTCATAATTGACTCCTATTCTTCATTCATAACATCCTTCCATACTTGTTGCTTCATGGCTTCTTCAAATGATGAAGGCTCATTTTGAACGATAGTGCTCATGACAGTCAAGTATCCTTGATACCTATTCGGCTTCTTGCTTTCATGGAAAGTCCCCCTTGGTGTAATATGTCTCTCGGCATCTTCGAGAGTCTCCCTAAGCCATGAGGGTCTCCTCTTGGAGGAGGAGGGCTCCTGAGGAGGATCAATAGGATCCATAGGTTCATCAATATCCGACATTGTTTCATCTTCTTTTGCACCCTGTTTTCCAATGTCAGGTTCTTTGTCCTTCCTTGGGATAAGAAGGTTGTTGACCTTTCTAAGGGCTATATCTTCGTCGAAGGTGACATCATGACTTATCTCAACTTCCCTTTGACCAGCCACATAAATTCTATATCCCTTAGAATTTTCAATATAGCCCACAAAGACTCCTTTCTTCCTAGATGCACCTAATTTGCTTCTTTTCTCTTTCGGTACATGAAAATATACGAGGCTTCCAAGAATTCTAAAATGAGAGACATTGGGTTTCTTACCAGTGAACATTTCTTCGGGAGTCTTGGAGTCCAATGCTTGATGAGGGCATCGGTTTTGAACATACACAACGGTATTTGCAGCTTCAACCCATAGGAACTTCAGAAGCCCTTGATCATGAAGCATGGCACAAACAACTGCTACAATAGTGCGATTCTTCCTTTCAGCCACACCATTTTGCTCGGGAGTGTATGGCGTTGAAGTCTCCCTCTTAATGCTAATGTCTTTGCAATAATCATGGAATTTATTGGATTCGTACTCGGTCCCATTATTAGTCCTCAATATCTTGATTTTCTTCTCGGATTGATTTTCGATCAAGGCTTTGAAGTGTCAGAACCGGGTGAACACTTCATCCTTCTTCTTCAAGAAGTAGATCCAGATCTTGCGAGAATAATCATCCGTAAAGGTGAGATAGTATAAATATCCTCCCAAAGAGTTTACGGGCACCATACTCGATATGTCGAAGTGGATCAATTGCAATATATTTGTGGTCTTGCTATTACTTGAGGGGAATGGTCCCCTTGTAAGTTTTCCTTCGGCGCATCCCGGACATACACCTTCATACTCTACTTTGAACTCGGGCATACCTATCACCATCTATCTCACATCGGGTAGGGCCTTATAATGAAGATGGGCAAACCTCCGGTGCCATAGTTCAGATTGTAGAGATGTGTCGTAAGACATGGCTCCTAATGGACTTCCTCCAACTTGATACAAAGTGTCAACCCTGAACCCAAGAGTAAAAGCATCTTTAAAATTTCTTTTCCACCGATGAATGCTACCTTTCCATCGATGAATGCCACCTTGAATCCTTAGTCTTCCATTGCTGAAATGGACACCAGGTTCTTCTTGAGATCAGGTACATATAGTACTTTTTGTAAATGAATAGTGTTACCTTGATTCAATTGAAGGGTAACATTCCTTACTCCCTTCACGGGATAGGTGGCATCGTCTCCAAGGATGATCTCCAAGTTTGTTTCCTTTTCTATCAGATTAGAGAGAACTTCCTTGTATCTGGTGAAGTGCCTTGAGGCACCACTATCAATTAGCCAATTCCCCAAAGTGTCCGGTGGAGAGGGCCGATATAAGATAGTACTCCTTTTGCTTATTGTTAACAACATTTGATTCTTCATACCTAGAGTTCCTTGCTTTCTTGGAGGGTCGACCATTTCCTTGATGTCCCACATTCCTTTTTCCCTTGCCATTGGACCTGCCATTCCTTTGATCGTAGTTGTTGAATTTGCTCCTGCAATGATTGTGATCATCATCATGCGATGTTTCCCTTCTATTTGGACACTCCCTTGCATAGTGGCCAAACTTATTGCAAACAAAGCACCTGCCCTTCCTTCCTCCCTTAGATCCAGACTTTCCATTGAAATGACCTTTGGACCCTGCATTATTTCTCCTTTTGGCATGAGTGGAGAATGCAATGGGTTGCTTTTATTAGAAGGCATTTCTTGCTCCACCATTCTTGTTTCTTCTTGAATGCATCTCGACATCAATTCTTCAAACCCTGGAATTCGATCATTGTTGAGTATTGTGGTTCTAAATAATAATAATAATAATAATAATATCCATTTTTAAGGTCACAGCCAAGCCAGACACCAAGTTGGTGTATGAGACCCCCTTGTTTGTGGGACAAGGGACCCACCTCCGCGCAGCAATTTGACTGCTAAGTCTATGAAGGCATACATACTCTACCCCCCTCTAGTTTTGAACCTGTGACCTCTTACAAGGAAACACATGCTCTTAACCATTAGGCCCACTCAAGCTGTGGGAGTCCTCCAAGGGCGGTGAGAGGAAGTTCCCTATCAGGAATGACTTCTCCAATCGAAAGTAGATCATGCTTAATCTCAGTGATCCTTAAGAAGTAGGAATGAATATCCTCGTCCTTGCCCTTCTTAATATCCTTCAACTTATTTTTGAGAAATAGAATTTGATTAGCATTACTAACCTTGAACATGTTGATCAACCTATCGTAGATCTCCTTGGAGGTCTTCAATTCAAAGATGTAGGCCACCAGATGCTTGTCAATGGAATATTTGATAATCTTCTTTGCTTTGACTTCAACCCTATTGTACTTGGTCTTTGCAGTAGCCAGTGCATTTGAAGGAGGCTCAGGGATTTTACCCTTCACATAATCCATCACTTCTTGTTCTTCCAAGGTCAAATCAAGAGACATCTTCCGTCCATGATAGTCATATTTATCACATAGCTTGTCTTTAGCCGGGAAGTGGGATGAGGAACCCATTGAGCCTTTTGTCCTTGTCCAACTGTCTTTGGTGATTCCTCTTTCACTCTTGCTTGGGCTTTGTCTTCACCTCACCTCTGATACCACGTTAATTTTAGGCAACAATGGTATGTTCTATGCTTTAGAGCAATTTTACTTCAATTTCTTTATTAGTCCAATATCAATATCCAAATTAGCAATCACATCAACATGATAGTAAAATGCAGATAGAACATAAACATGAATAGTAGAAGACCAGCCAAGACAAGAGGACACAAGATGTGGCACCAACCAGGGACAAACCCCAATGTGGGGAAACCCTTGATCAATTCTTATATTCTTCAATAGTTCAGCAGAGAGAGATAGTACAATTTACAAATATGATAATTTATGACAGCAACAAAAGAGCACTAACCAGAAAAGTCAACATTGGTCAACAGGGCAGATTTGGCCCTCAACAAAATGGTCAACTTCAGTCAACTTAGGCCTCCAAACAGCAAGATGAATCAACCCTCAAAACAACCCAAAACAGTCCAGTCAACCTGGTCAAACAACCAACCCTGTGGTCAGCCCTAGCTGCAGTCAACGCTGGTCAAAGTCAACATTTGACCTCGATTTTTGTGCCCAGAAATGCGGCCTATCCAAACAAAATTTTCTCACCCAAAAACATAGTCAAACAAGTCAACACTGCTGGTCAACGCTAGTCAAAACACTTGCTGAAATTTGGTCAACGCTGGTCAATGCCAAAAATAGAATTTTGTCCTCCTTTCCTTCGCACGTGTGAGAGAGAAAGCTGCCTAGAAAATGCGTACCCAATCAAATGAGGAGAGATAGAGATGTGTGTGGATGAGTGATGTCCAAATGAGGATGAGGCATCATGAATTTATAGACAAGCGTTGAGGATGAATAGACATGATTGTTGGGCTTCTGAGCCTACAAGAGTTTGTTGTCTGACCTTGACAATTTGTTCATAATATAAATAAATTCATATCTTCAATTGTACATGTCAGAATCAGATGATCTTTAGATCAATCCTATACCTCTCGGAGAGAGGAATCCAAGAAAAATATCAGCTGTCATAAATAAGATGACCCATGTGAAGTTTGGCCCTAGTTGCCAATTTTAACAAAAACATTATAATTAAAGAAGAAGAACTAAAAGGGATCACAAGAACTTGTCAAAGATAAGAGAAATCATTATAAAAACACTTTTACTGTCTGCCCTAGATTATTCAACATGGAATTAGAGCTTGGTTCATGTACATAAGGGTAGGAAGAAGATCACAAAGGATTACAAGACTAGCAAAGGAAGTCTTTTACCTAGGGCCGAGCTCCTAGAAAAGGAAGATCCCAATTCTGGGCCTATTTACAAGCCCTAATTACAGTGATAAGACCGAAGTCCTGAGAAAATAGAGCGAGGGTTTTGAAGAGTTTAAAAGATCTGTTTTAAGGGACCAAGAGGCTAATCTTCTAGCCCAAAGAAGGCCGAGTCCATCAAGCCAAGGATCGAAGTCCTGGGCACATTCTACAAGGGCTGAAATCATTGCTAAAAGAAGTTTGAAATCTGGTGCTATCTCAAAGAGCTGAATCTCACATGTTCTGGGTACTTTTTGTTTCTCATAGTAATCAAGGAATAACCTTTATGATCAGTTAGAAAGGCAAGCTAGTGCGAAGTGTTTGTAAGACTTATAGGGCTGGTTGGAAGATTCACTATGTAACTACAATCACTATAAGAGAGGGAGTTGAGCCTCCTTAGACCTGGGCATGAGCCACAGTCATCTTGTGAAAGGGCCGAGACCCATTCTAAACATATGCATTGAAAAACGAATTATTCAGAAGGCTTGTCATTTATACTTAAGCTCATTACAGTCACCCTAAAGGAGGAATCGAAAGTTCTGGGCACAAGTGTTTTGGATAAAATATATCCACAATCATATTCAAAGGAAGCCAAGACTCCTATTGTAAAGAAGCTTCAGTCATTTGGAGAAGGAGCCGAGCCTCCTACCTTAGTCGTGGGCTTAAATGTATTCACTGTCACCTTAAAAAGACCGAGACCTTTTCTACAAACCTGTGCATTAAGAAAACTGTGGAACGAATTAAGTTTGTCATCCATCTAAAGGAGAAACACAAGCAATTACGTACATAGATAAGTGATATAGAGGACGAGAACTTATGTTCAAAAGGCAACAATCCTATAACATATAGATACAAAGTTCGAGCTTGAGTAGTCACATAGAATGCCGACTTTTGAAAGAAACTTAAGTGATTGCTTATTGTATCAGTTATTAACAAGAAGCCTCTTGGGAATTATGAACACACATAACATACCTCTGTAGTGAGCCTGTGTAAATCATATCTAAATCTCTTGGAAAGAAGTCCTAGGCTAAGTGTCTAGCCTACCAAAGAAAGCTACAAGTGTTCCAATTAAAAAGGCAATAAAAGGAGATTGTTGTGAAAATTATATAATTGTATCTCCTTGAAAATGTCTACTATAGAAGAAGTCTATGCATCTCTATCCACAAAGAACTTGGAGTATTTCCTATATTGAAAGGAATAGTGCCATCATCAGATTGAAGAAGAAGACCTAGAGTTGGATAGTTGCACTCTTATTTGACTTATTGGAGACTTTTCAGAAAGCTTCCAATGACTTGTGGTAGCTATCCTTAAGAGCAGTATAAAGGTCTTCACTCTTGAAAGTGGTTAGAAGAGCATGACATTGAGTAATAGGCTTGGTAACAATCCATATGTTCATGAAGGACAAAGGTACGTAATTATAAAGTATGAATATTCTTTTGTCAAGAATCTAACGTATTTTTAGGGTTGAGTTGGTTATATGGTTCTAGGGTTTGTAGTTTTCATTGTTTTAAAAGTTGCTAATGTCTAGAATTGTAAACCTTGGATGGTATATGGAAAACCCTAGCCATATGAAGACCCTAACCTCGATTTGCTTGTTCCCTCATAGAAACTGTAACCCTTGGTCTCTAAGGTTTGTAAGCAATCTAGGGCATATGACAAGTATGAATGGATAAGGATGTTGATTTGTATATGACATCTAGTCCTTTAGGTCTAGGGTTGGCATTAGTAAAACCTAGTAATCCATACTTTAAAATTCCATGGATCCCCTAGATTGCCAAGCTAACATCATGCTTTAATTATTACATGTTTTGTTTGGTAGTTTTGTCAATAATATTTGCGGGATTGTGGGACTGTACTTCTGTGATAATGCAAGCTTTTGTAATATCTCTCTCTATCATGATGCGAGTTAGAGGAGGATTGAAATGCGAGCTAGAGGAGGACTAAAATGCGAGCTACAAGAGGACTGTTATGCGTGCTATATGAGGGCTATTGTCTCTGTGAAAATGCAAGCTACCTAAGGAACTATATCTTTATGAGACGTGGCATCTAAGGACAAACATGTGGCAAACTTATTGAAATTTTTTTGAAGAAAATTGTGATAGTGTTTGAGCTATTAAAGGAGGGTTGACTTGACACTTGGACTACTAGTTAGATGTGACTTGGATTTCTCTTGTTGACGAAGATTCTATAAGGAAAGGATTGCTGGGTTTTCCCCTTGTGGGTTTTGCCCTGGCCTCTGGCCTAATCTCTGGTGTCTCTTGTCTTTTTGTGCATTGTACTTGTGTAATTACTTGATGACCTAATGAATGAAGTAAAATACTAAATGGAAAACTTATATAAAGAGTCAGAAATAATTATCATGATTATAAATTCTACTTGCATTCAAATTTCAACAGTTTGTCCTCCTGAAGTTGCCTCTGCACCTGCTGTGTACAACCCCTTCAATTTCCGAGCTAGGCTATTTGTTGGAAAAATCAGGATACTTATGTATTATAGATGATTTTCCTTAACTTGATAATTACTTGTGATATGTGTTGGCCTTTTATTACTTTATTAGATCTTGTTCATCAAGCAATTACCAAAACAATGAAGATCACAACAAGACAAAGTACACAAGATATAGGCTCCAAGCCAGGGAAAAACCCCTCCAAGGGGAAAACCCAGAAAAATGCTTCTCTTCTTCTATAGAATCTGCTTACAAAGAGACTTCCAAGACCCAAAGACCAAATCCAACAACCCTACCAAGCACCAAGTCAGCCCCCAGTAAGATCTTCTCCAAGGCAACTTCCAAACTTCAACCTACTTCAACTTCGTCCCAAACTTTTGGCCTTGCAACTGCTTCTTAGAATTTCGGCCTCTTACGATTGCAGCTTCATAGAAACCCTAGCTTTGCACGTGTGGATGGAGAGAGAGAGATTTAACCCAAGAAACTTCGATTCTTGCTTCCTTTCCTCATCCTTCTAGCTCTTCTTATTGCAGATCGAACTTGACTTGGATAAGTGTCTCAAATGAGGTCGAGCTCCTTGTATTTATAACCTTCTTGAGGGGTTGAATAACCCTCCCTTAGGTTGACTTGATCTGCTCTTGGGCCGACTTGGTCTTGGGATCCAAAATGGCTTTTTCTTGATAAAATAAATATCTTTCTTTATTACAATGAGTCCAAATGGGACTATGACACATGACCAATATTATTCTTTATCCTAGAAAGACCTAGAAAGACCTAGAAAACCTAAAAGCACGAAGAACATGATTTTGACTCAAACTTGAGTATGAAACCCATACTCCAAAATAAAATATAATTTCTTTTTCTTTCTTTATAAAGAATATACAATGTCATGATTACAATTAGGTCATTATGAAGACCGAACCTAGTTACAATTTTCAACACTATTCTCCTTTTGCTGTTCACACTGTTTCCTCTTTTCTCCTTTGGACTTGCACATTGAGTGAAAATCCTTAATCACTCTCTCATGTGTGTTTCTCTGACACTCTGTCTTTTCCTTTCACTTTGTTTTTCTTTTATAACATTGAGTTGTTGACCAAGTCTCCATAACCCTGATCTCTTAATAGGTTGGTGGTTGAGATTAAATCCCAAGTGACAGTAGAGATTACATCTAGATCACAAATGTAAACATTTTATATTTTATTAGACTTTAATCTACTTACTTCTAAAAGACTCTTCATTTTAATAATTAACTTTAGTTAATGTGAATTACAAAATGGAAAGGACCATTTTGGATGACTTCCA
Organism: Pinus tabuliformis; assembly: GCA_031772625.1. Lineage (NCBI taxonomy): Eukaryota > Viridiplantae > Streptophyta > Pinopsida > Pinales > Pinaceae > Pinus > Pinus tabuliformis. The sequence continues at coordinate 870,983,751 of CM062819.1, forward strand.
GATGTTTGACACTAGACTTGTGCGAAAGTTCCTTATCTGATGCTATAGTTGTCTCTGCAAAAATAGCCACCCTCAAGTTGAGTCTATGACTTCACAAGGGCCACACACTTCATATTTTTGGCTCTAATTTGTCTTCTCACAGCTCAATTCCTAGGTTCACAGTGAACTACAACAATTCTGAATTCCTTATTAGCCTGCACAACCCAAGGAATGAGATGCTCAATAGTCTCCCAAGCTATCCCACTTCCCTTTGAGGCTCAACATAGGTTAACTAGGAAATCTCATCCTTGGAATTTCAAGGGATTATCAACTGTAGCTAAATTTCCTCAATTACAGCCAACATAATTTTGTACAACCAGAATTCTCTATAGTTTTGTGGCTGGAGCTTCATAGTTGTATTGCAGAATCAAGTAGGGCAGCTATTAATTCAATTCTTCTTATCCTTGATAAAAGCTTGTGAACTTATGTTATCTTCTTATTGTTCTTAATTACATTCTTTTCATGAAACAATTATCTAAAGCATAAACCATAAAGGCAATGGACACAAATGCAGGCTCCAAGCCAGGGCAAAACCCCTCCATAGGGGAAAAGCAAGAAATAATCTCTTCTCTTCTTATAGAATCAATTCAAATGTGAAATCTAAGACCCAAAGACCAAAGTCAAAGTCTTCTCCAAGCACAAGTCATCCCTCCAAGAAATCCTTCTTCAAGCAAGTAAAAAAATTGATAAAGTCAACAAAGGTTGAACCTCTTGCAATCTGCTCCAGTTCAGAATTTCAGCCTTCTACTTCAGATCTGCAGTTTCGGTCCCTAGAAATAGTAGAAACCCTATCTTTCTTGCACGTGTCAACCTTCCAAGAGATCCTTCCTCAAGCAAGTCAAGGTCTTTAAAGTCAGGGAAAGTCAAACCTTCTTCAAGGTCTGTTCTAGTCAAGGTTTCGGCCTCCAATGCAAGTCTGCAATTTCGATTTGCAACTCTTGGCCCTGCAACTCTGACAGAAACCCTAATCTTTGCACGTGTGAGAGAATAAGGCTCAAAAATCAGATCTTTGTTTTTTGTTTAGTCTTCCTCTAACCTCTTTTGTCCTTCGCTCTTCTTCTCCTTTTCTTGCTTGAGATCGAACTACAAAAGTGTGTCCAAATGAATCGAACTCACTTCCTTTATGTAGCCTTCTCATGAGGTCGAATAGGCCTCTTCTAGGCCGACTTGGTCTTGGAGGTCTTTTTGACTTTCTTAGACTCAAAATAAATTCTTTTACATGTTACAACTTGCCCAATAGGGTCTTATACAAATGATAAAACCTTTCTTGACTCAGGAAAACTATTCTTTTGACCTGACAAACCCTAGGAGCATGAAATGCATGCTTGACCTAGTTGACCAACAAAATGGAGCATGAAACCCATGCTTAAAAATAATATATATATATATTTTTTTGTTTTTTTGTTTTTGTTTTCATTTTTCTCGTAACATAAGATATACATAATGACACGAGTACAATGACAATTATGAAGACCGAAACTAGTTACATTTTCCAACAATTTCAATCTCAATATACATACATTAATTCACTCTAGGAAAATTTCCCTAATTTCCTAGACAAGGGATTGTTCACAAGGTGAATTCCTGACCTATGTTAAATTCAGCGTATATTGAACAGAAGTCATCCTCAATCCTTCCCCCAAACCTTCAAAATTTGAATCACCATAATAATCGCAATAGTTCACTTGCATGATAAAGGTAAACCTTAATTGCATGGCATGAAGGGGCCACGTATCCCTTCATGCACTAATCCCCCCAAGGCTTAATTAGATAGTATACCATAATTAGCTAATAATCAATTATATAATTACGTTTGACAAGATGTTAGGTTAGCTTGCTCACTAAGGTCCCTTGGCCTACTAAGTCCCCTTGTCTTTCCCCTTTTGTGAAGTCATAACCCCTCTTCTTTTCTCTTTTTCTCCTATGGCTGTGATGTACTTCTATTAATATTCAATGTCTTGTTACAAATTACATTGTTCGGCTTATAGACATTCATCATGTATATACACAACATTGAATCAGGGAACAAAATTGGGGTGTTACACTTCTTGCACCTGCTCTCAAAGCATGCTTTGGATAGGAGCAAGTGTGACATGCTTCCGGGAGTATGTTTCTGAAATGAACCCATTTTGCGGAGCATGCCATCAACCCTAAACAAAATGCATAGGGTTTGGAATGTTATTGAACTTTTAACATCAAATTTTTAAAGTTATTAAAAGTAAAATATAAATTATAAGCTAAATATTAATGAAAGGAAAATATATGTTTATAAGGTAATTACTAAATAGTAAATATCAATGAAAATAAAATGTGTACAAGGTAATTTACTTTCATTTACTTAAATTTTTAATAATAAGAGTTAAAAGTGGGACCCCTTATTCACGATGTTTGATAATGGACTTAAACCCATAGGGCCTCACACCAAGAAAGTAAAAATTGAAGTGTTTTTTTAGTTTTCAGTGGGCTTAACAACTTTTAAGCATTTCAGGATTTCATGAAACAAGGTAATGCAAGCCTTTCTCTCTTACACCCCTAAGTTGGGCAAGGTAGGATTGTAATATTGATAACTAGGATTTTAACATTATAAAGAAGATTCTTGCCAATGGAATGTGCCCTAGTAATCAGCTCAGCTACCTAATTACTACACAGGGTTTAGCTTGACAAGTGCATTGTCTGGGTTGGCTAGTCAACAATACTGTAACACTGGTATGCATACCCAACCATTGTGTACACACATAGATGAAAATATTGCTGGAAAATTGCCAGCATCATTATTAATTGCGATGTCAAACACAGTGAAATTGGTCAGAAAAAAATAATATTTTTTGTAAAAAGTTGTGAAATCATGACTTTTAGAAAAAACTAGGGAGAAATTGGGAAACTTTTTGACATTGTGATTTAGAAAAAATTGGGGAAAAATCATGAAAAATCACCAATCAGGGGTTGTGCTTGTATGAGGGAAAAAGTGGATTTCTCAGGGTTTGTCTTTGCAGCGATAGGGAATTGCGAACGGAGTTGATCATTGTCACCTATTCATCTTAAGAGGGCCAAACATTTGTTTTCTTGCCTTCTTAAGAGGGCGAAACAATTGTTTTCTATCTACGATTTTCATATTCCCAGGTATTTGTTAAAATTGCACCGTGACTGTTTTTTCTTTGTGATTTATATAAGAATTTTCAAAGTGCATACCACTTGCATCTTATCGATTTTTCATGGGTCATAGAATGAATTTATAATTCTGACCATTTTACCAACATTCTTTTATGTTCATTTCTTGTTTTTTTTGGCCCTAGGATTGAAAATTTGAATTTTGAACATCACTTTGCCACTATGTTGAAGACTTTGGATCCATTTTGGCAATGTGGCTAACCACGTGATGGAAAAATGAACTAAAAGTGTCTTGCAGGCTCTACAGAAAGGATGCATGGTAGGGATTAGCAGCTTCAAGGAACATCTTGAGAGAATCCTAGGGCGTGAGGTTGACATTTATCCCTATTCAATTCTGGAAGTCATGCAAGATACGTGTCAATTTGTTTAATGGACCGGATAAGAGGAAGAAAGACAAAACCGTTCTCCAAGGATAAGAAGTATAGAAGCAGGAAGCTATAAGAACATCAAAGCTATATAACTATATGCATATTTTGTATTCAATTTGTACATTTTGAAGAATAAGTACTTTGTGAATGGGTTATTGTAGAATAACATCAAAGAAAGGTTTCAGTATCTCTTTGTGAGCACAACAACGTAAATTACTAAACCTAGTGTTCCTATCCTCTCAGTGATTGAATGAAGAAGGAACTTGAGGTCTATGAAGGTCTTCCTCTCACACCCGATCTCAAGGATTGATAAGGATGGCTTGGATTTTTAAAGGAGCTAGTGGAGAATAACATCAAGGAAAAGTTTTAGCCTCAACAATCTTTGGAAATAAATGGAGCAGATTTCAAATGGGGATCTCCTTATATCACAGTTTAGCAAACATGGTATGTGATAAATGATAAGAGTTTAAAACTACCATTATGATTTGCTTGGAAAGATTTTGCATTTTCTCCTATCAATTTGAAGACATGTGATATGATTTTTGTGATGGAAATTCTAGAAGTAGAAATCTAATCAATGCATTTTCCAAAATGCTTCTCCCCCCCACTTTGTTTTTTCCATGAAATACATATCCCAAGGAAATCCATCAACACTTCCCCTCGTTCCCAAGATGGTACCTAAGGTAAACTGGATTCTCCAAGGCTCGAGGTTGATACATCAATATACTCATTAAGAGCTCAACATGTCACTTGCAAGAATTGATCTTGGGTGGGAAGGATAACACTCCTTCTCTAAAACGATTTGGGCTAGACCCAATTGACAACTCTCCCCCACTTTATTGCCCACACAAACACAAATATATATGATGCTGAGATACATTTATTATGTATTTTATGTAATTTTGTATTTTGTTTTGACTTGAGCCTTGAATTCAGTTTTGACTCCCGAGTTTGAATGGACAACGTTTAAAATTCAATATCCACAATTAATGTTTGATTTATCGTTTGACATCCTATCCTATCCTCATTGAAACAAGCCTTTCTCCCTGTTGCCACCTCGCTTGCACACCTAGGTTAGCGTGGGAAAATCCTCAACCCCACAAGGTGTGACTTGGTGGCAAACTAAGAAATGAGGCTGTCACCTATTCCTAACTCTCTCCGTTAAAGCTCTCTCCTAGTTAAAGCTAAGGGGGATGGTCCCTAATGAGGGTTAGTGAGTGAAATGTGAGTTTCTAGGAGATTAATTAAATGGAAAGCTTGCCAACAATAGTAAATTGATACCACAATATGAACAAGTAAAGAGAATGTATATGAACAACTTTCAATAATTCATTCAAGAAAAATATAACATCATAGACCAGTGCTTAAACAATTAATTGCTCGAAGAAAATAACATGTACTCGCTGAAATGAAAATGTAATGACATGCGATCCTGCAAAAGAGAACAATGTTAGATGAAATATGAAATATCACTTGCAAGATACCGATAGAATATTGTGCTTGTAAAGAAATGGCTCAAGGAAAAGACAATATCATTCCATGATTATAAGCATAAACATCAAGTACATGTGATAGCAATTTGGCAAGTAAAGTAAAGATTTGCACTATTTGCAAAAGGCTACTTGAAAGAAAATAACTTGCAAATGAATTTCAATAAACTCAGGATATTGCTTGTAATATATGAATAGAGATTGTATTTGGTAAAGAAAAGTGCTCAAATAACAAGACATAACAACATCAATAAACAATGAGGTCATCCATCATGACAAATACATGAGATAAATAGTATTGCAAGTAAATTTAAATGTATTCCAAGATGATTTAATCAGCATGAAATGCAAATCTATCTAATATGAAGTGCAATTATCTGAGTAAATTTTAAGCTAAATGCCAATCTAGATGTAGTCTATCTCTCAACTATTTTGAAACAAGTTGCTAATGTAAGTTGTGGAGGGATACCTAAGAAAAAACAATTGAGGCTATATTAACAATACCTCCCTTAGAATATCCAACCACTCGATGCTTTCGGCATTGCAGAGATTGTGGCTCTGACAACTACAAGGTAACTGTGTTAATCACAAGAGAGGGTCTATGTTCCTCAAGTTTGGGCAAGAGAGCGGGGATCCTAAAAATCTTTCAACCAAGCTTATGCTTGTAGGTAAATTAATTAAAGATGCAAATTAATACTAAGGATGTCTAAATGAGATGCATGTGAACACTAGTGTCTCCAAGAAAGTGTATTGAGAGAATAACTTTCAAATGAAAATGAAATGAGAACAATTAACTTGATGTAAAGATGTAAAATCACAAGTTCTAAATGTGTTGCTTGCAATGAAGTAAATTTGCTCAAAATGGAATAGCACAAGAAGATGTTTCAAGAAATATTAATGACCAATGTGCCATATGAACATGAATGGTAAAGATATTGAAACAATACTCATGAACTTGTAAATCAAAGTGAAATAATTTAAATTTTCCACAATAAAGTATTTGTTTGTTCAAACGAAACTTGCATTTATTGTGAGTAAGTTGTACAAGTAAATGGAAATGGCAAAATGTAAACCAACATCAAGCATGTGCTAGAATAAGAAGAGCATAAATGCTATGTTAAACATGCATGAAATGAAATTAGTAAGTGCAGAAAATTAGAGCAACCATTTAAAAGATTATTCAATCCACAAACCAAATTTCTCCCTCTAAATGGAGAGAAGGGATACCATGGGAAAGATTCCCAAGCTCCCACAAAAGAAATCAACCTTTTTATTAGATTAGTTACAAGGAGATGAGAGTCTCTAAGGCCTCAAAATAAAATAAAGGAAGTCTTTACAATAAGAGCTTTTGACCATAGACTTTCCTTGATGATCAATTGATACAAATGAGGCCCAAGGAAGGCCTTTGAAATCTAAAAATTAAGTACAAAATTCAGATTTGAATAAAAGACAAATTAGCATGAGACAAGAGAGGCTAAGCTTCCTCAAGGCCCACAGCCTAGAGAGAAAGAGATGCAGACCTCAAAAGAACTTGGCCTAGAAAAAGAGGAGTCCCCAAAAAAGCTCACGACCTTGTTGGAAAGCTGCCCAAAGAGTGTGAGAGATCCTGCACAAGATATGCTAGTAGTTTTAGAGGGGTCCTCCCTCAAACTTGCCGCCCAAATGGAATTGTATTTCTGCTCAAAAGGTTGCAAAACAAATCTGAAAATTAGTGGAGAGAGCATGCAATAAGAGAAACATAATTCCACAATTAATGTACAAGAGCTAGAGCAAGTCATGGGAGTAGAACTCCCTACTTGTTTAGTCTAAAATAATGCTCTAAGTAGCTCATAAAATCATTGAAAGCTCTAGATTTCGATCAAGAGAAATATGAGATTTAAATATTATATGATTCCAATAGAGTAGAGGAAAAAGAAACTCCCCTCTTTGCTTTTTGTTGGATGAAGTCCTTGGAGGCAGAATCGATGGGTCTTTCGGTTCTTGAATTTTGAAAGTGAATTGATCTATTTGAAATTTCTCCCATGCCCAAGTAATCCTTCACAAAATTTCAAAAGAGTTTCTACACACTTGGAAACAAATATTAGCGCTCATAAAGGAATTAGAGAAAATGTAATGGGTGAAAGAACTAGAAATTCCTCCTAAAATTTGCTAGTACTATTCACTCATAGAATATTTCTCCAAAACAAAAATACATACAAGTTAACTTGCACATATTAATCAACAATGAATGACAAAATCATGCTAATATAATCCAAATATGCATAGAAATTGAAGCACATAAACTAGAAAGATATCTCCTCAAGAAGGAGAACACCATTAATCATGCCACAAAGTCTTTTGTATTATTATTGAAAAAGCAAGTACAAATCCAACAGAGTGTTCTCCTCAAGCCCAATAGCTCATATAAAGAATGCATAATGAGAGCCCAAGGCTCACTTAAATAAGAGTGTGGGAGCTAATCCCAAAGCAAAATGATGACAATCCCAAGGCAAATGGGTGACAATCAAAATGCCAAGACATGCAATTCGGATTTCCCAAGTGGCCATTCAATTTCCTCTAGAGAGGCCCACACAATCCCTTGATGGAGTGACTTCGTTGAGATGAGGGGACATGTGGGAGATTGAAGTGGAGTGGTAGGAGACCACTTTCCACCTCACTCAAGTAAACTCTATCAAATCTCCAACCAAACTCAAGACTTATGCTTGAAACTTGACCTAGCTTCCACAAATCGTGGGATATGTCACTGGAACTTGTTGTCTTCTCCACAAGAAATTTGATTTGCTTGATTTGTGGCTTATGTGGAGTCCACATCACTTGGTAACTCAAATTTGATCTTTAGGTGAATTTCCACCTCATTTGCACATCATTTGAGTATGTGTGGATATTTAGTTTTCTCCATTTATTTAATTGCCGAGATAATTTCTTGCCACATTTTTCAATAAACTTAGGAAAAGTGGGTTTTGACTCTTGAGGGTCTAGAACTTATTTTTTATCCCTCAAAGTGTGTCTTAATAGAAATTTGAGGGTGAGAGGTGTAATTTTGAGCACACATATCTCATACAATTTCCTGAGACATCACTTATTACATTTTACAATCAAAATTTATTAAAATGTCAGTCCAACAGGAAATTTTAAAAATTAAAAAATTGACACCTAGACCTAATAAAATTCTGCGAAATTTTATGAGTGATCTAGTATGGTAATATACAATGACTCTAGACACTGGGATTCACCTAAGGCCTTGCCATCAATCCACACTCTGGTTTTGTGGCTATGCTTGGAGGAAAAAACTCAATTAATTATTAAGTGCCCGAAAGTACCTAATAATTAACCAAGTAAAAAAAACCTCATAGAGTAAACTCACTTGATGACAATGTCCCAAGTTACCTAGGCCTGTTATATGACTCAATTCATCATACTAGCATCACTTTACATCATCCCTGTAGGGCTTGCGGAATTTGAGTATGACATAGAAGAAGATGAGAAGAAGAAGTTAGAGTTAGAAAACTATGAGGATATATGAACTTTGTTGGTACATGAAATCGCTGACATATCCTCGGGCAACTTTCAGTGGTCAACACCCAAGCGTGGCTATGAATAGGTATATCTTATGTACAAGAAGAGGTTAAACAACATGGAAGACAAGAGGTTTCCTAAATTGCCTAGCCAAAACCACCACCTTTGGCCCAAACAGGGATGACATAAGGATGCCTAGTCTTGGCTAGACCATTAGGGTAAGGAGGAGCTCATTTTGCAGAATAAGGATACTATTAAAAATATTATTGTGCCACGAGGTTCTCTACAACTCAATATGGGGGAGATGTTGTAGTGGAGCATTAGATCAATGAGGTGTTAAGATCTAAATAAAATTAAAAAGAATAAAAAAAATTAATGTATGCTTCATTATGTGGAAGATGTTGTAATGAAGCATTAGATAAAAAAAAAAAAATTGTAAAACATAATGTCGGCTCAATTAAAAAAGCAATAAAAAGCAAAAAGTAATAATAAAAATAATAAGTCGGCTGAATTCAATTTGTTATATTGCAATTTTGTTTTTATTAATAAAACTACAAACAATTTCTTTGAAAAAATTCATAATATGTATGCTACATTAAAAGAAATTTAAATAACAATGATTCATATTTGTAACCATGGTATTTCAAAACCGAGTGTTGCATGAAGTTAGGAAGTTTTGGGAACTGAAGTGAAAGGCGGGAAAACCACAGTTTGCAAGGTTCTGAAGCCACATGGCAACCTCTAGAGGGGGGAGCTCTGCTCCCTCCTATCGTAATATTTTGATTGACAGGGGGGAAAGGCATCCAAGGGGGGATTGGAAAGTCTTCCAACAAGTTAGGCGGGATTGGTACTGGTAGCAGTCATGAAAAGGCGAAAAACATGGAGTCAGCCGGCACAAATTTCGATGCAAGGAAAAATGTAGAAGTAGAAGAGGAAAAGTGGTCTGAACAATCAAGCCAAAATGGAGGTTGTAGACCCAAGTCAACAAAGACACCAAAGGTGGTTGTGACAGACTTGTAAACCCAAGGTCAAAGGGACCACATGACAACGCATACATTAATTTGCAAATTTATGGGGATTTGGCCCAATGAGAAACTACTACGAACCTGGATTACTTATGTTTAGAAGGCCAAAGGGGAGGTTGACCTTCACCTAGGCTCTAAAGGTTTCTTCACAACTATATTTGCTAATCTTGAGGATAAAGATAGGATATTTGAGGGAGGGCCTTATTTCCCGTCGTCGACAGGGTTATGTATGCACCCTTGGAAGGAAAATTTCACCCCAGAACAAGAAACATTTACATCCGTTCAAGTGTGGATCAGACTTTATTCGCTACCCCTTGATTATTGGCTCCAAAAAACCCTTGAAGCTATTGGTAATTCCTTGGGATGCTTTCGTAAACTCTCAGAGGCAGCTCTGTAGGGAAAATACACAACGTATGCTAGTATTTGTCTGGAAATCGACATCTCTGGAGCCCTCCCAGAGGCGGTAATGCTTGAATTCCAAGATGAGAGATGGACTCAGAGCATCGACTATGAGCAAATCCTGTTTTAATGTCGGCGCTACCATGAACATGGGCACCTCTTTAGAGAATGCCCTCTAAATGTCAAGATCGAGAAAACAAAACATCGTCGAGAAAGAGATGTAGAAGGATTAACAAAAGTTGGAACCAGGGGGAAAGTAGGGAGGAAACAACAACGAAGTTACAATGGAAATAAGGAGTCAAAGAACCGTATGAAGTTCTGGCCGAGGAAATAAATCAGGCGGAAACAGAGCCTCACTTTGAGCAGGATATCTTGGAGAAGGAACCAGCGAAGGGTGTCCTCGCTACAAACGAAGAAAGCTTGACAACACCTTCTCAACCATCCGAGAAGGAAGGAGATCCATTCCTACCCCAACAGTAGGACGACGACTTGGACATGACACCTGGCGAGGCAGGGACAAAAGACCCAGATCTGAATGAAATAGTGGAGCAGGAAGGACTAGATCTCCCCCAGCTCCTAGAACAATGGAAAACTCGAGGGATGGATGCGATACCCAAGGACCAAATAGATCGGATACAATAAATGTTCCTCACCAGGGAAGATACTCAAATGAGAGGCACCAAACGAGCGCATGGAGAAGTGAAAGGCCTGGGAGTCAAGCTTAAGACCCAGAATAGTCAAATCCTGAAGCAGACCCAACAGAAAAGAGGTCGGAAATCGAACATCACTGCACTCCAGGAGTTGGGAGCTCTCTTAATAAATTCAGGTAAGATGAAACCTTGGAACCCTAACTCCCCTCTTTTTCAATGAAGGTTCTAACATGGAATGTAAGGGGCTTGAATAGCCCCCAAACACAAAGAATCCTAAAATAAAAAATGAAAAAAGAAAACCCTGATATTCTGTTTATCCAAGAAACTAAATGCACCGCAACTCGCATGAAAATAAGCAATGGGAAATTTTGGTCTAAGTATGACTTTGTAGACATAGAATCTAGAAATGCGACAGGAGGAATTTTAACCCTATGGTACTCCCAAACAATCTATATTGTCTCCTCTGAAGCCACCCAATATGCACTGTCCCTAGTTTTACATTACATAGGTTCGCTAGATCTTATTTTATGTACCAATGTTTATGGCCCTCAACGAATTGATGAAAAACTTAATTTTATCTAGTCCTTAGAGATCCTTCACAGGAGGTACCCAACCACAAAATGGATCTTGGCTGAAGATTTCAATATGATTTTTTCTCTAGAAGAAAAGAAAGGAGGATCCAAGAAACTCGATATGGACTTTGAAAGTTTTCAAAATATGATTGATTGTTTGACGCTGGTGGACCTAGAGACCACAAACGATATGTACAAACAAAAGGGGGGGGGGACACATGGTGGCTTCGAGGCTAGACAAATTTCTAGTCTTGGAGGAGTTGATCCTGCAAAGAATTTCCGTGGAGACCAACATCCTATATAGTAGAGGATCCGACCATTGGCCTGTATCTCTAATTGCCCAGATTATGGGCACTCCAAAAAAAAACCCTTCTGGTTTGAAGGCTTTTGGCTAGACCACCCCAATTTTGTAAACAAAGTGAAGCAATGGTGGCAGGAAGCAAGAGTCATGAGAGGCTCCAAGATGTTCAGGATACAACAAAAACTGAAACTAATTAAAGAGCAACTTAAATTGTGGAACAAACATGAGTTTGGCAATATCTTCTAGGCAAAAAAAGATATAGAAGTTAAAATAGAAGCTCTTCAAAGATCTGTAGTGGAGGAAGGCTTCACAGAGGAAAAGAAAAATCAGGAGCTCTCCCTGTAATGGGAATGGGAAGAAAGATGTAAACAAGAAGAGAAACTATGGAGACAAAAATCAAGGGTACGGTGGCTTCAAGAGGGGAGAAGAACACTAAATTCTTTCACCGTACCATGATATCTCACTGAAATCACAACAAGAAATTGAGATTGAAAGATAAGGAAGCGAATGTTGTCCACTCCCATCAAGAGATTGAGCATGATGATGTGCCATTCATGTCTTCGCCACCTGCATCATTCATATGTTTCCTTGCCCATCTTGCATGAACGCACGTTGGAAAGTGGGCTTTTGTTCAAAAGGTAATTATTCATTTTGCAATCAAGTGCTTATGCTTGTTTGTATCTTGGGCATTTGGTATGGATTATGAGGTAACTTGGAAGGAAGAGGGGTTTTGATTATCATTATGCTCCCTCACTTTAAATGGGGGGTTAATCTTTCATCCTAGTACAGTGGGACCTCCCCTAATGGCCTAATGGGTATAGGAGGGGCACTACTTGGGAAACTTTGATTGAGATAGTGTAGTCCCATCTCTCCCTATTCCATACCTACCTCTTTCCATCTTACATTACGAGCCCCATAATCCACCTCCCTTCCTCGGGTTCAACTGACCATTGGTTCTTTGAGATTTGGCACTATACATTCTCATACTTGGGTAGGGCCGAAACTTGGCCCTAGGATGTAGATGTAGCTAAAAGAACAAGAAAAAACATACCATGGCCACAAGTAAAAATAAAAAATAAGATCAAAATACAAAAGATGGCCAGGATATACACATTAGCACATAGGCAAAATCTTAGCATGAGCTCTACCTCACTCATTATGACCATCACCCGATTCCAAAGCACACATTGCTCTTCATATTATGAGAAGGAACCCTTGCATTGTCCCAACCCCTAGTGGGAAATGAGCTGCCTCACCCTTAAGGGGGTAATCACTGCTGTACATCATACAAAGCAAGCTCTAACACTTTGAGCTACAAGCAATAATACAAAGTAAAATCAAGAAAAAGTAAAAGGTGCACAAGATGGGGGAAAGCATAGGCCGAGTTGGTATCTCATGCATCCACGATTGCTCCCTCCCCACATCTATATGCCAAGGATAAGGAGCTCATCATAGCTAGTCCCTTTGACCATGGCACTTGGCCATGAAGTCTTCTCCCCTTTGTTCCATCATTATTCACATGACACCTATCAATTGAAGGGTGGACCAAGGACATGTCATTTCCTCTTAGGGGTTGGAAACACCTAATAGGGTGGTCTATTAGCCACTCCTACCTAGGGAGGTAGCACTATTTTGAGTTCAAAGCCTTGATTTTGGAAGGGAAGTTTTGTTTGACATGTCAAATTGCCTATTACTTGCAAGCTTGGTTCACTTAGATGCAAAAATGATTAAATGTTGTTGATGATGTAGATGTTAACATTGGATATTGTGTGTAATTGTCAGGTAGTTCCACAACCATAGCTTGGGCAACTTAACTGGGGTCCAAGTCCTTCAAAGGAGCATATTGGCACCCATTGGTGGAGCGTTGAGAGCCATGGGTCTCCGAGTTGTAGCAGAGCATCACACATAGGCATGGGCACCTCCAACACCCACAATGTTCCAGAACGTTGCCCTAAATTAATGATTTTATGGGGTGATGCACCTGGAGCTAGAATGCCCCCAACCGACTTAGCACTTCACGAGGGATTAGCAACAGATCTAGGGCCCAAAGGAGGATGATCTCACACATTGAGACATGGGAGGGATAACACCACCTTGAGAGCCCTTAACGTTGGAGTAGAGACAATTATTTTGACTACCTAGAGACCCACGAGACCACTTTTGTGTCCCAAAATGAAAATTGTGGTCCTTGGAGGGAGATTGGCAGAGACCTAGGGGCCAACCCCTAGGAGATGATTTTAGAGGGCCTCTACTCACATCATGGCACCCTGAGCCCTCAACGCTTGCCCTACGAAAGCCTACGCATGGATGAGGTCAACTTTATCACAATGTTACCAGACTTGGAATCGACAATAAATCGGCGAGGCAAAAGAGCGAAGAGTTTTAATCGGATCGGAAAAAAAATCGGGAAAAAATCAGTGAATTCAATAAATAAAGATATATACATATATTGAGTTAAAAAAACATTTTCCATTGATATTCAATAAAGCCATGTCCAAGCAATGCATAATATCAATAGATGTATATCATGAATGAATAAGTATCTCATATATGTTATGAGTCCAAACATGATTGAAAGAACTGAGTCCTAACTCCTAACCAGTGACTACATAGAACCAGAAGCATCTGCTTCTAAAAGTTTATAAAATACTACATACTAATCAGTAAAAAAACAGTACTGAAATCTCTTGATTGCTGCTGAAATGATATGATAATGGTTTGCTACTGAAATCTCTGACAAAGCACACACTAAAGCTAACGCTGGAGCACACTACACACTATGCCTCTATTATGCGGAGTAAACTGAAACTGAAACCATGCCTCTATTACCTTCTTGATGTATGAGTTGTTGGGCTTTAGCGGTGAGTTACAAACCGACGTTTAATGTTTAACCTAACTAAACCACGTGGCAAACAATGCGGCAACCCTAAAAATTAAAACCTATGCTTGCCGAGTCAACGACTGAAAATCGCCTCAGTGGCCTAAATCAGAATTAATCGGTGAGTTGCGAGTCAAACTCGGTCAACGCGAGTTTGACTCACCCATAGTTGAATTAGATCATTTATGTTTCACTGCTTTATCTCTCTTATGACTCACACATGTGGGCTAATTTGAGTTTTGTTCATTAGCTACTATGTCAACTTGTGACTTAGCACAATATTTTATATTTTAGGGGCTAGAAGGCTAAACTAGGACTTTAAATTCCTCATATAAGTAGAGGAATCATTCATTGTAACATTCATCATCACACACTTGAGAATCTTGGTTTGCTTGAGTAATTCAACCCTCTTTTCTTTGGAGAATTCGGATCTATTGATGGATTTTGTCATTTCGAGCTAAAACGTTTGTCTTTGGAGCTATTCTTTGGATCAATGGATGGAATCTTTTGCATTTTATCTTGAATATTCACTTTTATACATGTCTAATGTATGGATGGAATAATCTTGATTCTGGGTTATGCTAATTGTGCCCTAATTTGTTGAAGATATATTGAATGCTATCTAGATGATCTATTGCATGCATTACTCATACATAACATGTGAATTGAATGTCCTAGTGGTGAACTTTGATTAAGCTCTCCCATGAAAAGTCCATTTTCCATTGCTAGGGCATCAAGATTTTAGCCTCCTTAGGAAACCTTTGGCTGATACAAG
The DNA here is from genome assembly GCA_031772625.1 of Pinus tabuliformis. Lineage (NCBI taxonomy): Eukaryota > Viridiplantae > Streptophyta > Pinopsida > Pinales > Pinaceae > Pinus > Pinus tabuliformis. The sequence continues at coordinate 870,998,932 of CM062819.1, forward strand.
GCATCATAGACTCCATAATCTCAAGGAGCAAGGCACTGGCCTAATTTGTTGGTGATCAATCTCTTTTCTCATCCATAAATTCTTCTTTCTTTAATTTCAACCTCTTCAAGGATAAGTTCATAATCTAGGGCTTAGTGCGAATCCCTAGGAAAGGGACATTTTAGGGATTTGAGAGCCTAAACATCAAGGGGAGGGTATTGCCACAAAATTGCTCCTTTTGGTGGGCATCCACTTCAATCTTATCCATAAATTTCTTTGCCTTAGTTTGTAGCCCTAGGATAAAACCCTAGTTTGTGTTGCTTCAACTTAGAGGCTTGTTTGAGGGTTTCATGCACCTTTGTTTCATTGAAAATCACTTTTGGAAACCCTTTCCTTGCATCTTGGCCCTAGGTCTCTCCAACACTCAACCAATCAATCAAACCCTAGGTCATATATTGCCCTCCCTAGGTCTGTATATAGAAAGCAAATTGCCTCTAATTAGAGCCTTGAGCCATTGTTGTGTTTTTCTTGTAGAGTGCCTGTTTGAGGCACCTTATATCCTAACCTTTGAATATCTATCTTAGGTGACCTTCTTACATACCGGGACTTCTCCCATTGGTGAAAATCCGTAAAGAGCAGAGGGTTTGGCTGTGGTGACAGTGGGCCACTACCCCATTGTTGTCTCTTGGTCTAGTTTTAGCCTTGTAGGTTACCCCTCTCCAAGGCCTGCTAGATTTTGCGGCAACAGGTTTAAATCTCACTTATGACATATTTTGCTCTTTGTGAGCAAATTGTTGCCGAGGCTGTGAGCCATGAGGAATATCTTACCCTTGCTTATGGGTTCAAGGGTGGGGTGCATTACTCCATTTGAGCAATATAAAACAAAATGCCCTGGAAATTGAACTAAGAAAGTGAAACTTAGTGAGCGAATAATAGAAGTAAAGTGTCCTTTTAAATGAACAAATTATGCAGAATTTTTTGTATAAGTGTGATGTCCACAGCAGCGTAGGGGCTGTATAGTTCATGGTGGCGCCTGTCCCAATATTCATTAGCATACACCTACTATTAGATCACAGGAACTTAGAGAAGAAGTTACTCTTGGCAAGAAGACAACCAAGTAGACAGTAGTAGTAGAATAATGAATTGTTTCACTTTTTCCATTTCTTAACATGTCATAGGCTTAACTACTTTAGCTCACTTAGTGTTTTCAGTTTCTAATATCTATTTTATAAATTGTTCACATGGCCTATTTTGTAAACATTATATGACCGTTGATTGCATATTATAACTCTTTTGTTATGATGTCAGATGGGCTTTTTCATTTCATGGCTGGTGTTATCTATTAGATGTAGATGACATTTGTTAACAATTATCTTTAGAAACGTTATGCTATAACTGCTAGATGGTTGATTCTTGTTATTTGTGTACTAAATTGTTGGTTCATTAATGACTAATCTACTCTGGATTACTCTTGGCTTTAGAAAATGTAGTATTTGTCTACAAGTAGAAAAAAAACTGCGTTTCAAGATTTTCTGCACCTATTTTGGCATTCTGCATGTTTCTTAAAATGTATATGCATTAAAATATATGAAAATATATATTGTTTAAAACATGGTCCTGGGATGCTTCACTGCTGGGGATTCTGGAAATTGGCACTCCATTGCTCTGTTCCTGCTCCCAGCATCATTGGCTTGACATTTGTTGATATTTTGTGACTAGAGCATCATTCATTCTTGGTATTGATTTGCATGTTACTTCTTTGCAGACCCATGGAATACGGGCAACTGAAGAAAGCGCACAGAGAGGGATTGGTTTTGTTGAGGTAAGTTGCATTCTCGGATGGATTTTTGCCATTCTGAAGCAGAACTTTAATGTCCTCGACAGCTATGATTCTATGTTTTCTTCCACTGTATCCTGTATTTGCTGAATCTTACTTTTTTCCATGATACTTTACACATTAGGCAAAATATTACGATAGTTTTTTTGGTAAATAAGAATATTCATATTACTGATAACATAGAATTACATCACAGCAGAACCAAAACTGGGTACCCTTTAATGTAACTCAGGGGGCCATACAACAGTATGTGAATACAACATTTGCAGTGGAAAGGAGCCAAAAATGAAACAGTTAAAGCCTAGGCCTTTAACAACATCAGAAATTCCTGAGATAGAGAGACAGTTATAGCAACAATCAGCTCTTGAGAGTCTGAATAGTCTCATAACCTCCTATACTAGAAGGCTTATTCTCACTATACTATACTACTATGATAAGCAAGCAAAGAGGCCTTACATGTCCACTTTAACAGTTTGTAGAAGCATTGCTGTTCATAAATGTTCTCTGCTGTGAAAGATCGAGGCTTACTCCTCTGAGGGTTACTCTTGCTCTAGTTCTGCCCATAGTTTTCAAAACAAGCCTGGTCCAAACTGGCCAGTTGACAGAGCCAGGGAACGAACTGGTCATCAACCTGGACCAGTGGCCCAGTTTGTACCGGTTGGGTACCACACCGGCCAGTTCCAATTTGAAGTAGCTGAGCAATTCAGACGAAAAAATAATAAAATATGAAGACATTCCTGGAAAAAAAATCTGTGCTCTTTCATTTAGCTCTATTATTGTTGAGTGGGAATTTCTATGTGCTAATTTTCACTATTCTATGCTTAGTACCAGGGTTGCAGGGGAGCGGCTGCCCCCCCTCCCCCCCGAACCCGCTCCCGAATCGTGCTTCCTTTGGGAGCAACTCGGGAGCGACCAGGGAGCGTGCTCCCGAAATCGCTTACGCATGGGAGCGAATATGGGAGCGAAATTTTCGCTCCCTAGCATTTTTTGCAAATTTTTTTTGGTAGTAACATTCCAAATGCAATTTTTTTCAAAGAAATGAATAATTTTTTAGTGGGACAACCTGATTATCAAGCCTATGGCCCTAGTATTGATACGCGATTCATGGTAATGTTAAAAGTGACATTCTCCTTAATCTTCATTTTCATCATTTTACTTAAATTTTTAACATTACCATGAAATGACTCAGGATGTTTGAGAGTGGTTCCGACCTCATTGGATTTCATATGGAGAAAGTAGAATTTTAAATCTCATTCAAAATCCAGCAGACTTATCAATTTTTTAGGATTTCAATATTGGGGGGATTGCAATGTTTCCCTTGGATTTTGTCATGTATTAGGGCATGGAACTTGTATTTAATGAAGAGCACCAATCCCTCTATGTACCTTGATGTAAGTGACATTGGTTATCGAACTCCTCTATCATGACCCGACTAAAAATATAACCATCACTTGATCAAAAGCTTTACTTGACTTGCTATGTTTTTTCTATCTTATGTTAATGAGGGTGATAGTAATGACAAAGATCTTGATTTTCCAACAAGACTAAAAAATTAGACATTTCTCACGGTGGCAAGAGGCCCAAGCATTAGCAATAGATAATAGATTTACTCGTCTTTTCTAGTTTCTAGTAGTTACTGTCGACTCTTTCATATTTATTATGATATTTTTTGTAAACAATATATGACAATTTAAGTTTGAAGTTGGCAATTATAACTCATTGGTAATGGATTATGAATATGATGCTTCGTGAAAGTTGAAAGTTGTTTCATTTCATTTCATTTTATAACATTTCATTTCATGTTAGATATTATTTGTTGTAATGGTTACACTTAGCTTACAAGTACAACTTTGATGATCAATAATGATAAATGTTATATATTGAATTTTGAAAGCTTGAAACTTTAAGATTGATGAATCATGATTCATGAGACTCAATATGTTGTAAGTTACTAACATGTGGACGTGGTTGATGAAGATTATAACTTTTAGATGATTGTTGTTATATGGTTCAATCTATGTTTTTTATATCTAATTCATCATTCTACATGTTTTTGTTGACATATATGCATCAAAATATAAAAATATAAAAAATATATATTTATATAAAAAAACGCTCTGGGATTCGCTACCAAACCGGGAGCTTCTGAAAATGTTGCTCCCGCTCCCCGTTTTCGCTCCCGCTCTCAAGTAACCTTGCTTAGTACAATCACTTAGCCCAATTCTTTCTTCAATTAGCAATCACTTTGAAGCGAACAAAGTTCCTTCTTAAGATTAATTACTCCAAAAGACTTGGAATATCAAATTATCCATTAAGGATATAAATATTATATTAAATATGTGAATAAGAATAAGAATGATGATAAATTACAATGAGAACGAGAGGCTTGCTTATATACCAAGCAAGTGTCTCTTCATGAAGAATCATGTCTTATTAGACATGCCTCTTCAACCTAATTACTACTTTACTAATAATTAATTATGATTATTATCATTTACATTATATTTATATTATTTATATATTTTATTCGTTACATTGCCTCCTTCCTCAAAGAGCTTTGTCCTCAAAGCTTGTCCAGGAAAAAAGGCTTGATCTCTTTTTCGGCTTTGAAAGTTTTTCTCTCTTGGAACAGTCATCTTTGTCGATACAAGCTGATATGATCTTCTTAGTGACAAACAGAATTGTCGCACTAAGAAGGGATCAGACCATCCCAGATTAATTTTCTGTATAGTATTCTGATCATTGGAATTTTGTAACGACTTGTCAGTGTAAGACTGGATGGATGTTACGTCATTATTCTCTAAAACATTATTTGTTGTCTTTGGTTTGAATGGTCCTGATACGTAGCTTGGTTGATCTGTCTACTCTCGTGATTCGGATGTCGATATAAAGTTTTTAGATTTTCTTTTGGTGAAGATGTTGTTGAATTGGTTATGGAACATTCACTTGGGATGTCCATTGTTTGAACTGCAACATCTAAGCGTGTCGTTTCTTCAACTGATTTGTCTTCTTGAGTTGTCATATTCACTGGATCGGTATTCGTTCCCTTATTTTCAACTTGAATTGTTGTAACTGGAGATTTTGATACTTCTTCTTGAGTGACTTGTTCCAACTTATCTTTTAATGCTTTCTTATCCTCCTTAAGTTTCTTAGTTTGATTGAGCAGACTTTGATTATGGTTTCTCAGACGTAAAAGTTCTTTGGTTTTTGATTCATCAACCTTATTTTCAGTGTTTTGAATTTTAAAATTTTCATCTTTTAGATCTCTGATTTGTTCTAATAAATTTTTATTGAGGTTCTTTAAACGAAAAGTTTCCTCTTCTTGTTCTGATAAGTGATCCTTGAGTTCCTTCTTTGATGCTTTAGCTTTCTTGACTTGTTCGAGTAGCTTTTCTTGGTGATCTCTTAGGCGTGGAATTTCTTTGTCTCTGCTGCAGATGACTTCTTCAAGCTCTTTTTGATTCTTTGATATAGTTTTTCCGTTTGAAACATCAAATCTGAGATATCATTAAGGTATTCTAATGAAGATTTTATTGATTTTGATTTACTTGTTATGTCTCGAAACATGACCATCTTCCATTTATAAGGAAACGTCAAAATTTGTTTCTTTATGTTTAACATGAATGTACCCAAATCCTTAAACCAGGGTTGACCGAGTATGATGTCAGTGTTTCTATTCGTCCTTACAACATGAAATTGAGATATGTAATCATAATGACATATTGTCACTTGTAGATCACTAATTTTATACTTGTTTTGGTCAAAAATATTTTTCTTTACACTAATGCTTAGCTCTGGAATTAATAGTTGATTTGCCAAGTTGATGTTGATATAATTTTTATCATTGCTTGGGTTGATGGCGACATTAACTTCTCTTCCTTGGATATTTCCTTTTAATGTAATTACTCTATGATTTGTAACTGAAAGACCATTATAGGAAAACCTTTCTTCCTTCATCATTTTAACTTTGTATGGAATTTTTTTTTTAATAACTTATTTTATCTCCCTTTATATATGTATATTTTTCCAATATTCTTGTGGATTGTTAAAAACTTGAATACCCTTTTATTAAAAAAAAATACCCCTTTATATTGTTGCCCTCTATATATGTATGTATTTCTTTATATTAAGACCCATTTTCAAAATAACTTTATTATCTTAAAATAATAATAGTTTCACTTTTTTTTTTAATAATAAATTGGTCCCTTTTTTATATACTTAATTACTCCCTTGATAACTTTTTAATGTCACCCCACTTAATATAAAGGTCACGTCTTTTCATATGACACGGTCACGATGTTCACAATACTTTTTAAGTAAAAAGTAATATTTACCTTTCATGTAAGAGCTTTTGGATCCTTGTTTTCTCTTTAACTTTTAAAATACCATGGGCTATTACCATGGGTTGTTTCTAAAACCTCGGTTAATGTTCTCCACGTAAAATGTAAAATGTAAAACTTACTACTGGTTTCTAAAACTACGGGCAATTACCATTGATTTCTAAAATACCATGGGCAATTGTTTTTAAAACCTCGGTTAATGTTCTCCACGTAAAATGTAAAACTTACCACTGGTTTCGAAAACCACAGGCAATTACCATTGGTTTCTAAAACCACGGGCTTCTCCACCTAATTTTTTTTAAATATACTTGAAAAGATTCCCGCTTATCTTTATTATGCACTTTTATCAATAATGTAAAACCCTTTATATATATATATATTTCACTTTCCTCTTTTTTTTTTTATATAACCTTCTTCTTTATTCTTTATTTTTTTTTTTTAAATAATGGCCAACGACCTAAAAATTGGAGAATCTCCCAATATGTAGCGAAACGCTTCAATTATGACAGCAACGAAGTTGATGATAGGTTGATAGCCAAAGGCATGGTGATCAGCCAACGTGGCTCTGATACCACATGAAGCGAACAAAGTTCCTTCTTAAGATTAATTACTCCAAAAGACTTGGAATATCAAATTATCCATTAAGGATATAAATATTATATTAAATATGTGAATAAGAATAAGAATGATGATGAATTACAATGAGAACGAGAGGCTTGCTTATATACCAAGCAAGTTTCTCTTCATGAAGAATCATGTCTTATTAGACATGCCTCTTCAACCTAATTACTACTTAACTAATAATTAATTATGATTATTATCATTTACATTATATTTATATTATTTATATATTTTATTCGTTACACACTTTCAAACAAAATTAATCTTCCAATGACATAGCAATTGTAGATAGAACAATAAATCCAATATGCAATAGAAGACAGCCAAGAGCAATGACAAGAGACACAACATTTGGTCAAAGACTAGGGAAAAACCCTTTCAAATTCTTCTTCTATTACATTGTCATCAAATGTTCAACAGAGAGATTACAATGTTCCAATTCAACAAGAAAGAGTCAAAGTCAAATATTTGACTTATCCAACAATTCACTAACCACTATCCAAGAGATGAGCCCAAAAGTCAAATCTGGTCAAAGTTAACAGCAGTCAATAGCAGCAAATGATGCCCTAACTAGTCAATGTTCAGCAGTGAAATCAGCTCCAAAAAGTTCAGTCCTGGCAGCAGAAAGTTCGGCCTCTTTTGCTGGTCAAAGTCAAGTCAAAACAGTCCCAAAAATGTCTCCAAAAGTGGTGAAAGTCAGTCAACTTCTGCTATCAAATGGCAGCTTCAGATCTGCAGTCAACCATAGTCAAAGTGCCTAGAAAAATTTCATTCTCGCCTCCAAAACAGATGCAAAATCCCAAGTCAAACCAATCCCAAACTCCAAAAAGTCAATGCTGGTCAAAGGCTGGTCACAGAATTTGGCCCGATCAGAAATCTTCTTTCTCCTTGCACATGTGAAAGAGACCTGTAATTTTCAGAAGTAGTCAAACCTCCAAGAGAAGAATATGTGTGATGATGATGCCTCCAAATGATGTGACATGAGGTGTATTTATATGTTTCCAAAGAGGTCGAATTTCCTTGCCCAGGCCAACTTGTACTTTTGTGTACTTGTGGGTTTCACTTCAAAAAATAAAATTTTCCTTAACCAAATTAAATTCTTCCAAGGGCTAGGAGGGGTCTTTCTTGATGAAGAAGGCTGTCCAAAGGAAGGAACTTGTCCCTGAGCTGCCGAATTAACACTATGAGGCTTAGAAGGCTGTTCCAGAGCTCCTTTAGCAACTAAGGCTATTCTGATGGTGACATTGTTAAATTGTAGTCAGTTAATTATCTTATTTCAACATGCATCCTTGCATGCCATGTGCTTGATCATCAAATTAAGGATTGCATATTGGCTAGAGCCTAGACTGAAAATTGTTGCAGTATCCAGAGGCAATTGCAATGACAAAGGAGACATATCCACAAGAAGGTAACAAAGATCAACAGAATAGATGACAGCAACACAGAAGAAGTAAGAAACAGGTTAAATAGGGTCATGATGAACAGGAACCTGCAAACAGTAATTCTGCAGCACTTAATTCAGATGGGCAACCTAAAGCTGTAAAGAATGTATCTCATCAAAAGGCCCTGTGCAAGGATTATGATGGTATTACTTTTACAATTATATATTATCAGACTTAAGTTCAAGTTTCAAGCTAAAGAAATCAGTTCACTCAAGTAGTGATCTAAATCACCTGATTTGAGTTCGAATTTAAATTCGGCGACATTGAAGTTCGAGAAAAATTCGTTAATGAAAATTTTGGTAATAAAATTCAACATTAAATTCAATATACTACAACATTCAAAAATAAAAAATACATATAATAAGATGAAAAATTTATTACTCCCATTAATTAACAAACTATATAACAACTTAATATATAATATGATATATTATTTAATTAAAGTAAGGGCATATTATGTATATATAAAAGGTTGGATAACAATTACTAAATGCATCATGATTAATGAAGATAAATTGTGTAACCATGATGTTCAAATGGGATCTAGAGATTCAGTTTTATACATTTAATTTGTGCATAACTAATACCTTCTACCCCAATTTGAGACCATTTAATCATACATAGTGATCAATATAACCATTAGTGGCTGAATACAAATATTTGTGTTATGAAGTAGGGTATATGTAGTGATATATTTTTGGAAGAAAAACCTACAGGCTAGAGGTCAGTGTTAATGATGAATTAACCTTTGATTCATGCAATGTAACCCATTATTTGTGGGTAGAGATGAGTCTAAACTGCACAGGGATGGAGGGCAAGGGTGTTAGCGTCTGGGAGAGAAAGAAGATTATTGTCAAGCTCTAGAGTCCACAGATGTAGCTGAGGAAATTGAAATTGCAACAAATCTAGTGTTAGGCAACTTGAGTCTCCCCGGAGAAATGAACAGCACATGTAGTGGGTTGCAGGGTTAAATTTTTTTACTTTATTGATTTCCATAATCAAATTTCAATGAACCCATTTTATTTTCCTTGGAGTTCGTGTTCAAGATTGATTTGAGATTTCGTTGAATTGGAGTTGAATTTGCTTGAAATGTTTTTGAATTTGACTAATTTTGAATTTCAAATGAAAAGTGCGTCGAATGTGGTGACTTAGGTGGTGATCGCAGATGAGTTTGATGAGTTATCAGGTTGATCAGTTATTTGTAGTAGGCCTAGTGGCCTAGTAGCTTGTAGTATGGTTTTTGGACTCTAGAGGCCATTTCGAAGCTCATTGATTATTTATTATGCTGCTGATTTGCACTTGGTGCCATTTTGATATATTCACCCTTTACATGGTATTTAGATGTGCAGACTTTTCATATTTTGTCTCTAATGGTTTGGATTCTTAAAAATAAATTTCTTTCATTAAAAATTAAAAATGTCATGTATTTAAAAAAAAAAAAAAACCAATTTATTGAATCAGGTCCAGTCCTGTTCGGGTTTGAAATCTAGTTTGATAGGTGGCTGGTTCGAAGATCCGTTCCAAGTCTAAAAACCATGGAACTTCTGCCTATATGCTTATTATAACTCACATTAATCAAAGTAACATTCGTTTGAACCAAAAGAAAAGAATTAAATTTCACTCTGCTGATCCATAGGAGTTGTCACCTTATTTGAAATTGCTATCTCATCATCAATCGTTCTTAGAGGAATATGGGAGCTCATGGGTTCGAAAACTTTTCGTATTTGAAATTTTCACAATATCTCCTCATCCGTCTTGATAGATCTGAGCAGACTAACTCCACACCTGCTAGAAGGGATATCGTTGCTGTTTTGATCCTCGGTGGCTCCTGTGCCTAATACATCAATGGGAGAGCATCGTCTCCATACAATTCCCGGTCCGGTGGCCTACCCATGCCACCTCCTGCGACTAACTCCTGCCAGAGAATGCTAATCATCCTATGATCCCATGCACAACCAACATGCCAATACAACCCATGGAGTTTGCTCACAAACTGCCTGTCCACTAGCACTGACAGGAACTCCCCTAAGGAATGTATGCGCTCAGTCACTGGGGAAATCCGCCACACCATCAACGAATCACTAAAACCCAATTGAAGATCTGGATGACCTACCCTTGTATAACCCCGCTCACCCCTACGGGTAGGCGAATTACTAAGCCCCGCGATGTTAGAATGCCATGCCAGTCTTAGAAAGGTGCCACCATGCTGATGTTGCACCACTGACTATGACAAACTGCCCATTGTGTGCAGACTGTATCCTCCTCTCCTGGAATCTAATGGTGAAAAATCTGAGTGCCAATGTCATCCTACCCTGGCACCTCCATGATGTCAATGTCTACCCATCTACTGCCAATCTCGGTCCACAGCAGTAACAAGGAAAATAGGTCTTTCCATGTGACGAAGGGCTCGACGCTCCCCCATATGTCAAACCGAGAGTGAGCTGGGTCACTCTCTACCCTGATCTCGCTCGTCATAAAATAGAGTGACCAATCAACCAACTGAATCCCTGGATCCCATAGCCATACCGGCGGCGGCATAGTCCTGACAACTATTGGCACTATCTCGTACCACGTCTCGAGTCCCTGCAAGCAATCAATATATGTACTCCATGCATCCTGAATCAATGCGGTGCATGCAAGACTTCCTTGTGCCTGCCATACCACACTGTGAGATTTGCTATCTTGCCTCTTGTGGGTGCTGCCCAAGACTGCCTGGAGTCTAAACATCCACTCGTAAGAAAGGTCAACCACCTATTGCATATGCTTCTGTGACCCGTTGGAGTGTCTAAGCCAAAATGTGACATGCATCCCCTTAATTGTGAACTCTAGGGTGGAACATACGCTACCTCCGCAACAAACCACACACTCCCCAAACCGATACCTATCAACTTGTGCCTTGACCCAATGGCACCGCTGAGAAGTCTCTCCCTTGGTGCGTCGATTCCCATCCAAATATCTTAGGTGAGCTCCCCGCACCCTACTGCTCGTGGCAGAGTGTCAAGGTACAACAATCAAATCACCTGTGCTTGCAAACGATGTAGAAGAGAGACGGATGTGAGTCCCCACATATATCATCAAATGTCGCTCATCTATGTCCTCATCGATCCTTGGTGAACTTCACCCAAAGGTGTGCCTGGTGTCCCGGTCCATTAGTCTCCTTGGAGGCAACACTCCAAGACCCCGCTATGCAGCACCATGTGCCCCTGCATACCACCGAGTATCCCTGTACTCCTTGGCATGCCACTGTACACTGTGACCTATCCCTATACACCACTGAATACTCCATGCTACTGTTGTACCATTCTATACTGTCCCATATCCTACCTGTGTCACTGTACCTAACACTCCCCACGTGTACTCAAATGCAATGTGAGTCACTCCTCCTACTCCACAATGCAAACTGACATGCTACGACACACCACCATGCATCTCCATTCTCTTCTGCAGGCTACTACTCCTCGATGCATAACCTTATACACCATTGGATGGTATGGTCTAAAATTGGGTTTGTATGCATAAGGCCACATCCCTTTGCATCACATTGGACTCTGCAACATAACTCTGTGTAGTCCTAGGTACCACTGCCTACTGTCGTACCACCCTATAACATATGGTATCTCGCATGTACCAAAGTATCTGCCACTTTGCTAGTGAACCCACCATGACACGTGTCATATCTCCTCATCCGTCTTGATAGAATTGAGTAGACTAACTCCACACCTGCTAGAAGGGATATCGCTGCTGTGCTGATCCTCGGCGGCTCCTGTGCCTAATACATCAATGGGAGAGCATCGTCTCCATACAATGCCCGGTCTGGTGGCCTACCCATGCCACCTTGTCTGATCAACTCCTGCCAGAGAATGCTGATCATCTTGTGATCCCATGCACAACCAACATGCCAAAACAACCTATGGAGTTTGCTCACAAACCGCTTGGCCACTAGTGCTGACAGAACTCCCCTAAGGAATGTATGCGCTCAGTCACTGGGGAAATCCCCACACCATCAACGAATCACTAAAACCCCATGGAAGATCTGGATGACCTACCCTTGTAGAAATCTGCTCACCCCTACGGGTAGCCAAACTGCTAAGCCTTGTGATGCCAGAATCCCATGCCAGTCTTAGAAAGTTGCCACCACGCTGACGCTGCGCCATTGACTATGACAAACTGCACATCGTGCGCAGACTGTATCCTCCTCTCTTGGAACCTAATGGCGAAAAGTCTGAGTGCCAATGTTATCCTACCCTGGCACCTCCATGATGTCAATGTCTAGCATCTACTGCCAATCTCGGTCTGGAGCAGTAACAAGGAAAATAGGGCTTGCCATGCAACGAAGGCCTCGACGCTCCCCCATATGTCAAGCCGAGAGTGAGATGGGTCACTCTCTACCCTGATCCCACTTGTCATGAAATAGAGTGACCAATCAACCAAGTGAATCCCTGGATCCCATAGCCATATTGGTTGCAGCATAGTCCTGACAACTGTTGGCGCTAACTTGTACCATGTCTCGAGTCCCTGCAATCAATTAATATATGTACTCCATGCATCCTGAATCAATCCGGTGCATGCAAGACTGCGCTGTGCCTGTCATACCACACTGTGAGATCTGCTATCCTACCTCTTGTAGGTGCTGCCCAAGACTGCTTGGAGTCTAAACATCTGCTCGTAAGAAAGGTCAAACACCTAATGCATATGCTCCTGTGACCCGTCAGAGTGTCTCACCCAAAATGTGACATGCATCCCCTTAAGTGTGAACTCAAGAGTGGAACATATGTTACCTTCGCAACAAACCATGCACTCCCCAAACCGGTACCTATCACCGCTGAGAAATCTCTCCCTTGGTGCCCCGAGTCCCATCCAAATATCACCGCTGAGAAATCTCTCCCTTGGTGCCCCGAGTCCCATCCAAATATCTTAGGTGAGGTCCCCGCACCCTACTGCTCATGGCAGAGTGTCAAGGGACAACAACTGAATCACCTATTGTTGCAAGCGATGTAGAAAAGAGACAGGCGTGTGAGTCCCCACAGATATCATCAAATTTCACTCATCTGCGTCCTCATCGATCCTGGGTGAACTTCACCCAAAGGTGTGCCTGATGTCCCCATCCATAAGTCTCCTTGGAGGCAACACTCCAAGACCCCACTATGCAACACCATACGCCCCTGCATACCACCGAGTATCCCGATACTCCTTAGGATGCCACTGTACACTGCGACCTATCCCTATACACCACTTAATACCCCATGCTACTGTTGTACCATCATGTAATGTCTCGTATTGTGCTTGTGTCACTTTACCTGACAATCCCGATGTGTACTCAATGTGATGTGAGTCACTCCTCCTATTCCACAGTGCAAACTGACATGCTACGACACACCACCATGCATCTCCATGCTCCTCTACAGACCACTTCTCCTCACTGTATAGCCCTATACACCACTGAATGCTATGGTCTAAAATTGGGTTTGTATGCATCAGGCTGCATCCCTCTGCATCACACTGGACTCTGCAACATACCTCTATGCAGTCCTGGGTACCACTGCCTACTGTTGTACCACCCTGTAATATATGGTATTGTGCATGTGCCAATGTATCTGCCACTGTACTAGTGAACCCACCATGACACGCGTCATATATCCTCATTCGACCTAATAGATCTGAGCAAACAAACTCCACAACTACGAGAAGGGATATCGCTACTATGCCGATCCTCGGTGGATCCTGTGCCCAATACATTAATGGGAGAGCATCGTCTCCATACAATGCCTGGTCTGGTGTCCTACCCTTGCCACCTCCTCCGACCAACTCCTGCTAGAGAATGCTAATCATCTTGTGACCCCATGCACAACCAACATGCCAAAACAACCCATGGAGTTTGCTCACAAACTGCCTTGAATTTTCTAAGTCTATCTGTTAGAAAATTAATATGTATTCTGCTGGTTTATTTCTTCTACTTGTTTATTCGAACAAGTTATTTAATACATTTAAATACCGAAATAAACAGAATACAATCACAACATCTACAGATCATCAACTGAAAGAAAACAAGCACACAAGTGACACCGTTATTTTTGGACAAATGTCCTAGGTAAAACCCAATGCGGGAAAACCGATGCAGCTATTTGTAGGTTATATTATTATGCAGTCTTTTTGAGTACAACTGGGTGCCTAACCGGCTCACCTGACAGAGAAAAATACATGGCAACAATACCTCTATATTCAGAAACAGGTATTCAAAAAACCTGTTCCACGAAGCCCTCTCTGACACAATTGAAGCTTAGCGCTGGCCCTTCTGGCCTCTGTGTTAGCTTCCTGCTGACCTGCGTCAGCCCCAGGACCCTCTTCGTCAGCCCTCTGAGGCATTGCGCAGCCTCTAGGACCCTCTGCGTCACTCCAACAGCCTCTACGTGGATGACGTAGTCGCTTTGGCCTTTGCGCTAACTCTGCTGGGCTCTGCGTAGCCTGGACTGGCTACTGCTCTCGCTCTCTCTGCTTCTGCGCTGGTCTCTCAGTAGTCTCTGCCTCTATGCCTTGTACTCACTGCCCCTCGCTGCTGATCACTGATTCAACTTTGCTTAGCAACCTCGCTCTAGCAAAATGAATAACTGATCACTCTGGTGTGTTCTCCAACTGACCCTCAAGCCTCTTCTTATACTTTTCTCATTGGTCTATCAACGACTGAGATTAAATCTCTAATCAACAACTAAGATTAGATTTGGATTGATCCATGACTTTTGGAACCTTCTAACCCAGTTTTATATTAATACCCATTAATATTTTATTTTTCCTAAGTTTAGACTTAGGAACTCCATTAAAAATATTAATTATTTTAATATCTCCCAAACCGGGTACAATTTGTCCAAACCATTTATGGGTCTTGGAGATCTCATGTGCTTTAGCCTCTCTATCAATTTTCATGGCTAGAGCACTTCCGATGCTACCCCAAATCAACACTCCCTCTTAGCGAGGACTGTGCTCTAGTAATACTCCTCACTGAGCATCACCCTGATTATCTGGCATCGGTCCCTGTGCTGATGCTAGGCCTCCTCGCCCAACATCCTCTGCACTGTTGCATCCTATACTGCTGCCCATGGCCCTGCCACTGCCACTGTTGCATCTGTATGATAACTCCCTCTGCATCCATGTTGCTGCTGGTCCATCCTCCCAGCACTGCATCTGCACTGCATCCCCCTCTCATCATGCTGCATCGTGCTACTGCATACTGCTACTGCACTGCAACTCAGTTACTGAGAAGTAAGTAACTGATCCACCCAACTTCTGACATCCTTGTCAGGCTAGAAACACTCCTGATGCTGAAGCTCCCTTTGCCGCTAACAAGTGCTCCCTCTACTGACCTTTGCGCTGCTGCAACAACTCCCTGGATCTCGCACTGTTGCACACCTCTCTGTGCCATTCTGCACAAGTGCAAAACTCTCATGCCTCTCGCACTATTGCAGCCTGCTAGCCTCGCGCTTCCCGGGGACTCTTGCACTGTAGCACTCTCTGCCGCTTCATCCGCATCTGTTTCTACCGACATTCGCCAATCCTGCTACTCCTCTTCGGGGCTCCCGTAGCAAGGTATAATCCAAGAGGTTGGGTACCTTAGGGATCCTGCCCCTCATCGCCTGTAGTCCTCCTGACTATAGCTCGATGTCTCCCCACTTCTTCTCAAGTGGCACATGAGCACTCAGGGCACAATCGTCATCCCTCTGCTCTTCTTATCGACTCCTCCGAGTCCCTCTACTTCCTTCCGGAAGTTCTCTCTTCGACTCCTGCTGAGTCTCTCTACTTCCCTCCGGAAGTTCTCTCTTCGACTCCTACTGAGTCTCTCTACTTCCCTTTGAAAGTTCTCTCTTCGACTCCTGCTGAGTCTCTCTACTTCCCGTCTGGAAGTTCTCTTCTAGACTCCCTCCGAGTCCCGATTTCCCTCCTGGAAATCCTTCTGCCAACCATCAAGTTGCCCCTCTCCAATCGTCTGTGCAACTGCAACACTGATCTAGATTCCTTGGCTAGAAATCCACTTCGGCAGCAACTCCCTCTACCTTGGTCTTGCCCTGTTAGGTACTTTTCTAACCACAATAACCCACCAGCGTCACTCCACAAACTACCCATAGCCTCCTATGCTCCAACAACTGAAGGATTGAGCCTCTTGGCTCTACGCAATCCCGGCACCGGCAAAACAACTCCCTTAGCCAATTGCGTCAGCCCACCTGGCCTCTGCGTGAGCCTGTTTTCTGCCCTCCATAGCCTCTGCGTTGCCTCTCTCTGGCCTAGACTGATGACGCAGTCCCTCTGCGTCACTCCTTCCTCTGTCGCTTTCTGCAAGGATCAACTCTTTCACTCGGGACAACTGCTCTGCTAAGATGATGCCTTCAGTTTTCCTGTGATTTGCAACCACACTCCGATACCATGTTGAATTTTTTAAGTTTATCCGTTAGAAAATTAATTATGCTGGTTTATTTCTTCTACTTGTTTAAATTCAAACAAGTTATTTAATACATTTAAATACCGAAATAAACACAATACAGTCACAACATCCACAGATCATCAACTGAAAGAAAACAAGCACACAAGTGACACCATTATTTTTGGACAAATGTCCCCGAAAAAACCCAATGCGGGAAAACCGGTGCAATTGTTCAGAGGGTTGTATTATTATGCAGTCTTTCTGAGTACAATTGCGTGCCTAACTGGCTCACCTGGCAGAGAAAAATACACGACAATAATACCTCTATATTCAGAAACAGGTATTCAGAAAACCCGTCCGATGAAACCCTCTCCGACACAATTGAAGCTCAGCGCTGACCCTTTTGGCCTCTGCGTTAGCCTCTTGCTGACCTGCGTCAGCCCCACGACCCTCTGCGTCAGCCCTTTGAGGCACTGCGCAACCTCTGGGACCCTCTGCATCACTCCAGCAGCCTCTGCGTGGATGACACAGCTCCTCTGGCCTCTACGCTGACTCTGCTGGGCTCTGCGTAGCCTAGATTGGCTATTGCTCTCTCTCTCTCTTCTTCTGCGTTGGTCTCTCAGTACTGTCTCTGCCTCTTTGCCTCGTACTCACTGCCCCTCGCTGTTTGATCATTGATTCAACTTTGCTTAGCAACCTCGCTCTAACAAAATGAATGACTGATCACTCTGGTGTGTTCTCCAACTGACCCTCAAGCCTCTTATACTTTTCTCGTTGGTCCATCAACGACCGAGATTAAATCTCTAATCAACGACTAATATTAGATTTGGCTTGATCTATGACTTTTGGAACCTTCTAACCCAATTTTATATTAATACCCATTAATATTTTATTTTTCCTAAGTTTAGACTTAGGAACTCCATTAAAAGTATTAATTATTTTAATATCTCCCAAACTGGGTACAATCTGTCCAAACCATTTATGGGTCTTGGAGATCTCATGTGCTTTAGCTTTTCCACCAATTTTCATGGCTAGAGCACATCCGATGCTACCCCAAATCAACACTGGCCACTAGTGTTGACAAGAACTCCCCTAAGGAATGTATGCGCTCAGTCACTGGGTCAACTATCTCATCTATGCCGTGTCCATTCCGCATGTTTGATATGGGATAGGAAGCCCCACCTAGATCCCAATGCCAACCTGGGCTTCCAGTACCCTCAATGTCTGAGAGCTCGCACTGAGTTTCACTCCGGACTACGACCATCTCCATAATTCCAGATGCTAGTCCACTCCACGAGTACCTACTCAAAATCTCTCACCATCCAACGCCAAGGACAAGATCGAATGTATGTGTAACCGCATGCTCAACAATGCCAAGGACAGGATCGAATGAATGTGTAACCGCACGCTCAACAACGCCAACATGCGAATGCTGCACCCTGTGCAACTCATGTCGTCTCATCTCGCTGTTATGGTCAACACATGAAATCTAACTAGGTAGCTCTTCCTCTCTCTCTCTCCAATGCGCAGAGGTAATCTAACAACGCTACCAGCTCCATCTATGTATGTTTGAAGAGGGTTGCTCCGATGCTCCAATGTGCACACTAGTTGTATCATTAGGGAATCCAAGCATTCCGCAACGTGAGTCAATTTGGCTGCTGACTCAGCTCATCAGCAACAGAGGTGGGAGGAGTATCTTCCACTGGTGGAGTTTGTGTATAACAATGGGTACTAGGAGTCCTTGAGGATGAGTCTATTTGAGGAAATTTATGGGCGGCGTAAACCGCTCTCATGCCTTCCATCTCCTCGTTCTACTTGTAGAATGGCCTCTAGCATTGTCGTAGCCTTCCTTTTCAATGCTAGAAGGCTGGCCTGGAACTGATGAAACTGTTGTGGGCGACCATCATCTAATACCATTATATCTCCTGGCACCTCATCAATGGTGGATACCTTGGTGTGTCTTGGCACCTCATCAATGGATGGCCCTATGGGTGTATGCTCTACTCTCTCCTCCAAGGTGTCAGTCGAAGCTATCAAAGGAATCTCTAACAAGTGTGACTCCTGCGTCACGCTGGGTATACTATGTGCCAATGTTTTACAACTCGGACTCGGACTCGGACTCGGCCGAGGATCGACTCCGACTCGGACTCCGACTCGGCAATGACTCGGCCGGCTCGATTTCAATGACTCGGTCGTTGTAAAAAATACATTAAATATTTATTTTTTTTATAAAAAAGCATAATTTTAAATATTTTAAACATAATTTTAAAGATTTTCATTCAAGTTTCCAAACACACAACATTATAATATACATGGAAGACAACATATGATCAAAGTAGGCTCATGAACCAATCCATTATATCAAAATGGTACCCAATGGCAATAGTAAATACATAGTCAACTGTAGTCTGTGACTCTGTCATACATGATCAAAGACTCAAGAGTACGGGAAAGGCTTCCATACATGATTAAGACTCAAGAGTACTAAACAATTGGAGATAGGCTGCCAAGGTGACAGTGGCAGCCAATCTCTTGTTGCCCTGAGGTCTGGATTTGTCTAGTGAGGCTCTGCACTAGGCCTGCTAGATTTTGCAGCAATGGGATGAACAGTCATGATACATTAAAAAAACATTCCGAGGGAACTTCCATTAAAAACAGAGTGTCTTTAATTGGTATGTTTTGTCTTATGTCTAGGATCATTTGAGGAATGGCATTACCATACATCTGTTCTGGTATAAGGCTGTTACTGTTAGACAGAGGTGTTAGGGCCATATTTTTTTTAAAGAAAAAGAAAAAGAAGGAATTGTATCACTTGCATTTGAATATTCTCTGATGTTTGTAACAGCCCTTTCCCTTAATGCTGTTTGAGGGTTAATTTCAAGACCATAATTGCAAGCCCAATATGCTGTCAAATACCCTGAGAAATCTATATATGCTGGGTGCTAGGAAGAGACTTGTTCTATGCATGAAATAGTAATTTGTATAGTATTTGAAGTGACGAACAAGAATTCCCATTTACAGCAACATTTGATTGAGTTTTCCATGTAGTATATTGTGTAATGAGTAACCCCAGTAATTTTCCATAAAACTCAGATTGGTATAGGATTGCACCAAATTGGATGCGTGTTTGAAGCATCAAATGAGACCTTGATCACCAGCGGTCCAATAACACCTCCTTAATCAGTTTCCAGCCCAATCAATATTTGAAATCCACAAACCCAACTTAACTTTACAAAATATCAGCAAAAAAATGAATTTTTTTTATTAAAATCGCTGCCCAGCCGTCCTTTCTATGACTCGACCGAGTCAATACGGACCCGGCCGGGTTGACCGAGTCATAGCTGACTCGGTCAGCCGAGCCGGGTCATGGGCCGGGTCACTGTTTTGGCAAATGAAACGGTCCGAAACGGCCGTTTCGGTTTCAACTCGGCCGTTTCGTAAAACACTGCTATGTGCTGCTCACAACCTTGCGTGCCCTCAGTGTCATGCTTAACCTCCTCCTCAGGCTCTTGATGTCTAAATTCATGTCTCCACCACCAAAAGCGCTCCCTGGTCTTACCCTCTAACTGTCCCTATCCTATTTGGTCCTTTTGAGGAGATCTGGTGCTTTGATTTTGTCGACTTTCCCCACATGGTGTAGATGGATGCACCCCAATGACTTGTGCACCTCTAGTGTCTCTCCTGTAAGGATGAAGATGGATCTGGTCCTACACCTTCCTCAACTGGGCCAACCTCTCATTGTTCCAGCGGATTCCACCCAAAAATTCCTGTATACTGAATCTTCCTTGAGCCATGTGTTTGTCTATGGTTTCACCCATCACTGTGCATACATGCCCAAATCTTCCATGATCTTACTGGCTACCCCACTGCTGGCTAAGATCATGCTCTGGTACCACTGTATCATTCCAAATGGAAATATACCATAGATAATAGAAGCAATGAACTAGCTACAACTACAAAATTCATAAATGCACAACCATACACATTTGAACACAAAAATATGAGAAAAAAATTGATGTCATTGTTTTAATTTTGATAAATATCAGTACAATAAATGATATCAGAGGAACCTGTGCTTGCTGCTGCAAGCTAAGGCAAGAACCCGGGTGTGATTACAATGCTTAATGCTGGAAAGATCCCCTAGGAAGAACTATGCATGCCCAGGAAGAACCGCTAGTTACTGTTGGAAGGAAACTAGAGGCACTGCTCTGGAGAGTGCCCGGGATGAGCTAAACTCTGATGGTGGCCTCCTCCCTAAATACTCGACAATACCTAGAAATATATCATGAACCCAAGTGGTGGAAATGGTCGCAAGGTGAACTGCGCCCTTCTCCAATAATTTCTGCTGCTGGTTGTTGGATGGAACTAGGGATTCTGCCCTTAGAAGTGCTCAGAAAATTCTGCAAAATTAATCCTAGCCTCTTCTCACCAAACCCACAAAAGCCCAAAAAGGGTTTGGGCTGAATCCATCGGTCAACAGTGACCCTCAAAATTGCGTGCTCCTCTCCACAAGCTTCCAAGAATGCTATAGGATCAAATTTTTGCAATAATGTGGATTTCCCCTCTAAAATTCCTTTCCCTAATCTTGTGAAATTTCTTCTCTCTACCCAAGCGAAATCTAGCTCCCAACTCTCCACAAACCACAACCCCTTAGTGTTTGTGCAAATGCCTAGTCAGCCCTTGCGGAGGCCCAAATTAGAGCAGCGTAGCTCACTCAAAATATCACAGCTCTAGCCCCATAAATTTGCCAAGTATCTATGCTCTCCCAGTAGGTGATCTCCCTGCAAAAACTCCTCCTCCAAACACCCAATTCACTGCCCCAACTCAACTCCACAAATTGCCTCTATGTCGTTGGAGAAACACACCCTTGCTGATGGATGCACTTGAAATCTACTTCTCCAATGCCTGCAACAATCTCCCTACAACTCCCCTAGGGTGACACTCAAGGTTCACCGAAGAAGGAGTTGGAATTTCCACCCGGAAACTCCTTGTGCTAAACAACACTGGTAGTCTTGGCTAAACAACACAAGAGAACTCTAGTTCAGATGTCAAATTGTCAAAAGCCCCCAAAATGTGGTCCTCTCCTTCTATTTATGCTTGCTGGTCCCTTTCCCTTGTGGGCTCCACCAAATTCGAATTCCTCCTTCTCCCTCCTTCCCCACAAGTGTGAGTTGCCTAAGGGTGTGAATTTCCCTTTTGGGTGGCCCCCACCATCCACCAACACTTTAATTTTTCCTTTTTTCTTTATGTTTGAGGCCTCCTCTTTGCCAAAAATCAAGTGGTGTCTCCTCAACCCACTTTTCCTAAGTTTTAATGCCAAAATATCTCCCAATTGCCAAAATTGCAAAAATGGAAATTCTTCTTAACAAAATTAATTAATTGGGAATATTACAATAATGGTATTTTCGTTATCTATTTGATGTGATGGTCCTGGAAATTATATTAGATATTCTTATAGCAATATAGACAATCTCCTTAGATTACATGGATACATTATGGTTGTTAATGCATAGGAAGGTTCCATCCATCATGATCATAGACATGCTAAGTAGCCAGGATGCACACATCTAATTCTTGATAGTGCACACTTGCATTGAAAATGTGCATGGGTGCCTTTGATTTGAACCTGGTTGTGGGATGATGTATGCCAATGTCTCAGGGGATGCAATTTGTGCCCCTTGTTAAAATTTGGAAGCTCAGGGATTTCCAAGAAGAAATCATATCTTTCAGTTATGTTTGAAACACCTATAATAAAATTTCATTTCTGACAATTCTAATATGAATTTCCAAAAATAGTAAGTCACATCTCAATTTGGAAGTGACTTTCCAAAAATAGAAAGTCATGTCTAAATGATCAGGGATGATCTCGACATATGAAATCCACTTTAAAATCAAATCAATCATGATTATACAAGTCAAGAATTAATATTTTATCCTTACTAGTGTTATTATCATCAGTGTTGATAATATCGCTGATATTTGAAAATATCACGATATTTTCGGCAAAACAATATATCGCTGAGTAAATATCGCGATATTTTATGTTTTGAAAAAATTGCGATATTTTGAAAATAACGCCATATTTTGAAAATTTCGGCTATGTTTAAAAATCTGAAAAAATTGATTTTTTTTGTTTGCCGATATTTTCCGATATTTTCCGATATTGCCGATGTTGGACACCTAATCCTCTAAGGGTTATGGTGTGGAATGTTGATTTGTGGTAGTATCAGATGTGCTCTAGCCATGAAAATTGGTGGAGAGGCTAAAGCACATGAAATCTCCAAAACCCAGAAATCGTTTGGAGAACTTCTACCCGGATGAGGAGATATTAAAATAATTAATATTTTTGATGGGGTCCTAAGTATAAACTTAGGAAAATTAAAATATTAATGTGTATTAATATAATTCTAGGTTAGAAGGTTCCAAGAGACGAGGATCAAGCCAAATCTAATCTTAGTCGTTGATTAGGGACTTAATCTCGGCCGTTGAAGACTCAACAGAAAAGTATAAGAGGAGGCTTGAGGGTCAGCTGGAGATACACCAAATTGATCAGTCAGTTCGATTTTTTGGAGCGGGGTTTGCTGAGAGAATCGAATCAGTGATCTGTTGCAGCGAGGGGCAGTTCGATAGAAGGCTGAGAATACATAGCAGAGAGGTAGAGGTAGTGCCAGAGAGAGCGCAGAGCCTGAGAAGGCTGACGCAGAGGCAGCTGGGACTGACACAGAGGCTGAGGAGGCCAACGTGGGTGACGCAGAGGGCCAGAGGGCTACCACAGAGAGCCAAGTGGCTGACGCAGAGGCTGAGTGGGCCAGCGCAGAAGACACAGAGTCTAGCAGAGTTGATGCTGGGCTAAAGAGGCAGCGCTGAGGGATTTTCGTGGGACAGACTGGGAGCTGAGAGGTAGACGCAGAGCAAAAAGGGGTGACACAGTCCCAGAGAGAAGCTTGGAGCAACTTTTGTTGTTGAACTAAGGAACTGTCGAAGTTGCTATGGGATCAATCATCTGGTTGCTGATCCATCGAAATATCTGTTTCCAAGGATAGGTACTTCTGCCAAGGAAAATATTTGAAGGATGATCCATTTCTGGCACCCTATTTGTATTCGGAAACTGCATGATAATAAAACCCTAATATCTGCTACACCAGTTTTCCTGCATTGGGTTTTTCTGGGGACGATTGTCCAAAAATAACGATGTCCCTTATGTGATTGTCTCAGTTATTTCAGTTGCCGACCTATATATGTGTGAAGGCTGCGTTTGTGTTTATTTCGGTATTTATATTAATAAATAACTTGTTAATGGAATGAACAAGTAGGAGATAATAAACCAGATAATGCAGTAGGGACTTCTAATGTGTCAGACTTAGAAATTTCCACATGGGAGATAAATAGTCAAAGGGAGTCCAAGAGACCTTGGAATATGGAATCCAATGTTCACTCCCGTGTATTATAAATGTATATCATTTGTTAATAGAAAAGGCATTCACGCTTTACCTTATTTGGCTGTCCACATTCCATGTATATCTAACAGGGTATCAGAGCAGACGATATCCTACCCTGCTCATATTTGAGCCACTTGTTTTGTGGCCTCTATGTACATGTCAGTTCTACCATCAGTTATGCATTTCATGAATGTTTTCTCAGCTAAATTCTAGCTATGATCTCTGCCCTGTAACTGTCATTTTCTCTGCTCCTGCAAACCAATGGAAGTTATTTGGAAGAGCGTTTCTGAGCGAGTGGGCATAGTCTCGAACTGCGTTTTGTGATTGCTGGTTACATATTTCTCTAGATGCGTTGAGCATGTCTGTCTCTATTGGCATTCTCGATGTGCAGTGGAATTGGTAATACCACTGCTCCCATACCACTGTTGGCTTCGGTCCACTACCTCCTTGAAGAGATGCTCTTGGTGTTTGAAGTCCTGAGAAATGCATTGCAACATGCAACAGTTCCCGGACTGACAGAGATAATAGAGCTCAGGATTGTTGTTTTCCTATCAAAGTAAGCAGAAATATTCTTAACGAAGATGCAAGAGCGATGAATCTTCCCATTGCTTCTGTAGCTTCAATATGCTAGAATAATCTGCCCTCAGAGTCATGTTCAGTTGAAGGGACGGAGGAGTGTTAGAGCGTATGAAATTAGAAGACAACAATAACTTTATTGGTAACAACTATCCTGTCCAAATTCTCAGCGCTGATCATACCTTTGTAATACAATTTAAACTGTCTGTCATCCTTACTAATCCGCTCGGCATCGAAGGGTTTCTCATAGTTTTCCCCAGTGGCTTCCCACTCATCCTCCGACATTGCTTGAATGCTGCGGGCAAATTTAGCGTCATGGCTTTTTTTGTAAATGTCTTCAGACAAACGCCACATTTCTTCCTCTGCCTGCTTGTGGTCGGCGACCTCCTATTGGAATTTCTCGAACTCGAGGGCCTGCATTCTCAATAACAGTGTCATCTCCCCTTCGTCGCTGCCACCCATCTCAGAGCAGCCTGAATTGCGGTTTCATGGTGCTGGTATTGGGTTGTTCCCATGGAGGCTGCGAGGGCCTCCTGCAACTATAGTTCGTAGGCATAACCGAGGTCACTGTTGGTTGTTTGGGCTGCTGACAATTCTCTGTATTCGAGGGACACTGTATCCATGTCCAAATTTGCCATCCTTGGCCAAGCAAAAACGATATTGAGGAGATTAAATAAATTTGAAACTGATTATGGCCAGGTGATTGAATAAATTATGAGTTCAAATCCAAAGGGAAACAAAGGGATTCTGAGTTCAAATCCAAATGAAGCTCCAACCTATTATGTGAAGGCTGATGTGTGTTGATTTGGGGTGGCATCGGATGTGCTCTAGCCACGAAAATTGGTGGAGAGGCTAAAGCACATGAGATCTCCAAGACCCAGAAATGGTTTGGGTAGAATCTAACCAGTTTGGAAGATATTAAAATAATTTATATTTTTAATGGCGTCCCTATGTTTAAACTTAGGGAAAATAAAATATTAACGTGAATTAATATAAAAATGAGTTAGAATGGTCCAAAAGTCATGGATCAAGCCAGATCTAATTTTAGTTGTTGATTAGGGACTTAATCTTGGTCGTTGATGGACCAACGAGAAAAGTATAAGAAGAGGCTTGAGGGTGAGTTGGAGGACACACTAAGGGAGACCAGTTAGTTCGATTTCTAGAGGGGGGTTAGCTGAGAAATTCGAACTAGTGGTCTGGAGAGCAGCAGGAGGCAACAAGTACAAAGCAAAGAGTCAGGATCAACAACAGAAGACTAGCACAGAGGCAGACGCAGGGCCTTTCAGGCAGACGCTGAGGCAGCAGGAGACTACGCAGTCACTAGAGGGCCTGCGTGGGTGACGCAGAGAGGCCCAGGGCTAACATAGACAAGTAGGGGCTGATGCAGAGTGTTTGGGAGCTACACAGAGGTCAGCCAGGTTGACGCTAGGACTGGGAGAAGTGCTGGAGAATTTTTCTCTTTGTTGGGTAAGCCAGTTTGGCACCCGGTTGTATTGAAGAATTGTTGAATAATAAAATCCTCCCTTGCTGCACCGGTTTTCCCACATTGGGTTTTTCCGGGGACTGTTGTTCAAAATATCTGTCGATGTGTTGATTCTTGTGCATGTGTTTGTTTCTTTATTATGGTGTGATATTTGCAGCAGAATTTGTTTTAATGTTTATTGAAGGAATTTCATAAATAACTTATTGAAAATAAGTAGGCAAAGTAAATAAGATGTTGCAGTGATAGATTTTTCACATGGTATCAGAGCGAGTAATTAAAGACAGGAAAGGAAAATCAGTTATGGGTCGAGACCATGATGCAGAGGGATCCACGTCAGGGGACTCGCACAAATTTTCAGAAAATTGCACAAGAGATTTCGATTTCTCCATGTTGGCTTCCAGGATGGAAGAAGAAGTGGCTTGTATGACTAGTTCTGCATCATCAGAAGTATGGTATATAGACAATGGAGCCTCTTGGCATATGACGGGAATCAAGGAATGTTTCTCAGAGTATCGAGAAGAGAAGATGAACTTTTAGATCACCATGGGGAACAAGGCAAAGTGTACTCCAGTAGGGAAGGGTACCATAGTTTTTCAAACAGAATCGGGAGAACGGTTCCGCGCTACAAATGTGTTGCATGTACCAGGATTGGGGATGAACTTACTTTCCGTGTCACAACTTCAAGGCAAGGGCTATGACGTCTACTTCATCAAGGAGAAGGTGTATGTCAAACACTCGAACTGGAAAAAGAAAGTGCAGATCGGGATTAAAAGTAACAGGTTGTACAAAATTCAAGTAGAATCACCAATGGGACTAATAGGCAGTCATGGAGACAGGGACTTGAAAGAACTATGGCACAGAAGAATGGGACATTTGCACCATGGGGCTCTGAGAATTCTCAGGAGCACTGCAACATGAGTTCCGGATCTTAGTACGGAAAGAGATGATGTATGCAGAGGATGTGTTCTAGGAAAGTATGCCAAGGCAGCATTTCCTAGGAGTAAACACAGGGCCACGAGTGTACTAGGATTGATACACTCATATATCTGTGGACCTATGTCCACCAAAGCTCTTAGTGGTGCCGAGTATTTCCTTACCTTCATTGATGACCACTCAAGGAAAACTTGGATTTATTTTCAAAAAACCAAGGACGAGGTTTTCTGTCGATTCAAAGAGTTCAAGGTTCTGTTGGAGAATCTGACTAGGAAGAAAATAAAAGTTTTGCGCTCAGATAATGGTGGAGAGGATGTCGATAAGGACTTCATTGATTTTTGCTCTAAGGAGTGCATCAGAAGAGAGTGGACAACTCTGTACAATCCGAAGCAGAGTGGAGTAGCAGAAAGGAAGAACAAGACTATTGTAAAAGCAGCTAGGGCCATGATGTATGATCAGGATATGCCAAAATTCCTGTGGGCCGAAGCATGCAACACAACAGTCTATGTTCAGAATAGGACTCCTCATTGGGCGTTGGGCAAGATTACTCCAAAGAAAGTTTTCACAGGGAAGACGTCTGAAGTCAGTCATTTCAGAATATTTGGGAGTTTAGCATATTGCTGCATACCCGAGGAAAAGAGGAAAAAGCTGGATCGAACTGCAGAAAAGGGATATCTAGTGGGATATAGCGAGAACGCTAAGGCATACAGAATCTATCTTCCAGGGAGCAAGAAGGTAGTGTTTCGACGAGATGTAAAGTTCATGGAGGACAAGGCTTTCAGAAAATCTCGTGAGATGCCTTTCGAGGAGCAGTCAAAAGAAGAGCCGTTGGTTAAACCTCTTCAACCAACAGAAGTAAAGAATTCTTCCTCGAATAAGGAAGATTCACAGGATGAGGAGGAGCTAACAGAGGCACCTGCTGGTAGAGGAAAAACTAGCAGGGAACTTTGTCAGATTCTGCGAGATGCAGAGGACTTCATTGATGCGCCAAGAAACAATAAGAGGGAGTGAAAACACCCAGATAGATATCAGGCATTGGTAGCTCAGGATGGGGAGCCTGCCAGTTTCCAGGAGGCAACTCAACATCAGGTTTGACTAGATGTGATGATAGGAGTACAACTCCATAATGGTGAATGATGTCTGGGAGGTAGTGCCAAGGCCTCAAGACAGATCAGTAGTAGGTTCGAGATGGATCTACAAGATCAAATACGTTACAGACGACAGTGTTGAGAAATACAAGGCTAGGTTTGTGGCTAAGGGGTATGCTCAAAAGGAAGGAATTGACTACGAGGAGACCTTCGCCCCGGTAGCCAGGTATACATCTATTAGGACCATGATATCTCTTGCAGCTTAGATGGGGTGGGAGATTCATCAAATGGATGTCAAAACGGTTTTCCTGAATGGGGTAATAGAAGAAGAGGTATACATTGAACAACTAGAGGGCTTTGAAACACATGAGAAGAAGTCTCATGTATGCAGATTGAAGAAAGCCTTGTATGGGCTGAAACATGCACCTATAGCATGGTATGGTCGAATCGATGGCTATTTGCAGAAGATGGGGTTTGTCAAGAGTGATGCGGATCTGAATCTCTACTATCTGGTTATAGAGAATGAGCCGCTAATCTTAGTATTGTATGTGGATGATCTCTTTCTGACAAGGTCATCCAGGCTCATTGGGGACTGCAAGAAGAATCTAGCCACATAATTCGATATGAAGGATTTGGGATTAATGCATTACTTCCTAGAGTTGGAAGTTTAGCAACAGAAGGGAGAGATCTTCCTTGGGCAAGGGAGGTATGCTACAAAAATCCTGAAAAGATTTAGGATGGAGGATTGTAGACCCATGGCTACTCCAATGATCATCAACTGGAAGAAAATTGATGCATCAGAAGACAAGGATGTCGATCCCACCCTATACAGACAGCTCATAGGGTCCCTGATGTATCTGGTCAATACCAGGCCAGACATTTGCTACGTTGTCAACACCCTCAGTCAGTTCATGGTGGAACTGAAGAGGGTGCACTGGGCAGTAGCCAAACATGTTCTCAGGTACTTACAGGGAACAGTCGATTATGGACTCTTGTACACCAAGGTTAAGGATATCAGATTGAGTGGATTTACTGATGCAGATTGGGTAGGAAGTTTAGTGGATCGGAAAAGTACCTCTGGGTATTGTTTCAACATTGGATTAGGAATGACTTCCTGGTGCAGTAGGAAACAAAAGTCTGTGGCTCTGAGCTCATCTAAGGCAAAATATATGGTGGCGAGCATAGCTTAGTGTGAAGCCATATGGCTTAGAAAACTGCTTGTGAACCTATTTAGAAGGAAAATGGAGGCAACCAGGATCATGTGCGATAATCAGAGTTGCATCAAGCTCTCTGAGAATCCAATGTTTCATGATCGGTCAAAGCATATTGATATCCGGTGTCACTTTGTCAGAGACTGTGTCCAATGAGGAGCTGTACAGTTGAGCTACACTCCTACAGGAGAACAAGTGGCGGATATTCTCACCAAGGCCCTTGGAAGGATAAAGTTTGACTACTTCAGGGGAAAAATGGGGATGATAAAGAACCTGTTTCAGTAGCAGAAATGGGGGTGATAGCAGCATGGATGCAGAGGGAGTTGCCGTATAGATGCAGCAGTGGCAGTAGTAGAGCCATGGGCAACAGTACAGGATGCAGCGGTGAAGAGGATGTTGGGTAGGGAGGCTTAGCATCGGCACAGGGACCCATGCCAGATGTTCAGGGTGATACTCAGTGAGGAGTATTATTAGAACATAGTCCTCGCTAAGAGGGAGTGTTGATTTGGAGTAGCATCAGATGCGCTCTAGCCGCAAAAATTGGTGGAGAGGCTAAAGCACATGAGATCTCCAAGACCCAGAAATGGTTTGGGTAGAATCTAACCAGTTTGGAAGATATTAAAATAATTAATATTTTTAATGGAGTCCCTAAGTCTAAACTTAGGGAAAATAAAATATTAATGTGAATTAATATAAAACTGAGTTAGAATGGTCCAAAAGTCATGGATCAAGCCAGATCTAATCTTAGCCATTGATTAGCGACTTAATCTTAGCCGTTGATGGACCAATGAGAAAAGTATAAGATGAGGCTTGAGGGTGAGTTGGAGGACACACTAAGGGAGACTAGTCAGTTCGATTTCTGGAGCGGGGTTAGCTAAGAAATTCGAACTAGTGGTCTAGAGAGCAGCAGGAGGCAGCAAGTACGGAGCAGAGTCAAGATTAGCAACAGAAGACCAACGCAGAGGCAGGAGAGGCGGAAGCAGGGCCTTTCAGGCAGACTCTGAGGCAGCAGGAGACTGCGCGGTCACTAGAGGGCCTGCTTGGGTAATGCAGAGAGGCCCAGGGCTGACGCAGACAAGAAGGGGTTGACGCAGAGTGTCTGGGAACTACGCAGAGGTCAGCCAGGCTAACGCTGGGACTGGGAGAAGTGCTGGAGAATTTTTCTCTGTTGGGTATGCCAGTTTGGCACTCGTTTGTATTGAAGAATTGTTGAATAATAAAATCCTCCCTTGCTGCACCGGTTTTCCCACATTGGGTTTTTTGGGGACTGTTGTCCAAAATATCTGTGTCGATGTGTTGATTCTTGTGCATGTGTTTGTTTTTGTATTATGGTGTGATATTTGCAGCAGAATTTGTTTTAATGTTTATTGAAGGAATTTCATAAATAACTTGTTGAAAATAAGTAGGCAAAGTAAATCAGATGTTGCAGTGATAGAATTTTCACAATGTGTTAAGGAAGGCCGCAAGCTTGGCAACTGTAAGGTATTATTATTTGTAACTTTATTGATATTCATTGCAGTAGTGGGTATGAATATTGAATAATATAATGAAAATCTGAGCATTAATAGTTGAATAGACCATTGTGAGTGAGCGACAGTGGTGACAAGAATATTTTTACCTCTTAGTATGAATAGTGCTCCGCAACCATAATCTGGGTGTTACCTCTTATTCTCATTGTTACCGAATGTTGATAATTATCAAGACTTTGCTCAAAGGGTTACAGTTTCATTTGATGGTGTAAATAGACCTGCCAACACCCATTTCTGCCCTCGGTCTGTGCTTGAAGATTTGTGCTCAAAGAAGAGTGGATTAACTAGTACTCTTGAAACATAAGGTGGAGTTGCAATAGACCTTTTTTGAAGTTTTTAAATGGCTAAGATTGACAATTTATTAGAGTTATTGAGAATTCTAATTGTTTCAACTGCTGAAAGCACAATTAAAGTCAACAAAGACACTCTCACAGATATTCAAACCTCTCTGCAAAATGCACAAGAACAGATTGATTTTTTGCAGCTTGAATCTCAGCTACAGCAAGAGGAGTTACAACAGAAAAGACATCCTTCTGAACTTGTTTTTGTTCAGAACAATTCCCTACTTGACTTTGAAACAGGATCCTATCAACAACCAGCAAGTCATCAAGTCAGTAAAATTGAGGTTAATTCAGATCAAGTGTTCATTTCAGAAGCATATTTGAATACAGGTGTGGAAATCGAACCTGCACTTCCCAAGCCAATCATCAGACCTTCGGAAGAGCTTGTCCATAACAAGCACAAAACCAAATTTAGATATGATAAGGAGGTTTCCTTTCATATTCCAGACTGTTCCAAGCCTATTCAATTTCAAAGTTTTGGGTTCCTTCATGACAATTCTCCTTCAGATGTTCCAGATTTTGCTCGTCTTCCACAACAACAACAATAGAATGTTAAATGCCAACACTGTGACCGAGTTGCCCATATGAAAGATCATTGTTTTGATCTTTATCCATGTGAGCACTGTCATAAAACCACTCATTCTTCAAACAGATGCTTCAAAAACAAGCCTCCTGCAAGAACAAATTTTCATCTTTGATGGATCGCTTCTTGGCAATGGGCTTCAACAACCAAGAAGACATTTCACTCATACAACAGGATTTGTTCTCGAATATTGAAAAGTCTTGCAGTTGAGATCTCTTCATCTTCTCACCTTATATCTGACAGGGGGGAAGTGATTGTCATCTAAAAGCTTCAAAGCCACATCAAGTGAGCTTGAGCCACAACCTGCCATACCAGATTCAGGGTTGTAGTCAGAGACAAAGATGCCCTTGAGCATGCCTTCGGTTGATGATCAACCTTAAACCATCACAGGTTGAGACCTCCCTTTTCAGGTTGAGGTTCTCCCTTTTCATGCAGGGTGAGACCTCCCTTTCAAGGTTGAAGGTTTCTCTCTTCAAAATATGAGGAACACTTCCTCTAGCAGAAGACCTCAGCTTCATGCCAGATTTGGAAGAGTTCCAGGAACTACATTAAGTGTTCCCGTGTTGGTGGTCATCCTTAAACCACCCCCCTTATACCAACATTTCAGAGAGCACATTCAGCCTAGTGCTGCCATGCTTTTTTGCACATTTTGTATTACAACTCTCTTCTTGGACTCATACATACCCCTTCGGATTAAGGGGGGGAATGTTGGACACCTAATCCTCTAAGGGTTATGGTGTGGAAGATAAATAGTCAAAGGGAGTCCAAGAGACCTTGGAATATGGAATCCAATGGTCACTCCCATGTATTATAAAGGTGTACCATTTGTTAATAGAAAAGACATTCACGCTTTACCTTATTTGGCTGTCCACATTCCATGTATATCTAACAACCGACAAGATGTTTCAGGACCCTCGCCGATACCAATATTTTCAATACTGATTATCATTATGATACTATTATTTATAAAATAGTCTAAAGTCATTCACCTTTAATGGAATAATAAAAACGAATTCTCAATAGTCTCATGGAATAAGTCAATTAAATTGAGAATCTCTTACTTGGCAAATCAAACCTCTCTCTTGGGAATAAAATAGTAACTCCACACTTAAATGAATGTAAATCTCCCTCGCTAATTCAATGTATGGAAAAAGTGTAACTCCTCATTAAATGCACTTTTAATCCCCTCACTCAATTTGATTTGTAAATCTTATCAATATTCTCTCATATCTAAGTGTAACTCTCTCTCCCTAATTCAAATTCTAACTCCTCAAGACAAGTGTGCATCTATCTCTATTCTTGGGATGAGTTACACTTCTCCTTATGGTACTCCTCCCTTATGGAATTCGATTTTCGTATTGTTGGCTCAAGGCATGAATTCATTTTGTAACTCCTCTCTGTTCTCATCTATTCAAGCAAGAGCACGTGAGAGTTGAGAGTAATATGTTCATTGTGAGGAAGGAGAGCAAGTGTTGAGTGTGTGTGAAGGACAAGATCTGATCAAGAGAAGATAGAGATCTTCAAGCAAAGAGAAACAACACTTCAACCACAAATTGATCAGACATTGGTGACTTTATTCATTCTCACCCTTTCTCTTTGTACTTTGTTGAACAATTGAAGAAATCTAATAGAAGAAGAATCATTTAGGTTTTCCCCCTAGAGGGGTTTTGCCCCAGTCATTGGACCTAAATCTTAGTGTCTCATATTTGTGCTTGGTTGTCTTCATATGATCCTTAAGTTTATGTTCTATCTACAATTGCTGATTTGAAAAGTTTTGAAAAAGAAATCTGGATTCTAAGTAATTGTAACAACAATGAACATTTAGTTTTCTGCAAAGTACTTTCAAGTCCCAACATAGAACATTTGGTTTCTTGCAAAGTACTTTCAAGTCCCAACATAGAACATATAATTTTCTACAAAGTACATTCAGTTTTCTGCAAATACATTCAACTTTCTGCATAGAACTTTGAAGATTTTGCAAATATTTTTCAAGTTTCTGCATAGAACTTTCTGATTTTAAATTCCCTTGATAGAATATGGGTGATCCCTATGATGGGGACATTCGTGATTTGTTATGGGTGACCTTGTAATTACATGCAAATGTGCTTGTTACTATGTTAAGCAACCTTGTAATTGTAAAATATTCAAGCCTAGGTGATTAATGCCCTGATGCTCTCTCATTAAATTACTCAAAACATAATTAAATTTTTGAACATTGCATCAATCACACAACAACTGAAAATGAACAACGGAAGAAATAAAACATATACATAGGGATTTATCCTTCTAATTTGCTTTCCATTTCATTGATCAAAGCTTGCAAGGTGACCTTTGCAACTTGCATTAGGCAGTCGCTGGATGGTCATTAAATCTCCTAGATTTGAAGTGTATGGACTAATGTAAGAAAGGTGCAACTACAAGAGTACGACTTCCTCTTTTCCTCACTATTCTGAACAATCAATTGCTTTGCCTCTCCTCTCAGCATAGAATCACCTTAAGCAATCACAGAATATAAAGCACAACCTGAAAATCTGAAGGTGTACAACTTGCAAATTTGGAGGTGTACGATTTGTGAATGAAAAAGATTGGTACAAAAATGTATGATTTTCTGTACTTGCTTGTCACTTTAGCGATTTTCTCTCCTTCTCCTTGAATGAACTTTGCCCTTCTGCTCTCTTTTGATTTCTTCTCTTATGGGATTGACCTCTCTTGTCTTGTCCTTGTTGCCCCAAAATCTAGCAAGTCTTGTGAGGGGAGCTCATGAGACAAGAACTAGACCAAGGGGTAACAATGAAGTGGAGGCGCACTATCACCACAACACACCGGTGACCTCCTACTCTTTAGTGGATTTTAACCACAAAGGAGGCTTCCTGGTTTAGGTCACCTAGAGGATATTCTTGGTATAGTGTTCAAAGGTACAATTGAATAGGCTCAGATGGGGTATTCATGCTAAGAACAAGGCTCAACTCTATGTAATAAGGAGAAGTGTACCCTCAAAGGAACCTATAAAGGAGGTTGAATAG
The DNA here is from genome assembly GCA_031772625.1 of Pinus tabuliformis. NCBI lineage: Eukaryota > Viridiplantae > Streptophyta > Pinopsida > Pinales > Pinaceae > Pinus > Pinus tabuliformis. The sequence goes on from CM062819.1 coordinate 871,033,764, forward strand.
GCTTACCTGATATACTTAGACTAAGGACAAGGCTCGATCTTACTTGACAAGGAATAGTTAACCTTAGAAGCAACCTACAAAAGGTTCAAGTAGAGTACTCCAACTAAGAACAAGGCTCAATCTAGTGAAACAAGGCATAACATTCTCTCCAAGGGACCTATCAAGAGTACTTATGTCCTAGGTTTTAAGGGATAAACAATGATGATGGCTTACAAAGACACATAAGACTAAGAAAAGGCTTATGAAAATTGGTATCATCAATAAAAGGAGCCAAAAGACTTCAAATGACCCAAAGTTGAAGCTTTAGTGCAGAATTAGGGTTTTTCTAGCCCTCATATTGCATAGGGTTGATAATGTCAGTTTTAGGGAAACAATTTTATGTTAATTTTCTAGTGTTCTATTCTATAACAATCACTTAACCAATTTCTTCTTTCAATAACAATCACTTTATCTAATAAATTCAATCTTCCAATCACAGAAAGCAATTGTAGATAAAACACTAAACCAAATGCACAATAGAAAACAACCAAGAACAATAGAGACACAACAATTTGGTCAAAGACCAGTGAAAAACCCCACAAGGGGGAAAACACTTTCCAAATTCTTCTTCTATTAGATTGTCATTGAATGTTCAACTGAGAGATACATAGTCCAAGTACATCAATAACAAGTCAAAGGTCAAAGCCTTGACTATCCAAACCAACCATCCAATATTCAATCAAAGATGAGCCTAAAAGTCAGTTCTAGTCAAGAGTCAAATCTACAATTTCATATGTCTTGAGGTTCCACTATCAATAATCCATGCATTGCCATCATCAAGTGTACTTTTAAGTGCAACAAAGAATCCTTCACTTTTTGATTATGTTGAGAAATCAATGCTTATAGGAATTAGGGTTTGATTCCTCTTTCTTGATAATTACTTGTGAAATATGTTGGCTTCTTTTACTTTTTTATTAGTTTATCTTTCATGAAGAGATTACCAAATTAAATGTATAGGAAGACCACAAGAACATGAGACGCAATATGTATGCACTCAGCGAGTGCAAAACCCTTCCAAGGGGAAAGCCTAGTCCAACTCTTGCACTAGTAGATTCAAATCAAGATGAGACAATTCAAGACTCTTTAGACCTAGACAAAGACCTCCTCCAATCACCAAGTCAACCTTTACTCCTTGTAGATGACCTCTGTCAAAGTCTCCAAGTGTCAGCTTCCCTGTTGCAGCTACAATCCAGAATTTCGGCCCCCGGCTACAAATTTTCGGCCCCCAGCTACAAAATTTCGGACTTGCAGTAGATTCAGAATTTTGACCCCAACAACTGCCTAGAAACTTCACAAGTGTGATAGATAGATAGCCCAAGAACTCGTTTTAGGTCTTTCTAGCTTCTTCCTTCCTTCTCCAACTACTTCGCTCTTCTTTTCTACTTCTTCTTGTAGATCGAACTTGATGAGTTAGTGTTCCAAGTAGGTCGAGTTGCCTCTCTATATATAGCCTTTCTGTTGGGTCGAATAGCCCTAATGTAGGTCGACTTCAGGAGGACAGAGCTGACCTAGTGTGGAAGTGACAAATGACCTTTTTGACTAAAGAATAACTCTTTTTACATGATACAAAAGCCCAAGAAGGGTCTAATAAAGGTGACAAAGACTCTATTGACTCAGGACAAAAGCTATAAGCTTTCAATGGAGTCTTTGACCTAGAAAACATTGACCCAATCATGAAACCCATGCCTTAATAAGTCATTTTCTTTAATAATAAATTTTCTTTTGACATGTATCACTTTCTTCAACACTCCCTTTTAACTAGCGAGGTATTCATAATTACATACATATAAAGTTACATGGAAGATCTCAAAATGATATTAACTACTAAGAGTTCTAGCACACGCAGTGCTACAGATTAGATACCTAACCAAGGTACTCTAATCGGGTGGGACTAAGCTGTCCACAAGCTTTAGTTTCTCTAGGTACCATCAGGCTTTTAAGCTCTAACACCAACCCAGGGATCTAGTTGTGCATCCAAGGTCGGAGCTCCATGACCAGCGCCACCCTCCCTACTTCGAGATCTAGACATCAACACATAGGTTGACCAAATGTCCTCCCAAGCATCTTATTGTCACAAGATGGTTCATCTCTCACTATCAACTAAATCTGTAACATCATTGAATCCAAACATGCTTGTAAAATATTCAAAATTCTTATTTAGAAGAGATTTCGTCAACACATCAACTACCTGTTCATTCGTCGAAATATATTGTAGCTTCACGATCCCATGTTGTACCAAACTCCTAATGTAATGGTACTTGTTGTTGATATGCTTTGTCCTGCCATGCAATACAGTGTCTTTAGACATTTTGATGTTGCTTTCATTATCACAATTTATCAATGTAGGATCTAGAGGCTTTCCAAACAAATCTGACAAGGGTTTTCTTAACCAAACAACCTCTTTTCCTACTTCACATGCAACAACATATTCTGCTTCAACACTACTTAATTCAACAAGATCTTGTTTTCTACCCATCCATGAACTCATTGCAGGTCCCAAACTAAAACAACCACCTGTAGTGCTTCTTCCATCTGTCTCACTTCCACACCAATTGGAATCAATATTACCTGTTGACTTAACTTCCTTTCCATCATACATTAGGCAATGATGAATTGTACCACATAGGTATCTCAAGATATGCTTGGCAGCTATCCAATGGTCATGACGAGGTTCCAACTGAAATTGACTAAGAACATTTACATCAAAACATATCTTGGGTCTCGTATTCACCAAGTACATCAAAGTGCCCACCACTTACAATAGCTTGTAGGATCGACAAGACTAGAGTCAAAGCTTCTCAATTTCCTGAGATTAGTGATCATGGGAGTGGTCATAGGCTTGGAATCCATCATACCGAACTTTTGTAACATCTTGATTATGTACTTACCTTGACCAAGATATACTTCACTAGGTTTTTGCCAAACTTCCAAGCCCATGTAATAATGCATGAGTCCCAAATATTTCGTTTCAAATTCTGCTGCCAACATTTTCTTGCATTCTAGAGTTTTACGCTCCACACCTATAATAAACAAATCATCCACATATAATAGTATAATCACTGGTTCATTCTTCACTATCTTTATGTAGAGGTTTGCATCGACAAAATATTTGACTAACCCAATCCTTAAGAGATATGCATCCATTCTTGCATGTTGAAGAATCTAGGGCAGTTAGATATACTAGGATTCTTCTAGATTTGATAACAATTTGTGAAACACTTTTACAATTTATCTTGTTAGCTTGATCATCTTCTCTTATTATTATTGTATGTGTGTTTACTTCATCAAACTGTTACCAAAACAAAATAAACAAGAACACAAGATATTAGCTCTCTGTTAGGGCAAAACCTCTCTCTCTTAGAGAGGAAAACCCTTTCGTAAATTTCTCTTATTGAAGCTTCTTATTGATCAATGCCAAACCCTAGACCCTTGACAAGAATATCCTCCAAGCACAAGTCAAGTCCTTCCTTCTTCCGACACTTTGTTTCTCGGCACTTCGTCCTCCTTCTTCTGGCACTTCGTTCCCCGACACTTCATCCTCCTTCTTCTTCTGGCAACTGGTGATAGACCTTGTTATGTGAGCTCTAGAAGAGATAATTTATCTTTGATCCTTAGTGAGGTCCTTCACTTATGGAGATGCCTTCCTTCTCTTGACCAACCGAGCACCCTCTTGATGTGTAGTTGCAGACTTGATATGACAGCACTGCAGCCCTAGTTTCTTGCACGTGTGGGAGGTTTCCTTGTGTATTTGACTCCTTTTACCTTCGCTTGGGAGAGCCTCTTCTTCGCTTGAGTAGGAGGCATTATAGGCCTAAGTTTATAGCCCAAACAAAGAGAAATATATGACTGTGATATTGTTGCTGTAGTGACTGCAGACTGCCCTCCTTTTCTCACATGTGTGACTGTAATTCACCCTTAAATCAGCCCTCTAAACTTCGGTTTAGACTCCTTCTTCGTTGCACTAGAGGCTCCTTATGCTAGAATTCTCTCACCCTTTTCTCGGCTATCTTCTTTGCTGATTTGAGAGGTAGTTGTTGCTTGTCGTTGGAGGAGTGGACAACCTCTATATATAGAGGAATGTCCCTCCTTTAGGCCAACTTGACATTTCCACTTCGTTTTTGCTTCTTTGGTGATGTCATTGCATGGAGAGGACTTGTGACTTTGCTTGGAGGGATATCTTTGACTCAAATACATAAATATACATGGTGTAACATGCTCTTAAGGGTCTTCAACATTTTCTTTTGACTCTTTGACTTATTTATAGCACTTTGACGTGTGTTAGACCTATTTCAATGAGCAAGAAACTCATTGATAAATATAACAAAAATAATATTTCTTTTCTTGTATAAATACAAATATCAAAATTACATTTATGAAGACCGAACCTAGTTACACTTTCTTCAACACTCCCTCTTAACTAGGGAGGTATTCATAGATCATTACAAGGTGTTTGGCTATTTTTCAATCTTGAAGAATTCACATAAGAGAAACCGGATTGGCAATCCATTTGTTATAGCATCATAGTAACCAACATTGTTTATAGCAAGGCCTTGACTAACAACTCTATCTCTCATAAGATCAGAGCACAATGTTGGCGAGACCAATGACTTATAGACACCTTAATCATTGTCTCTCAAGGTACATACCCACCCGAGTGTTCACTAAGTATGACCTTCTAGGACTATTCTTGTCTTGGGTTCCCAACCCTCAAAGAATATTGGTCCTCTTGCCTACTCTTATCTTGGATGCCCTACACATCCTCAAAGAGTATCAGATGTCAGATGATTACCCAATCCTTCCATTCATTCTCCCCAAGTGAAGATAAGAATGTTGTGTGTATCTCTTCCTCTTAATTGAGGAAGACATGCCCAAGTTTCCTCTGACCAAAAACTTGATCAAGCTCCTTTGTAATTGGGAACTTGTTAGAACTCCCTCTTAGCTAGGGACTTGTCCATTCATCAACAACTTCTTCTTCGTGGGTCCTTCAACTGCTTGATCTCCTTCTTTCTTTTGATGTCATGAAGTCTTTATTTGAACTTTTTCTTGGTAGGGCACCGACTATTGATCAGTTTCCTTCCTAGCTTGTCATGTCATTGCTTCCTTCGTGGAAAGTGGCCTTCTTGATATTTGTCAGGTTGTTTCGTCATCTGGGTACTCCTTTGTCATCTGACTATGCTTCAGAATAATTATCATATAGATGCTTAGTTGTACTTTCCTGTTCCCATACTTTGATTTAGTAGCCCTTCATGACTTCATCCTGATATTGCTTCAACATCAAATAGTGCTTGGATGGCTTCTTCATCATGACATCTTTGTAGAGTTGAATCAATTATCTGCACCTTAATATCTCCAAGGCCTTCATAGGTGTCAAGGGTCCTTTGATCTTTTTCTTCCTTTGTGAGAGTTGTCATGCCTTCTTTCAGGAGATGTCTTTAATGGATCTTGTCAACCATGGTGTTCTTCACATGCTTGATCACTTTCTTCATTTGCTTCTTCTTGGATTGATTAGTCAACCACCTTATACTCCTTATGGGAGCACTCCTTCATGTTGACCTTCTTTTTATTGTAGTACATGCTTTCGAGCATGTCATTGGTGAAAGAGATCCTTTTATGCTTGCTCATGTTTTAGAACTATTCCCATGACTCAATAATATATATGATGTATACATACCTCATCTTGATTTTGCTTTGATCATCTTGGCTTCATTTGATGGTTCTTGTTGATTGGTGTGGCCTTTCTTGCTTCATCTTTTCTTGCATGCATATCATCCTTTCTTGAATCCCATGAATGTGACTCCCAATGAGACATCTGCTTTTATTTATCAACCTTCTTTTGAAGATTCTATTAGAGGATCTTGAAGACCCTTATCCTGTAAATGTTTCTTCCTTTTGATGATAGAGGCCTTCTAAGATTTTTAATCATGATTAATTATTCTTTCATTGTGGATGAGGTCCTATAATAGGTATGCTCCTTCTATATGAATATCTTGAGCTATATCTACACCATGCTCCTATATTCTAGAAGATGCTACTTAACCATGCATTCTATCCTATCTCTATATGCTCCTATGCTACTCAAAACTTTGAAAGAAGACTTAAGTAAAGAGGTTGACTTAGTCATAGTAGAGATCTGGAGGATCTTCCTTCTTCTGCTTCTTGTCTTCTTCTTTCACTTCTTGAGTTATGTGAGCTTCTTCCCTTTTTCTCTTGTTGTTGTTGTCCTTCTTAAGTTTGGGACAATCCCTTTTGTAGTGTCCATATTCTTGGCATCCAAAGCATTGGACTTTGGACATATCTCTATTGCTTGTTCTTCGTGGACCAAATTTGCCAAATTTTCCCTTTCTCTTGGCCATGGTAGCAAATGCTTGCTCCTTTGATCCCACATCATCCTTTGCTTTGAGTCTAGTTTCCTCTATCTTGCATAGAGACCATAGTTCACTTAGTGGGGTAGCTTCCTTCTTGGCATATATGCTTGATGTGAAGTTGCCCCAATCCTCAGGTAGAGCATTGAGTACTATAGTTATCATTTCTTTGTCAGACATGACTTCTCCTAGTTCTTGAAGTTGATCTCTCATCTCAGAGATCTTCATGAAGTAGGGAGCTATTCCTTCCTTTGATATCTTCATTTTGTACAAATCATTTCGTAGAGATATCACTTCTCTAGTTGTGCTTACTGAGAATAGCTCTATTAGTTTATCATAGATTTCTTTTGATGTTTCAAATTTGGAGACATAAGGAATGAGAGAGTCCTTGATAGATTCTATTAGAATCCTTTGAGCTCTTGTCTCATCCTTATTGTACTTGGCTAAGGCTTGAGTTTGTTCCTTAGCAAGGATAGTGATATTCCCTTTGATGAGGTCTAGAAGTTCATTCTCCTTGAGAAGTAAATCAATCCTCTTCTTCCATGCAAGGAAGTTAGTGGTCCCAACCAATTTGTTGCTTTCCTTGCAAAAAGACATTGAGGTATATTCAGGAGGGGACATGTGCTTACTTGATCGAGTTTTGTGATGTAGTAGTGTTGCTTTCTTCTTGAAGACTTGATGGCTTGCCTTCTTGGATCTTCAAATTGCTTCCTTCAAATAGACTTGCTTGATCATGAGATTTGCTTGGAGAGTAAGGCTTGACTTGTAGTGCTTCTTCCCTTGAAGATGGTGTAGCTTGATGTAGGTCCTTCTTTGAATTGATCTTCTTGTAGGTGTCTTTGTATGAAAGGCTTCTTGCTTTGTAGTCCTTGATGAATAATAGATGGTAGACCTTCTTGTCCTTGATGTGTTTGAGACTTTTTGGTTTGATGCTTCAACCTTGTAGTTGTTCTTGAGATGTCCTTCCTTGATGAGTCACCTTATGAGTGTTCTTGAGATACCCTTTGGTTGATGTGTCATCTTAGCTCTGATACCATGTTGAAGAATCTAGGGCAATTAGATATAGTAGGATTCTTCTAGACTTGATAACAATTTGTGAAGCACTTTTACAATTTATCTTTTTAGCTTGATCTTCTTCTCTTATTATTGTTGTATGTGTGTTTACTTCATCAAATTGTTACCAAAACACAATAAACAAGAACACAAGATATTAGCTCTTTGCCCGGGCAAAACCTCTCTCTCTTAGAGAGGAAAACCCTTTCGTAAATTTCTCTTATTGAAGCTTCTTATTTATCAATGCCAAGCCCTAGACCCTTGACAAGAATATCCTCCAAGGACAAGTCAAGTCCTTCCTTCTTCCGACACTTTGTTTCTCGACACTTCGTCCTCCTTCTTTCGACACTTTGTTCCCCGACACTTTGTCCTCCTTCTTCTGGCAACTGGTGATAGACCTTGTTATGTGAGCTCTAGAAGAGATACTTTATTTTTGATCCTTAGTGAGGTCCTTCACTTCTGGAGATGCCTTCCTTCTCTTGACCAACCAAGCACCTTCTTGATGTGTAGTTGTAGACTTGACATGACAACACTGTAGCCCTAGTTTCTCGCATGTGTGGGAGGTTTCCTTGTGTATTTGACTCTTTTTACCTTCGCTTGGGAGAGCCTCTTCTTTGCTTGAGTAGGATGCCTTATAGGCTTGAGTTTCTAGCCCAAACAAAGAGAAATATATGATTGTGATATTGCTGCTGTAGTGACTGTAGACTGCCCTCCTTTTCTCGCACGTGTGACTGTAATTCACCCTTAAATCAGCCCTCTAAACCTCGGTTTAGTCACCTTCTTCTTCGCTGCACTAGAGGCTCCTTATGCTCGATTTCTCTCACCCTTTTCTCAACTATCTTCTTCGCTGATTTCAGAGGTAGTTGTTGCTTGTCGTTCGAGGAGTAGACAACCTCTATATATAGAGGACTTTCCCTCATTTAGGCCGACTTGAGACTGACTTGAGGACTGAAGGCTGAATTGACTTTTCCACTTCGTTTTTGCTTCTTTGGTGATGTCGTTGCATGGAGAGGACTTGTGAGTTTGCTTGGAGGGATATCTTTGACTCTAATACATAAATATACATGGTGTAACATGCCCTTAAGGGTCTTCAACCTTTTATTTTGACTCTTTGACTTACCTATAGCACTTTGACATGTGCTAGACCTATTTCAATGAGCAAGAAACTCATTGATAAATATAACAAAAATAATATTTATTTTATTGTATAAATACAAATATCAAATTACATTTATGAATACCGAACCTAGTTACACTTTCTTCAACATTGCATACCAATCCCTAGGAGCTTGCTTCAAGCCATATAGAGCTTTCTTGAGTCTGCAAATGGGTGTATCCCTGCTATTTATCTCAAAGCCTTCCGGTTGTTCAGTATATACTTCTTCACCAATGGTTCCATTTTGAAATGCTGTTTTGACATCCATTTGATGGATTTTCCATCCCATAGTAGCAACTAGTGAAACCAAAGATATAATAGTTGTATACCTGGCAGTAGGAGCAAAGTTTTCTTCATCATCTATTCCTTCCTTTTGTGAGAAACCCCTTGTAACAAATCTGGCTTTGTATTTGTCTATGCTTCGATCAATGGCATGTTTAATTTTGTAAATCCATTTGGAAGTGACAACCTATTTTTCACTAGGTCTAGGAATGATTTCCCAAACCCCATTCTTCATGGTGGATTGATATTCTTCCTGCATCGCTTTCTTCCATTCTACTTAATGAACTAATTCTTCGAAGGTAGTTGGTACTGCTTCATTTAACTTTGTCATGTATGCTGCTTATCTTGAGTATCTCTTTGGTCCTTTGCTCTCTCTGAAAGTTCCTTTAGTTGCTCCATGTCGTTCAGCATCTTCAAGTGTTTCTTTTAACCCATTTGCCCTCTTCCTTGTTTCAGGATTGATTATAGGTTGAATAGGCTTACGTGGTCCTTCTTCATCATCTTCTTGGTTTGTAGGTGCTTCTCATGATTCTCTTCTTCTTCAAATAGCGGTACATCTTCTTCATTGTATTCGATTGGTATATCCTTGGATATTTTGTAGGCATGGTTTTCATCAAATATAACATCCTTGCTTACTTCAATTTGTCATCCTTCCTTGATGTAGATTTTATAAGCCTTTGATGAAAGGCTATAACCAACGGAGATATCTTTTATACTTGTAGAGTCTAACTTCCTTTGCTTGTCTTTTGGAACATGGATGTATGTGGGACACCCAAAGATTCAGAGATGGTTTACACATGGCTTCTTCCTTGTGAATGCTTCTTCCAGTGTCACATTATCAAGGATTCTATGAGGACTTCTATTTTGTATATATACTACTGTCATTGTTGCTTCTGCCCATAGAAATGTTTGGTAGATCTTTGATCAAATATCATAGTGTTGGGAATCACGATTGCCGTTAGACCAAAACCCGCAGGTGTTAGTCAACGATCACATCACCAGAGATAAGGATCCTGTGAAAATTTCTAAACTGAAATTCTATTGCAACAACTGATTTATTTCACCTACTTATTCTTCACAATAAGTTATTTACGAAATCCCTTTAGCAAATATTAAAAGAAATTCTGCTGCAGTTATCACATAATGACACAAAGAAAATACATGCACAAGAGCAAATCACATCAACCCAATTGTTTTTGGACAATTGTCCCCGAAAAAACCCAATGCGGGAAAATCGGTGCAGCAGATGAGGGTTTTATTAATCTTCAGCAACAATCACTTTTACAAGGAATGATTTTACAAAGAAACTGAAAGAAAACCCCTGAGACTTTCCCTTTCTGACTTTCTGACACTTTGTAGACCCTTCTCTCACTCTTGCGTCACCTCTGCGTTACTCTGCGTGGCTTAGTGTGGCTTTGAGTGGCTCTGCATCTCTCTGTGTCAGCTTGCGCGAGGGCTATGTCTCTCCTATGGACTGCATCTCTCCTTGCGCTGTCTCTCACTGTCCCTGCGTCACCTCCTCCTTAGTCACAGACTGTTGCTGCTGCCCTCCTCTTCCTCCACCCTGCAACTCTCCCTCTGAAATCGGTCTCCTTCTCTTGAGAATTGATTCTCCTTGAGATACTGAGTATCTGCCGGTGTATCTCCAAATGATCCTCAAGTCTTCTCTTATACTTTTCATGTTGATGAATCAACGGCCAAGATTAAGTCTCTAATCAACGACTAAGATTAAGATAGACTTGATCCTCGTCTCATAGAGGTTTCTCACCCTTATCTTTATTAATACCCATTAATATTTTTATTTTCCTAAGTTTAGACTTAGGAACTCATTAAAAATATTAATTATTTTAATAACTCCTCATCTGGGTGGAATTTCTCAAAACTATTTTTGGGTCTTAGAGATCCCATGTGCCATAGCCTCTCCTCCAAATTTCAAGGCTAGAGCACATCTGATGCTACCAAAAATCAATACTCCCTCTTAGCGAGGAATGTGCTTTAATAATGCTTCACCATAGAAACATCACATTGATCTTCCGCATTGGTACCTGTGCTGATGCTTGGCTTGTGGCCTCACATCCCTTGCACTGTTGCTTCCTGTGCTGCTGCTCGTGACACTGCCACTGACACTGCTACATTTGTACTGCAGCTCCCTCTCAATATGCTGCATCATGCTGCCCATAGCACTGACACTGCTAACTGCTGCACTGCAACTCCGATACTTATCCATTTCTGCTACTGAAATGGATTCTTCACCATCCCCATCTTCTCCTTGAAAGAAACAAACTTTGTTCTTCCTAGAGCCTTGGTGAGGATGTCTGCCACCTGTTCTCTTGTAGGAGTGTACCTCAATTGTACTGCTCCTCGTTGGACACAGTCTCTGACAAAGTGACACCTGATATCAATGTGCTTCGATCGATCATGAAATACCGAATTCTCAGAGAGCTTGATGCAACTCTGATTATCACACACAAAATCCTGGTCGCTTCCATCCTTCTCCTGAATAGATTCACAAGCAACTTCCTAAGCCATATGGATTCGCACGAAGCTATGCTAGTTGCCATATATTCTGCTTCAGCGAAGCTCAGTGCCACTGATTTCTGTTTCCTACTACACCAGGAGGTCATTCCTGATCCAATGTTGAAATAGTACCCAGCTGTACTTTTTCGATCTACTGAACTTCCAACCCAATCTGTGTCAGTGAACCCACTCAGCCTGATGTCATTGCCTTCGGTGTACAATAGTCCATGCTCGACTCTTCCTTGAATGTACCTGAGAACATGTTTGGCTGCTGCCTAGTGCGCCCTCTTGGGTTCCACCATGCACTGATTGAGGGTGTTGACAACGTAACAAATGTCTGGCCTGGTATTGATCAGATACATCAGGGACCCTATAAGCTGCCTGTACAAGGTGGGATCAACGTCTTTATCTTCTGATGCATCAATCTTCTTCCAGTTGGTGATCATTGGAGTAGCCATAGGTCTACAGTCCTGCATCCTGAATCTCTTCAAGATCTCTATAGCATATCGCCCTTGTCCAAGGAAGATCTCACCTTTCTATTGCCAAACTTCCAACCCCAAGAAATAATGCATTTGTCCCAAATCCTTCATGTCGAATTCTGTGGCTAGATTCTTCTTGCAGTCTTTGATGAGCCTAGATGATCTTGTCAGGAAAAGATCATCCACGTATAACACTAAGATTAGAGGTTCATTCTCTACGACAAGATAGTAGAGATTAGGGTCTGCGTCCCTCTTGACGAACCCCATATTCTGCAAGTAGCCATCAATTCGACCGTACCATGCTCTAGTTGCCTGTTTAAGCCCACAAAAGGCTTTCTTTAATCTGCATACATGAGATTTTTTCTCATGTGTCTCAAAACCCTCTAGCTGTTCAATGTATACTTCCTCTTCTATTACCCAACTCAAGAATTCTGTCTTGACATCCATCTGGTGAATCTCCCACCCCATCTGTGCTGCAAGAGATATCACGGTTCTAATAGAAGTATACCTGGCTACTGGGGCGAAGGTTTCTTTGTAGTCTATCCCTTCCTTCTAAGCATACCCCTTAGCCACAAACCTGGCTTTGTATTTCTCCACACTGCCGTCTGCAACATATTTGACCTTGTAGATCCATCTCGAACCTACCACTGACCTGTCCTGAGGCCTAGGTACCACTTCCCAGACATCATTGACCATTATAGAACTGTATTCCTCCACCATAGCATCTACCCATACTTGATGTTGAATGACCTCCTGAAAACTAGAAGGTTCCCCAACCTGAGCTACTAGGGCCTGGTATCTGTCTGGCTGTCTTCGCTCCCTTTTATTATTCCTGGGTGCACCAATGAAGTCCTCTGCATCCCGTAGAATCTGTCGGGGTTCACGACTCGTTCTTCGAATGGTAGTGGGCACATCCATCAGCTCTTCCTCTTCCTGAGATTCCTCCTGTTCTGAAGCTGTCTTCAGGAGAATTTCTGGTACTAGTTTCTGCTGGTCGAAGTGGTTGGACCAACGGATCGTCTTTTGACTGCTCCTTGGAAGGCATTTCTTGGGATTTCCTGAAAGCTCTGTCCTCCATGAACTTTACATCCCGCCGAACTACTACCTTCCTACTCCCTGGAAGATAGACTCTATATGCCTTAGCATTCTTGCTATATCCCACAAGATATCCTTTCTCAGCAGTTTGATCTAATTTCTTTCTCTTTTCTTCGGGTATATGACAATACGCTAAACTCCCAAATATCCTGAAATGACTGACTTCAAGTGTCTTCCCGGTGAAGACCCTTTCCGGAGTGATTTTGCCCAATGCCCTGTGAGGAGTCCTGTTCTAGACATAAACTGTCGTGCTGCATGCTTCTGCCCACAAAAATTTGGGCATATCCTGATCATATAGCATTGCCCTAGCTGCTTCCACAATAGTCCTGTTTTTCCTTTCTGCTAGCCCATTCTGCTTCGGATTGTATGGAGCTGTCCACTCTCTTCTAATGCCTTACTTAGCGCAAAAATCAGTGAAGTCCTTGTCAACATACTCTCCACCATTGTCTAAGTTCAACACTTTTATCTTCTTTCCTGTCAGATTCTCTACTAGAGCCTTGAACTCTTTGAATCGACCAAAAACCTCATCCTTGGTTTTCAGAAAGTAGATCCAAGTCTTCCTGGAATGGTCATCAATGAAGGTGACGAAGTATTCGGCACCACTAAGAGCTTTTGTGGACATCGGTCCGCAGATGTCTGAGTGTATCAATCCTAGCACACTCTTAGCTCTATTGTTACTTCTGGAAAACACTGCTTTGGCATACTTGCCCAAAGCGCACCCTCTGCATACATCATCTCGTTCGGTACTTAGTTCTAGAACTCCTGATACTGTTTTCTTGAGAATTCTCAGAGCCCCATGGTGTAAGTGTCCCATCCTTCTGTGCCATAGTTCATTCAAATCTTTGTCTCCATTGCTGCCTATCAGTGCCATTGGTGATTCTAGCTATAACCTGTACAACCTGTTACTTCTGATTCCAATCTGGGCCTTCCTTTTCCAACTCGGGTGTTTGACATATACTTTCTCCTTAATGAAGAAAATGTCATAGCCCTTGTTTTGAAGTTGAGATACGGAGAGTAAGTTCATCCCCAATCCAGGTACACGCACCACATTGGTTGCTCGAAACTGCTCTCCTGCTTCGGTTTGAAAGACTACAGTACCTCTTCCTACTGGGGTACACTTTGCCTTATTTCCCATGGTGATCTGAAAGTTCATTGTCTCTTCCTGATAATTTGAAAAGCATTCTTGAATTCCTATCATATGTCAGGAAGCTGCACTGTCTATATACCAAACCTCAGAGGAGGTAGAACTTGCTAGGCAATCGACATCTTTTTCCAATCTGGAGGCTAACATAGAATAATCGTGATCTATGTCCCTTGTGCATTCTTCTGGAAATCTGCGTGAGTCCCTTTGAGTTGATGCCTCTACATCATGCTGTTGACCCATAGTCGATTTTTCTCTCTTGTTGCCGGATCTCTGCTCTGATACCATGTGAAAATTTCTAAATTGAAATTCTACTGCAACAACTGATTTATTTCACCTACTTATTCTTCACAATAAGTTATTTACGAAATCCCTTCAACAAATATTAAAATAAATTCGACTGCAGTCATCACATAATTACACAGAGAAAATACATGCACAAGAGCAAATCACATCAACACAATTGTTTTTGGACAATTGTCCTCGGGAAAACCCAATGTGGGAAACCGGTGCAACAGATGAGGGTTTTATTAATATTCAGCAACAATCACTTTTACAAGGAATGATTTTACAGAGAAACTGAAAGAAAACACCTGAGACTTTCCCTTTCTGATTTTATGACACTTTGTAGACCCTTCTCTAACTCTTGCGTCACCTCTGCATTACTTTGCGTGGCTCAGCGTGGCTCTAAGTGGCTCTGCGTCCCTCTGCGTCAGCTCTCCTTGCGTTGTCTCTCAATGTCCCTGCGTGACCTCCTCCTTAGTCACAGACTGCTGCTGCTGCCCTTCTCTTCCTCCACCCTGCAACTCTCCCTCTGAAATCGATCTCCTTCTCTTGAGAATCAATTTTCCTTGAGATACTGAGTATCTGCCGATGTATTTCCAAATGATCCTCAAGTCTTCTCTTATACTTTTCCTGTTGATGAATCAACGACCGAGATTAAGTCTCTAATCAACGGCTAAGATTAAGACAGACTTGATCGTCGTCTCTTAGAAGTTTCTCACCCTTATCTTTATTAATACCCATTAATATTTTTATTTTCTCAAGTTTAGACTTAGGAACTCATTAAAAATATTAATTATTTTAATAACTCCTCATTTGGGTGGAATTTCTCGAAACGATTTTTGGGTCTTGGAGATCTCATGTTCTTTAGCGTCTCCTCCAAATTTCAAGGCTAGAGCACATCCGATGCTACCAAAAATCAACAGATCCACGAGAGGCAGTTAGTCCATGTTGTGAAACACACTGGGAGCGCTGATTTATCGAATGTCCAACAATCTCCCCCCCAACGCGAGCCGGGTGTGTATCGAAATCGTGACCTACGCTCTGATACCACTTGTTGGGAATCATGATTGCCGTTAGACCAAAACTCACAGTGTTATTCAAAGATCACATTGCTATAGATAAGGATCCACGATAGGCGGTTTGTCCATGTTGCGAAATACACGGGGAGCGTTGGTTTATCCAATGCCCAACAATCTCCCCCCCCAACGCGAGCCAAGTGTGTATCGAACTCGTGGCCTACACTCTGATACCACTTGTTGGGAATCACGATTGTTGTTAGACCAAAACCCAAAGGTGTTAGTCAACGATCACATCGCCAGAGATAAGGATCCACGAGAGGCGGTTAGTCCATGTCGCGAAACACACTAGGAGCGTTGGTTTATCCAATGTTCAACACATAGTCCTTATGCATTCTCCAATGGTTCTATTTTTTCTTTTCGCTACTTCATTTTGCTTGGGGTTGTAGGGAACAATGAGCTCCCTCTTAATACCTGCTTCTTTACAATATGCAATCAGTTCTTTTGAAGTGTATTCCCCTCCATTGTCAAATCTCAAAGTCTTTATCTTTCTTTCAGTTAAGGTCTCAACTTCGGATCTAAATTCCTTGAACTTTTCAAATACTTCGTCCTTTGTCTTGAGAAGATAGAGCCATGTCTTTCTAGAGTGATCATCAATGAAGGTCACATAGTAAAGATGGCCTCCAAGAGATTTATTAGACATTGGCCCACACACATCGGAATGAATGAGGTCTAATATCTCCTTAGACCTTGTATCACTGCTTGTAAAAGGTTTCCTAGTATTCTTTCCCAAAGCACATCCCTTGCATATTCCTTCATGATCTTCCTTGATGTTGGGGATGCCCTTTACCATTTGACTAAGACAAGGTATTATCTTGTAATGAATATGCCCATATCTTCTATGCCAAAGTTTGATAGGGTTGATTTCCATATGAACTAGGGCTTTAGGATATGGTGTTACAACTCTATATAGCCTTCCTTCACGAACTCCAATAACTTTTGCCTTTTTCAATAATTGAATCCTTTCCCCAAACCAAAACTTTTCCATCTACAAAAGCAACCCTATCTCCTTTATCTTCTAAACAAGAAATGGAAAGTAAATTCTTTTTCAAACTTGGGACATAGAGGATGTTGTTGAGGTGTAGCTTTGCTCCACTTTCCAGCTTCAATGATGTAGATCCAAGGCCCTTGACTACATAGCTGTTGTTGTCTCCTAGCTCCACTACATGTGATGATGGTTCCCTTGATAGAGTATGAAGTTGTCCACTTTCTCTTGTCATATGTCTTGAGGCTCCACTATCAATGATCCATGCGTTGTCATCATCAAGTGTACCTGTAAGTGCAGCCAAGAATCCTTCACTCTTGACTCTCCTAGATAGATTGTAGATGATCCTTCCAATCCAACTTCCTACAATTTTCATGATATTGAGACCCATCTTCAAATAACTTGCCATAGAGGGAGTAATCTTTCCTTCCAAGACTGCTTTTCCCTTCTTCAAATGATAGCCAACAAAGTGATCTTCAACCTTCTTCCACCTTAGCTCTGATACCATGTTGAGAAATCAATGCTTATAGGAATTAGGGTTTGATTCCTCTTTCTTGATAATTACTTGTGAATTATGTTGGCTTCTTTTACTTCTTTATTAGTTTATCTTTCATCAAGCAATTACCAAATTAAATGTATACGAAGACCATAAGAATAAGAGACACAAAATGTAGGCACTTAGCTAGGGCAAAACCTCTCCAAAAGGAAAACCCAGTCCAACTCTTCCACTAGTAGATTCAAATCAAGATGAGACAATCCAAGACTCTTTAGACCTAGACAAAGACCCCCTCCAATCACCAAGTCAACCCTTCTTTCTTGTAGATGACCCTTGTCAAATCTCCAAGTATCAGCTTCCTAGTGACAACTACAATCCAGAATTTTGGCTCCTAACTACAAATTTTCTGCCCCTAACTACAAAATTTCGGACCTGCAGTAGATTCAAAATTTCAACCCTAGCAACTGCCTAGAAACTTTGCACGTGTGAGAGATAGATAGCTCAAAAACGCGTTTTAGGTCTTCCCAACTTCTTCCTTCCTTCTCTAGCTACTTCGCTCTTCTTTTTTGCTTCTTCTTCTTGTAGATCTAACTTCATGAGTTAGTGTTCCAAATAGGTTGAGTTGCCTCTCTATATATAGCCTTTCGGCTGGGTCGAATAGCCCTAATGTAGGTCAACTTCATGAGGACAGGGCCGACTTGGTGTGGAGGTGACAAATGACCTTTTTGACTCAAAAGTAATTCTTTATACATGATACAAAAGCCCAAGAAGGGTCTAATAAAAATGACAAAGACTCTATTGACTCGGGACAAAACCTAGAAGCCCTCAGTGAAGGTTTTGACCTAGAAAACATTGACCCAAGCATGAAACCCATGCTTTAATAAGTCATTTTCTTTAATAATAGAATTTCTTTTGACATGTACAATTACGAAGACCGACAATAGTTACATTCTTCAACAAACTCTTCTAGCTAGATTGTAGATGATCCTTACACCAAATCTTCCTGCAATTTTCAAGAGGTTGAGTCCCATCTTCAAATAGCTTGCCATTGAGAGAGTGATCTTTCTTTTAAGACTTCCTTCCTTCCTTCCTTCCTTCAAATGATAGCCAACAAAGTGATCTTCAAATAGTCCTTCCTTCACCTTAGCTTTGATACCATGTTGAGAAATCAATGCAAGTAGGTATTAGGGCTTGATTCCTCTTTTCTTGATAATTACTTGTGATTTATGTTGGCCTCTTTTACTTCTTTATTATGTTATCTTTCATTAAGCAATTACCAAATAAAATGTATGAAGATCACAAGATCAAGGAACAAAAGATATAAGCACTCAGCAAGGGAAAAATCCCTATCCAGGGGAAAACCCAGTCAAACTCTTCCACTAGTAGATTCAAATCAAGATGAGATAAGGCCCTTTTTGACCTAGACAAAGACCTCTTCCAATCACCAAGTATACCCTTCCATCAATTAGATATATTTTGCCAAAGTCTCCAAGGGTCAGCTACCTAGATGCAACTTCAATCCAAATTTTCGGCCCCCCAGCTACAGAATTTCTGACCTGCAACCACTTCAGAAATTTCGACCCCTAGCTACTAGCCTGTAAACCCTAAAAACTTCGCACATGTGAGAGAGAGATGCCCAAAAACTTCGATTTTTCGTCTTCCTTGGATTAGGTCCTCTTCTGTTGCAATTCACTCTCTTTTTCGTCCTCTTTTTCTTGTAGATTGAAATTGTGTGAGTGTGTGCTTCCAAATGAGTCGAGTTGCCTCTATTTATATTGATTATGCTGGGTCGAATAGCCCTAATCCAGGCCAACTTTTCCAGGACAGGGCCGACTTGGTGAGGAGGGACAAAATGACTACTTCGACTCAAAAATAAATTTCTTTACATTATACAAAAACCCAAAAGGGTCTAATAAATATGACAATGACTCTATTGACTCTTGAAAAAACCTAGAAGCCTTCAATGGAGGCTATGATCTAGAAAAGAAATAAAAGAGCATGAAACCCGCTTTAATTTTTTTTTTCTTTTACAATAAATTTTTCTATTGACAAATACAATTATGAAGACTGGAACTAGTTACATTCTTCAACGATTAGGTGACTCTAAAACATCAAGGGTTACTGTCATAATAGGTCACTGTCATGACAAAGTCATTGCCATATCAAGGTTACTCTGTCATCACAAGATCATTGCAAGTATATATTACTGATATAACCATAGACATTACTACCTTAGATCCTGTCCTTCATCACTATAATAGATACCATATTACTGTCCAAATAACATAAGAATCATTGCCTAAACATTGTAGTACTTCAGCATGTCACAGAGATACAAAAATACGAGCCACAAAGATTAATTTTGAACCATAAGAAATAACGAGCCATAAGAAATAGCGAACCACAGATATAGTGTCGTAGACCATAGAACATGAGTGTTGTCAATTTTCCACTGTTCTATGCTATTACAATCACTTAGCCCAATTCTTTCTTCAATTAGCAGTCACTTATAAACAAATTTAATCTTCCAATGACAGGTAGCAATTGTAGATAGAACAGTAAATGCAATGTACAATAGAAGACAACTAAGATCAATGACAAGAGACACAAGACTTGGTCAAAAACTAGAGAAAATCCCCACAAGGGAGAAAACCCTCTCAAATTCTTCTTCTATTAGATTGTCATCAAATGTTCAGCAAAGAGATATAATGTTCCAAATCATCAACAAAGGAGTCAAAGTCAATTCTTTAACTTATCCAACATTTAACTAACCAATATCCAAGTAATGAGCCCAAAAGTCAAATCTAGTCAAAGTCAACACTAGTCAACAGCAACAAATGATGCCATAACCAGTGAATGTTCAACAGTCAAAGAGCCTCCAAAAGTTCGATCTTGGCCGCAGAAAATTCGGCCTCTTTTGTTGGTCAAAGTCAAGTCAAAACAACCCCAAAACAACTTGGTTAAGGGAGAGAGAAACCTTGCTGTAAACTTCAGATTTTTGTGGTCAAAGTCAACAGTCAGTGACAATCAAAGTAGCCCATAAAAGTTTGGCTCCTCCACAGAAAATTTTGGCCTCCAAAAATTGAAATTTAGTAAGTCAAACCAAGTCGAAAGCCTAACTCAAAGTTGGTCAACAACTGGTCAAACTATCCAATCAGAAAAGTCAATGGAGGTTTCAGATTGCCCTTCTTTCCTTTGCATGTGTGAGCTCAACTTCCTTGATTGCAGACCTGTACGAATCAATGACAAGAGGAGAGAGAAACGAAGATGTGTTGATGAGATGTCAAAATGAGGTTCCCTCGATGTGTATTTATATGCTTCTTTGGAGACCCAATTATGACTTCAGGCCGACTTGTACGTTTGTGTACTTTTGGGTTTTCCATTAAAAATAATCTTTTTCCTTGACCAAATTAAATTCTTCCAAGGGAAAAGAGGGTCTTCTCCGGATGATGAAGGCTATACAAAGGAGGGAATTTGTCACTAAGTTGCCAAATTATCAAGTGCGAGTCACTTGGGATATAAATGTGAGCAATAGTGATTATAAGGAACCATTGTAATATAAATGTGAGCCACTGTGATTATAGTGGTCCACTGTAATATAAATACAAGCCATAGGAAAAGAGATGCTAGCTTCCGATAGAATGCGAGTTACAGATAAGACTACGAGTCTTAGAAAATACGATCATAGAGAATGCAATCCTCATATAATTTTATGATCCTTAAAGAAGTATAGATGCGAGCCACAGGTCATAGTATGAGTCATAGGAATATAGATGCGCACCACAGGAACATAAATGCGAGCCTCAAACATCTGATGCGAGCCATAAACCATAGATATAATGCGAGTCTCAAGTACATGGTGCGAGCCACAGATCACAGATATAATGTGATTCTCAAACAATGACCACAGATAAAATACGAGCCAAACCAAAGCGGGCCACAGAATAATACGAGACAGATCAAAGCGGGCCATAGAATAATAAGAGCCAGAGAAAAGCGAGCCACAAAATAATATGAGCCAGAGAGTGCAAGTCACTGAGATAAGTGAATACCAGTGTTGAAAATATTGGTATTGACAAAATATCGGTGAGGGTCTTGAAAAATACAAATATCGGTGAGCATGTATTGACAAAATATCGGTGAGCATGTAACCCATGCTTCAAAATAGTTATAATAAAATTTCCTTTTCTCTTTTCATTAAATACATAAAATCATGATTACATTAGACATTATGAAGACTGAACTTAGTTACACTTTTCAACAGGGAGCATGGTCTAGCAACAAGCAGTGAGCTGATTGGGCTTGCATTAATGCAAAGACTAGGGTTCAAAACGCCCCCAGTGCGTGCAGATGAGGCAAGGTGCAAGACTTGGGTCACATTGATGGCATAGATACATCCCTTATAGCATGGTAACGTAGCCAACGAGATTCTGGAAGACATATTTCTCAAAAAAGATGTTGTCCTTGTGTAGTCTTTGTTACCCACCACTTGTGGGTAGTATGCATAGGAGATTTTTTATTTTTATTTTTATTATTTATCCTAGAAGGTCGTCAGCTGACATCTAGCAACACCTTACAACCCCCAGATAACTCGATGTGGCATTTTCTCCGCTCCCTGAGACAACCATGTGGTCCCTCGCCCATCTATTATGAATGTATGTTTGAAGGCGGACCTCCCGACCCCAAAGGTATGACTTCTCATTGGTATAGCTGAGTAATTTTCCTTACTTGTCATGGGCACTTTTGGGCATGAATTGGTGGGGGATTCGGCGAAAATAGTAGGTTAGGCTTGTATTCTTGTCTCCACTGCCCAATTTCGTGGTTACCCTTGTATCCTAGTCCCATGGGATCTCCTTTACTGACCATTTGGCTTTTGGGTTGGCACTACATGGGAAATCCCGATTTTGGTTGCATGGTCCGGCTTCCCGATACCTCCTACATCAGTCTCGTTCCACTCATTTTAGCCCCATTCATCTATTTTCCCATTTGGGTCCACATTTGTCCACTGGGTCCACATAGGGTTAGCCTCCCCCTCCCCTTGTCCACACCTTGGGTCAGGCCTGGAACGATGCCCTAGAGGTTGATGCAGCTAAAAAGAAAAGAAAAAGCATAATTTTTCCACTCTCGATAGGAAATGTACCACAAAATGCAAAAGATGGCCGGGACATACAAATTTAGGGTGTGGGCAAAAGCCAAACATGACCTCTACCCCTTATCCATGGCCATCACCCTAGTTCCTGTGAAAATTCTATCACTTCAACAACTGATTTACTTACCTACTTATTTTCCAATAAGTTATTTATGAAATTCCTTCAATAAACATTAAAATAAATTCTGCTGCAGATATCACACCATAATCCAGAAACAAACACATGCACAAGGATCAACAAATCGACATAGATATTTTGGACAACAGTCTTCGGAAAAACTCAATGTGGGAAAACCGGTGCAGCAAGGGAGGATTTTTATTATTTAGCAATTCTTCAGTACAACAGGGTGCCAAACTGGCTTACCCAACAGAGAGAAAAATTCTCCAGCACTTCTCCCAGTCTCAGCGTTAGCCTGGCTGACCTTTGCGTAGCTCCTGGACAGTCTGCGTCAGCCCCTATCGCTCTGCGTCAACACTAGGCCTCTCTGCGTCACCCATGTAGGACCTCCATTGACTACGCAGTCTGCTGCTGCCTCTCCAACCTCTGCGCTGGTCTTCTGGTGCTGCTCCCGACTCTCTGTTCCGTACTTGTTGCCCCCTGCTGCTCTCCAGACCACTAGTTCGAATTTCTCAGATAGCCCCGCTCCAGAAATCGAACTGACTTGTCTCCCTCTGTGTGTTCTCCAACTGACCCTCAAGCCTCCTCTTATACTTTTCTTGTTGGTCCATCAACGACCGAGATTAAATCTCTAATCAACGACTAAGATTAGATTTGGCTTGATCCATGGCTTTTGGACCCTTCTAACCCAATTTTATATTAATACCCATTAATATTTTATTTTTCCTAAGTTTAGACTTAGGGACTCCATTAAAAATATTAATTATTTTAATATCTTCCAAACTGGTTAGAATCTGCCCAAACCATTTCTGGGTCTTGGAGATCTCATGTGCTTTAGCCTCTCCACCAATTTTCATGGCTAGAGCACATCCGATGCTACCCCAAATCAACACTCCCTCTTAGCAAGGACTGTGATCTAGTAATACTCCTCATTAAGTATCACCTTGATCATCGAACATCGGTCCCTATGCTGATGCTAGGCCTCCTTACTCAACATCCTTTGCACTACTGCATCCTGTACTGCTGCCCATGGTCCTGCCACTGCCACTGCTGCATCTGTAAGCCAACTCCCTCTGCATCTGTGGTGCTGTTGGTCCTTTCTTCCAACACTGCATCTGCACTGCAACTCTCTCTGCCACATTGCACTGTGCTACTGCTGATTGCTATCGCACTACAACATCACCCCCATTTCTGCTACTGAAATGGATTCTTTATCATCCTTTTCCCTGAAATAATCAAACTTTGTTCTTCCAAGGGCCTTGATGAGGATGTCTGCCACCTGTTCTCCTGTAGGAGTGTAGCTCAACTGTATAGCTCCTCGTTAGACACAACCTCTGACAAAGTGACACCAGATATCAATATGCTTTGACCGATCATGAAACATTGGATTCTCAGAGAGCTTGATGCAACTCTGATTATCGCACATGATCCTAGTCGCCTCCATTTTTCTTTGGAATAGGTTCACAAGTAGATTTCTGAGCCATATGGTCTCACACGAAGTTGTGCTCGCTGCCATATATTCTGCCTCATATGAGCTCAAAGCCACGGACTTCTATTTCCTACTGCACCAGGAGGTCATTCCTGATCTAATGTTGAAACAGTACCCAGAGGTACTTTTCCAGTACACTGAACTTCCTACCCAATCTGCATGAGTAAATCCACTCAATCTGATATCCTTACTCTTGGTGTACAAGAGTCCATAATCGACTGTTCCCTGTAAATATCTGAGAACATGTTTGGCTCCTGCCTAGTGCGCCCTCTTTGGTTCCACCATGAACTGACTGAGGGTGTTGACAACGTAGCAAATGTCTGGCTTGGTATTGACCAGATACATCAGGGATCCTATGAGCTGCCTGTATAAGGTGGGATCAACATCCTTGTCTTCTGATGCATCAATCTTCTTCTAGTTGGTGATCATTGGAGTAGCCATGGGTCTACAGTCCTCCATCCTGAATCTCTTCAGAATTTTTGTAGCATATCTCCCTTGCCCAAGGAAGATCTCTCCCTTTTGCTGCCAAACTTCCAACCTTAGGAAATAATGCATTCATCCCAAATCCTTGATATCATATTCTATGGCTAGATTCTTCTTGCAGTCCTCTATGATCCTGGACGATCCTGTCAGAAAGAGATCATCCACATATAATACTAGGATTAGTGGCTCATTCTCTACAACCAAATAGTAGAGATTTGGATCTGTGTCACTCTTGACAAATCCCATCTTCTGCAAGTAGCCATCAATTCGACCATACCATGCTCTAGGTGCTCGTTTTAGTCCATACAAGGCTTTCTTCAACCTGCATACATGAGACTTCTTCTCATGTGTCTCAAAGCCCTCTGGTTGTTCAATGTATACCTCTTCTTCTATCACCCCATTCAGAAATGCCATTTTGACATCCATCTGATGAATCTCCCAACCCATCTGTGCTGCAAGAGATATCACGGTTCTAATAGATGTATACCTGGATACCGGGGCGAAGGTATCCTCGTAGTCAATTCCTTCCTTCTGAGCATACCCCTTAGCCACAAACCTGGCTTTATATTTCTCTACACTGCCGTCTGTAGCGTATTTGATCTTATAGATCCATCTCGAACCTACCACTGATCTATCTTGAGGCCTTGGCACTACCTCCCAGACATCGTTCACCATTATGGAGTTGTACTCCTCTACCATCACATCTAGCCAAACTTGATGTTGAGCTGCTTCCTGGAAACTGGTAGGCTCCCCATCCTGAGCTACTAATGCCTGATATGTATCTCGCTGTTTTTGCTCCCTCTTATTGTTTCTTGGCGCACTGATGAAGTCCTCTGCATCTCGTAGAATCTGACGAAGTTCCTTGCTAGTTCTTCCTTTGCCAGCAGTTGCTTCTGTTAGCTCCTCCTCATCCTTTGAATCTTCCTGACCCGAGGAAGAATTCTTTACTTCCGTTGGTTGAAGAGGTTTAACCAATGGCTCCTCTTTTGACTGCTCCTTGGAAGGCATTTCTCGAGATTTTATGAAAGCCTTGTCCTCCATGAACTTCACATCTTGTCGAACCACTACCTTCCTGCTCCCTGGAAGATAGATTTTGTATGCCGTAGCGTTCTCGCTATATCCCACTATATACCCTTTTTCCGCAGATTGATCTAGGTTTTTCCTCTTTTCCTCGGGTACGTGACAATATGCTAAACTCCCAAATATCTTGAAATGACTGACTTCAGGCGTTTTCCCTGTGAAAACTTTCTCTGCAATAATCTTGCCCAATGCCCAATGAGGAGTCTTGTTCTGAACATAGACTGCTGTGTTGCATGCTTCTGCCCATAGGAATTTTGGCACATCCTGATCATACATCATGGCCCTAGCTGCTTCTACAATAGTCTTGTTCTTCCTTTCTGCTACTCCATTATGCTCCGGATTGGAAGGAGCTATCCACTCTCTTCTGATGCCTTCCTTAGCGCAAAAATCAGTGAAGTCCTTATTGACATACTCTCCACCATTATCTGAACGCAAAAATTTTATTTTCTTACCAATCAGATTCTCCACCAGAGCCTTGAACTCTTTGAATCAACATAAAACCTTGTCCTTCGTTTTCAGAAAATAAATCCAAGTTTTCCTTGAGTGGTCATCAATGAAGGTAAGGAAGTACTCGACACCACTAAAAGCTTTAGTGGACATAGGTCCGCAGATATCTGAGTGTATCAATCCTAGTACACTCTTGGCCCTGTTTTTACTTCTAGGAAATGCTGCTTTGGCATTCCTAGAGCACATCCTTTGCATACATCATCTCGTTTCGTACTAAGATTCAGAACTCCTGTTACAATGCTCCTGAGAATTCTTAGAGCCCCATGGTGCAACTGTCCCATTCTTCTGTGTCATAGTTCGTTCAAATCTTTGTCTCCATGACTGCCTATTAGTGCCATTGGTGATTTTAGTTGTAGTCTATACAACCTGTTACTTTTGATCCTGATCTGCACTTTCTTTTCCAGCTCGGGTGTTTGACGTATACTTTCTCCTTGATGAAGAAGACGTCATAGCCTTTGCCTTGAAGTTGCGACACGGAAAGTAAGTTCATCCCCAATCTTGGTACATACAGCACATTGGTAGCACAGAACCGCTCTCTCGATTCTGTTTGAAAAACTACGGTACCCCTCCCTACTGGTGTACACTTTGCCTTGTTCCCCATGGTGATCTAAAAGTTCATCTTCTCCTCTTGATAATCTGAGAAACATTCCCGGATTCCCGTCATATGCCAAGAGGCTCCACTGTCTATATACCATACTTCTGATGATGCAAAACTAGTCATACAAGCCACTTCTTCTTCCAGCCTGGAAGCCAACATAAAGAAATCGAAATAATTTTCTCTTGCGCAATTTTCTGAAAATTTGTGAGTCTCCTGACGTAGATGCCTCTGCATCATGGTCTCAACCCATAATTGATTTTCCCTTCCTGTCTCTGATTACTTGCTCTGATACCATGTGAAAATTCTATCACTGCAACAACTGATTTACTTTACCTACTTATTTTCCAATAAGTTATTTATGAATTTCCTTAAATAAACATTAAAATAAATTCTGCTGCAGATATCACACCATAATCCAGAAACAAAAACATGCACAAGAATCAACACATCGACACATATTTTGGACAACAGTCCCCAAAAAAACCCAATGTGGGAAAACTGGTGCAGCAAGGGAGGATTTTTATTATTCAGCGATTTTTCAGTACAATAGGGTGCCAAACTGGCTTACCCAACAGAGAGAAAAATTCTCCAGCACTTATCCCAGTCTCAGCGTCAGCCTGGCTGACCTTTGCGTAGCTCCCAAACACTCTGCGTCAACCCCTACCTCTTTGCATCAGCACTGGGCCTCTTTGCGTCACCCACGCAGGTTCTCCAGTGACTACGCAGTCTGCTGCTGCCTCTGTGTCTGCCTCTCCAACCTCTGCGCTGGTCTTCTGGTACTTCTCCCGACTCTCTGTTCCATATTTGTTGCCTCCTGCTGCTCTCCAGAACACTAGTTCGAATTTCTCAGCTAACCCCGCTCCAGAAATCGAACTAACTGGTCTCCCTCAGTGTGTTCTCCAACTGACCCTCAAGCCTCCTCTTATACTTTTCTTGTTGGTCCATCAACGACCAAGATTAAATCTCTAATCAATGGCTAAGATTATATTTGGCTTGATCCATGACTTTTGGACCCTTCTAACCTAGTTTTATATTACTACCCATTAATATTTTATTTTTCCTAAGTTTAGACTTAGGACCTCCATTAAAAATATTAATTATTTTAATATCTCCCAAACCGGTTAGAATTTGCCCAAACCATTTATGGGTCTTGGCGATCTCATGTGCTTTAGCCTCTCCACCAATTTTCATGTCTATAGCACATCCGATGCTACCCCAAATCAACAGTTCCTATGGGCCCTAGATGAGCCCCTTTATCATTAAGGAACCCATGATTGTCCCAACCCCTGGTGGGCAATGCACCGCCCCACCTTAAGGGGGTATCCACTACTACATATTACACATCATGCTCTCATCCCCTGGAGCCCCAAGAAGTTATGAAGAAAAATCAATAAAAGGCAAAAGGCATATGAAGAAGGGTGGAAAAACAAAGGTCGGGGTAACTCATGTACCATGATTTGCTCCTTCCCACACTTACATACCTAGGTGTGGGCTTCCCTTATTATAGCTACCCATGAACCTTGACAGGTGGTCTGAATGATTCTGCTAATTCCCCATTCCATTCCATTATCATATCATTTGCCACCTACCACTTAAAGGATGTACTAGGGACATGCCACCCCCTTTAGAGGTTGAAACCACCTAATAGGGTCCTTGGTTAACCCCCTATTGAGTTTGGAGACACTTGTACATGCCAAAGCGCACTATGGAAGGGCATGCCACCATGAAGTTCCCCATTGATCCCATGACTTGGAAGCTTTATTACTTGATTATTCTAATGATTGTATTGGAGTGCAAGGGGACGCATTGGATCTTATGTGGGATTACAGGTGGGTTTTCATTTGGGGCTTGGTCTCCCTACATGAGGTCCTATCCCTCCACATTAGCACTTGTAGGGTGAGCGTTGAGAGCCATGGGCCTGCATCATAACATATATTACTTCATGGATACCCAACAACGTTCATTGATTGCTCGTGTTCCGCCTTTTTGGATGAGGATGATGGACCTGGTTCACCATGACCAGTCGACTCTACACTTGCACCATACACTTGGCAAATGTTCTAGGGTCTAGAGGATGTCTCCTGTTGCAGTGGGAGGGCTTACATAACCATCCCAACCCTTATAGATGGTCTACAAGCATTTTCGATCCACTTAGAGACCCATGAGGATGTCCTTGTGCTTTCACACCCACTTGGGAGCACCATAGGTTTTTGCTTGGAAAACAAGTGGCCAACCCCTTGTCCACTATGTTGGGAGTCCATTTCTACATCATGAAACCCCTTGGACTTCATTAAGCCTCCTCAAAGGCCTAACGACTCACTTTATTGTTCACTTGGCCCTCTTGAGATGCTTATTCATGTATTATTGAGCTATTTGGTGGGCTTGTCACCAAAAGTATTGTTATTATGCACATTATTTTATTTTAGGGGCTCAATTAGGCCAATTTAGCTAAATCAAATTCATTAGAAAGTGTATAAATAGAAGGTGGATGATTCATTTTGATCATCATCACTTGGATTGGGTTATTTGCTCCTGTGAGATCTTCACTATCCTTTTTGGAGGATGAGTTTGGATGTTATGGATGAATATTGATGTTTGGATATCTCTCTCTTGTCTTGGAGCTTCATTATTGGCATGATTTGATGATTGGATATACTCTTTTGTACATGTAAATGCTCTTTTCATGCTTATTCTTGTTATTTACTTTGTCACATGAATGTTGCTGGGATTTTTGCTATATAAGTCTGAAATATACTGCTTTTTTATACGAATTAGTAGAAATTGTGATCTTTTATAGCATTGCATCATGTCATGGGCCATGTATGAATGGGTGAATGTTCTTAGAGATAATTTGTGATAACTAAATCTCGATAATTATCAATTCTTAAAAATCGAAATATAAAGTCCTTGAAGCAGTCGCTCTCATGCTCTAATGCCATGCGAAGTTGTTTTAAGGCCTCCTTGATTGGGTAAACTCTTTCCAAACCATAAATTCTCCTTGAATCCATCTCTCCCAAAGGACAAGGCACTAATCCTCCATAGTTGATCACTTTCAACGCTTATTCTTTTCACCTCCCTCTTTTTCTAGGTCTAACCTACATAGGTCACCTAGGGTATAAATTATCGCACAATCTAGCCATTCAAACACTTCGGTTTTTGGTCCACAACTGCGCTAATGTTTGCTCTAGAGGCCCTCCAAATTTGAAGCAAATACGACGGTGGGATCTCGAGATATAGCAAGCCCTAGCTCAAGGACCATTTTTTGCCCTAGGTTTCCCTTGGCTATTGACCTCATTAGGATCATTGAATCAAAATCAAAGATTTTTTTTTTTGATCCAATCCCCCCCTCAATCAGGTCAAGCACACCCTTGATTGATGAATTCCATCCCCTTGACCTAAATTTGGGTCCACTTGGTCCCGTGTGGTCCCACAACCTATTGAAGTTAATTTCACAAAGACCACTTGGAAACCAAGTTTTCACAAGGATTTCTAGGACTAGGTATCTTCCTTACAAGTCTTATCCTCAAACCCTAGCCCTTGAAATCCCCTTGGCCCTTCCTAGGGAGCCTTATACCTTGCTTCTCAAGCAAGCAAACCATACAATTGAGTCTCTCTTGTGAATAGGCCTTAGGAATCACTCCTCATCCTTTCATTGACTCATTCATCTAGTGATTCCCTTTATATTGGGTCTCCTCCCATTGGTGAAAGTCCGTAAAGAGCAGGGAGCCTTAGCTGAGGTGACAATGGGCTATTGCTCCATTGTTGCCCTTGACCTAGCAGTTGCCCTTTTAGGATCCCCTCCTAGGACCCCTGCTAGTTTGAGCAATAACAATTTTCATTAGTATTTCCGTGGAAATATTGTTCTTTGCAACTTGTACTTATGTGAGATTCATGAGATGGTGGATGGTATGTCTCTCTTCTTATGAAGTAGATTGGATTCATGCTATGCTGCACGAAACCTCAAGGAACCTGATGTTTCGGGTCGTACCCGTACCCGAAACTCTGAAACTTGGCCAAAACTCGACCATCATGTAATCATCTATTAGACTTAATATAGACTTGCTTTTCCTTCTAAATTGTCATCTATGGGTCTTATTCCCTTTTTTCTTGCAAGATAATGTGTTATTCACTTATTTATATATATATATATTTTTATTTTTTATTTTTTTATATATACATATATGACGTTTCCGTTGACGTTTCGGCCAACGTTTCCATTTTTGGGAGGTGACGTTTCCGTTTCGGAAACCCCGAAACATTTCAGCGTTTTGTGCAACTTAGGATTCATGAGATGGTGGATTTTATGTCTCTCTTCCAATGAAGTAGATGAACATGGTAAACATTGGAGGTTAAAGGCTTGCAGATGACCTGGACAGAATCATCTATCATTCGTGTCGCTTTAAGAATTGACAAGGCTTCTGTGGTAGCTCCAAAGAATCTGTGATGGTCATGAGATAATTATGACTTTTAGGACATCGTCTTGGATGTAAGCAGTTGTTAATTTCGATTTCTTTGGATTTATAAATTATTTATGTTAAATTAAATTTAATCAAAGTGTTTTTAACATGCCACAGGAAAAACATGTTACTGTTGTTTTTAATCTATCTCATCCATTGCTAGTGCATGATGTTCTTTTGTATTTATTAGTTGCCTATATTATCCACTGCTAGTGCATAATGCTCTTTTGTATTTATCAGCTGCTTTGTTTAGAACAAAAAAATTATTGTGTTGTAACTGACTTCTCGAGGAAATGAAGATGAGAACTGACACCTTCATTGTTTTGAGTTCTATGCTGTTTAATTTCACTTTTGGTTGCAAATTGTTTCCACCATTCTAAACTTCATTTTTATGCCATTCTTTTGCTATCAGTTGTTGCTTCTATCTTGTTATTTTCTTTCATTCACAAAATACAGAAGGCTTGTATATTTCAATGCATTTGTTCCTTATAACATTCTTGTCCGAAAATTACAGGTAAAAAATAAATGAAAGCTTAAAAAATGATAATGAATGAGCACCTAGAATGGAGTAAAAACACCACATATGAAAAATTTTCAGAGCTGTGAATTATTGCTAAAATGGAAAGCACCAACTTGAAGGACAGAGTAAAATACTAGTCATGCCTACCACTTATAAAATAATCTCATGCCTTTTGTGAAGCATATTAATACAGTAATGGTCGCATTGGACGATACTTCTACTCAAAAATGGCTATTTAAAGTGATCAAGAAGCTGATAAAGGAGCAAACTACGAGCTTGAACATTATTACTATCAAGTGTACTTCTGTATTATGTATTCATATTATGTCAGTGACATGACAATATCTATTAAGGTTAATGTTAAGTACTTAAATTGCTATAATGGTCTAAAGATCTATTAATGTTGTATCTGAAAGATGGTGTGTTCAAGAGAGTGTGGTGTGTAAGTTTGCATGTTGGCAGCCTACCTTGGGATATCCCTATGTTGTACACCCATTGCTTCATTAACATAATATTCACTTATATTCTTTACACTTAGTTTATCTTTTGCGTACACACACTCTTACAAAACCAAGAGAAGTATCTTTTCCATGTTTTCATTTTTTACTTTAACAGGTGATGTTTTTTAATCTAAACATGAAATAATGGGCATTTCTTCATTTGGATTCCAGGCCATTACAAAGATTGGAAAGGAAGAGGGAATCAAAGGTTATTGGAAAGGGAATCTCCCTCAGGTATTTTAAATAAATTTAAACCCTTCTTTTACAAAAAATTACAATTTGACAGTTCATCCTTTTTTGAATGTAACTATTAAAATATGGTATAACTAATAGGACAGCAAACACTACAGACTTTAACTTTAGAACAACTTGTTATGTCAGGTGATACGGGTCATTCCATACAGCGCTGTCCAGCTCTTTGTTTATGAATTTTACAAGGTAGTTGTTGCATATTTCTGTTTCTATAGGAAAAGCGTTGAATATTTTGTTCATGCCTTTCACTTCTTTTCTCTTAGAAGCATTATTCCTTTGGAATGGTTGAAGAATGCACTGCACACATGTTGTTTGTTTTGGTTGAAATACTATATTTTAATTTTCTTGACTGTTACAAAACCTTTCTATATATTTGAGAAAAGATATTCAATTCATGAAAAATCTCTAATGAGCAGACACAATAGATGGTCTATCATCCTGTGTGACCTATAGTGTCAGTAGGTCATGTTACCACAAAATCTAGCAGGCCTAATGCAAAGACCCACTAGGCAGATCTAGACCTCAGGGCAACAAGAGATCGGTTACTATTATCACCTCAGCAGCCTTTCTCTAGCTATTTAGTGGCATTTAACTACAAATTAGGCTTCTCTAACAAGAAATGATATTCGATAAGAAGGGTTCAAGGTGATGGATGAGGTGTAATGATTGGGATAGGGTACTGGCAGAGCCTGGACGACTAAGATAATATTTATCAAAGTACAAACACTCTATCCCTAGACCACTTAAACAAATTATAGGGCTGTTATAAGTTAGGGTTTGATAGATTTTCAATGATAGTACATGCAATGTCTTATAACAGCTAGAAGAAAGTCTTATGATGATAAATCATTAAATTACCAAGATTATCAGTTAGATATGCAAGGTTTCGGGTTTGCAATGGAGTTTCTATGGCTGAAACATGCATAATACAACAATATAATGATGATGTCAACCCTAGAAATAAGGCTTTTAACATGCGATAAATGCTAGATTTTGCTTTTTGACAATTATTTAATGGAATTCATACTTAAAGGGAAATAACACATCAACTAAAATTACTTTTTTTAGCAATATTCCATAGAAACCCTAACTCAAGATATCTAGAATTTAAGAGAGGAGAGAGAACTTAGAAAAGGTAGAGGATTTGATCACCACCACCTATGTTGATTTGGGGTTGCATTTGATGTGCTCTAGCCACGAAAATTGGTGGAGAGGCTAAAGCACATGAGATCTCCAATACCCAGAAATGGTTTGACAATCTCTAACCAGTTTGGGAGATATTAAAATAATTAATATTTTTAATGGAGTCCCTAAGTCTAAACTTAGGGAAAATAAAATATTAATGTGAATTAATATAAAACTGAGTTAGAATGGTCCAAAAGTCATGGATCAAGTCAGATCTAATCTTAGCCGTTGATTAGGGACTTAATCTTGGCCATTGAATTGTCAACGAGAAAAGTATAAGAGGAGGCTTGAGGGTCACTTGGAGAACACACCGAGTTGATCAAGAATTCGATTTTCTGGGGCAAGGCTTGCTAAGGAAATCGAAGCAGTGATCAGAGTTGCAGCTGAGAGGCAGTGAATACAGAATCAGAGAGGTAGAGAGGGTACTGGGAACATCAATGCAGAAGCCAGGAGAGGGTTGACGCAGAGTTAGCCAGAGGCCACGCCGAGGCAGCTAGGAGTTGCGCAGTGCTAGAGAGAGCCAACGTGGTTGACACAGAGGCTCCACAGGTTGACGCAGGGCCAGTTGGGGTGCCGCTGGCTGACACTGGGCTAGAGAGGTTGACGCAGACCCTAGAGGCTGGCGCTGGGAGATTTCGTGGGGCAGATTGAAGCTGAGAGCTGTGGGATTGTACATTTGGGGTTTTTAAACCAGAATATCTGTCTCCGACTGAGAGGTACTACTGCTGAGAGCATTCTCTGTTGGGTGAATCATTTCTGGCACCCAGATTGTATTCTGAAACTGCTTAATAATAAAACCCTCAGATAGCTACACCGGTTTTCCTGCATTGGGTTTTTCCGGGGACATTAGTCCAAAAATAACGGTGTCACTTGTGTGCTTGTTTTTCCTTCAGTTGATGATCTGTATGTGTTGAGCATGTACTTGTATTTATTTTCAGTATTTACATGGTATATAACTTGTTAATTAACAGAACAAGTAGGAAGAAATAAATCAGAAAGTACATGAAGGATTTTTAACAGATAAACTTAGAAATTCCAACATGGTATCAGAGGGTGGTTGCAGATCATAGGAGAACTGAGGGCATCAGCCGAGCAGAGCAGCAACAACAGAAACAATTGTCTCGAGTGATAGAAGCTGTTCCTAGCGGAAAAGCAGCAAGGAACGGGTCACATAGTGTCTGCGTCATCAAGTTTGAGCCGGGAGAAGGATCAACGCAATGGCAAAAAGAAGCAGACTTGACCTACGCAGTGCTCGATCATCTTTCTTAGTCAGGAAGGATGCCTGTGGCCAGGAGGTGCGGATTTTGCTGGTGCAGGGATTGTGTAGAGTCTAGAGGCTCTAACCTTAAGCTTGCTGGGGCATAGGAGGTTGTGGAGAAGTTGCAGAGTGAAGCTGGTGGGGTACTGTGGTCATAACAATACCTAACAGGGCAAGACCAAGGAGGAGGGAGTTGCTACCAAGGATTTCTAGCCAAGAAATCTAGATTAGTGGTGCAGCTGCACGAACGATCGGAGTGGGGGCATCTCGACATTGGCAGAGGGGTTTTTAGGAGGGAAATCGAGGCTCAGAGGGAGTCACACCGAGAACTTCCAGGAGGGAATTAGAGAGACTCGAAAGAGTTGAAAGAGGAGCAACGAGATGGCAGTGAACGGGGTAAGAGATCAGGACAGACTGGGTGAAGCCTCAAACTTCGTAGCCTAGAAGGCTAGGATCTTGTCCGTTCTAGACAGGAATCTTCTCAAGGACTTCGCCTTGAAAACGATAGTGATCCCAGTTGACTCGATTGAGAACAATAAGTATGAGGAGGCAATGGCGAGGGCCAAGAGCATCATCCTTGACGGGGTCAAGGACCATGTAGTACCACATATTGTCGAAAAGGACACAGAAAATGCGATGTGGGAGGCCCTAATGAAGTTGTATCAACATACTTCCGTGCAGAGGAAGATGCTACTAGAAAATCAACTGCGGTCATATTAGATGCAGAAAGAAGAACAGATCGACATCTTCCTCAGTCGATTGAAGGAGATCCGGGATCAGCTGATTTCCATATGCGCCACGTCGGATTAGGAATTAATGGTGAGGACTGCATTGAACGCAGTCCCAGAGGACTGGGAGGTATTTGTCCAGAGCATACTAGGTAGATTGACCCTTCCAGATCGGGAGGAACTGTGGGCGGCTCTTCGTCAGGAAGAGATCAGAAGGTTAACCAAGGCAGGAAGCAACGACTAGGGGCTCAGAATCAAGAAGGAGGAAGAGGAGGATGTTGCCTTAGCATCGGAGGGAAAGCAGGAGAAACGAAAGAAGAAGGACCTCTCCAAGGTCAAATGCTTCCACTGTGGGGAACTGGGTCATTATGCGAGCCAGTGTTCAAGGAAGAAGAGCAAGGGAGAGGCTTCTGAGGCCAAGGCTGCGCCAACAAGGGTGGAGAAAGAAGTGGAGATAGATGATGACTGTGCCATGAGCGCTCATGCACCTCATGAGAGGAAGTGGGGAGACATCGAGCTGTAGTTAGGCGGACTACAGGCGATGAGGGGCAAGATCCTCGAGGTACCCAACCTCTTGGATTATACCTTGCTACGGGAGCCCCGAAGAGGAGTAGCAGAACTGATGGAGATGTCAGAGTTGGGAGATCAGTTACTTACTTCTCAGTAACTGAGTTGCAGTGCAGCAGTTAGCAGTGGCAATGCTATGGGCAACACGATGCAACATGATGGGAGGGATTACAGTGTAGATGCAGCAGTGGCAGTGACAGGGCCATGGGCAACAACACGAATGCAGAGGGAGCTGTTGTACAAATGCAGTAGTGCAAAGGATGTTGGGCAGCAGGCCTAACATCAGCACAAGGACTGATACTGGATGATCAGAGTGATGCTCAGTGAGGAGTATTACTAGAGCACAGTCCTCGTTAAGAGGGAGTGTTGATTTGGGGTAGCATCGGATGTGCTTTAGCCACGAAAATTGGTGGAGAGGCTAAAGCACATGAGATCTCCAATACCCAGAAATGGTTTGGGCAGGATCTAACCAGTTTGGGAGATATTAAAATAATTAATATTTTTAATGGAGTCCCTAAGTATAAACTTAGGGAAAATAAAATATTAAGGTGAATTAATATAAAACTGAGTTAGAATGGTCCAAAAGTCATGGATCAAGCCAGATCTAATCTTAGCCATTGATTAGGGACTTAATCTCGGTTGTTGAATTGTCAATGAGAAAAGTATAAGAGGAAGCTTGAGGGTCACTTGGAGAACACACCGAGTTGATCAAGAATTTGATTTTCTGGGGCAGGGCTTGCTGAGGAAATCTAAGGAGTGATGAGAGTTGCAGCTGAGGGGTAGTGAATACAGAATCAGAGAGGCAGAGAGGGTACTGGGAACATTAGCACAGAAGCCAGGAGAGCGTTGACGCAGAGCCATTTAGAGGCCATGTAGAAGCAGCCAGAGGCCACGCAGAGGCAGCCAGGAGCTGCGCAGTGCTAGAGAGAGCCAACGTGGGTGACACAGAGGCTCCAAAGGTTGACGTAGAGCCTCCAGAGGTTGACGCAGAGACAATTGGGGTGACGTTGGGCTGACGCTGGGCCAGAGAGGTTGACGCAGACCGTAGAGGCTAACGCTAGGAGATTTCGTGGGGTAGATTGGAGTTGAGAGCTGTGGGATTGTACATCTGAGGTTTTATAGCCGAAATATCTGTCTCCGACTGAGAGGTACTATTGCTGAGAGCATTCTCTGTTGGGTGAGCCATTTCTGGCACCTAGATTGTATCATGAAACTGCTTAATAATAAAACCCTCAAATGGCTGCACTGGTTTTCCCGCATTGGGTTTTTCTGGGGACATTAGTCCAAAAATAACGGTGTCACTTGTGTGCTTGTTTTTCCTTCAGTTGATTATCTGTATATGTTGAGCATGTACTTATATTTATTTTCAGTATTTACATGGTAAATAACTTGTTAATTAACAGAACAAGTAGGAAGAAATAAATCAGAAAGTACATGAAGGATT
Organism: Pinus tabuliformis; assembly: GCA_031772625.1. Lineage (NCBI taxonomy): Eukaryota > Viridiplantae > Streptophyta > Pinopsida > Pinales > Pinaceae > Pinus > Pinus tabuliformis. The sequence continues at coordinate 871,071,065 of CM062819.1, forward strand.
TCTAACAGATAGACTTAGAAATTCCAACAACCTAGACTAGTGCCTTGATCTAAATGGGTAGTGGAGTCATCTAGGGTGAATTCAACGAGGATGGCCTTTTTGAAGAGGGTGAGATGGCAAGAGTATCCACTTACAAACCCCAACAACTTCCTTTTTAGGGAGATTTTAACTTCATGAGATGCACAAATTGGAGTTCTCTTAAAGGATTCAAGGAAAACAATTTTTCATACCATAGAGGAGTAAGATTTCTAGTTAAATTTAACAATTTTAACCATGGCACATGTAGAAACCTTAATTTACACAATAAAACATGCAAAATATAAAATATACCCAACAAACTTACAAAATTTCGACAAGAGTCTCTTCAATGAATCCCAAGAAACTAACTTCAAGAAAAGATCCACCTGCAACTACAATTTACACCATAGAAATCACATTGTGGCCAAGTAGAAGAGACAAAGAGCTAGTGTGCACTTCTATATAGAGGGAAGTGTGATGAATGAATGATGATGATAATGAAATGAGACTTCCCTCCATTTATATGAGGGAAACCAAGTCTCGTTTTCATAATTTTACGAAGAAAACCCCCAAAAACATCACTTGAGTGTTGAACAATGTCAAAAGGTTACAAACCAACCTTGTAATAACAATAAAACTTAACAAAATGCCAAAATTTAGCCCACACGTGTGGGAGAAAAATGGTCTCCACCATGATGTCATCCTCTAGGAACGATCAAGTCCATCAAACAAGTGATGAATAGGTCCATGAGTGCTCCTCTCTCCATGAAAGCCTCAAAATGTGTGGTTACATCTCCAAAAGGTGCCTCCTCAACTATGATGTCATCCATAAAGAGGCCTGCGTCACACTTCTAGGGTTTGTGGGGGTGATGTGGCATTATGCAATGCAAGCATTGGGGTCCAAGTAGAATGTGCAAGCTCTTCCAAGTCATTTCAATGACAATCATCCTCGTTTGGGCTTTAGAGCAAGTAATGTACATAAAATATGGTCAAGGCCAACCTAGGGTTGTCTTAGGTCCATCTGGGCACATCATCAAGTAGTCCAATACCCACACTCTATGGCTTAGGTTTGAACGTCTGTAGGTACATGAAGGGATGTACCACATGGAATCCTCTAAAAGCTCGATGTTCATCTCTAAAGGGGCAACATTGAAGCATCAAGGTCATATCTATTGTCAGAATGGGGCAAAACGTCCTTTGGAGTGGTTCTAAAGAGGGTTAGGCCCATCCTTGAAGGGATCTTTGCTGCTACGAAAACACCACTTGAAACAAACCTCTCAAAATCAAGTGACATCAACATCATTAGGGACAGAATCCAAAGCATAATAGTGGACCATATCTAATGCTAAGGGCACAAGAATACTTCGCACAAAGCTCACCTTTAAATGTCTAACAGGTTCAGGAGTTGTAAAAAAGTTACCTCATTTATGTTAGGGATGATTAGATCAACAACCATATTGGGTGTTTCCAACCACCAAGGGGAGTGACATGTCCCATTTTAGCACATCAATCCATAGGTGTGTGTGATAATGTTGGTTATTGTTAAAATTGGCAACTAGGGCCAAACTCCATGTGGGTCATCTTATTTATGGCAACTGATACTTTTCTTGGATTCCTCTTGCTGAGAGGTGTAGGTTTGATCTAAAGATCATTCGATTCCGACAAGTATTCATGGAGATATGAATTTATTTGTGTTATGTGACAATTCGTCAAGGTCAGCCAGCAACCAAATTGCCCCCACTTGTGCTCAACGTTTTAGTATAAAAAGAGGTGGCTTGCTAGTCACTTGGAAACACACTCTTCTTGTGATCTCTTCCTCTCCACTTGTCTTTGGGTTTTGGTGGGAGGAGAGATCCTAAGAGAATACACTACCCTAAGAGGAGCTACCCTAGATGCTGCCATGGGAAAGAAGGATCTACGCAACCCTTAGAAGAAGATGCCCTAGCTCTACGCTGTCATGGAGAAGACATGCCCTAGATCTAGATGCAGTCAAGGGAGAGAAGGCTCTACGCTGCCCTAATATGATAGAAGCCTAACATGGAGGAAAACTCTTATGATGGAGTCTACACAAGGTTCTACGCTGTCCTAAATGGGACCTTTCTACACAACAATAAGAAGCCTAAGTATGTTGCCCTTAATGTTGTCATAGATCCTAAGACGTTGCCTAAAATCTGTCTTAGAAGAATCATGGTTGCGGATCAATAAAGGCCTAACGTTGTCCCCTATAATGATGACCTTAAGGCCTAACACAATCATGAAGGAGGACAACCCTAAGGCATTTAAGGAGAGGTCTACATGCTGGTCTAAAAGAGACCTAGCAATAGTTCTGTGTATGCGCTTGTCTCAGTTCGAATGCACTCTAAATGCTGGCCGTATTTCGCAACAAAAAGAAGGGCTCTATGCTGACCTAACCGCAGTACTCCTAGGAGATATAATCCGCAGTTATTGAGGGTTCTAAGCAGCAAGAGATGGGTTCATGTACGCTGGAAAGTGGACGTCTTAAATAGCTCTAGGCACAGTCAAAAGGAAGTGTATCCAAGAGTGCCCTAGCCATAGTCATACCACAACTATATGATGCCTAATCTGACATGACAGGGACAACGTCAAAGGGAAGGTCTGGAAGCCACAGTAAGGAGGCCTAAAGAGGCCCCAATCTCAGACGTGAAGATGCTCTCATCAGCTGTCACATCTATACTGCTATTCCAAGCTTGTATGAGGTTCAGTTGGGAGCAACTTTCATTAGATTAGAGTGCTAAGTAGCTAACTATAGCCTAATTTCTTTGCTAGGCTGAAAGCCATAGCAAGCAACTAAGGCTGGTATGCATTTGCAGCAAGAGTATTACAGTAGCATGATGTATTGCAGTATGCAGCATATGTGACAGTGAGGATGGGTGCAACATGGTGTAGTATGGTGCAACACAATGGTACAACATGGTGATGATGGGCATGGATGCCGAGAAACAACACGATGCATTGCAGCAACTTGTTGATGATGGGTACAACATGATGATGAGGTACTACTCAGTGATGGGAGCAACATAGTGATGAGAGAAGCTCAGTGATTGGGTGCAGCACACTGTCATGTGCAACATGATGATGAGGTGCAGCATGATGAGTCACCTTGTAGGATCAGTTGAAGCAGTATGTCTTCACTGGAGTTCAGACCAGTTGCCTCATGTGTTATCTTCATAGAGAAGATCTCTGCTCTTATTTTGTCAAGTCAAAATGTTGACTTCTGATGTATATGCACTATCTCTCGCTCTGCTAAACTATTGAAGAACATAAGAAGAATTGATAAAGGGTTTCCCCACACGGGGGTTTGTCCCTGGCTGGTGCCACATCTTGTGTCCTCTTGTCTTGGCTTGTTTCTGCGATTTATTTTTATGTTCTATCTACATTTTACTATCATGCTAAATGTGCTTGCTAATCTGGAATTGATATTGAGCTAATATGGAAAGTTGAAGTAAATTTGCTCTCAGCATAGAACATACCTAAAATTAACAGTTATGAAGTGGGAGAGACTTTAAGGTAGGTGCCATAGCCATGAGACCAGCCAATGGGGGTCCAACATCCTGAGTGTATTGATGTAAGGAGGCAGCATTCGTGGTGGCACGAGTTACCCCTTTTCTCGGTGTACTTTTTCCACCCATATGGTGCACCTTTTACTTTAATGCTTTGTCTTTATTTGGTGCATAGCCTAGGAGCCAAAGCTTGCTTTTATATTCTTCCAATACCCCCTTAAGATGTAGCAATTTCTCACTCATTGGGGTTGGGACATTAAAAAAATGTTCTTTTGCATTAAATGCTTGAGGAACCTGGTGATGGCTAATGAGGGGGTTAGAACACATGCTAGGATTTTGCCGATGCACTAAGTATTGTCCCAATCATCTTCTGCATTTTACATTTTCTTTCATTGTGGCATTATATGCTTTGAACTTTCTTTCAACTGCATTGACCTACGGGGCCAAGTTCCGGGCCTTGACTCAAGCATGTGGATAAAAGATGCCAATCCCAATGACCCATGACTACCAACCAAAAAAATGGACATGGATAATAGTGGTAAGTATGGATTATCTTTGACACACTATATCAATTAGAGCCTCCTCAATAGTGCCCTTCCTAAACCCTAAGGTCTCAAAGGAGGTCCCACTAGACTAGAGTTAAAGACTAACCTCCCAAGTGAAGTGTGGGAACAAGAATACAATCGAGATCAATGAATCATCCAGTTTTCCCCGTGATCCATATCAATATGCCCATAACATTAAATGAAAGCACATGATTGCAAGAATGGTTAGAGTACTTGCCGAGAGATGACCCACCTTCCTTCATGATGAAATGCCAGATAGGAGAGAGATTTGACTAGAGAAATGGGTGGAAAACTCTTGCATGTTGTTATGTGTTGATCATCATGGGGCCGCTGATTGGATGGCTGTCAAATGAGGAGAAAATTAACAACACTATTCAATTTGCCTCCTTTCTTAGCGGTTGACTTGGAGGATCTATACTGAATGGGTTTAAGACCTAGGAGGGTCTTATGTTCCAAGTTCCAACCATGGCATGCATTCTTCTTCTTTGTTTGTGTTTTACCTCATGATCCTCCTCTTACACTGTAGGTTGTGAAGTTGCTTCTAGTGCCCGATCACCAGTTATCTTTTCTTGCGTGTGAGGCTCACACCTTATTTATCCTCATAGTAAGAGGTCAAATTACAATCCCTTCCATATGGCATGGAATGTTGGCTTTATCTATTGGTATATAACCCTATCATAATGATTGCCATAGACAAAGAAATGGACAACAAACAACATTTCCATTACCTTTCCATTTCCTGACTCTGTATTGGAGAAATGGTACCATGCCATACTGTTCTAGTAATTGTGGTTTTGCTTTCTAAAGAAAACTTTTAGAGTCACCATATCATGATGCCCTTCATTGTTAAACTCTTCACATCATTGGGGTTAACTTGGGGATGTCAAGGGGGGATTGACGCATTTTTGTCAGTTTCCTTGGACACGCTAGGTGTTAGTGCTTTTTTTTTGGTTGGATATGAGCATGTTTTCTTGATTGCTATGCATTTCTTGTTTGAGCTAGTAGGTCTATTGTTCATCTTTTTATTGTTATCCTTGATTGCATGAATGTCTTCACATAGTATTTGTGGTAAGTTTTCTTCACGTTTGTCTAGCATATTCTTCTAGATAAAGGGCTAATAACCCATAACACTTAGTGGGCATTTGATATAATTCAACCTTATGCTACATCACTTTTTCTTTAACCCAAATTTATATGGCCTTAATGCAGTCTTGTAATAGGTTGACATATTTGGATATATTTCTATTTGGCCACAGACTAAAATCCTTAAGTGGCTTAAGAGAGAAACTTGTCAAAGAGTTCTACGACTTGTCTAAGCAACCCAGTAAGGGCATATGAATGGTTGAAATTCAACTAGCACAAAGTTTTAAAATGCCAATTGTATTAATATAGAATCCATCAAAGAAACATAAAACATTGGAGGATTACTTTTTGAACATCCACAAGCCTTTGTTGATGAGTTAATTGACATGTGCAATAGCAAACTAAATCGAGAGATAGCCCATTTTAAGTGCGTGGAATGAAATCTCCATATATTCAATTGCCAGTGACTAGATCATTGCCTTAGGTATAATGTGCTCAAGGACATATCCTACTACAGTAAAGTTATTTATAATATTACATAATTCCATGTATTTTGGATTGATAAGTACTTTTGGTTTTAAGGAACTACCTAGTAGTACACTTTGGGGAGCAATTTTACGTTTATTTGGGCTCCAATTGCTTCAGCCACATCACCTAAAGCATGCAAATGATTGTTGGATGGTTCCAAGTGTTGAAATTTGTAACTATGGTTCGTCTTCATAATGTATGTTTGGCCACTTGATGTATTTATATTGATTATTGTAAAGCATATTTAAATGCTTAAGTCAAAAGAAAATTATATTTTGAGTCAAGTGCCATTTGGACTTTTGAAAGAAGAAAATTTGAAATTTTTGGCATCCAAGTTTGTCAAGCTGGCCTCCCTCCAAGTCAAGTCGGTCCAGTGAAAAGGATACAACAATTCAACCCAACAGATCACTGTATAAAGGCAACTCGACCTCATTCTCTCACCACCAATTGACACTCTCTCAAGAAGACAATTTCTGGGCATCGTAGCGAAGATCAAAAAGGACAAGAAGGATGGAAATAAGGACAAATTCAATCTCTTTCTCTTTCTCTCAAGCTCACACGTGGGGATAGATTCTCTCTCTCTGCAGTTCACATATTTCTGGGCAATGTCTATTGCAAGGGCCGAAATTTTTGTGCAGTCACTAGGGGTTGAAATTCTAGGATTTTGGCAGTTGCAGGAGGGCCTAAACTCTGGGTTAGATTAGGCAGAGCGAAGTGCTGGAACAGGTTGGGAAGACTTGACTTGGAGGGGTTGACCAGGTTTGACCATAGGTTTAGTTATGTCTCTTGTTAAACATAAGTATAGCTCTATGGAAAAGGTTGTTGGGTTTCCCCCTTGGTGGGTTTTCCCAGGGTAAATCTTGTCTTCTCTTTGTGCTTTGTGAACTCTACTATTCTATTTTTCTTTTAGTGACTGAATTTCTGAAGTATAATTTTTGAATGATATATTAGAGTAATTTAAAGAAGATCAACATCAAAAGTAATTATCAAATTTTCAGAAATATTGTGCTAGTCTCAATTGCACTTAATAAATCAATACCAAGGCCGCTATTGGTATAGAAGCCCTTCCTCAAGGGTGGTGTTACTGATTAAACTAGCACTTGAAATCCAAAGTCCAATGGGAAACTTAGTAGGGATGCCAACATCATCTCACGAACCCTCTCCTCACTTAAGATTGACTCTTGTTTGGTACACAAGAGGGGTGTCCCTAGGTTAATATTTCTAAAACTTAATGGAATTATGTTCGAGGTGATACAAAGAGAAGCTTTAGTAAAACGTATTTTTGTTTATAGCAAATAAAGTGAATGGAGGATTGAGACTAGCATCAGTCCACAAGGGAAATGGAGTCAAGATAACAATAAAAGAGGGTCAAAATATGTGGTGAATGAACAATCAAGTAATTACAAATGCACCATGACCAATCAACATGGAAATAAGGATAATGAGAGTAAATGAGGGCCCTACTCATGGTACACCATCACAACCACAACCTTGAATACAAGATAACAACGTGCAACTGTGAAATAATCAAGAAGGTGTAACATGGAATCATGAGCCAAGAGGACAAAGATTGAATGCCCTTTAAAGGGTGATCAACCACAAACACTTTCAACTACAATCCCATGAAAACAAATAAGCCAAAAATCTGCTCCATACTTGATCTAGAATTAAAGTTAGCATCCCTGTTAATTCCTTCTCATATGAGAACAATTGCACATCTAGAGATCATTTTTGGCATCAAATTGCATGGCAACTCTACATAAAGCCTAATTATCCATGAGACAAAAGAGAGAGAAAATGATAACCACACATAAACTTGCATGTTGATTTAATTGCTCCAAATTGATCTTCAACTAGGCTCCAAAGATTTTCCTTATTAATCTTCCCATCCCTCAGAATGGAGCGAGAAAATACTTATATAGGTTTCAACTCATCTCATCTATAATAAATAGTATTTGTGTTTTCTAGATCCACTTATTTCTCCTAGGAAATATTAGAAAAACATTAAAAAATTTAAAATAACACATAAGAGGGCCTCTCAATACCAAAATACCCTCATACTAGAATAATGAGGCGACATAAGTGAGGGTGCCACATGTCTTCATCCTCAAAGAAGATGCTCATGCTGCTATTAAATTTTTTGAACACCAATAAATTAGCAAATTACTTCCTAGTAATTTCCTTGCCAAAAATAAATTTTAAATTTAGCTTATTCAATAAAATGCATACAATGGGATTTTCAACTAGTAAAATAAAATTATAGCAAAAGCAAGTGAAACCAATTACCATACATGCTCACATAAATATTTATGCCTTTCAATCTAGCTTCTCATTCAAATAATATTAAAGCTTACAGACGCTACCTTATTGGGAAAATGGCTCACTTAGAAAGCAATACAAGCTACAACAAAATTTTTGAAATTAACTGGGCACCTGTACAACCCCTCCCAAAACCCTTGAATCAACCCTCGACCCACTGTTGGTTGCTTTGCAAGTTGTATGACCTATACGACTTGCCTTGGATGCTATATAGCCACCCTGGACATCCACTTTGTGCCCTCAACCTATTGTGTGGCCCTTGTACGACCTGCTGCACCTTCTACAAATTGTCAACCTATTGTGTGGCCCTTGTACGACCTGTTGCACCTTCTACAAATTGACTTGACTAGTATGACGACACTCCCTTTTAGTCAGGAATTATTCTACACCACTCCAAGTTTGTCTGTAAAATAGAAACATCCCTTCAACCAAGGGTGTGGTCAAAACGTCCACAACTTGCTCATCTGTGGAGATATATTAAATCTTAACTATTCCCTTCTGGATCCTGTCTATGATGAAGTGATAACTGATCTCAATATGCTTAGACCTATCATGGAACATTGGACTCTTAAAGAGTTTGATACAACTCTGATTATCACAGTTTATCAATAGAGGCTCCAACTCCTGATCAAACAACCCTGCAAGTAACTTGCAAAGCCAGATGGCTTAACGACTTGCCTTACTTGCTGCCATATACTCTGCTGCAGTTGGACTGAGTGCTATTGGAGTCTACTTCTTGCTGAACTAAGATATCATCATTGATACGAAGCTAAAGCAACACCTTGAGGTGCTTTTCCTGTTTGTTGCACTACTTGCACAATCTAAGTCTATATATCCTTGTAGCTTCACTCTAGCACCACCAGGATACCTTATACCATACTCTATTGTACCTCTCAAGTACCTGAGCACATGCTTCACTGCCACCCAATGCACCTGCCTCGACTTCACCATGAATTGGCTTAAGGTTTTCTTAACAAAACATATATTTAGCCTAGTTTTAACCATATACATCAAGGACCTTATCAACAATTTATACAACATGGGATCTACCAACTGTGAATTTGAAGTCACAGTCTTCTTCAGATTGGTCTAGCCATAGGCCTACATTCCTCCATCCCGAATCTCTACTGCATATTTCCCTTGACCAAGGAAGTTTTCTCCTAACTTCTGCCATACCTCTAACTCCAAGAAGTAATGTATCAAGCCAATGTCCTTCATCTGGAACTTTGTAGCTAAATCCACTTTGCACCTTGTTATGAGCTTTTTCGCACTAGTGAGAAACAAGTCATCCACATACAAGACCAAGATAAGTGGATAAGTTCCTAAAAGTATGAAGTACATGTTAGTATCTACTTCACTCTTGATGAAGCCCATGTTTTGCAAGTATCCATCAATCCTAGAATTCCACGCCCTCGGTGCCTACTTGAGTCTCTATAAGTCTTTCGTAAGCTTGCACACATGAGACTCTCTCCCATGTACCTCAAAGACTTGGGGTTTTTCTATGTACACCTTCTCCTTAATAACCTCGTTGAGGAACATTGTCGTCACATCCATCTGATGTTATCCTCCACTCCATGACTGAGGCAGTGGATATGACAACTTGAATGGAAGTATATCTAATGACTAGAGAAAATGTCTCTTCATAGTCTACTACCTCTTTCTGGGAGAACGATCTTGCCATAAACCTTACTTTAAACTTCTTGATGCTACCATTTCCTACATGCTTGATTTTGAAGAGCCACCTAGAACTCACCACTAACTTCCCCTTCGGTCTTGGCACTGCATCCCATACATCATTCTTCATGATGGAGTTGTATTCCTTGCCATAGTGTCTCGCCATACCTACTAGTTTGCTGCTTCCTCAAAATTGGAAGGCTCAGAATCAATGATGCTAGTCATAAGTGCCATATAGTTAAGAAACTTCCTTGGAGGCTTGCTGTACCTGAATGAGTTCCTAGGAGCCTTAACATGCTCTGGAGCATCCCTCGATCTTTGTGGGAACCATCAAGGTCTCATAACAAAACTGAAAAGAGCTATAGACTCCTCCTCCTCCCTTGAAGGTTGACTCCATGAACTAGAAACCTCTGAACGATATTCGACCTTCAGAGCCTCTTGCTCCTCTAATTCTATTATCAGCAGGTGCTCATGCAACTCCCTAGATGCTAAGTTCTCGTCAAACTTCACATCTCGACTCACAATTGTCTTCCTCTATGCTAGAATGGAGATCATGTATGATTTTGAAGTCTTGCTATACCCCACAAATATGACCTTCTGGCCTAAGGGCCCCATCTTTGTCCTCTTCTTCGCAGACACTTGGATGTATATTGGACAACCAAGGATGTGAAAGTTCCCTATCTTTAGCGTCACCCCAATGAATGCCTCCTATAGAGTCTTTCCCCCCAAGATTTCTGTGAGGACTCCTGGTTTGAACATACTCTACCGTATTGCATGCCTTTTCCCAAAAAAGCATAGGAAAATCCTAGTCATGAATCATAGCCTTGGAAGCTCCGATGATGGACCTGTTCTTTCTCTCCGTAATCCCATTCTGCTGTGGGTTGTAGGAGATTGTTAACTCCCTCTTGATCCCTGCTTCCTTGCAAAAATCCTTGAAGTCATTAGAAGTGTACTCACCCCATTGTTGGACTCTTGATCTTTCTTTTTGCCTCATTTTCCACAAGAGCCTTAAACCCCAAACTCCTGAAATTGATGAAAAATATCATCCTTGGTCTTCATAAAGTAAATCTAGGTTTTCCTAGAGAAGTCATCAATGAATGTCACATCGTACAAATCTCCCGGTACTGATGCTACTGACATCAATCCACAAACATCTAAACTAATCAGATCCAAGATCCCATTGGACCTATTCTCATTGCTTTGGAAAGTAGTCTTGGCATTCTTTCCAAGTGCACACCCTCTACACATTCCCTACTGCTTGATGCTAAATTCTGGAAGACTAGTGACAATCTCCCTCATAATCGACAATGCCTTGTAGTGCAGGGATCCCATCCTTCTATTCCTTATGTCAGATAGGTTGTCATTACTATGCACCAAGGCCTGAATTGACTTCACTTGTAACTTGTATATATTTCCATATCTAACCCTAATGAAATCTGATGTGTAAGGGCTATATCCCTTTGTACAAATGAGTACTTTCCTTTTTTGAAACATAATGACAAAACACTTCTCCTCCATAAATGAAACTAAATTCATTCTAAGTCATAGTACATATATCATGCCCTTGGCTTCTAATAAGCCACATGAATCGAGTTGGAACAAAATAGTCCCTGTTACCCAACAAAAGTTGGTGACCCCATAGGAAATTTTTTCTTCTAGATTTGTCTTTAGTCGGTAGCCAACAACCCCTAGCCACCAGTGTAGCCGATGTAATGTGCCACTTAATCACTGCTCCCTGAGCGAGTCATATGCCCCCTCGCCCATCTATCGAGAGCATATGTTTGAAGGTGTGCAATACAATCCTAAAGGTATATTTTTCATTGTGCAATCAAGTGCTTATGCTTGTTTGTCCTTGGGCATATTGGGCATGGATTATTAGGTGACTTGGAAGGAGGGGTTTTGACTGTAGTTATGTTATATCACCTTAAATGGGGGGCTTAATCCTCAATCCTTGTCCCATGGGATCTCCCCTATTGGCTTATAGCTTCAGGAAGGGCACTACTTGGGAAACCCCAATTTTGTTAGCAAGATCCTGTTTTCCCATTTCACATTTTCACTCCCCGAAGCACATGACAAGCCCTATTTCATCCTCTTCCCTCTCTGGGTCCACATGACCACTGGGACCACAAGGCACTGGTATACCCCCTCTCGTTGTCCACATGTTTGGTTCGGGCCTGGAAATGTTGCCTCAGAGGTTGATGCAGCTAAAAGAACGTTAAAAGCATATCATGGCCACAAGCGAGAAACAAAAGAAAAGAATATTATAAAATGCAAAAGATGGTTGGGACATCAAAATAACACGTGGGAAAAAGCCCAACATGAGCTCTACCCCTTATCCTTATGGCCATCACCTTGGTTCCTAGGGCCCGTGAGTGCCCTCAATGTCATTAAGGAACCCATGCATGTCCCAACCAGTGGTGGGTGATGAACTGGCCCTCCTTAAGGGGGTAACAAATGCTTATATCATACATAACATGCTCTCATCTCTTGGAGGCTTGAACTGTAATACAAAGAAAAATCAAGAAAAGGGAAAAGGCTAATGAAGAAGGGTGGAAAAACAAAGGCCGGGGTAACCCATGTATCCATGACTGCTCCATCCTACATCTATACATTTAAATATGTGGACATCCTTCGTCATTATCATCCTTGAACCCATGGCATTTGGCTTTGAGACCCTTGTGTCCTTATCCATCTCATCAATGGTCATATGACCCCTATCAATTGAAGGATGTACTTTGGACTTGTCTTTCCCCTTAGGGGTTGGGGACACCTAATAGGGTTGTTTATTAGCCACTCCTACCTAAGGAAGTAACACTCTTACAAGCTTAAAGCCCCAAATTTGAAAGGGAAGCCCATTATGAAGTCTCAATATGCCCTTGATTAACAAGCTTGGTTCACTTAGATGCACTAATGAATTATTGTTCTTGACATTGAGGAAACACATTGGATCTTATATGTAATTGGCAGGTGGTTTCATCATGGGTTGGGAAACTTAATTAGGGCCCAAGGCCACCAGAGGATCATATTGACACTCTTAGAGAAAGTGTTGAGAGCCGTGGGATTCCATCATGTGTTAGAGCATCATTTCATGTCATGGGTACCTTCAGCACCTTTAGTAGTTTTTTCATTGCCCCACATTATTCGCGATATGATGCACTTCGACCAGTGTGCCCCGACCGACTTAGCATGATTATGGCAATTGATCCAAGGCTCAAAGGAGGTTTATCTCACCTTTGAGACTTGGGAAGGTAGGCACCATCATCAAAGGCCTCATTTGGAGTAGTGTACAAACTTTCGTTCATCCGGAGACCCATGAGACCAGTATTTGTGCCCCAAACCCACTTTGGGGCCCCACATGGTGTATTGCATGGAAACCAAGAGGCCACCCCCTTGTTTGAGATTTATAGAGCCCTCTCTCACATCTTGGCACAAAGAGGACTCAACGTGGCCCTCCAACGACCCTACATTAACATGACATCACCATTTCAGCTAGCTCTTGGATGGTTAATTCATAATTTATCATAGCTACTTGGTCGGCTTGTGACCAAGGCCTTTATTTTGCACATTTTTATAATGTTAGGGGCTTTAGGATAGAAATTTAACCTCTAAGGTCTCATATAAATAGAACTTGCTCTCATTTGTGAGAGAGTATTATCATCGCTTGGGATTTTCAGCCCTCTTAGGCAATTTCACACTTTTTCTCTTGGAGCTTTTTGAGTATCTTGGATGCACTATGATATTTGGAGTTGATTTTTGATCTTGTATTGGAGCTACTTCTTGAATATGGATGGATGTATTGCATGGTTATCTTGTAAGTTCTCTCGTCGATGAATTGCTTTTTTGCAAATTGTCTAATGTATGTAATTGCTGCAACTAGAGTAAATGTTATTGTGCCCTAATTCCGATGAAGAAAATTTTGAAAGCTATTTGGTTGGCTCTTGCATATATTATTCATGATATAGCATGCAATGAATGTTCCTAGTGATGAAATGTTATTTTTCTTCATGAAACTCCATTTTCTAATAGTAAGTAATTGTCGAAGGTTGGTAGCTATGGCATCAACTTTTAACCTCCTCGAAGACAAATTTGGCCTATCTAACTCATCTAGGACTCCATAAACCAAGTGAGAAGGCACTGGCCTAAGTCGTTTGGTGATCAACTCTTCTTTTCTCCATCTTTTCTCCTCAAATTTTCGACCCCTCTTTCCTAGGACAACTAGCTAGCGCATCAAGCGAAATCTTTTGGAGAGTTACTTTTTGGATTCTATTTGGACAAGACTCTTCCTTGAGGTCTTTCCTAGAGGATCTTCAATTTTGGTTGTTTTCTCACGGTAATCCATCCACAAATTACTGTTCCCTAGGAGTGCCCTGTTACCGCTCAAACTAGAAGAGGGCCTAAAGGGGACTCCTAAAGGGACAAGTGCTAAATCAAGGGCAACAATGGAGACTTAGCCCACTATCACCTCAGTTAAGACTCCCTACTCTTTACATACTTTAACTGATGGGAGGAGACCAGGTATATAGAAAGTCACTTGTGAAGGATGAATCAACAAATGGATGTGAAGTGACCTTAATGATCCTTTTCCTAGAAGGATGTTAAGAATGGAGCTTGCTTTCTCTTTAAGCAAGGTACAAAACTTTCTAGGAGAAGGAGGTGAGGATTTAGGGATAGGTTTAAGGAATATGTCTTGTAAAGGAGCTTCCCATCCCAAAAATCCTTATTGAACTTGGTTTTGTAAGTGGTTCTTGAAGAATTAACGTTTCAAAGGCATGGGACCACACGAGACCAAGTGGACCCAGGTTAGGTTAAGGGGAGAGAGTTTAGCAACTGATGATGATCTTAACCTAAACAAGGGGAAGGATCAAACAAGAATTTCCACCTTAAAGGTGTCAAATTGATCGTATGAGGTACTAGCCTAGGGAACACCGGGGCAACGTTTGATCTTAGAGCTAGGGCTTGGGATATCTTACAATCCCACCGTTAGAATTTATTCAAATTTGGAGGAGACCTTGAGGAAACACCAACGCAGTGGAGGCTAGAAAATCAAACTTTTATATGGCTACTTTGTCGGGAAAGTGATGCCCTAAGTGGCCAGCATGGCTAGACCTAGAAAAGAGGGAAAAGGTAAAGAAAAAGGTTTAAGGTGGTCACCTTATGGTGGACCAGTGCCTAATTCCCTTTGGGGATATGGAGTCAGGAAGAATTATGAAGAAGGATCTCGTTTCTAGCTCAAGGAGGTTCTAAGAGCAACTTCGTCCAATGTTAGAGCCGAAAAAGAAAGTGACCTTAAAGCTTTTATACTTCGCTTGCAGATGAATATGGCTTATCAAGATAAATTTGATCTCTAGGACAATTCATTCAACAAACATGGCCCATACATGCATATATGCTATATAGAAACATAATTCCACAATGAAGCAGTAAATGTATGCAACAATTAGCCCTAAAATAGCGAAAATCCCATGATCAATGTATGTGACAAAGTAAAAGAAAATAGCATCAAAGTCGTACTTACATGTAAGAGAATATATCCAACCATCAATACATTTGCCAATAAAGAAGCTCCAAGATAAGAAAATCCTATCCAAACATCAAAATTCATCCATGCTCCAATTTGTCCTCCAAGAAAGAAATGCAAGACTTTCAAGAGAGAGAATGATCCAATCCAAGTGATCATACAAATGAATTCATGTCTCTCCTATTTATACACTCATTAGGAGTTCAAATTACCTAATTTGAGCCTACATTAGCCCATCAACTAAAATAATGTGCAAATAACTATCTATTTATGACAAGCCCACCAAACTAGCTCATAAATAAAATAATAAGCCTCCCAAGAGGTCGAGTGATTAATGATGCATGTCGTTGGGCTATCTAAGAGGCCCGATGAAGTCCATAAGTGCCAAAATGATGAGTTGGACTTCCAAAAGTAATGGACAAGGGGTTGGCCCCTTGTTCTCCACATAATAAACCTATGGTGCTCCCAATGGATGTGAGGGCACACAAGTGACCTCATGGGTCTCCAAGTAAGTCGAAGATGCCTGTAGACCATCTGTAAGGGCTCGGATGATGGTGTAAATGATGCCACATCAACATACAAGTCTTGGGTCATCTGCCAAGTGCATGGTACAACTGTGAGGTAGGCTGGGTAAAGGTGAACCAGGTGCATCTTCCTCGTCCAACAGGTGAATCTCGAGCAATATCTGAACATCGCTGGGGATCCATGGAGTGCTGTCTACTGCTGTGGAGGCCTATGGCTCTCAAGACGCACCCTACACGTGTCAATGTAGCCCTTTGGAGGGTTAGGACCCCGTATAGGGAGACAAAACCCAAGATGGAGACCACCTGCAATCTTGCATAAGATTCAATGCGTCCCCTAGCCTTCCAGTACAACAAGTCATCAAGGAAATCGAGTAAAAGAGCTTACAAACCATGGACCACAAGTGGGGACTTCATAATGGCCTGTCCTTCAATAATGGGCTTTGGCAGGTGCTGATGTCTCCAAGTTCCAAATGGGGTTAACCGGGTATCCAATTAGGTGGTTTCTACTTGTAAAGGGGATAATATGTCCAAGGTACATCCTTTAAAAGGTGGTGGTATGTGATAATGAGATGGATGGAACAGGGAATGAAAAGGGGCAACCCTGGGCCACATGCTGGGGTACAAGTGTAGCTAGTAAAAGGGAAGCCCACACTTGGGTATATAATGTATAGGCGGGAGCAATCATGGTACATGAGGTGCCTCGGCCTTGATTTTTCCACCGTTCCTTATATGCCTTTTGCCTTTTTATGATTTTTATTTAATTAACTGCTCGAGGCTTAAGGGGTAAGAGCATGATGTGTGAGATATAGTAGTGTATACCCCCTTTTAAGGTAGAGCGATTCATTTCCCACCAGAGGTTGGGACAATCATGGGTTCCTAAATGATAAATGGGGCTCATCTAGGGCGTGATGGCCATGATGATGGGGTAGAGCTCATGTATTGGCTTTTGCCCACGTGCTAAATGTGTTTGTCCCGGCCATATTTTGCATTTTTTGGTACATTTTCCTGTTGAATGTGGCCAATTATGCTTTTCTTTTCTTTTCAGTACATCAACCTTCGGGGCATCATTCTAGGCCCGACCCAAGGTGTGGGTTAGGGGAAGGGGAAAACTAGCCCTATGTGTACCTAGTGGAGGAATGTGGACCTAGATGGGAGAAATGATAAATGGGGCTATAATGAGCGGAAATGGGGTAATATATATGGATGAGGAAGCGGAACCACGCAACCAAAATCAAAGTTTCCCATGAAGTACCATCCCTAAAGCCAAAGGGTCAGTAAAAGAGATCCCACAGGACTAGAATCTAAGATTAACATCCAAAAGTGGTCTAGGAGACAAGAGCACAGATCTAGTCCATTCTTTCCGGCGAATCCCCCCATTAATCCATGCCCAAAAGTGTCCATGATAAGTAAACTACAATACTCAATTACCAAATGATAAGGCAAACCTTTAGGTTCAGGAGGCTCACCTTCATACATACGATCATGGAAGATGGGTGAGGGACCACATGGTTGGCTCAGGTGGCGGAGAAGTGGCACAACGAGTTAGTTGGTGGCTAATGGGGTTGTTCGCTGCCGGCTGAGGACCATCTTGGATTTTCTTTTTCTCCTTGGGGTATCACCCACAAAATGGTGGGTAATATCTGGCTCCAATTGGGACGTGATCTCTCGAAGAAGTGAACGAAGCTACTTGAATGAGAGGTCACGAGCATAGTTGCAGGAATCGCCCCCCCCCGGATCCTAAGCCGGAATCGCGACCCGTACGGAATCGTTCCGGAATCTCCAGGCGAAGCGCGATTCCGAATTTTAGGTGGCGCGATTCCTATTTTTAAAAACGATTCCTGCCATTTAGGTTGCGTTGCCCCCGGAATCGCGCCTCGGAAGGCGATTAGGGCAAGAGGTTGCGCCACGCAACCTGCCCGGAAGCGCACGCCACCCGCACGCCACCCGGGCGCAACCCGCACGCAACCCGGGCGCAACCCGCGGGGCAGAAAAATAAACATAATTTTTTTTTAATTTCTTTTAAAATTTAACTTAACTAAGCATGAGGGGGTGGGTTAGGGTGAGTTTAGGGTGAGTTTAGGGTGACTTTAGAAAAGAATAAAGCCCCCATTCTCTTCTCATTTTCTCACTTTGAGTTTATGAGAGTTGGAGAAGAGAAGAGAGGAGAGGAGAAGAGAAGAGAGGAAAGGAGAGGAGAAGAGAGGAGAGCTTGGAGGAGTGAAGAAGGAGGAGCTAGGAGAAGGAGGAGGAGCTTGGAGCAAGAGCTTGGAGGACTTCATCTACAAGAGCTAAAGAGGTAAGTTCAAAGCCCAAACTCCCTTGTTTTTTTGAAAAAAAAATTGTATTTTTCTCCTCCCTCTCCTACTCTTTCCCATTGTTTCTACTTGCTCCTTTATTTACAGGTTGTCCACCACCTATATCCATATTCCAAGATGGTGTTCTTTTGGCTTCTATGTATCATTCCACTCTTGATTTTAATGATGGCAAGGGTGAGGAATAGAGGGGAAGAGGAAGGGGATGAACTTGGTCCTAATAGTAGTGACCCAATGTATGATGAGGAGGAAGGGTTTGAAGAGGAAGGGGATGAACTTGAAGGGGACACTGAAGCACAAGATGGGAAAGGTACATCAAATCCCTTGTGGAACTATGTGACCAAACTTGATGGGGGAAAGGGTGGTGGATCTTACAAATTTGTGTGCCCTCATGGTTGTCATGGAGGGAAACCATATACGGGTTCATATACCCGTCTGAGGAGGCATCTTTGTGGGGTGCTGGACAGTGATGAAAAAAAGGGTTCTGTGGGGGTACAAATTTGCCCAAACATTTCAACTGAACAAAGAAGAAAATACATCCAAATAGAGATGGCTGCACAACAAAAAAACAAGAAACAAAAAACTCATTCTGAATCAAGTGCAACCTCTAAATTTGGTAGTTGCCCATCTCCTCATGGTACTTCTGCAACCTCTGGAGGTAGAAAAACAATAGGGGATTTCCTTAATGTTGCTGGGAGGGATGATGTGGATGGAAAGATAGTCCGTTTTCTTTGTGCTTGCGGTGTACCATTCAATGTGCTTCGCTCTCCCTATTGGCATGAAATGGTAAAGGCCATCAATGAAGCCCCAAAAGGATACAAGGCCCCCAACTATGAGAAAGCTAGAACAGTGTTATTAGAAAGAGAAAAATCTAAGGTTCAAAGAGCTTTGACACGTTTTACACATGAGTGGGTGGATTATGGGGTATCCATTGTATCAGATGGGTGGACAAATATTAGAAACCAACATTTGATAAATGTTCTTGGTGTTTCTTCTAGTGGTGCAGTATTTATTGCATGTCATGACTCCTCCTCCATCAGTGCAACTGCACAAAACATTGCAGATCTCCTATTGAAATCAATCAAAGATGTTGGTCCGAATAATGTGGTTCAAGTGATCACAGATAATGCAGCAAATTGTAAGGCAGCAGGAAAAATTATTGAGCGTACTCATCCACACATCTTTTGGTCTGGGTGCCTGGTTCACACATTGAACCTTTTGATGCATGATATTGTGAAACACAAAGATTGTGGGTGGATTGCTGATGTTTACAGGAAAGGGAAGCAGCTCATTAAATTCATCACAGGGCATACAAGGGTAAACTACTTCTATGGCACTTACTCCAAGTTGCAATTGCTTAAAATTGCAAAGACAAGATTTGCTAGTTATTACCTCACCTTTAGGCGGCTAGTGAGGGTGAGACAAGCTTTAACTAATCTAGTGTGTGCTGAAACATGGGATGAAATTAACAATGACACAGATGGTGCTAATGTAGTCAAGGACACTGTTCTTGACACTTACTTTTGGTCACAGGTTAAATATGTTTTGCAATTCACCAAACCAATTTATTACATGATCAAGTTTGCAGATTCAGATTGACCAGTAATTGGGGAGGTGTATGAGCAAATGGATAGCATGTTGGGGCAGATTAAAGACATTGTTGAGCCTAGAGATACCACCTTGTACAATTATATTCGTGTAGAGGTGCAAAACCGATGGGAAATGCTAAATATTCCATTGCATGCATTAGCATATGTTTTGACACCTAAATACTATCATCCATCATGGCTTTCAAAACCATCACCTGGGGGGGGAAGCAGGAAAAAACCACACCAAGATAGAGAGGTTCACGAAAAATATATGGCTGCATTGAGTAGATTAATCCCTGATGATGAGGAGGCTGCATTGGTACGGAGACAGGTGAGCAACTATACGCTCAACACTGGTCCATTTGGGAGCATGCATGCAATTCAAGATCGAGAGCATTTTTCTGCTCTTGAGTGGTGGAACATGCATGGAGGGGGTACTCCACTTCTACAGAGTTTGGCATTGCGGGTGCTATCACAGGTGGTAAACACTTCTTCTGCAGAGAGGTGTTGGAGCTCTTATTCTTTCATCCACAGTGTTAAAAGGAACAGGTTGAGTTTAGACCGGGCAGAGAGCTTGGTTTATGTTCATTACAACTTGCGATTGTTGTCCCATTACTGTGAAGATGCAAAGTCTAATAAAGACTTGTTGACTTGGGACAAGAATCCAGAGGAGCCCAATTTGGAGGATGGAGTGTTGCGACTAGAGCAATTAGAGGATGCTCTTATCCAGGTATGTCCATTGTGGTATGAATTTTCCAATTTTCCCTTATAAAGCATTTCTCTAATTCATGTTTTTAATTTTTTTGTTAACTAGTGTTTTTTTTTTTTTGCATGAATTTTTTGAGCGATTCTAGGATGATGATGACCGTGTTGATATGCCACCACCCCCACCCCCATCTGGTCCCTTGGTTCCTAGGTTCCATGGTTCAACACCAACAGCAGGGGGTTCTTCTTCATCAGTTCCAGTGCCACGACTTACACAGGGACCATCTTCTTCATTGCCACCACGTGGAGGCCCGCCATCACGTTCTATTCGTGGTGGAAAGAGGAGAGATTAGTAGATATATTCACAATCTACTTCTTTTTGTCATAGATTACTCATTAGACTTGTAGACTTGTGAATTTGAATTTTGAACCTTTTTGGCTTGGCGGTGACCAAGTGACATATTTTGTAAACATTATTATTTGAATTTTGGACATGACAAATGTTGACAGTTGCTCACTTGCTAGATAAATCATAATATGCTCTATGTTTTATGTTTTATAATATGCTTAAATGTTTTATGTTTTATAATATGCTTAAAAATTTGATGTATGTTTGTAATAGCTAGAATATAGATGATTGTTGTACTAGTAAGTAACTACAATGGAATCATGGATGCCATATCTATCTTGATTTATGCAAAAATATGCATGTTTTCATGTCTTCTACAATTAATTTGGTATTTGGGATGTTTGTTTTGAGTATAAATGCAAAAAAATATAAAAAATATATATATATAGCAGACGCTTCCGCGGACGCTTCGCTTCCTAGATTTTTGGAAAATGACGCTTCCGCGCTCCGCGCTTCCGCTTCGCGCTTCTGCTTCGCTCCCGCTTCGTGCAACATTGGTCACGAGGACTCCAACAATCTCTTGGTTACCGCAGATTTATTACCTGCACATATAATAGTTGAAAAACACGGGGCAACATGCTTTTGCGACGTCTCATGATCGCACATGCTTGGATTAGGCCCATAAAATCGACTCATAGAAGTAAAATGTAGTTTTCAAATCTAAATGCAGCTAATTTATCATGAGAAATATCATATGGTATTAGTTCTAATTCAAAACAAAGATGCAATGCATCCTACTGTACCATGTATATGATACAATACCAAGTCTCGAGGAAAGGAGTGATACGACTTAATTTGACTGTCTCGGGCCGAAGTTCGTCGTTGAGTTTAGCAATGTAATAATAGTCCTCCCAAACTCTTCCATGAATCTTGACAGACATTGGGTCCCTATCAACTAACACGAAGTCCCCGACCTTATATTCCTTTTTGGGCTTCCACTTTCTGCTTGTTTTGGGAATTGGTCGTTTGAGAATACAGATTTCTTGAGACTGGAGAATAGGAGAAGACTTCTCAATTTCATGTGATCCATAATATGGTCCAGTCTTGATTACATGAGAGAGGTAGGTGGATTCCCTATAAAGGATAAAAGGTGTTCCATTAGATTGCGGGATGGTAGCATTATATAAGTCCATTTGAACATGACCCCCCAACGATAGCCCCCCATTTCCTAGATAATAGCATTCCCCACACATTAGGAATATTGATGACAACAACATCCATGAGAATGGATATGTTGGGGTTCCTAGCCAAAGAAACCTTAAGGTCCTTTATGAGACCTTCCACCTCCACAGGCTTGGAGTTAAAACCACATACCTTCTTATACGACTGAGTGATGCTGAGACCCAATTGCTTCATAACTTTTAAGGGCATGATATTTGCAGAAGCCCCTGAGTCTAACATACAATTGTGTAAGAAGAGGTCATTGATAGCCAAAGTGAGCATAAATGGTTCACACCCAGGGTTTCGGTCTTCAGGTAATTCTTCTTCCTGAATACCTAGGTACTTCTTGATTTGTTGTTGTTGCTCGGGAAGTTTTACAATCTCTTTCAAAGGAACGGGTATGGTTATTTTTTCCAGGACAACCCCTATGTCAATGTCAAGCTTAGCCTCTTTTCTCTTCTCTTTCTTCTTGATGTTTTCTTTCCTTGGAGAATCCTTTTTGGGAGGAATTTCAGGGAGAGACTCCTTGGAGGGGCTTGCTTGGGCAATGAGTCTTCTTAAGACAATTCCTTGGAGGTTGTAGGGTCTTTGTTATTTTCCTTTCGTGAATATTGGACCCATTTAAACCTTCCCTTGCTATCAGAGTTAAGAATGGATTCTTCCTTTTCTTCCTTAAGGATGACCTCACTAATGGGAGGGTGTGTGTACGAGGCCCCCAACAAAATGTTGAAGATGTCAAATTCCACAAGGTTAGCCTAGTCATCAATTTCTTCATCCTCACTCTCTCCCTCTTCACTTTTCTCATCCTTAGACGATGAGTCTATCTTAACAACATTTGTTGGAGCTAGAGTGTTTTGAGACAAGCTCGACCTATCTTCTTCACTTTTCTTTTTGGGAAAGGGTTTTCCTTTTGGAATATAACTAGATTTTTGGGCCCTTTCAAAGGTAGTGATTTTATTCATGAAAACCCTGTCACGTGTGTTGGCTTCTTCAGTGAACTTCTCCATTTTCTTGAGGATGGCAAGGAGGGTTTCTTCGTGTTGATCTTTTGATTTTTGCTTTTTGACCTCGGGTTTAGCTCTAGGGTGATCAGTGACATCTACCTTCGAGATTCGTAGGTTTTCCTCAACTTCCATTGCTATCTCATTGGCTTCAGTCAATGTGGAAGGTTTCTTGTCCCTTAATACATAGGTTAAGTGGCCACCCACAACTTTTATGAATTTATCAAGGATATTAGCTTCAGATGGTCTCAAATGATCAGGTATATCCTTGACTACGCTATCAAAATTTTGAATTAATTTTCGTACATCTTCCCTTGGTTTTTTTGATAGAAATTTTCAATGTTAAAGGTTCCTTGGGCATTGCATGACCATCTCTTCATGAATAGGTCTTCAAAGTCATCAGAATCCTCTATGCATGCTCGGGGAAGGCTAAGGTACCATTCTCTTGCTTGTCCTTCAATCGATAGAGCAAAAAGCATCATGAGCCTATCTTCATCGAAGATCATCCTAGGGGACATTTGCCAATGGAATTCCTCAATAAAGCCATGGGCAGTCCAAGTAGCATCCCCTTTGAACTTGGGTAACCATTGGTTATGTCTTTCAGGTAATGGTTTGGGATCATCACTCAATTTCAAGGGGGAAAAGACACTAACCAAGTGTCTTTCACTTTTGGTCATCTTGGGTTGGTCTTGTTTTGGATCAGTGTTAGAACATTCTCAAAGTTCTAACACAAATCAACAACAACAAAATAGGACTTTCCTTGGACTTCCAATTTTGTGCTTGTATTTCCTTGGATAGGTGGCTTTCTTGAGGGTTGTATGAGCATAGTATTCGTTGGAATAAATCATAAGAACCCCTTTCTCCTCCCTTGCCTTGACCTAGTGAGTACCTTGGAAGTCTTTCTTCCCACGATTATGTATAAAACCCTGGGTCTAGCGCAAGTATTTCATAGGTCTCCCAAAGGGAGTGAAGTGCCTCTTAGAAGTATTAAAACATCTCAAAGGGCTCCCTCGAGGGATTCTACCTCATCACCTAAAGTCTTGACTTGAGGAATACCTAGTATCATCATCATATCTGAAACCCTATGTCTTGATCTCTTTATCCTAAAGCCTTTCTTGGAGAGCATGTTAGCTTCTTTGAAACATTGAGCCATCGTTGTGTCTCTCCTTGAATGGGCTTTGTGGAATCACTTAATGCCTAATTCATTGGTCTACCAATTTTAAGTGATTCCATTCCCACTAGGACTCTTCCTATAGATGAAAGTTTGAAAAGAGTAGGGGATATTGGCTGTGGTGACAGTAGGTCATTGTCCCATTGTTATCACTTTGTCTAGCTCTTTGTCCTATAGGGTTTCTCTTCTTAGGGCCTGTTAGATTATGTGGTAACAATGTTGCGATTTAATCGCGATTTTTTCAAAAAATCGGTTGATTATATCGCTGATTTTTTCATTTTGAAAAAATAACAATTTAATCCCGATTTTTTTGAAAAATTTGCGATTTTTTGGGAAAAGATCTTTGATTTTTGTTTTTTTTTTTAAATTTTGCTGTTTTTTACCGATTTTACCCTGATTTTTAGGTTTTTTTCCAATTTCAAAGACTCGCCGATTTAATCCAAATCGCGATGTTCGCAACATTGTGTGGTAATATTTTTAGCGTCGCCGCCCGGGGAGGAAGCAAGTCTGCCTCCTTGGTTCAAATTTTGAAGAGGTAATTCTTCTAACAACATAGATCCTCTTTTGGCGACTCCTAAATTCGCTGGCTATGAAAGACACAGAGAGAACTTAGCTCCCATAACCAGGGTTGCTGCTAGGAGAGTTATTGGGCTTGATAGGTCTCCTCTGAGCAATCCAACACTTGTTGCAAGGCATCTTTTACCTGACAACATGAATACCAACACTAACCAAAACCAAAACCAAAACTAAAACCAAAATCAAACTCAAAACCAAACCCAAACCTATTGGCTTAAGAAATGGAATGTGGCATCTTTCAAACCTCTAGATTTTAGTGCAATTCTTGATGTTCTCCACACATTACCTTAAAGTATCATGCACTACCAAAGTTTAGAGGGAGTGCTGATCAAATTGTCGAAAGACATGTATATAACTTCTATTGGGAAGTGGACCCTCAAATGATCGAAGATGAGGATGTAATAATGATGTTATTGTCTTTGACATTCAAGGGGGATGTTAGGGATTGGTACATTGGCCTTCCTCAAGCTATTATTAGTGACTCTAACTAGTTTGAAGACCTCTTCAAGAAAAGGTGGGCCACTGATGCTCATGGAAACCTTGTCATTGAAAATTTCTACCATATACAAAAGGGATCACATGAAGATATTATAACTTTTATCTAAGTGTTCGATAGGATCGTTAGGAATATTCTTGATCATCTCAAGCCTACTGATGCCCAAATCCTTGAAAAGTTCATTAAAGCTGTCCAAGGCCACCTAACATATCAATTTAGAGATAAGAATCCTAAATATTTCGCTGAAGCAAAGGAAATGGCCATTGAAATTGAACAAAATCTAAACGCTGCTCATATTGAAATGTTCAATTTCCCTAGGGCTAAGGTTGAAACTAAAAAGAGCAAGGCCAAGCACCAAGTTGAAGAAACATTAGTCACCTTGTGCAAGAAAGTTGAAAAACTATCTAATGACGTGAATGCTAGGGATAGGATGTATATGAATGAGTTCACCGCTCTGTGAAAGGGGCAAAGATCTGCTTTCCCTTGAAGAATAAGAACAAGGTCTTTGTCAAGAAAAATAATGAGGAAGGTAAGCAAGTTCAACCAAATGTGTGAATATTTCAACTATTGCAGCAATTGGAAACTATTCTTCTAACAATAAATTAATTAGCAGTTTATTTGCTACGACAAACAACAAATAATTCAAAACTGCAATTTTCACCAAAATAAATACTGTGGAAGATAAACTGGACACTGAGAAAATACTAGCACACACACACAAAAATATAACACCGTTTTTTTGGACAAAAATCCCTGGAAAAACCCAATGTGGGAAAACTGGTGCAACAATTGAGGGCTTTTATTATTAAGCAGCAATGAGAAAATTATGAGTACAATAAAATTTGCCAAACTGGCTAATCTACCTAAGAGAAATACTGGCAAAAATATATTGAGCGATTTTTCCATGTCTCTGAGCAATCCCGACACTGTTTGACCTCTGAAAAGCTAGTCGTCCAAACTGGTCTGCGCAAGCTCTGCGTCACCCCTGTGCTTCCTTCCAAACGCTCTGCTTGAATCAACTACTAATCTAGCTGTCTCGCTTGCTACTAATTGGGAAAATGTTTCTCCAGCCTTCTGGAAAATCTTCCTGGCCTCTGAAATGGAAGACATCCTCCCCTTCAGCTGAATTGAACTGCTCACTTGAGGCTCTGCATTTTCTCTGCACAACCACCTGGAGAATATTTTCAGTCTCCTCTTTGTGACCCTCTGGAATTGGAAAACTTACTCCAGACTCATTGTCTCTGCCCCTTTTTGTCTTTGTGTCCCCTCTCTGGAAAGTCGAACTGCCCAAGGAAGTCGATCTCAAGTGTGTTTCTCCATCTACCCATCAACCTCTTCTTATAATCTTCAGTTGGGACTCCAACGACCAAGATTAAAACTTAATCAATGGCTGAGATCATTTCCTAGTCAATCTGTGTGAGTTTCTAGAGAAATCTTACCTTCCTCGATTAATCACTGTTAATTAATCATTTTCCCTAAGTTAGACTTAGAAAAAAATTAATTACTGATTAATTTGCTTAATTAAGGCACTTCTAGGTGGATTTTCCTGAAACCTTTTCTAGGTTTTGGAGTCCTACTGTTTCTTAGCCTCTTTGACAACTGTCAAGACTAGAACACCATCCGATGCTAAAAAAACACTCTCTTAGCGAGTAAGATGTTCTAGTGTCGTACTGCTACAACATCTTGTCTCTGCATCACTTTTTATACACGCTACTGGTGTCTAGCCACTATGACTGCCTGCCACTGCCGACCAACCACTGCAGTACTTTGATGCTGCATCTGTGCTGCTTCTGACATTGCTATACTGCTGCCAACTCTGCATCTGCATTGCAACTCCCTCTCAATTGTTGCTTATGCTATTGCAACTAAGAAGCATTCGAAATACTGAATCAACTATGCCTCTGTGCTTCATCTGTCTCCCGAGCATCTAACTTCTACTAGCCTATGCATTGCCCATTGGGAATCTGTGTTGTTGCTGACTCTGCTAATGAGCCTCTTGCTCTGCTGTCAACGCTGCTCTGCGCTCTCACAACATTTGACTGCTACTAGTCTCCAACTGTCACTCTGGAACTGATTGGACCAATTGAAACTGATTCTCCTACTACTGAATACTATGGACCCCTGTAGCATGGTAATGATCTGTGCGAAAACACCTACTAATGCTCACTTCAATTCACCCTACTAAACCCTCTGTGTAACTCTGGTACTATAGCTCCATATTGTCCCACCTCACTCCTAGAGGTATAGCTGCAAACATGGTTAAGTCTTCCTCCAACCTTGTTAAGTTTAGGTATGTTCTATGCTAGAGCAATTTATTTCAATTTTCACAATTAGCTTAATATCTTTTCTAGGCTAGCAATCACATCAACATTAAAGTAAACTGCAGATAGAACATAAATATAAATCACAGAAGACAAGCCAAGACAAGAGGACACAAGATGTGGCGCTAGCCAGGGACAAACCCCAATGTGGGAAACCCTTGATCAATTCTTCTTATATGTTCTTCAATAGTTCAACAGAGAGAGATAGTACATTTACAATTGAAGTCAACACTTTGACTTATCTAGATGAGAGCATAGATCATCTCTAAGAAGATGATATATGAGATCAGTTGAAGACATGCTGCTTCAACTGATTCTCCAAGGTGACTCCTTCACCTATCATCGTGCTACATCTCGTCATCATGCTACACCTCACTGTGCTGCACCATGTTGCACCCATCATCACAATGCTGGACCTTATGACTGCTGCACCTAATGCTGTACTGCTGTCCCATGTGTCATGATTGAACCATGTTGTCCATGTTAGCTGTCCCATTGCTTGTTTGCTGTCCCTTGCATGCTTGCTGTACCATTGCATGCTTGGTGTACTTGCTGCTAAGTACCATACAGTTGTCCCAATGTTAGTTTGCTGTCCCTTGCATGCTACTGTACCATTGTGCCACTGCTGCACAATGTCATGGCTGTCCCGTTGTGCTTTGCCATACCATAACAACACCATGAATTTGCTGCACTAAATACTAGTTGTCCCATGTTGTACCATTGTACCATTGCTGTCCCGTTGTGCACTATATGCCATTGACCATTGCTGTCCCATTGTTGTACCATATGCTGCACCATACTGCACCAAGTTGCCTTTGCTGTCCCATTGCTTATCATTGCAGCACCATGTAGCATTGTTGTCCCACTACTGCACCATACTTCACCAAGTTGCCTTTGCTGTCACATAACACAAATAAATTCATATCTCCATGAATACTTATCAGAATCGGATGATCTTTAGATCAATCCTACACGTCTGGATGAGAGGGATCCAAGAAAAATATCAGTTGCCATTAATAAGATGACCCACATGGAGTTTGGCCCTAGTTGCCAATTTTAACACTCCCTCTCAACTGGGGAGAACTCCATCCACTGATCCATATCTCTGATTGTACTATCTGTGCCATTAGTGCCTTGCACTGCTCTGCTCTGCTGAACCATGAAGAAGAAGAATTGATCAAGAATGTCTCATACCATTCTCTACTGATCCGAAGTCAGTTCCATATGAAGAGAGTGTGTCATATCACTCTTACTGACCCGAAGTCAGTTTTATTGATCCCATATCAATATCACAAGAGAGTGTCTCAAACCACTCATACTGATCCCAGATCAGTTTCATTGATCCCAGATCAATGGAAGTCATCCTAGCATAGGGAGTACGGTAGATACAACGATGCGTCCATCGATAGTACTACTATGGTCCCTAACCTCATTTCCTTGCTCATTGATCAGATTAGAGTTACTTCCCATGAGTCCCAGACTGCATGGGTAGGATGCCTCGACAGGAGAACTAATCTTCCTGTCCCACAGGAGAATGAATCATCTTGTCCCAAAGTTGCCACGGGGTATCACAGGGGAAGGCTGAGCCATTCACCCTGTACACAGCGCACCATTAAGGGAGGGTGAGTCGCCCTATGGTCGTGTGTTGCTCCAGTAAGTACCCCAAGCCCCCTCCAGAGCTCCCAGAGCTCAATGCATGCAACATGCAGGACCCTTATAAGAAGTCTCTCAACTACTCCAAGTCGTTCGAGAAAGTCATAGATTTGACCTTTCCCCATAGCTTTGACAAAATGTCTGCGACCTGTACATCAGTGTCAATGCGATGGAGCCTCCTTGCTCATCGACGTACCATATCCCAGATAAGGTAGTATCTGATGTCTATCTGCTGGAGCAATCATTGAATACGGGATTCCTCGACAATCGAATGCCCCCTGGTTGTCACAGAGAATCATAGTGGTATTCATCATGTGTACAAACAGCTCACTGAAGAGCTTCCACAACCAGGCAGCTTCACACGAGATCACACCCGTAGCTATTTATTCAGTCTCGGCGGTGCTTATAGCAACTGACTTTTGCTTCCTTCTCATCCATGATATCGAAGCAGAATCCAAAGAGAACTAGCACTGAGAAGTGCTCTAGTGATCCTCCACACTGCCTGCCCAGTCAACATTCAAATAATCATGCAGCTTCATATTTCCGGCAGCGTATCTCAATCCATGAGAGATTGTGCCTTGAAGATATCTTAGAAGATTCTTGGCACCAATCTAGTGAGGCTCAACCAAATATGAGCTCACCATGCTAACTGGAAAACATATATCTAGACGGAAGTTCACCAAGAACATCAATGTAAATGAGTTTATGAAACTCAGAGGCATTTCCCAAATTTGGTCCGTCATCACAACCATATAAATTCTGAAAGTTAAGATCCTCAAGGTAGTCATTGGCTTGCAGTTTACCATTCCACATCCGAAATCCAACTCCTTCTTACTTCTGCAAGTGAGAGGGTCTGCACCTGTCAGAATTAGGCTGTCCTCAAAAGGTGCCGGTATGAGAGGTCTATCATCCACAACTTTTAAACAACGGTTTGGATCGACTTCACTCTTAGTGAATCTCAGCTTCATCTGACAACTATCAATCCTCTCATATCAAACCTGGGGTGGTTGGCTTCAAGCCATAGAGGGATTTCTTCCACTTGCATGCATGAGTTTCCTGATGAATCTCAAACCCCACGGGTTGTTCCAAACCTGTGGACCTGCTACATGAGGGGAATGGTCGCCTTGTGAGATTTTCCTTCGGTACATCTCAGACATGTACCTTCACGCTCCTTTTGAATTCAGGCATCCCTGTCACCATCTGACTCACAGACCTCCGGTGCTATGTGTCCACTGACATGGTCCCCAATGGACTTTCTACAATTTGATACAAATTGCCAACCCTGAACCCACGAGTAAAACCATCTTTGAAAATTCTATTTTCAAACATGTACCTTTCCATTGATGAATGCCACCCTGAAACCTTTGACTTCCATTGCTGAAATGGACACCAGGTTCTTCTTGCGATTAGGTACATAAAAGAGATTCTGTAAATGAATCGAGTTACCCTCATTCAATTGAGGATTAACATCCTACACCCTTTTCGGAATAGGTGGCATCGGCTCCAAGTATAATCCCACGATTGTTTCCATCTCTACCAAATTCGAGAGAACACCCTTCTATCCAATGAGGTGCCTTGAAGCACTACAATCAATAAGCCAGATTCCCAAAGAATCTGAAGGAGAGGGCCAATACAAGATAACGCTTCTTTATCTTATCAGAAACAACATTTGATTCTTCATACCTGGGGTTCCTTGCTTTCATTGAAGAGTCGGCTGTATCCTTGATGACCTGCATTACCTGTCATTCCTCTGATCATTGAAGATGTCCCTGGAATTATTGTTATCATCATCAAGTGATGTGTCCCTGCCAGTCGGACACTCCTTCGCATAATGGCCAAACTGCCTTTCCTTCCATCCTTAGATCCGAACTTCCCATAGAAGTGATCTTTAGGTAGGCCATCAGAAACTTCTGCTGCGCCATTCTGATAATTTTCTCTGCTTCGACTTCACCCTTGGTGAATTAGAAGAGGGATGAGGAATCCATTGATCCTTTTGTCCTTTCCCAACTATCTTTGGTGATTGCTCTTTCACTCTTGCTTGGGCTTTGTCTTCACCTCAGCTCTGATACCATGTTAAGTTTAGGTATGTTCTATGCTAGAGCAATTTATTTCAATTTTCACAGTTAGCTCAATACCTTTTCTAGATTAGCAATCACATCAGCATTAAAGTAAACTGCAGATAGAACATAAATATAAATTGCAGAAGACAAGCCAAGACAAGAGGACACAAGATGTGGCACTAGCGAGGGACAACCCAATGTGGGGAAACTCTTGATCAATTCTTCTTATGTGTTCTTCAATAGTTCAACAGAGAGAGATAATACATTTACAATTGAAGTCAACACTTTGACTTATCTAGATGAGAGCATAGATCATCTCTAAGAAGATGATACATGAGATCAGTTGAAGACATGCTGCTTCAACTGATTCTCCAAGGTGACTCCACCTATCATTGTGCTGCATCTCGTCATCATGCTGCACCTCACCGTGCTGCACCATGCTGCACCCATCATCACAATGCTGGACCTTATGACTGTTGCACCTAATGCTGTACTGCTATCTCATGTGTCATGATTGAACCATGTTGTCCATGTTAGCTGTTCCATTGCTTGTTTGTTGTCCCTTGTATGCTTGCTGTACCATTGCATGCTTGGTGTACTGGCTGCTAAGTACCATACAACTGTCCCAATGTTAGTTTGCTGTCCCTTGCATGCTACTGTACCATTGTGCCACCATTGCACAATGTCATGGCTGTTCCGTCGTGCTTTGCCATACCATAACAACATCATGAATTTGCTGCACTAAATACTAGTTGTCCCATGTTGTACCATTGTACCATCGCTGTCCCGTTGTGCACTATATGCCATTGACCATTGCTGTCCCATTGTTGTACCATACGCTGCACCATACTGCACCAAGTTGCCTTTGCTGTCCCATTGCTTATCATTGCAGCACCATGTAGCATTGTTGTGCCACTACTGCACCATACTTCACCAAGTTGCCTTTGCTGTCCCATAACACAAATAAATTCATATCTCCATGAATACTTATCGGAATCAGATGATCTTTAGATCAATCCTACACGTCTTAATGAGAGGGATCCAAGAAAAATATCAGACGCCATTAATAAGATGACCCACATGGAGTTTGGCCCTAGTTGCCAATTTTAACAAACTTGGAGGAAAATTTGTCTATCTCTGTGGAAGTTGTTTGCCTGGTCTTGCTTCTCCTGCTTGTCCTTCTTCCTTTGAGGACACTGAGTATTGTAGTGGCCAAACTCGCCACACCTGAAGCACTTGACCTTAGATAGGTCCTTCTTTTTCTTCTTCTCACCGTGTGATACCTGTCCCTGATTGGGACCCTTTGATGCAAGGGCAACATTCTCTTCCTCCTCACCTTTCGAATCCTTATTGCTACTTTTGCTTATGGAGGTGTTCACAAGTGCTCGCCTCATCTCCTCCTGCTGTAGGTTTGACCACATCCTGTGCCACCTAGGTAGGGTATCTCGTCCCAAGATGCCTTGGACAAAGATCTCCCAATACTTTGAGACACTGTTCAGTGCCAAACATACAAGCTCTGTGTCTTGAGGCGCCTCTCCCACAACTGCAAGATGATCCCAAATTTCTTGAATTTTGGTGAGAAAGGGATTAATGTCGGCACCCTTATACATCCCGATGCTTCTTAGCGTCTCTTTTAGGAACGTCTTCCGTTGCTCAGAAAGATTCTGGTATAGTTGTGCGAGAGCATCCCATATCTCCTTGGTGGTGTTCTTGCCAGATATATGTGTGACTATATTATCCCGAACTCCATCCAGGATCATTCGCTTCACCTTGGCCATTTCTTTCTTACTCTTTCCGCTGATCTGCATCTGCCGGTACTGCCACAACGCTTTCTGCAAAGGTTTTTAGGCCATGCTCATTTAACATGAAGGACATTTGGGCCTTCCATGATGACACAGTGGGAAGCTTGCTCCAACCTATCTTGATCTCTAAAGCCATCTGTGGCCATCTCTAAAACTGTGATGGAAATCTCTCTATTTCTCTTGCTCGACTGCTGGTTCTGCTATTCGCACTCCCTTCTGGAGTGAGAAGATATGCTTGCAGCCATTGCCGACTGCAACTGGAAATTTGGATTTCTAAACTAGAAACCCTTTGAGAGAAATTCGCTCTATGTGTGCACTTTTCTCTTCAACCCGATGCTGATTTTTCTCTAACAATATTGTTGCAAAACTGTTTTGCGCCCAAACAAGGAATCTTCTTAACGAAAATGTTGATTTTCTCTACCGGAATTGCTCCTGGCTTTACTACCGCTTGCTAGAACTGCTATTGGGCTTTGTGAATTTTTCCTACTGCTCGCATTGGAAAAATCAAACTCTCTTCATAGCAGTTCGAACTGCCAAACCAACCTCTGCGCAAATTCAGAAATCGAATTGCCAGACTCTCTCTGAATCTGGACGATTTCTTCCTTCCGCTTTGGAGCTTCCTGCCTTATCAAATTTGCTCTGATACCATGTGAAAATTTCAACTATTGTAGCAATTGGAAATTATACTTCTAACTGTAAGTAGTTTCTTTGCTACGACAAACAACGAATAATTCACTGCAATTTTCAACAAAATAAATATTGCGGAAGATAAACTAGAAACTGAGAAAATACTAGCACACACACACACACACAAATATAACATCGATGTTTTTGGACAAAAGTCCCAAAAAAAACCCAATGTGGGAAAACCTGTGCAACAACTGAGGGTTTTTATTACTAAGCACCAGTGAGAAAATTCTGAGTACAATAAATGTCGCCAAACCGACGAATCTACCCAAGAGAAATACTGGCAAAAATATACCGAGGGATTTTTCCTTCTCTTCGAGCAATCCCGACATTGTCTGACTCTGACCTTTGAAAAGATAGCCATCCAAACTGGTATGTGCAGGCTCGCGTCACCCTTTCCGTACCTACCAAACGCTCTGCTTGAATCAACTGTCAATCTAGCCTTCTTTCCTGCTGTTGACTGGGAAAATACGGCTCTGACTTTCTGGAAAATTTTTCTAACCTCTGGAACTGAAGACATTCTCCCCTTCAATTGAGTTAGACTGCTCACTTGAGGCTTTGCATTGCCTTTGCGTAACCTCCTGGAGAATATTTTCGGCCTCCTCTTTCTAATCCTCCGGAATTGGAAATATTTCTCTGCACTCACTGTCTCTGCTCCTCTC
The DNA here is from genome assembly GCA_031772625.1 of Pinus tabuliformis. Lineage (NCBI taxonomy): Eukaryota > Viridiplantae > Streptophyta > Pinopsida > Pinales > Pinaceae > Pinus > Pinus tabuliformis. The sequence goes on from CM062819.1 coordinate 871,105,421, forward strand.
TGTCTCTGTGTCCCCTCTCTAGCTCGAACTCTTCCGGCAGAATGCTGCTGCTCTCTGGAAAGTCGAACTGCCCAAGGAAATCGATCTCAAGTGTGTTCCTCCATCTACCCATTGACCTCTTCTTATAATATCCAGTTGGGACTCCAACGACCAAGATTAAAACTTAATCAATGGCTGAGATCATTTCCTAGTTGATCCGTGTGAGTTTCTAGAGAAATCTCACCTTCCTCAATTAATTGTTGTTAATTAATCATTTTCCCTAAGTTAGACTTAGGAAAAATTTAATTACTGATTAATTAACTTAAATAAGGCACTTCTAGGTGGATTTTCCTAAAACTTTTTTTGGATTCTGGAGTCCTAGTGTTTCTTAGCCTCTCTGACAACTATCGAAACTAGAACACCATGCGATGCTACAAAAACTAACAAAATGTCCCTAATACTCTAGCCCCAACCAATGCAGTGGAACAAGGGGACTCATCTTTTGAAGAGTATCAAAGTGATAGTTCTAGTGAAGAGAGCGAAGATGAGGAGGGAGGTGAACAAATGAATGTAGTTAATGAATCCCAAGCTTTCAACATCATATTAGGTGGGACATACACTCATCCACAAATCAGTGAAGTAAAAGTTAAGGAAGAACAAGATTAACCTATACTGAATGAAGGGGATAGTGGTGTTAGAAAATCAGAAAGGTAGAAAGATTTTCTTATAGTTGATAATTACTTGTATAATTCTTATTTGATTATTATCTTTTGTGTTCTTCTTTAGTTCATCAAGCAATTTTCAAAACCATATAAAGATTAGGGACACCAGATGTAGGCGGACAGCCAGGGAAAAATCCCACTTTAGGGGAAAACCCAGTCAACAACTTTTCGTTCAATAGTTTCACGAGACAATCCAAGACTTCTTGACCTAGACACAAACTTCCTCCAATCACCAGGTCAGGCCTTTCCTTCTTCTGCAAATGACAACCTTCCAGCACTATCTTTGACCTAGAATAACAACAACAGCAACAACACTTCGATGCAACAAAAATTTTGACCTAACAACTTTTGATCTTGATGCAACAACTTCAACCCAGTAACTTCGACTTTGATGCAGCAGTTCAATCTAGAAGCAACACTTTGAATTTGAAACACTTTGACCTAGAAGCAACACTTCGACTTAGAAGCAACAACAAAATTTCGGCCTTGATGCAATACTTCGATCTAGTTGCAGTAGGCTAGAAAATTCCACACTTGTGAGAGAGAGATGACTGAAAAACCTTCGATCCTGCAATTTCTTGCCTTCTTTTGCAACTTCGCACTTTTTCGTTGCTTCTTCTTGGAGATCGAACTTGGGTGAGTGATGGTCTCTCAAATGAATCAAACTGCTCTTATATATACCCTTTTCTGGAGTTCAAATTCCCTTCTTGTAGGCAGACTTGAACTAGTAAGGGTCGACCTGGTGTGGAGGTAAGATTTTTTTTATTTTACTAAAACATAATTCTTTTACATGATTCAAAAGCCCAAGAAGGGTCTTATTAAATGTACAATGACTCTAATGACTCAATATAAATCATAGTAGTCCTCAATGGGGACTTTGACCTAAAACATGATGACCCAAGCATGAAAACCATGCTTTAATAAGTCATAGTAATAATAATAAAGTTCTTTTTCATAAGTACATTTCATTGCGACTCAAATACAATTATGAAGACCGAACCTAGTTACATTCTTCAACACTCCCTCTTAACTAGGGAGGTATTCATAATAACACGTACAAGGAAGATCTCAAAACATATGAATTATGAAGAGTTTAGGCACCGCAATGCCATGGACTAGATTTTTGGCCAGGGCAATCTATCTAAGGTCCTCCAATAGTTTAGTTACTCATGGTGCCACAGACTGGATTCCTAACTAGGGCAATCTATCCGGGTGGGACTAAGATGGACTAAAGCTTTTAGCTTCTCTAGGTACTATTACCGTTCAAACTAGCAAGGAGCATAAAATGGACTCCTAAAGGGACAACTGCTAGATCAAAGGGCAATGATGGAGGTTTAGCCCACTATCACCTCAGCTAAGACTCCCTACTCTTTACGGACTTTTACCGAAGGGAGGAGACCTAGTATATAGGAAGTCACTTGTGAAGGATGAATCAACCAATGGATGTGAAGTGACCTTAATAATCCTTTTCCTAGAAGAGGGTTAAGAATAGAGCTTACTTGCTTGTTAAGCAAGGTACAAAGATTTCTAGGATAAGGAGGTGAGGATTTGAGGGTTAGGTTAGAGGAATATGCCATGTAAAGGAGTTTCCCAATCCTCAAACTCTTATTGGACTTGACTTCCCAAATGGTTCTTGAAGATTTGACTTTTCAAGGTGTCGGACCACATGGGACCAAGTGGACCTAGTCTAGGTTAAGGGGGAAGAATCTAGCAACCAATGATGTTCTTAACTCAGACAAGGTAGGGGAAAGGATCAAAGCAAGAATTTCCACTTAAAGGTGTCAAATTGATCCTATGAGGCACTAGCCTAGGGAATACCAGGGCAAAGTTTGATCTCGGAGCTAAGGCTTGGGTTATCTCACAACTTCACAGTCAGAATGGCTTCAAAATTGGAGGAGGTCTTGAGGACACACTAGCGCAGTAGAGGCTAGGAGATCGAACTTTTTCTTGGGCTATTTTGTCGGGAAAATGATGCGGTAGGTGACCCAACTTGGCTAGACCTAGAAGAGAGAGGGAAAGGTGAAGAAAAGTATTCGTTGAGTGATCACCTATTGGAGGACCAATGCCTTAATCTCTTGGGGAGAATGGAGTCTAGGAGAATCATGAAAAAGGAACTTGTATTTCGGTCAAGGAGACTTTAAGGACTTCTTCGCTTAGCCTTTAGGGCAAGAACAAGAGACTTTAAAGATTTGATACTTCTCTTGGCAAAAGAGATGGCTTATCAAGATAAATTCCCCAGTGGAATTATCCCCAGGAGATTTCATTCACATACATGGCCCAAACATTGAGAGATGTTATATAGAAACAATAATTCCACAAATTTGTAATTATGTGATTCAACAATTAGTCCTATTATAGTGGAAATCGCATTCAATCCATATGACAAAAGTAAAATAAGAATAACATTAAAAGTATGTACTTACATGTAATAGAACATATCTAAGCATCAACAATTTGACAATATAGAAGCTCCAAGATAAAATACTCTAGTCCAAACATCAAAATTCATCCATGTTCCAATTCTTCATCCCAGAAAAAGTGCGAAATTCTCTAAAGAGAAGAGAGATCCAATCCAAAGTGATGATGAGAAAATGAACTCATCTCACTTGTATTTATACACTAATTAGGAGTTCGAATTAGTCTCTTAGGCCTACATAAGCCCCAAAAATAAAATAATGTGCTAATAACCTAACTTTTGGTGACAAGCCCACCAAACTAGCTCATAAATGAAATAATAAGCCTCTTAAGAGGTCAAATGATAAACAATACATGTCGTAGGGCCCTCCAAGAGGCTTGATGAGGTCCATAGGTGCCATAATGAAGAATAGGACCCTCAAAAGTGATGGACAGGGGGTGGGCCCTTGTTCTCCACACAATAAACCTGTGGTGCTTCTAGTGGGTGTGGGGGCACAATAATAACCTCATGGGTCTCCAAGTGAGTCGAAGATGCATGTAGACCATTTGTAAGGGCTCCGATGATGGTGTTGGTGATGCCATATCATCCTACAAGTCCTGGGTCAGTTGCCAAGTGCAAGGTACATCTGTGGGGCTGGTTGGGCAAAGGTGAACCATATGCATCTTATTCGTCCAATAGATGGATCTCGAGCCAATATCTGAACATCTCTGGGGATCCAAGGAGTGTTGTCCACTGTTGTGGAGGCCCATGGATCCCAACACACACCCTACATGTGCCAATGTAGCCCTTTGGAGGGTTAAGGCCCTGTATAGGGAGACCAAACCCAAGATGGAGACCACCTACAATCTTGCATAAGATCCAATGCGTCCCATTGCCTTCCAGTACAACAAGTCATCAAAGAAATCGAGTAAAAGAGCTTACAAACCATGGACTACAAGTGGGGATTTCATAATGGCTTGCCCTTCCATAATGGGCTTTGGCATGTGCTAATGTCTCGAAATTGCAAATGGGGTTAACCAAGTATCCTATTAGGTGGTTTCTACTTCTAAAGGGGATAACATGTCTAAGGTACATGCTTTAAAAGGTGGTGGTATGTGATAAAGAGGTGAATAGAGTAGGGGACGAGAACGGGCAACCCTAGGCCACCTGTTGGGGTACAAGGGTAGCTAATAAAAGGGAAGCCCACACTTAGGTATATAATGTACAAGAGGGAGCAACCGTGGTACATGAGGTGCCCCGACCTTGATTTTTCCACCCTTCTTTATGTGCCTTTTGCCTTTTATGATTTTTCTTTAATTAACTGCTTGGGGCTCAAGGGGTAAGAGCATGATGTGTGAGAAATAGTAGTGGATACCCCCTTTAAAGGTAGGGTGGTTTATTGCCCACCAGGGGCTGGGACAATCATGGGTTCCTATATGATGGAAGAGGCTCATAGAACCTGTAGGAACCAGGGTGATGGCCATGATAATGGGGTAGATCTCATGTATTGGATTTTTCCCACGTGCTAAATGTGTTTGTCCCGACCATCTTTTGCATTTTGTGGTACATTTTCCTGTTGAATGTGGCCAATTATGCTTTTACTTTTCTTTTTATTTGCATCAACCTCTGGGGCATTATTCCAGGCCTGACCGAAGGTGTGGGCAAGGGGAAGGGAAGAACTAGCCCTTTGTGGACCCAGGTGGGAGAAATGATGAATGGGGTAATAATGAGTGGAAAGACAGTAATATATGCAGATGAGGGAGCGGGACCGTGCAACCAAAATAAAGGTTTCCTGTGAAATACCATCCCTAAAGCCAAATGGTCAGTAAAATAGATCTCACGGGACTAGAATCCAAGGTAAATATCCAAAAGGGGTCTAGGAGTCGAGCATAGACTTAGCCCATTCGTTTTGCCGAATCCCCCTATTAATCCACGCCCAGAAGTGTCCATGATAAGCAAACTACAATACTCAATTACCAAATGACAAGGCATACATTGAGGTTCGGGAGGCCCACCTTCAAACATACGATCATGGCAGATGGGTGAGGGACCACATGGCTAGCTCAGGTGGCAGAGGTATGGCACAATGATGTAGTTGGTGGCTGCAAGGGACTGTTGGCTGCCAGCTTAGGACCATCCTGGAGAAAAAATTTATCCTAAGGATATCACCCACAAAATGGTGGGTAACACGTACCATCCGGCTTACTTGCTAACCATCAACCCAGGGATCCAGGTGCGTATTTGAGGTCGGAGCTCTATGACCAACACCACCCTCCCTACTTCGAGATCCAGACATCAACACATAGATGTTCTCCCAGGTAGTGTGTGTCACACACAAAGCCTCAACACTCCCGATTATACCAATCAGTAGCAAATCCTCCCCGATCAAACATATCGGTAACAAATTTATCCCGATCACACTGATCGATAACAAAAAGTATGTAAAACATGCTATCAAACCTCCGATAGATTTACCTGTACAAACACAACCCCAATTAGTAGCAAACTTTAAAATATACTACGTAAGTAAGCACAAACCTCCGGGGTCTTTCAAACAGTTTGATGTTGCTTCTCAATTTATCATAGTAGGACTTTCAAATGAATCTAGAAGATTCCTCAACCATACAACTTCCTTTCCTACTTCACATGCAGCAACGTATTCTACAACCAGATCCTGCTTTCCTTCTTTCAATGGTACTTCAAAGTGCATTCTCCATTTTCTTCTTTCAAGGTATGACCATAATATGCCCTCCCTCTCAACTTGGGAAGATTTCTTCTATCCAGGCTCCCTCTTAACTTAGGGAGATCAACTTCTGTCTATAACATTGGAGAATCTTTCATGGCTTCCATCCTTCTTATCAGAGTCATCATGACCATCATCATTCATATAACTTTCTTTGTCATGCTTATCAACTTTACTTACAAACATCTTCATTATCTTGAAGATTATGTACCTGCACAACTTAGATAGCAAGTACAACCAAATCCATAGAAGCATGAAGTTAACTATATCAGAATCATATAATAATGGAAACATTAGACTTTAGACACTAGATACCTAACCTTAGTTAGGTTCATAATCAGCGAGAGACACATACTTCAACTTCTTGCCCGGGTTTTGTTACAAACCCTAAATCACATTAGTAGCTTAGACAAGATATCAATCTCATTATATCTAGGGCCACAATATCTCTTTCAACAATATGACAAATTCTTTTATAACATATAACAAACCCTAGAAACAATTCAAACAAGTATAATTCAACAATGCATCTAACAACTTTCTGAATTCATATGTTAGATTTCTACTAGGATTTAGTGCAAGATCGTATATTTCATACATGAGCCATTAAGCTTCAACAATCAAAACCAATCACAGCTCAATTTCAGATTTCAACAATCTTTCATAAATCTCATACTATCACACTGTCATCATGTATTAGAGAATTGAACTTCTACTAAGGTTTACTTACAAAACCTTAGAATTCACAAACACTATCATCCTAGAGTATCAAACTTCGACTAGGGCTTAGTTCCAAACCCTAGGACTTATGACCATCAACAATTAGGTCAACACATATATCTAAGATTCCATCATCATGCACAAGCATATCATAACAACATATGTTAGTCAAACCCAATGACAGAAACACATTCAAACATCTAACATATTTGATTAGATGGACAAACATATGCCTAGGGTTTCATTCCTAAGACATTATCTAAAATAAGGGTGTTGCTCATAAACCCTACCAAACCTTAAGTATCTAGGGTTTCAACAACAAACCTTAATTTATCAATACTTCAAAGGTTTGGGATTTCAGACATCACCATTTAACCTTAACAAGTTAACGTTTTCATAACCGTACAAAAACCCCAAACATGTCATCATCAAAGCATCAAACATTTTCTTTAGACTTCATCAATAACCCTAAGTAGGGTGGGGTTTCACACATTATCATCGACATAACCTTAAGTTAGGGTTTTACATAGAACCTTTTTAAGGTTCCACAAGAATAATCAAAGATATGAGGGTAGATTTATCTAATGATGAATCACCCAATCAAGAATCTTTATGATTCAAGAGAGCTAGACACAATAATGTTAGTAATGTAGAATAGTTTATCAAGAATGAATGACAATACCAATAAAATAATCCTTCATAGAGATGGATGCCCTAGAGAAATGTGCAAGGGGACACCACATTGACCAAGCAAGATAACATAAAATAATGCATCTTAAGTTGCACCCTTGAATAGTTTGTGAAGGTAGGTGGTTATACCTCCTTGGATCTAGAGCCAAATCAATAAAATTATCCTCCACAAATGTGCAAGGAGGACCACATTAACTAGGTGAAATAACAATAAAATACTCCTTGAGGAGGTGCATTCTAAGAGCATGTTCAAAGACTAGATCCACATGCAAGGGCTACCAAACTCTTCAAAATCTTGAACCAATGACCTAGGAGAATATGAATGAAGAGTGAAACGTCCCCAATACAATCATGAAGTCCCTTGAAAACATGTATTGTCACGTGAACCCATATCAAGCTACGGGTAAGAGAATGAGTGTGCCCTAGGAGAATTTGCACATGGGGGTGCTTCTCAAGAAGACATCTCATCCATCCAAATTGCCATAGAAATGATTGCTAAAGGGTGTAGAAACTCAAATAAGCGCACTCAACACTTAGGAACCCTTATGTTGACGGTGTTCCCCTGCAACATGTGCAAGAACCCGTGTGAAGATATAACATGCTAGGCAAACCAATGTGTCATCTCAATAAACAATTAAAATAATGAGACATAATACCTAGGGAAAACCCTAAGTTGATGATTTTCCCTCATGACGCAAAGCTCTAAGGGTTAACCAAGGGTGTATTATCGTAAGCCAAACCCTACCAAGGCACTAAACACTCTACATGTGCAAGATGTAAACCTCCAAAAAGTAAGATGACAATGTCAACAAGAAATAATAATCTGCGAGCAATATGCATCAAAGACCACAAAAGTATGGCTTCTAAGTCGTCACATTCCAGATGTAAGTTGCATGGGCAGGGTCTTTGTTAAAATTGGCAACCATGGCAAAACTTCATGTGGGTCATGTTATTCATGGCTAATAATATTTTTATTAGATTCCTCTCGTCGAGAGGTGTAGGATTGATATAAAGATCATCCGATTCCGATAAGTATTCATGGAGATATGAATTTATTTTGATTATGGAATTATTATCAAGCCAACCTACAACTCATGTAGGCTCAGAAGCCCAACAGTCGCATCTATTCACCCACCAACGTTGTGTATAAATATAAGAGGACTTTTCCTCATTTGGACTCACTCATCTCATCACATCTCTCTCTCTCTACTGTGCAGACATGAGTCTCTTCTCTACTGCGCTGAAATGGGTCTCTCTCTCTCACACATGTGAAGCCGGAAGCTGTTGAATTTGAAGTTGCAACTGCAGAAGTAAAGATTGACTTGCGTGGCCTAGAAGATCTCCTCTTTGGAACTGTGCTGTAGGTTCATCTGAACCTCCTCTGAAAGCTGCAACTTTTGGTGGTGGAATGAAGTCAATCCGACGAACGGTTTGCAAGATATCGACTGCCCTAGTTTGAAGCCGGAAACTGTTGAAACTGAAGCTGCAACTGCAGAAGCAAAGATTGACTTGCGTGGCCTAGAAGATCTCCTCTTTGGAACTGTGCTGTAGGTTCATCTGAACCTCCTCTGAAAGCCTCAACTTTTGGTGGTGGAATGAAGTCAATCCGACGAACGGTTTGCAAGATATCGACTGCCCTAGTTTGAAGCCGGAAACTGCTGAAACTGAAGCTGCAACTGCAGAAGCAAAGATTGACTTGCGTGACCTAGAAGATCTCCTCTTTGGAACTGCGCTGTAGGTTCATCTAAACCTCCTTTGAAAGCCGCAACTTTTGGTGGTGGAATGAAGTCAATCCGACGAACGGTTTGCAAGATATCGTCTGCCCTAGTTTGATAATGAAGCCGCTAATGCTGATGCTACTGATCTAGGGTTTGCTACTGCTGATATGAATCAGATTTATTGTACTATTTCTCTCTGCTGAATTATTGAAGATAAAAGAAGATTTGATCAAAGGGTTTCCCCACACATTGTGGGGTTTGTCCCTGGCTAGCCGCCACATCTTGTCTCTCTTGTCTTGGCTTGTTTTCTGTCGATCGTTTAATGTTCTATCTACACTTTACTTTATGTACATGTGATTGCTAATCGGTGGAATATAATAAGAAAAAGAAGTAAACTGTTATAAGCATAGAACATACCATAATTTAACATGGTATCAGAGCTGAGGTGAAGACAAAGCCCGAGCAAGAGCAAGAGCAAGAGCAATCATTGAAGAGAAGATTGGCAAGGCTATCCTAAAAGAACTATGGGGTCCTCAACGCTCTTTCCTGCCGAAGACAAGCTCCGTGAGAAAGCTGACTATCACGGATGGAAGATGTCTATCGATCTAACCCTTGAAGATCAAGGAGTGCTGGACCATGTAACAGGCAATATTGTTGAGCCTTCATCAAATGCATCTGCCTGGAACAAATGGAAAAATGGAGAAGTCAAAACAAAGAAGATCATCCGGGACTCTATCGACAAGCGCTTGGTGGCTTACATCTCTGATCTAGACACCTCCAAGGAAATCTACAATAGACTGGTGAGTTTATTTAAAGTTAATGATGCAAATCAAGTTTTGTTTCTTAGAAATAAGCTGAGGGAAATCAAGAAGGGTAAAGATGAAAGTATGCAAGCATACTTCTTAAGAATCACCGAGATCAAGAACGATCTCCTATCTATTGGGGAAACTATTACTGACAGAGAAATGGCACTCACAACTCTCGGAGGATTACCATCTGAATGGTATGTGTTCAGGACTACTCTTCTGAACAATAACATAATTCCTAGTTTCGAGGAATTAACGGCTAGATGCATTCAAGAAGAAACAAGGGTAGAAGAGCAGGAAATGCCCTTGCCTAAAGGTCCTCCTGCTGCTTTTTCTTCTCATGCTAAGAAAAGAAATAATTCTGGGTCTAAATCGAAAACAAAGGCTGGATTTAAGGGTGGAAGAAAAGGACGATGTTACATCTACGATAAAGCAGGTCACTATGCAAGGGAGTGCCCTGATAGAAAGGACTCACACCGGGACGGTGATCAAAATCCCTCTGATGGAAAATCAAAGGAATGACAAATTCAACAGCAAAGGTAAAAGGAGAGCTGGAGATCGAGGAAGAGGACAACCATTCAAGAAGGCTAGAAATTCTAGGATGTATTAAATGCACCTGACCTCAAAAGGAACCTAGTGTCCATCTTGGCAATGGAAGACAGAGGCTACAAGGTAACCTTCAGCAATGGCAAGGTATGTATATGGAAAAATAATGTTAAAGATGCCTTTACTCTTGGGCTTAGTGTTGATTCATTATATCAAGTCGATGGAAGTTCGCTAGGTGTCATGTCTTGTGACACAACTCTTTAGTCCGAACTTTGGCATCGGAGGTTTGCCCACCTTCATTACAAAGCTCTACCCGATGTAAGACAGTTGGTAACAGGGATGCCTGAATTCCAAGTAGAGAAAGAAGGTGTATGTCCGGGATGTGCCAAAGGAAAGCTCAAAAGGGGACCATTCCCCTCAAGCCAAAGCAAGACCTCCGATATATTACAATTGGTTTACTCAGGCATACCTGAGGTTGGCATTAAGAGGGAGACTACTACACCAGATACTCCTGAGCAGAATGGTGTGGTGGGAAGGAAGAACCACACAATGATGGAAGCTGTCCGGGCCATGCTACATGATCAAAGACTTCCAAAGTTTCTATGGGCTGAAACTACAATCACTGCCGTATATGTACAAAATCGATGCCCTCATCAAGCATTGGGTTCCTAAACTCCTGAAGAAATGTTCACCACCGGTCAAAGGGAAGTCGTGATTAGTCATGATGTCACCTTTAACAAAGATATGGCTCTCAGCAAGGTGGACAATCTGCTGACTTTGAGTAGCTCTCAAGAAGCCGACACCAGGGAACCGAAAGAAAAGGATGATGAATCAATGCCTGATGTAGAAGAACCATGGATCCGATTGATCCTCATCCACATGAGCTTTCCTCTTCTAGGAAGAGGCCTTGATGGCTTAGGGGGATACTTGATGATGTTGAAGGACATGCTGCACCATGAGGAACCTTCCATCAAAGTAAGAAACTTAACAGGTATCAGGGATACCTGACCATCATGAGCACGATCATACAAAATGAACCTTCATCATTCTCAGATGTCATCAAGCATTAACTATGGAAGGATGCTATGACCATATAATATGAGTCTATTATGGAGAATGATGTTTGGGAAGTAGCTCCCAGACCCTAGACAAGACAATTGTTACTTCAAAATGGCTTTACAAGATAAAGCATGCAGCAGATGGAAGCACGGAAAAGTATAAGGCTCATTTTGTTGCTCGAGGTTTCTCCCAAAAGGAAGGTATAGACTATGATGAGATATTTGCACCTGTTGCCAGATATATGACCATCCGCTTGATCATAGCCCTTGCCACTTCACAAGGATGGAACCTGCATCAGATGGATGTCAAGACTGCGTTCTTGCATGGCTCGATCAAAGAAGAGGTCTACGTGGAGCAACCTGAAGGATTTGAGATTTATGATCGAAAATCTCATGTATGCAGGTTGAAGAAAGCTCTCTATGGGCTGAAGCAAGCACCCCGAGCATGGTATGAGAGGATCGATAGCTACTTGATGAAGCTGGGATTCACTAGGAGTGAAGCCGATCCTAACCTTTAAGGTTGAAGATGACAAGCCTCTCATACTGGTGTTGTATGTGGATGACCTCTTTCTAACAGGTGCAGACCCTCTCATTCACAAATGTAAGAGGGAGTTGGCCTCTGAATTTGAAATGAAAGACCTAGGACTGATGCACTACTTCCTAGGACTTGAAGTGTGGCAAAAGCCAGGAGAAATTTTCCTATCTCAAGGAAAATATGTGGTGAAGATATTGGAAAGATTCAGAATGGTGGACTGCAAGCCTGTAACTACTCCGATAGAGCTTGACTTCAAGAAGTTAAGCGGTAGTGCTGCTGGACCTGTTTTACGAAATGCTACCGAGTATCGGCAACTCGTCGGAGCATTAATGTTCTTAGTGAACACCCGTCCAGATATATGCTTTGCAGTCAACACGCTGAGCCAGCATATGGTTGAATCCCACCACATACACTGGATTGGTGCCAAGAATCTAATGAGATATCTTAGTGGCACTATCACTTATGGGTTAAGATACATTGCCAGAGATGTGAGACTATTTGGATACACAGATGCTGACTGGGCAGGCAATGTGGAGGATCGTAAGAGCACTTCTGGTTACTGTTTCACCTTGGGATCTGCTTCGATATCCTGGATGAGTAGGACGCAGAAGTCGGTGGCTTTGAGCACCGCCGAAGCAGGATATATTGTTGCTAGCATAACCTCGTGTGAGGCAGTATGGTTGCGAAAGCTCTTCAGTGAGCTGTTTGGATTTACATTAAATACCACTGTGATTCTCTGTAACAACCAGAGGTGGGATTCGATTATTGAGGAATCCCATATTCGTCAATTGCTCCAGCAGATAGACATCATCTGGGATATGGTAAGTTGATGAGCAAGGAAGCTCCATCACATTAAGATGATGTACAGGTTGATACACCTTGTCAAAGCCCCAAGGAAAGATCTAACCTGTGATTTACCCAAACGACTTGGAGTCGGCAAGAAATCCTTGTACAAGGGTCCTGCATGTTGCATACATTGAGCTCTGGGAGCTCTGAGGGCTTGCGGTTCCTACTGGAGCAACATATGACCACAGGGTGACTCACCCTCCCCTGGTGGTGCACACTGGAACAAGATGATTCGCTCTCTTGTGGGACAAGATGATTCGCTCTCTTGTGGAACAGGATGATTCGCTCTCCTGTGTAGCAGGATGATTTGTTCTCCTGTGAGGCCTGGATTGATGTGTTCTCCATGGCAGCGTGGATTGATGTGTTCTCCACGGCGATTGTAGCAGGATTGATGTGTTGTCCTGTGAGGCCTGGATTGATGTGTTCTCCATGGCAGCCTGGATTGATGTGTTCTCCATGGAAATTGTAGCAGGATTGATGTGTTCTCCTGTGAGACCTGGATTGATGTGTTCTCCATGGCAATTGTCGCAGGATTGATGTGTTCTCCTGTGAGGACAGGATTGATTAGTTCTCTTGTCGAGGCATCCTACCCATGCAGTCTGGGACTCATGGGAAGTACCTCTCATCTGATCAATGAGCAGGGAAATGAAGTTAGGGACCATAGTAGTACCGATGGACGCATCGTTGTAACTACCGTACTCCCTACGCTAGGATGACCTCCATTGATCTGGGATCAATGATACTGGTCTGGGACCAGTGGTAGGAGTTGTACCATATTATGACGCTGGCTTCGGGTCGGTTGAGACTGGTCTGGGATCAGTGGTACATACTCTGAGACTGAATTTGAGTCAGTGGAGGATGATATTGGTCTGGGACCATTGGAGTTGTACTCACTATGACGCTGACTTTGGGTTGGTTGAGACTGGTCTGGGACCAGTGGTACATACTCTGAGACTGACTTTGAGTCAGTATGATACATCCTCAATCATTTCTTCTTCTTCATAATTCAGACAAAAGCATAGTAGAACAGAACAATGCAAGAGCAGAGCAGAACAGAACAAAACCGTACAGATCAGTGCAGGGCAGAACAAGACAAAGCAGAACAGGAAAAATAGAGCAGAGCAGGGCAAGGGTCAGGCTGTATAAGGCAGTGCATTTGATGGATGAATAGTAACGACCGATAGACAGATTGCAGATGAAGTTCTCCATGGTTGAGAGGGAGTGTTAAAATTGGCAACCAGGGCAAAACTTCATGTGGGTCATCTTATTCATGGCTAATAATATTTTTATTAGATTCCTCTCGTCGAGAGGTGTAGGATTGATATAAAGATCATCCGATTCCGATAAGTATTCATGGAGATATGAATTTATTTTGATTATGGAATTATTATCAAGCCGACCTACGGCTACAACTCATGTAGGCTCAGAAGCCCAACAGTCGCATCTATTCACCCACCAACGTTGTGTATAAATATAAGAGGACTTTTCCTCATTTGGACTCACTCATCTCATCACATCTCTCTCTCTCTACTGCGCAGATATGAGTCTCTTCTCTACTGTGCTGAAATGGGTCTCTCTCTCTCACACATGTGAAGCTGGAAGCTGTTGAATTTGAAGTTGCAACTGCAGAAGTAAAGATTGACTTGCGTGGCCTAGAAGATCTCCTCTTTGGAACTGTGCTGTAGGTTCATCTGAACCTCCTCTGAAAGCCGCAACTTTTGGTGGTGGAATGAAGTCAATCCGACGAACGGTTTGCAAGATATCGACTGCCCTAGTTTGAAGCCGGAAACTGCTGAAACTGAAGCTGCAACTGCAGAAGCAAAGATTGACTTGCGTGGCCTAGAAGATCTCCTCTTTGGAACTGTGCTGTAGGTTCATCTGAACCTCCTCTGAAAGCCGCAACTTTTGGTGGTGGAATGAAGTCAATCCGATGAACGGTTTGCAAGATATCGACTGCCCTAGTTTGAAGCCGGAAACTGCTGCAACTGTAGAAGCAAAGATTGACTTGCGTGGCCTAGAAGATCTCCTTTTTGGAACTGCGCTGTAGGTTCATCTGAACCTCCTTTGAAAGCCGCAACTTTTGGTGGTGGAATGAAGTCAATCCGATGAACGGTTTGCAAGATATCGTCTGCCCTAGTTTGATAATGAAGCCGCTAACGCTGATGCTACTGATCTAGGGTTTGCTACTGTTGATATGAATCAGATTTATTGTACTATTTCTCTCTGCTGAATTATTGAAGATAAAAGAAGATTTGATCAAAGGGTTTCCACACATTGTGGGGTTTGTCCCTGGCTAGCCGCCACATCTTGTGTCTCTTGTCTTGGCTTGTTTTTTGTCGATCGTTTAATGTTATATCTACACTTTACTTTATGTACATGTGATTGCTAATCGGTGGAATATAATAAGAAAAAGAAGTAAACTGTTATAAGCATAGAACATACCATAATTTAACAGTCTTCAATCTGAAATAATCCTCATGTATATGAGTGGGTAATAGCTGGTAATGATGAAATGCTACAAGTGAGAAACTAAACCCACTATGGAAATTAAATTTTATTGATGGATCAAAATATATGAAGAATCCATCCATGCAAGATTAGCATCTCAGCCTTGCTTCTGTGTCTTTTGGCATTTAATGACACAACCTTAGCTCATGACCTTCGCTGCCTTTGTCTCAATAAGACCTTTGGCATTCTGATTATTTGACTGTTATCATTTCATTGTTATTTTTGATCTTTGGATAGGCACTCCTGTTTGAAAATAGGGATTTTCATTTAGTTGACAAGGAAGTAGTTTTGTAACACAAAACACATATAAAAGATAATTCAGGTTTTCCCTATCTGTTGTGCTGCTAAAAATCACTTTAGCCTTCAACATTTTTGCAAAATTTAAAATTGCACATGTTTCGTCATCTGAGGAATGGGTGTTTCATGAATTCAAACAGTAACTTGTCATTTCTGTCACATCTTGAATTCAATTATTTGTGAATCATCCCAGATTTTAGCATATTGATACTTAAATTACATTTTCTAAATCTGCTATAATATTCCTTGTATCTTGTTGATTCTTTGGCTTTGACAATGGTAGAAATTATTCAAAGGGAAAAATGAGCAGCTTTCTGTTCTAGGAAGACTTGCAGCAGGAGCCTGTGCAGGCATGACTTCCACTCTAGTAAGTGCTGCAGAGTAGATATTCCTAGTTATTGACTTGTCAAAACGAGATGAACAGATGGTTATGCATGCATCTCAGTTACTTTATTTATTTTTCTATGATTAAATAGGTTATTAACTTGGAATTATTTTTTTAAACTCAAGTGTTTTGTAACAGGTTACCTACCCTTTAGATGTCCTCCGTTTGCGCTTGGCTGTTGATCCAGCTTGCAAAACCATGAGCCAGGTGATAATTCTTCATATAGGCTTGAGGTTTGGGTTTTTTAATTTCTTTAGTCTTTTGACGTGACATTCCTTGTGTCTTCACTTCCTCTTAATTTGAAGGTTGCAATAAATATGATGCGAGAGGAAGGACTTGGATCATTTTACAGAGGACTTGGGCCATCACTTATTGGCATTGCACCCTACATTGCTGTCAACTTCTGTATTTTTGACTTGTGAGTCTAGATTGTAGTCTGCCTGTTCCTTGTTTGAAATATGTGATATTTGATATGCGATGATCACAAATAAATCTTTATTTTGCGTTAAAAGATTTGAGTGAATGAGAAGTTTGCGGGATCGAGGTTCTTGACTCTTGGATAGCATTTTTGATCAATGTGTTAGACATTGGTATAGTCTTGGTTACTTCTAGTTTCTCACACCTTCATTTCTACAAATGACAGAGTTAAGAAGTCTCTTCCAGAGGAGTATAGGAAGAAGACGGAGGTGTCTTTTGCAACTGCTATTATTTCAGCCTCTTTTGCAACAATTTTGTGCTACCCACTTGACACTATCAGGCGACAGATGCAAATGAAGGGATCACCATACAATACTGTTTTGGATGCTTTTCCAGGTAAAAGAGTTCTATGCCAACTTTCTAAAGACCAAGAGAAAGGAAAATTTCATAAAATTTCCTTTTCCTATAATTATAATTATCCTCTTGTTTTCTCTGCTTATCGAATAGGAGCCATAGATAAAATATTTTTCTTCAAGTAATGGGCATAGGTAGAGTGGTTAGTTGCTTTGACTCACATGCTAACTTATGAGTGTTCACTAATTTGGAACTCATGACTCGCTGATTATTGAGTTTTAGAGATCTTCTTGTCTGATAATTACTTCGTATGTTTTCTTCATTTAATCTTCCATTCATTCAATAAAACAATTACATAGAAGATCTTCAACAATAGACATTAGGATCATAAAGAGACAGCCAAATCAAGAACACAAGCATTTACCCTGGGAAAACCCACATGGGGGAAAGACCCAACAACCTTTTCCTTAGAGAAATTCTTCAGTTAAATAGAGATACATCTAATCATTTACAAGGTCAAACTGACCAACAATATGTTGAGAAATCCAAAGAGTGGCAGTTACACAATTTCTCTTATTATGACATTATCTTGTGAAGTTTTTCATTATTATTATTTGTTCTTTCGAATTATCTTTTTCTTATCATCAAGAATAATGGCAAGCAACCAATAGAAGAGAACACAAGATGTAGGCACACTGCCAGGGAAAAACCCCACTATAGGAGAAGACCTAGTCAAAATTCTTCCTTCAGTAGATTCAAGATGAGACGACCAAGACCCTTACAACTTAGACTTGAGACTACCTCCATCCATCAAGTCAACCTTGCCATGTCATTCTTCAGTTCTATCATTCTTTGCTCCTGTAGCAGTCATCCTTCTTCACACTTGTATCTTTGAAGAGATCATCTCTGCAACCAATCCGAGCTCCTTCATCTACTCTGATACTGAGACTTGTCCACTATGATAGCACCACTGTAATAACATCACTGTAATATGTTAGTTTTTGTAGCATCGGATGTGTTCTAGTCATGAAATTTTGTGGAGAGGCTAGAATACATGAGATCTCCAAAACCCAGAAATCGTTTCTAGAAATTCCACCTAAAAGTGCTTTAATTAGATTATTAGTTGTTTTTTAAATATTTCCTAAGTCTAAACTTAGGGAATATGACTAATTAATCAAAACTAATTAAGTTATGGTGTGAATCTTCTAGAAACTCACACAAATCGACTTCTAGTTAATCCTAGCCATAGATTAAGATCTAATCTTGGCCGTTGAAGTCTCAACAGAGGGTTATAAGAAGAAAGTCGAAAGGAGATGTCGAGGGCAAAGAGATTGATTCTTGAGGTGTTCGAGATCACATTGTGTCACACATAGCGAGCCAGGGAACAACCAAGGAGATGTGGGATACACTTTCCACGCTATACCAAGGCACTTCTGAGCAACAGAAGATGTACTTGGAGGAGACGCTGAGATGCATCAGGATGCAGAAAGGGGAATGCATAGACCCCTACCTCACTAGGATTCAAGAGATTTGGGATCAACTGTCAGCTGTTGGAGCAAGACCTCGAGCCACTTAGCTAGTACAATTGGCACTCAACAGTGTCTCCGAGAACTAGGAAGTATTCGTCCAAATCATTTTGGGCAGAGAAACCTTGCCAAAGTAGAACAAGATGTGGGCCGACTTGCAGCAGGAGGAGTTGAGGCGAGACTTAGTGAAGAGCTCCATCAGTGGCAGCAGTGGTGGATCGAAGCAGGTGAAGAGGAGGAGAAAGTGGCCTTCGCATAAAAGGGTCCCAGTCAGGGACAAGGGGAGCAGTGAAAGAAGAAGGACTTGTTGAAGGTCAAGTGCTTCAGATGTGGTGAGCTTGGCCACTACAACACCTAGTGTCCTCTCAGGAAGAAGGACAAGGAGGAGAAGCAGGATCAACAGGTAGCATCAACAGAGATTGATAGGATGTTCTCCAAGCTGGAGGAAGACTTCGCCATGTTTTCTTACATACCCCTAGGAGTCAAGTGGGGTGACTTGGTTTTGTAGCCTCAGAGTGCTACAGATGGGCAAGATTCTTGAGGAGGTCCACCTCTTGAATCAATACCTAGCTACGGGGCCCACATTATTTTGTAGCAAGATGGATCTGTGGCAGTAGATACAGTCAGATGCCAGAGTGACAAATGCAGAGTCTAGTTGCATGTCATATGCTGGGGAGTGCAGTGCAGAGTTGGCAACAGTGCAAAGTCAGTAGCAACGCAAGTGCCTCAATGACAACGCAGATACTAGCAGCAGCTAGAGACTCGGGTGGCAGATGTATCATACTGATCATAGTTGATTCAGTAATTTGGATGCTTTTTAGTTGCAGATGTTACAGTTGCAGCAACAACAGATGGAGAGGGAGTTGCAGTGTAGATGCAGTGTTGGCAGCTGTTCAGCAGGGTCAGCAGTAGCACAGATGCAACACATATTAGAGTTGCGCAGTAGTTGGTGGGCAGCTACAGCTAGACATCAACAACGTGACAGGAGATGATGTAGAGACAAGGTGGTGCTATAGGGGGCAACAACACTAGAACACATTCCTCGTTAAGAGGGAGTGTTAGTTTTTGTAGCGTCGAATGTGTTCTAGCCACAAAATTTTGTGGAGAGGCTAGAATACATGATCTCCAAAACCCAGAAATTGTTTTTGGAAATTCCACCTAGAAGTGTCTTAATTAGATTATTAGTCATTTTTTAAATATTTCCTAAGTCTAAACTAGTGAAGCATGACCCTCATAAGACCCGCGAGTACTCGCGGGTCTTATACTGGGCCGGGTCCTTCGCATAGAACCAACAGATAAGACCCGGACCTGATGGGTTGAGCATAAAACCCGACTACCTGTATACAACCTGCGGGTAGCCTATTAGACCCTCATCGGACCAGTATAGGACCCGTCGAGCTTCAAAAGGTACAAATTCTTCACAATTTTGATTTTTTTATTATTTTTTTTTTACTTTTTTGGAAATGAGGTGGAGGGAAAGGGAAATTGGAGGGAAAAAAATGCTTTATAAGCACCTCTCTCCCTTCCATTTCTCATTCACTTGTCATTTGAGTGTTTGGCTAATTTGTATGAGTGTTGAGCAGTGAAACTAAAGAAGGCTAAAGGAGCTCGGAGGCTAAAGGAGGCTTCATCAGATCAGACTCAGCTTTAGGTAGGCTGATGAACCTTGTTTGAATGTTTTCCATGTATTCAATTTTGTTTTTTATGTTTGTAGATTTTTTTAATTTTTTGTATGTTTGGGGCTGCCAGTCGCTGAGTTTTTCAGCCACACGGCGGCCTTGTGTGGCTGAGAAACTTAGCTACAGGGCTTGCGGGCTGAGGAGGCAGTCCTCCTCAGCCTGCAGGCCCTATGGTTGAGTTTCTCAGCCACACAGGGCCGCTGTGTGGCTGAGAAACTCAACCACACAATGGCGCTGTGTAGTTGAGAAACACAGCCACAGGGCCAAAAAATTTTGCAAATTAAAAAAAAATTCAAAACCAAAAAAAAATTAAAAACCAATTTTTTTTTTAAATTATTTCTTTTTCTTCCAGATTTTGTCACCATGCCACCAAAGGATTCTAGACAGTCTCGTGATTCGGCATAGGCACATGGTCAACAAATCATTGCCGGTAATGACCACCATATGAAGTGCAATTATTGCAATGTCACAATGCATGCAGGCATAAACAAGTTGAAATACCACCTAGCCAGAATTCCTGGGAATGGTGTGGCATGTTGTCAAAGTTGTCCTGATGAAGTCACTATTGAAATGGCAGCTGCTTTGGAATCCATTAAAGAAGAAATTTCTAAGAGGGCAAGAAGGAAGGATGAGATTGTTGGGATAGGTAGATCTTCATCTCAAAGTGAAACATAGTTTCAAAGTCCAGGTATTGATAACTCCTCTTAAAGTGCTGTGGCAAACAAGAGTATAACTTCTTCTTTCTTCAGTCCTCGTACAACTCCAGATCTCAACCAACCTTGAAGAGTTTTAATGAAAAGAAGAGGAAGGAGGTAGATATGGAAGTAAGGAGGTTTTGGTACCATAACAGTCTTTCATTCAACTATGCAAAGTCTTATTTTTATCAGCCTATGGTCGATGCCATTGCAAGTGTTGGCCTTGGATACAAAGCCCCATCTTATAATGCACTTATGGGGAAAGAGCTAGATGAGGAGCTTGAGTGTGTCAAGGAACAACTGGAAAGCATTAAAGGCTCATGGAAATTTACAGGTTGTACAATTATGTCTGATGGGTGGACAGATCAGAGGGGTAGAAGAATAATAAATTTTGTTGTAGCTTGCCCTAAAGGAACCATGTTCCTAAAATCCATTGATGCATCTGCAAATGTAAAAGATGCACATTTGATTTTATCATTGTTGGCTGATGTGGTGGAGGAAGTTGGGGTTGCAAATGTTGTTCAAGTAATCATGGACAATGCAAGAAATTATGTGGCAGCTGGAAGGTTGCTTTGTGCCAAATATCCCACCATTTTTTGGACTCCATGTGCTGCCCATTGCATAGACTTGATGGTAGAGGACATTGGGAAGTTGGAGTGGGTGCAAGATGTTGTGCAAGAATGCAAGCGAATTACCAAGTATATTTATAATCATGCTTGGGTGTTGAACCTTATGAGGGAATTCACACAGGGTGAGCTTAGTCGCCTAGCCATCACACGGTTTGCTACAAACTTTCTTTCCCTCCAAAGTCTTTTGTATGAGTACCAAGCTTTGAGAAGAATGTTTTGTAGCCAGCAATGGGTATTTTGGAAAGATAGCACAAACCAGAAGCATTGTCTGTGAAAGCACCTATATTTGGTGATAGTTTGTGGGACAAAGTCACTGAGACTGTCAGCTTCACTGAGCCCCTTGTGAAAGCTTTGAGATTGATGGATGGAGAGAAACCTGCAATGGGATATATTTATGAGGGCATGGACAGGGCCAAAGAGGCCATCAAGACTTTCTATAAGGGAAATGAATTTAAATATCTCCCTATATGGAAAATTATTGGTTCCAGGTGGGACAGGCAACTACATTCACCATTCCATGCAACAAGAGCATATCTCAATCCTAGTTTATTCTATAATGAGGGGTCTAGCATTCAAAGAGATCCTAAGGTGATGAGAGGTGTCATGATATGCATTGAGAAGATGTTTCCAGATTAAGATATTCAGGACAAAATCAACATACAAAGAGATATGTACAAGGAAGCATCTGACATGTTTGAATTCAGCTCAAGCCAATGTCTCAAGGACAAGAAAATTCCTTGTAAGTGCAAATTGTTAGAACTTAGCTTGTAATTTTACTAGTTCTCTTTTATATGCTTAGCATTGCAAATTGATAATCTTTGTTGTTAGTTTTTTACAGCTCATTGGTGGATAGTGTCATGTCCTTTCTCAAATACATTTTTAACAGGGTGCTGCTACACAATTTTGCACAATTTTGGCTAAGGAAGAGAACCTGTCATTTTCAACTTAGGGACTTAGGAGGCAATTCGATTTTATTTGGTTGCTAGTGGAATGTGGGGGTCACCCACATGGGAGTTCAAATTGGCCCATTCGAATAGCTTGGAAGGAAAGTCGAATAGGTGGATGGAGGGGGCCACATGAAGCTAGGGAGGCCCAAGGAGTTATAAGGAGGGATCATCTCTCATTTTGGGATCATTCTTACACCTTGCAATCAAAATTACTTGACTGTTCGCTCTGCTGTTTCGCTGAGTCAACTGACTGTTTAGCCACGAATCTCTCAAGCGGGAGATTCAACCTCTACTTCAGGGGACCATCTATACCCGCCCTAGAGAAGAAGTTCCATAAGTATTTCTAGAGTTCCGGGAGTGTGTTACAGCACTACCATTCAGCCATAACAGGGAGTGCGTATTTCTGGCTGGTTGGAGAATACGCAGGGGGAGTTTGGAGCTATCAGTGATCAAGCATTTTCCAGGAGAGTTAGAGGATTGGGAGAGAAGCAAAGGGCCAACCTTTCTTGTGATTTTCGGAGCCAACAGAGCCAGCATCCCAGCAGTTCGAATTATTGGGCTTGGGGACAACGTAGAGGGCCAGTCTAGCAATTTCGTGGAGCTAAGGAGCAAGTGCCATAGGATGGAAGCCCATCCGGGAAGTCAGGGGATTGATAGCAGAGGTCAACCCAACACTTTGGGTCCATTTCTGGGAGGATTTACAGGCAGATTCCAATAGGCCGAATTTTGCAGTTGCATATGAAGCTAGGCTCCAAGGGGGTCGATTTTTCGAAGTCTAAACTAGCCAAATTCCTTTCTGGGTTTTGGGAAAGGATCACCCTCCTAATTTTATAGAATTTTATGGGCAGATGTAAGGGGTCAAACAGGGGTCCCAAGTGAATCAGCGATTATAGGAGCCAAGGGGAATTTGGGCGAAAATTCCGAGGTCAACATTTGGCCAATTCCTTCGTGGGTTATTCTGGGTTTAGGCCAAGGAGCAAGGAGCTGAAATGTCATAATTTTCTAAGCACAGGAAGCAGTGATTCCAGCCCTTCAAAGTCAGCGTACATAACAGTTTTCTGGGGCAACACAGTTCAGTTTGGTGCAACAGTTGTAGTAGCCTTCAGTTCAACGTTTTCTCACTTGGGTTTTGTCATGCTTGTCCATTGAGACAAGCCTAGGTGCACCATTCTATTTTACCATTGTATTTTCTCCTAAAGAAGTAATAAAATGGCTCAGCAGTTCTCTATTTCCAGTGTTTCCATGGGTGCTTAATGTATATTTCGTTTTTCTGATTGCTGGATTGTTTGCATGCTTTGTATATCACTTATATTCTTGTTTAGGAACATTACAGATAGATTGTGGCGTTGAGGCACCACAATTATAAGAATTCGTCATCAGAGTTCTGAGTCAACCCTGCAATACTTTTTCTTGTGAGCACAATTGGTTAGTGTTTGAGCACATCCACAACAAAAAGAAAAATAGGTTGGAGCATGAGAGGTTGGAGAAGTTGGTTTTCATCTACTACAACCTTCGAATGCTCACAAAACAAGTGCAACAAAAGGATATAGATAATAGATCCAATTTTATTGGATACTACTGATTTAGAGTCTGATTGGGTTGTGGAGGAGGAGGCCCCTGATTTGAGTTGGCTTGGTGAAGAGACTGAGGATCTCTCTACTTTGCCATCTCAAATGGAGACTCCAAATACACCTGCCTCATAGTTGCTTTAGCCTCCCGATGTTACCACTAGCACCAAGCACTGTTGATAATATTGGCGATATATCGCCGAATATCGGAAATATCACGATATTTTCGGCGAGCCGATATATCGCCCCGAAAATATCGCAATATTTTCAAGTCCTGAAAATATCGCGAGATTTACGAAATATCGGCGATATTTTCGAAAATATCGCGCGACAATCTAAAATATCGCGCGACAATCTAAAATATCGCCGGGCGTGTTTTTCCGCGGCTATAAAAGACGAAAATTGGTTTTTTTTTTCTTCATTTCTGTTTCTGAGTGTTGGAGAAGAAAGGGAAAGAGTTTTGTGGTGCTTGTCAAGGAGGGTTTGAAGATCAAACAACGATTATCACCACCAATTAAGATTTTTTTGTGGATCAAAGATTGAAGAGTAGTGAGACAAACTTCATTTCTTCCATTAGCAGGCATGTTCTTAAAAACCTCTATGTTAATGATTTTTTCATAGATTTAGGGTTATGCTTGCTTGCCTCTTTGCCTACCAACATTTTGTTTCTTTGTTTTTTTCCATTTGCTATGATTTTCATGCCCATGAACCAATGCAAGGGTTTTCTCCATATTTGGACAGCAAGCTTCATTTTTTTTTTTCAACTTTCTTATGCACCCTCTTATTGCCATTTTTCATTCACATTGCAAAATGCAAATAATGTAGTAATTTTTTTTGAATGAGGTTGTTATTACTTATTATTTTTTCATTTTGTGTTGGGGGGTTTAATGCCAATTTTTTGTTTTTTTTTTTGTGCCCTAGGTTTGAATTAGTTCACTACAAATGTCAAATATGCCAAAAGCCTTGGACCCATTTTGGGAGTATGGGGAGGCTATTGGTGGGGCAAATCAGGCATATATATCATGCAACTTGTGTGGGACCAAGATGTCAGGAGGGATTACATGATTGAAATACCATCTGGCTAAACTCTCTGCATATGATGCAGATGTGATGCCTTGTATGGTTTCTAGTGCAGAGGTTATACAAAAAGCTCGTGAAGCAATTGTTGAACAATACAGAAAGAAAGCTGTTAGAGAGAGGCCAATGGTCTCAGATAGATAGCTGTTAGTTTTATTTGTTTTGCAACTTTTGCTACATATAAGTTTATAACTCATGATGATGAAATACTTTTAAAGTTTTATATATGTGATGTTGTTTTGTTTGAGTCCTTGATTGGACAATTATCACTATCAGGGATCAGCAGGATATGTGATGTTATTTTGTTTGAGTCCTTGATTGGACAATTATCAATTTATCACTATCAGGGATCAATAGGATATGTGATGTTATTTTGTTTGAGTCCTTGATTGGACAATTATCAGGGATCAGCAAGATTTGGTATCGCCTTTGAAGTTTGATGTATCATTTCTATTTGACATCATATATATCAATGCCTTCTTCATATTTATGTGCCAATGTGTTTAGTTCATGTTGTTATTGCTTTATATGTTTAGAAATCTGAAAAAAATGAATATATTATGCATTTTTTATGCTTGCCGATATTTGCCGATATTTTGCCGATATTTTCGCCGATATTGCTGATAAGATATTTTCCGGACCCTCGCCGATATTTTCCCGATACCGATATTATCAACACTGGCACCAAGAGGGCTTATTGTAGGCGTGGTCGTCCATGAGTGATGAGACTCAAGATTGTTATGAGACAATCATTTATCATTTATGACATATGTATTTGAATTTTGAACTTGCTGACATTTTTTATTTTAATTATCGAATCGTGAGTCATTTTCTTATTCAGTATCTAAATGTTTTGCTTACAAAAATCGAATATGTTATGTTGTACTTTTATAGATATGAGATGATGTTATGAATTATTGCATATATTCTGGTTTTTGTAACTTATAAGGATTGGAATTGTCATTAGTTTCTTTTTTATGCTTAAAATTTACCATATTTTAAGTTTTTTTTTTGTATCTTGATGAGTCTTATACGAGTCTTATAAGGGTCGTTCCCAAGCCTTATACGAGTCGACGAGTCAATGTCGTGACGAGTCTTATACGAGTACAAGTCATGCAACATTGATCTAAACTTGGGGAATATGACTAAATAGTCAAAATTTATTAAGTTATGGTGTGAATCTTCTAGAAACTCACACGGATCGACTTCTAGTTAATCCTAGCCATATTTTAAGATCTAATATTGGTCGTTGAAGTCTCAATAGAGGGTTATAAGAAGAAAGTCGATGGGGCTTGGAGAACATATTTGCAGAGTTCGATTTTCCTGGGAAATCGATTTCCAGAGTAGCAGCTGTGTGTTGCCGGAAGTGATTCAGTGAGGTCAAAGCAGTGAGAGAGGGGCAGGGATAGTGAGGCCAGAGGAAGCTTTTCTAGTTTCGGTGAGTACATTGTAGAGAGGTAGTGGTTGCCATAGAGAGGCAACACAGAGCCCTCTTGGGGAGATTTCCGTTTTGCTGGGGAGAAGTTGAGATTCTGAGCTAGAAGTTGGGAAAAGGGTCTAGAGGCAAAGAGTATCAGTTTTCTAGACAATCACTGACGAGACAATGAGAGGAGACGCAGTTCCGAGCTTGTGGGATGCAGTAACTATGTAGGCTGATGCAGTGACTGTGCAGAGGGAGCAAGGAGCAGCTCAATTCGAGCTGAGGTCAGTGTGGGATCACCTGTGGAGTGAGAAATTTTTCTCACTAGTTATTATTGCCAGTTATTTCTTTGTTTGGAGTGCTAGTTTAAGCATCCATAAATTGTACTCAGATTTTCACTACTGCACAATATGAAAACCCTCAGTTACTGCACGGGTTTTCCCAAGTTGGGTTTTTCCAGGGACTTAGTCCAAAAATAACAATGTATTTTGTGTGTGTGCATCTATTTCTTCCGCAGTATTTGTTTTTCGAAGGTTGTAGTGTATTTGTTTCAATATTTACCAGAGCACACAACAAATAATTTGTTTAATTAAATTAACAAATAGAAGAAATAACATCAATTGTTGCAATAGGATTCAGGGTTAGCGAAATTTTCACATAATAGCACCGAGTCACTGTGATAGCATTATTGTAAGAGACTATGCTATGCACTGAGACCTTCTTTCTGTGGTAGCACCGAACCCATTTGATGTGGTAGCATCGAGATATCTCCCTTGAAATAGATTGAACCATACCCTGTGACATATCACTGAAACTGTGTCGTTAATCTCCATTGTAATCCACATTTGTATCATAGAAGGTATGCCAAAATGTCACTATGACTTGTCTGAAGTTTGTCTCTGAAATCCGAGTCCCTTCCCTGCCATGATGAAGGGGAGGGCTCCATTAATGATGATCAAGGGGGTGACCCCTTGATTTCCAAGCAAAACATCCTATGGTGCTCCCAAGTGGCTGTGGGGCACAAGCAATGGTCTCATGGGCTCCAAAGGGCTCCACAACAAGTCGATGCTCCATCAATGAGGGCTAGAAGATGACACATGCCCTCCCATGTCTCTCCAGAAAAGAAAAAACCTCATTTGGGCTCTAGATCAACTGCCAAGTTTGAGGTGTCAATGTGTGGTCGACTAGGCAACGTGGTCCAAATGCATCATCATCTTTGGATGACTGGGGCTTGAACAAGAAATGTGTGGTACTGAAGAGGCCCATGGTGTGGCAATCAATGCTTTGTTATCGAAATCTGAGCCCCTTCAGAGAAAACGACCCTTTGTACCATTACTTTATCATTCCAACCTCATTAGGATGGCTTATCATTCACATTTGAGCTATTTGGTGGGCTTGTCACCAAAGTTATTGTTATTTTGCACATTAAAGTAAATTTAGGGGCTCATTAGGTTAAATTTGAGCTTGTAGAGGCTCCTATACATAAAATAAGCCTCATTTGTATTGTTCATCATCACTTGGATTTCGATCTCTCTACTTCAGAAACTCAGACCTGCAATTTTGGATGAAATTTTCGTTGTTGGGATGCACTTTGACATTTGGAATTTTTTGCTTTGTTTCCTTGGAGTTTCTTTTTGCAATATTGATGGATGGATATACTCTCATTGTCTTGTAAGTACATTTTGATGTTATATTTTACAATGATCAATGTCTAATCTATGGAATGTCTTTTCATGATCTTAATGTGCCCTAATTAATGTGAAATTATGAGAACATTAAAATTATTGGAAGTATTGCATGCATTATTCATGGACAATGACGAATGAATGTTCCTAGGGGTTAGTCTTGCATATTGCAACCTTGAAACTCCATCAAATATTGACAACGAAGTATATAGTTCTTTTGTATCTTTGAAGCTGCCTCCTCTAGGGTTAGCAAACCTACATTAGCTCTCCTTGAAGAGAGAAATCATAAAATCTGAGTAATTTTGGACTCCATTTTTTCCAACAAGCAGGCACTAGTCTAGAAATCCTTGTTGATCAACTTCTCATTGACAAATCTCTTTTTCTCCACCTTCTTCTCTCTCTTTTTCTTCTCCCCCCAAGGCTAAGGGAGCCTCTATAAGGGTTGGTGTGAACTTTTAGGGAGGAGGAATTTTGGGATTTTGTCTAGACAAGACTCTTCCTAAGTGTCTCCTCTAGACATCCTCAAGGTTTGTACTTGTTACACTCATTTTTGTCAAAGTTCCAAGGAAGCAGATGTACCAATTTTTTCAAAAGGATCGAGATTGTTAGGACATCGGTTTATTGAGTCATGGTAAACCTATTTTGCAAATTCGTAATGTAAATGATGCTAGTAAGACCATGTATGTATGTAACAACTTAGGTAAGCCCAGTATTTTGGTGAAAATTTCATCCTATGAGGTTAAAATCCAATAGGACCCTCAGGGGGTCAAGGGGCTGATGAAAAAAAAAAAGAAAAAAAAGAAAAAAAAAGAAGATATCCCGCAGCCCACCCCACCCCTTGACGAGGGAGAAGGGGTTGATGGGAAGTGAAGAGCGCTATAGAAAGCTTAAAAAAGAATGATAAGCCCAACAAGGTTGGGTAGGTGTTGGAAGGTAGGGCGGGAAGGTTGTTGGGTTTTTACCATCAAGGGTCAAGGAGGGGCCCCATCAAGGAGGGGTCCAAGGCTAATGTACTTTGGGGCCCCATCAAGGCTCAAGGAGGGTACCCATCAAGGTGGGGCCCCATAAGGCTCAAGGCTCAAGGCTTCATCTCACTAATTCATTTTGTGTTTCTAAACACGGACTGTCGGCAAAGTCTTTCCCTCCAACCTCACCCCAAAGATAGGGTGGAATTTGTCCTCAAAGTCTTAGGTGAGTCCTAGTGTTTTAGTCGAGTCTTATGGAAAAGTGATTTAGGAATAATTTAAGCTAATTGACAACATTATTTAATTACAAATCACTTGGTCTACTAGATCATGTTGTGTCGTAGATTTGGGTGTGTAATTTGAGGGTCTATATCGAACGTGTGTTCTCCCTTTGAGGGTTGAAAATGTAATCATCTTATGTAAAAAATATTTTAGTGCATGGTCCCTCATACTTAGACACTATGGCTAAAATATTAGAGGGTGGAAAAAATATTTAAACCTCTCAAGTGTCAATTAATTAATTTTTTTGGCAAAAAATTAAATTAATCCTAAGCTAAAAAATTAATTAATTAGAGTCAAATTTAGAGTCTTAGAAAAATTAAATTCTCCAAGTGGAAAAATTCGTGGGTATCAAAGAAATTAATTTTTGGAGGCCCCCCACCAAGGGAATATTGAAAATTTCAAGAAAATTTGGACTCTTGGGCCTTGGTGGTCAAGTCGAACTTCAAAGTCAATTTTTTGAGGAAATTAGCTCAAAATAATAAATTTTGAGCTAATAAAAAATGGGTTAAATGAGAAATTTGAAAACTCCTCAAAAATAAATATTTTCAACGGTGGAGATTAAAAGATGATCAAATAATTTTCGACGGCCGAGATTATTTTGACAAGGATCAAGCCAACATGTTGTTATTTTTCCACTTGGAGAATTTATCTATAAATTGAGTCATTTGCGTTTCAAGGCAAATCTAGTTTTGGCTTGTGTAACTCTGAAAAGTTGATGTAAATGGCTGTCCCATTGGGAACGTTTGAATAATCATAATAAAGACTTTGGGGTGCAGTTCATGGTGTCTCTAATTTGATGATTTATGGTACGTATTGTGTACGAGCATTCCTATATTGTGCTTTATAAATCTTTTGAACTTTATTTCATTGTAGGTGATAGAAACATTCTATTGGTAAGTTCTGGGCTTATCTTAGGTGATACGATTCACTGGGTGTTCTAACGACTTGTTCTTCAGAAATATGTAGTGTTTGTAGGTTCCCCAACCCTTGGACTCCAAGTTTACGAACTTTGGATAGAGGCTGACTATGTTTGGACTCTAATTATTTTTATGGAGTTCTAACCTCGCTAAGGCTATGATCTATTTATCTTTTGAAATACATTTAGCCACTAATAAGATCTATAAAATTTCAAAAATTTTCCAAGCATTTTACATGTATATTTTGTAAATATAATTTCTATAATACACTTGTAAATTATTTTATTTCTCTAATCTTGTTTTTGCAGCTGGGGTTTTTGGGGCTTGAATTATTTATAATTTTTTGTATATATTGGGGTTTTGGGTATTTTTATTTTCATTTGTGCAGGTAAGATTGAAGCCTTTTGAAGGAGAATTGTTGGGGTTTGAGCTAGGTCTAGGCCCTTGAGGGTGAGATCTAGTCTCCAAATTTTTGCAGGGCCAACAACAAGGAATTTTGTAGTGAAATTGAGCAATATTGTAGATCTGAAGCAAAATAAAAAATTTTAAGTAAGGGTTTCAGTATTTTCAGTCCTCCCAAGCCCTGCTCCATCCTCCTCATCCCCTGCGTCATCCCTTTAGGGCCTTGTGTCACCCTTTTAGGCCTCCCAGAGGTTGGACGCACCCTCTAGGTCTCTCGGCCTCCTTTTGGCCCTGCATCAAGCCTTAAAGGCCTTTTTTTCCTTGGTCCTGGCCTCTAGGCCATTCGGCCTCCCTTTTGAAACCTCAACAGCAGCCCCAAGGGCTTGTCGTAGGCCTTCCAAGGCCTTTATCTGCCTTGACCTCCTCTGTCCAGCTCGTCGCTGCCTCATCACCCCCCTCATTGTCTTTTTCTCTCCCTCTTCGCCCTTTTTCCTTCTCGGCTTCCTCTTTGACCCCTTGCGTCAGCCTTTGGGGGCCTTCATCCCCTCAACCGAAGGCCTATTTGGCCTTTTCACTTTGTTGATGAAAGTGTAACTAGGTTCGGTGATCATAAATATGAAATGTACTTTTGATTCTTGTATTTTGTAAAAGAAAGAAAATTGATTAGTATTATTATTGAGCTTGGGTTTCTTGACCAAGAAATTTGTTTTATAGGTCAAGCACTAATTGAAAGTGGTTTTAGGGTTGTCCTAGGTCAATAAGTCAAAATCGGGACATTGTCATAATATGGAGACCCCATCGGGCATTTTGTAAATTGTAAAAAGAATTATTTTTGTATTTTTACTGAGCATTCCAAGACCAAGTCGTCTTGTCAAGTCGGCCTAGAAGCTAGAATTAATACCCCTGGAAGACCTATATATAGGAGACAGTTCGACCTCATTTGGACACATTCATTCCTCTCTCTCTCATGCGAAGGAAGAAGCAAAAAAGGGCAGCAAAGAAGGAAGAAGGAGAAGAAGTGTTTTGGGTTCCTCTCTCTCTCTTTCTCTCCACACGTGTGAAGAAGGAGGCTGAAATTCTGCAGCTTTTCACTAGGGTTTTTGCTGCTTGGCTAGGGTTTCGTTGTGAGGGTTCGATCTGATGAAAAAGGGCTGAAGGAAGGGCCAAAATAGTCCCCTTCTAGATCCAAAAGACATATTAGGTCAAGCGAGGCAGTTGGAGGAAAAGAAGAAGTGGTTCTAGATCAGATGTGCGAAGTAGCAACTGTTGTCAGGGGGTCGAAGTTGCAAATTTGCAGTTAGGGCCGAAATGCTATTGTTGGAGTTCAAAGTAGTGTTGCCGGAAGAGATTTTGCTGGGTTTGGAAAGAAATAAAGAAAGCACATTAGTGAGAAATTGATCTTGGTCTTGGAAGGGCTTCAGTGTTGGTCAAGGGTCTTGGTATTCGTCAATAAAGAATCTATAAGAAGATATTGAAGGGTTTTCCTCTCAATAAGAGAGGTTTTGCCCTGGCTTGGAGCCTACATCTTGTCTACTGGTATCTTCTTGATCTTCTTGTTTTGGTAGTTGTTTGATGATTTACGAACACATTATAATAATAAGAAGAAGTCTTGAAGGAAATGTAACTAGGTTCGGTCTTCATAAATGTGCTTTTGATATTCGTATTTATTCAAGAAAAGAAATATTATTTTTATAATATATATCAATGAGTTTCTTGCTCATTGAAATAGGTCTAGCACAAGTCAGAGTGCTATAGGTGAGTCAAATAGTCAAAAGAAAATGTTGAAGACCTTAAAGGCGTGTTACATAATTGTATTAGAGTCAAAAGGAATACCTCCAAGCAAAGTCAAGTCCTCTTTATGCAACGACATCCTTCAAGAAGCAAAAATGATGAAGAATCTTCAGGTCAGCCTACAATCTTCAAGTCGACCTAAAGGAGGGACAAAGCTCTATATATAGAGGTTGTCCACTCCCTCAAACGACAAGCACTTACCTATGAAATCAGCGAAGAAGGATAGTCGAGAAAAGGTGAAGAGAAGATGAGTTTAAGGAGCCTCTAGTGCAGCGAAGAAGGAGAAGTCAAGACTAGAGTCAAAAGTGTTGATCAATGGTTGTCATTGATGTCAACCCAAGCAGCACTAGGGGCTACCCCGATCTTTCCTGGGCATTTTGACTTGAAAAATTACTCTATTCTGAGTCAAGGATCTTCTAGATGGATTCTACTCATCGAGATGTTTCCGTTGATATATGGCACACCAAGTAATTCTTCATGGTTTGAGAAATATTCATGTTTGAAGTTAGCGGGCTAAAACCCTATGGGGTTATGGCATGGCACTCATAATTGGTTGTGGTCATTGAATAGTCAATAATGAATAAAAAAAAATTTGCTTCTAAAATTCCTCCAACGTTCATTTGTTGAGGACCCTCTCAACTCAAGATATTCATATAAATACTGACCCTCATATCCTTCTCTAGTAGGGATTTTGTGGCTTCAAACAGGTTATCGTGGCATTTTCGCTATAACTGTCTTTCTGTGAAGCTTCAGAAGCTGAAATTAAAACCCATTTGAGCTGAAATCTTGATGAACCACCTGACTGAATTTCAGATCTTGGTTCGCTATATTTTCGGAGATATGATCCGAGGAAGTTAGGGTTTTTGCAGGCTCCCGAATTCCATGTCGAACAGGTGACGTTGGGAAAATCGTCATATCTCTCTCTTTGAGCATTGGATTCAAATTTCGTAAATAGTCATAGAAAGAGGACAGACTGTAGTTTGTGGAGTAGCATTTTCAGGGCCAAAGGTCGCAACAGTGACATGTGGCACTTCATACAAGTTCACTCTACTGAACCAGTCTATAATCAGGTCATCGTGGGAGATTGGGCATAACTCTTTCTTGAAGAATCCAATCTCGATCAGACCTGTGGGGTTGGAAAGAGGACTTAGAGGGCTACCATAGGACGAAATTTCAGACCCTGGAGATCTGAAATTACATAAATACAACAGATTCAATATCGAGCTCCTAGAAGGCAAGAAAAGGCATGGATTCAAGGACCACTGCAGTAAGGACCACACATCAACAGTCAAGGGTAAGTCTCCTACAACAAGGTACGTATTATTAGTGTTTACGTTTGAAATATGAGTATTATCTCTGACATATGTTTTTGCAGGACAACGTAAGTATATACAGGGTCTTGGTTATATCTTTATGTCTCTATATGTCACAGTTAGTTTTTGATACCACATTTCGGATCTCCTATTCTTGATACTAAACATTTGATGCTACATATTATTGATGCTACACCAAGTCTGCTAAATCTATATGATGTTATAAGTTCATGTTACTTGTCTTGTCATAGTTGATAGAATGGTCTTTGTTGTTGTACTTAGAACTTGGTCCATCACAAGTCTAGGGTCTGTCATCAATGTTTATTGTATATACTTTTAGGTCAATTTTGGATATAGTATTGCATAGAGTCTAGGCCTATATCAAGAGTGGGAGTCTTTGTCTACTGTTGCAACAAGTCAACAAGAAAAGTGACAAGCACACTTCAGGTACGCATTGTAATTTTAATTTGTATTTATTCATTATTATGCACTTACATGTGTTTTGTAGGTAGAGGTAAGTTGAAGGGTATTTTGTTTTGTTTTGGGATTGGTTTCACCGGGCAAATTTTGCATGCAGGTAGAAGAAGATTCGAGTACAACTTCAAGCAAGAATTCAAGAGCAGAAGTATCAAATCAAGGAAGCATTGTAGCGGGACATCCATTGAAGACATGACAACCATCCGTATATTGTGAAGAAGTTTCAAGGCCAAGAGTCATCATTGTAAAGTTGTAAAAAAGTCATTTGTAAAAGTGTCATCATTGGAAGAGTCATTATTGTAAAAGAGTCAATCTGCCTAGAGTCGAAAAGACATTATTGGGAGGTATAGGAGTCTCTGTTGGGATGATGTCATGGTTGGGTTGTAGGTCATAGTGTGATTGGGTGTTCTGTCAAAATCATTGTAAATCATATTGTATCGTGGATCGTTGTCCCTGGTACGGGAATCCACACTCGTCTCATTTTAGTCATTCTAGGGTGGAGGGAGGTGCTAGGCTAGTGCACGAAGTCGCCTACAGGTTGGAGCCTGGGAACACTTCAGGGTGGTAGGTTGGTCTAGGATTTTGGGGCATCCATTCAATTGACTATTGAAGAAACCAGGGCGTTTGGGCGTCCTTCCAGTGGGAGTTGGAGAAGAATGCTTTTCTAGAATTCTAGCAAGTTGTTGCTTTCATTTCAGTTGGGGGCTGAAGATTAAAGAATTTATTAGAAAAGCGTTCAGTGGTTTTTGACCCGGATGGGGTTTTCCACCTAAAAGTCTTGTGTCTATTGTGCTCCTTTATTTACTGTTATTACTGCATAAACATTAATAATAATTGAAGATTAACTAATGCTTTGAAAAAATTTAAAAGTTCTAATTGCTAAGGAATATTGATTCACCCCCCCTCTCAGTATTTCCAACAATTGGTATCAGAGCTTGGTTCCTTCAGTAACAGTGTAACCGCTGGAAGTTAATTTTCAGAGCATAGAGATTGGAGAGTCAAAGAAGCAAGTTACAAGGATTTCAAAGGAAGGTATAGGTACAACAAAATCTAAAGAAGTGAGTATTGTGTACCAACCCCTGATTTTCATGCAGATAATTACTGGATATGGGAATCCGGGATGGAATTACATTTGCAAGCACATGGAGTATCAAAGTCAATTTTTTCTACAGACACATCTACTGATGAAGCTAAAAGGTACAATTCAAAGGCCATGAATGTAATTTTGAATGTTTTGCCAAATTCTGTGAAAACAAAAGATGGTCAATGTTCAACAACTAAAGCTCTTTGGGAAAAGCTTCATAATCTCTATTCAACAAAGCAATCAGGTCAAGATGTTATTGAAAATTCGGGTCCTTTTGATTATGATGAAGAAATGGAAGAAATGAGTAAAACAGAGTTTCAAAATCAAGTGATCAAGGTGATAAAGGAACTCAAAAGTCAAAAGGAAAAGACAAGACTATTGGAAGCAGAATTGAAGGCAACAAAAGAACTCATCAAAGAAAATGAAGAGTTTGAGAAGATGATTAGTAGTCTTAGAACTCAATTGGAAGAAATCAAGAGTATAGCAACATGAGACCTCAACAGAGAAGTCCAACAAAAGCGACAAGAGCTCGACACAACGTTTGTAGAGATTAGCAGGATCACACAACAGATGCAAGAAGCAGAAATTGAAAGGAAGGAATCTGATCAAAGATACATATCCGTTGTTGACCAAAAGCAAACGGAATTAGAAACATCTTCAGTAGAAATAAGAAGGCTCAGGATTGAAAATGAGAAGCAGAAGGAGCAGATACAGGTTCTCAACCGAGAAGTAGAGAAGACCACTCTTCTCTAGCTACAGGTTGAGGAGGCAGAAAAAAGAAGGAAGATCTTGAAAAGATGATTTCAAGAAGATTTTGCTCAAAAGCTAGAAGAACTTGATGCAACCCGTGATGAGATCAACAAACTCAAGGGATCACAAAAAGAACACTTGCAAGATAAGACAGATGAAGAAGCAAAAAAGAAGGCAATTAAAGATGGTAAAGCTCCAGTTTATGAAGGTACAAGATCCACATCTTCGCAGGATGATTTTAAGAAGGAAGTTGATCAAAGTGAAAAGCCAAAGAAGAATGTTGCAACTCCAAAGAACAAGACCAAAGCAATCAAGAATGAAGGACCACAACAAACTACAACACCGCCTCCAAAGAAGAATGAAAAATATTCTAGGTATAACTATCAAGGACCATTGCATTCAAATGAACTATTCAGGTGTGCACATTTATTAAATGGTTATTGCTTTTTATATGCTAACTATGGACATATGGCTAGGGATTGTGAAGTTTTTGACAAGTACAATAATTATCTACAAAACCCTAGAAGCAAGTTTGCAGGATCACGAGACAGGTTCCACGATGATTTTGTCAGAAGAGAATACGTGCTAGATGGGCCAAACATTGAATGTTTCAAATGCCATAACCATGGCCATAGCGCTCGCGGTTGTAGAGATTAGATGGAATCACCTATGGACAACATTGAATGTTTCAAGTGTCATAACTATGGGCACATGGCTCGAGATTGCATGAACAAGAAGGCCGGGAAAAGGAAATAGGTACAGGAAGACCAAGTAGATAACAAGGTTTTAGTAGTTATGCTTTCAGGATTTGTAAAAGCAAAAGGTCATGAGGAATTAGCAGTTGCTTCAGATAATGACTCAAGTCAAGATGGCCCATTAGGTGATTCACTATTTTGAACAATCTGGCTTGTTGACTCCTTAATGTTTGTAGAGGAGGAGTCTATGCAACAGTATATGGCACAAGTCTACGATTGACAGGAAGGTAGTTTGAACAAGATGGCAGTTTCATTACAGGTTCAGGGGGAGCAAAAC
This sequence comes from Pinus tabuliformis, assembly GCA_031772625.1. Classification (NCBI taxonomy): domain Eukaryota; kingdom Viridiplantae; phylum Streptophyta; class Pinopsida; order Pinales; family Pinaceae; genus Pinus; species Pinus tabuliformis. Next base: position 871,142,379 of record CM062819.1, read on the forward strand.
AGTTGAAGGATTACAGGTTACCAGGAACAAGGCAAGATTAGTCTGCAAAGGATATGCACAGGTTGAAGGAATCAATTTTGAAGAAACATTTGCTCCCGTTGCCAAAATGGAAGCTATTAGGATGTTTCTCGCTTATGCTTGCTCGAGAAAAATCAAGGTCTACCAAATGGATGTTAAGTTAGCTTTTTTAAATGGTGAATTCGAGGAAGAAGTTTACATTGAACAACTCGAAGGTTTTCTGCTCTTTGACAAAGAAGACTATGTCTGCAGATTAAAGAAGGCTCTATATGGTCTCAAGCAAGCTCCTAGGGCTTGGTATGCTTGTCTTGACGGATATCTACATCAACAGGGATTCAAGAAAGGAAGCGCTGACAACAATCTTTATGTGAAAGTGGATCGAGATAACCTAACAATTATCGAAGTATATGTGGATGATATAATCTTTGGAAGCAATGATGACAGATTAAGTAAATTCTTTGCCACAAAAATGCAAAGTGAGTTTGAAATGTCTATGCTTGGCGAGCTGACATACTTTTTGGGGCTTCAGATTTCTCAGTAGGATAAAGGAATATTCATATATCAAACCAAGCACATCAAGGAAATGATCAAAAAATTCCAGATGGAAGATTGCAAGCCAGTCCTTAACTCCATGATAACAGGTTGCAAGTTAAGATTAGAAGATTCGTCAAAGGATGTTGACCAAAGGTTGTATAGATCCATGATTGGTAGTCTCCTATATGTGACAGCCTCCTGGCCTGATGTGATGCAGGCAGTTAGACAAGTAGCAAGATTCCAAGCAGCACCAAAAGAATATCATATTATTTCCGTCAAAAGAATTCTTCGGTATCTTAAGGGCACAACGAAATATGGTCTATGGTATCCCAAAGGAAATGATCTGGTTATCCAAGCTTATACAAATGCAGATTGGGCATGAAGTGTTGATGATCGTAAGAGTACCAGTGGAGCAACATTCTATCTAGGTGGTTGCCTTGTTTCATGGTTAAGTAACAAGCAGTCTTCAATCTCGTTATCCATAGTAGAAGCAGAATATGTCGTGGCAGCAGCTTGTTGCACTCAAGTTATTTGGATGAAGCAAACTTTGCAAGATCTTCAAGTCAAGTTCTATGAGCCTATTCCCATCTTTTGCGATAACACCAGCGCCATCAGTATCTCCAAGAATCCTGTGATGCATTCCAAAACGAAGCACATTCCTATTAAATATCATTTCATGAGAGATCAGGTCGCTGAAAAGAATATCAAGCTTGAATATGTTGGCACAAAGGAACAAGTTGCTGACATCTTTACCAAACCATTACCTCGTGAAGCATTTGAGTATCTTTGCCAAAAGATTGTTGTTCTCCTAAGTTTTCATTAGACCCTTTCTCTTATCTACTCGAGTAGAAAAGGGGAGTGGAGGTGTGTATAGGTGCACAGGATGGCTATTTGTTAGGGGGAGTTACCCTCTGCCATTGATGACAAAGGGGGAGAGAAGGCAGTAGGAAGAGGTGTCATGATCGCAGGGGGAGTACTTGTGTTGCCATTAATGCCAAAGGGAGAGGTTGTTGACCAGTGGTTGTCATTGATGTCAACCTAAGCTGCACCAGGGGCTACCCCGATCTTGCATGGGCATTTTGACTTGACAACTTACTCTATTTCGAGTCAAGGATCTTCTAGATGGATTCTACTCATCGAGATGTTTCCGTTGATATATGGCACGCCAAGTAATTCTTCACAGTTTGAGAGATATTCATGTTTGAAGTTAGTAACCCCAGTTAGTGGGCTAAAACCCTATGGGGTTGTGGCATGGCACTCATAATTGGTTGTGGTCATTGAATAGTCAATAATTAATAAAAAAAAATTTACTCCTAAAATCCCTCCAACGTTCACTTGTTGAGGACCCTCTCAACTCAACACATTCATATAAATATTAAATAGTGACCCTCATATCCTCCTCTAGTATGGATTTTGTGGCTTCAAACAAGTCATCGTGGCATTTTCGTTATAATTGTTTTTCTGCGAAGCTTCAGAAGTTGAAATTAAAACCCATTTGAGCCGAAATCTTGGTTGCTACCCAGTGCGCCCTCTTTGGTTCCACCATGAACTGACTGAGGGTGTTGAAAGCGTAACAAATGTCTGGCCTGGTATTGACTAGATACATCAGGTACCCAATGAGTTGCCTGTACAAGGTGGGATCAATTTCTTTATCTTCAAACGCATCAATCTTCTTCCAGTTGGTAATCATTAGAATAGCCATAGGTCTACTGTCCTGCATTCTGAACCTTTTCAAAATTTTTGTAGCATATCTCCCTGGTCCAAGGAAAATTCCACCCTTCTGCTGCCAAACTTCCAACTCCAGAAAATAATGCATTTGTCCCAAATCCTTCATGTCAAATTCCGTAGCTAGGTTTTCTTTGCAATCTTTGATGAGCCTGGATGAATCTGTTAGAAAAAGGTCATCCACATATAACACCAGAATTAGAGGCTCATTCTCTACAATCAGATAGTGGAGGTTGGGATTTGTGTCACTCTTGACGAATCCCATCTTCTGCAAGTAACCATCAATTTGACCGTACCATGCTCTAGGCACTTGTTTAAGCCCGTACAAGGCTTTCTTCAACTTGCATACATGAGCTTTCTTCTCATGTGTCTCAAAACCCTTTGGTTGTTCAATGTATACTCCTTCTTATATCACCCTGTTCAAGAATGCAGTCTTGACGTCCATCTGGTGAATCTCCTACCCCATCTGTGCTGCAAGGGATATCACGGATCTAATAGAAGTATACCTGGCTACTAGGGCGAAGGTTTCTTCGTAGTCTATCCCTTCCTTTTGAGCATACCCCTTAATCACGAACCTGGATTTGTATTTTTCCGCACTGCCATCTGCAACATATTTGACCTTGTAGATACATCTCGAACCGTCTGTGAACATCAAAATAAATTCTATTGCAGTTTTCACATAACAGCATAGAGAAAAATAACAATGAAATACAAGCATAAGAGTCAATCACATCAACATAGTTATTTTTGGACAATAGTCCCCGGAAAAACCCAATGCGGGAAAACTGGTGTAGCGGATGAGGGTTTATTTATTATTCTTTAGCAACAATCTCTTTACAATGAATGATTTTAAAGAACATAGAGAAACCTCTGAGAAAACACCTAAGATAATTTTCCTCCTCCCTTTGGAGAAATCCTGACACCCCAGAGACCCTCCAGCCTTCATTGCGTCACCTTTGCGTCATCTTTGCATGAGGACTGCGTCCCTTACTGCGCTGCCTCTCTGATTTGTCCCTCTGCGTTGTCCCTCTGATGCTCTGTGTCACCTGCTCCTCAGTCTTTGACTGATGTCGATGCCCTCCTCTTCCTTCACCCTGCAACTCTCCCTCTGAAATCAAACTCTTACTCCTTGAGAACCAATTTCCCTCGGGTTACTGAATATTTGCCCAGTGTATCTCCAAATGACTCTTAAGTCTTCCTTTATACTTTTCTTGTTGAGATATCAACGACCGTGATCTAATCTCTAATCAATGGCTAAGATTAAATTAGACTTGATCCTTGTCTCTTAGAAGCTTCTCACCCATATTTTCATTAATACCCATTAGTATTTTAATTTTCCTAAGTTTAGACTTAGGAACCCCATTAAAAATATCAATTATTTTAATAAAACACAATCCGTGTGGAATTTCACCAAACGATTTCTGGGTCTTGGAGATCTCATGTGTTCTAGCCCCTCCACAAAATTTCGGAGCTTGAGCACATCTGCTGCTACAAAAAATCAATACCTATAAGGTCTTCTACTCTAGTGAAGGAAAGACTCATCTAAGCGAAGATCAAAGGAGCATAATATACAAGTAAACCATCCACACGTGCAAAGAACTAGAACTGTTGTATAGCCACACCAAGTCTACATCTACATCTCAAGAAGGAGCTCGTTTGGTTGAGAGAAGGAAAATATCTACATAAGTAAAGGATATCATTGAGTATCTCATCTAGAGCTCACATAAACAAGGTCTATGTACAGCTGGAAGAAGGAGGACGAAGTGCCAAAAGAAGAAAGACTAAGTGTCGGGGAACAAAGTGCAGACATAAGGAAGGACTTGACTTGTGCTTGAAGGACATTCTAGTCAGGGGTCTAGGGTTTGGAATTGATCAATGAGAAGCTTAAATAAGAGAAAACTTACTGAAGGGTTTTCCTCTCAAGAGAAGAGAGGTTTTGGCCCTCGCAGAGAGTCAACATCTTGTGTTCTTGTTCTTATGTTTTTGGTAGCAGTTTGATGAAGTACACACACATGCATTAATAAGAAGAAGATTAAGCTAACAAGAAAAAGTAAAAAGACTCCACAAATTTTTATCAAGTCAAGAAGAATCACACTACACCTAATTGTGTTAGATTCTTCAACATGGTATCAGAGCTAACATGACACATCAAGGAAAGGGCAACTCAAGAACACTCATTAGCGAAAGGCAACTACAAGGTTGAAGCATCTAGCCAAATCTACTTAAGGAAAAGAAGGCCTACCATCTATAATTCATCAAGGAAGACTACAAAGCAAGAAGAAGAGCCTTACCTAAAGGCACCTACAAAGAAGAGCAGATCAAGAAGGGACCTACACCACAAGCCAAGCTATCAATCAAGTCTACTTGAAGCAAGTCCACTTGGAGAAGGCAACTTGAAGAACATCAAAGGCAAGCCATCAAGTCTTCAAGGAGAAAGCAAATCCATTACATCTCAAAATCTATCAAGTAAGTATATGTCCCCTTCTAAATATACATCAATATCTTTTTGCAAGGAAAGCAACAAATTGGTAGGTACCAATAACTTTCTTGCATGGAAGAACAGGACTGATTTACTTCTCAAGGAGAATGAACTCCTAGAACATGTCAAAGGGAATACCACTACCCCTGCTAAGGAACAAACTCAATCCTTAGCCAAGTATAATAAGGATGAGACAAGAACTCAAAGGATTCTAATAGAATCAATCAAAGACTCTTTCATTCCTTATGTCTCCAAATTTGAAACATCAAAAGAAATTTATGATAAGCTAGTAGAGCTATTCTTGGTATCCACAGCCGAAGAAGTGATATCTCAATGAAATGAGTTGTACAAGCTAAAGATATCAAAGGAAGGAATAGCTTCCTACTTCATGAAGATCTCTGTGATGAGGGATCAACTTCAAGAACTTGGGGAAGTCATGCCTGACAAAGAAATGACAATTGTAGTACTCAATGCTCTACCTGAGGATTGGGGCAACTTCACATCAAGCATATATGCCAAGAAGGAAGCAACCACACTCAGTGAAATGTGGTCTCTATGCAAGACAGAGGAAACCAGACTTAAAGCAAAGGAAGATGTGGGATCAAAGGAGCAAGCATTTGCTACCATGGCCAAGAGAAAGGGAAAATTTGGCAAATTTGGTCCACGAAGAACAAACAACAAAGACATGTCCAAAATCCAATGCTATGGATGCCAAGAATATGGACACTACAAAAAGAATTGTCCTAAACTTAAGAAGGACAACAACAACAAAAGAAATAGGGAAGAAGCTCACATGAATCAAGAGGTGAAAGAAGAAGAAAAGAAGCAAAAGAAGGAAGATCCTCCAGATCTCTACTATGACTAAGTCAAACTCTTTACTTCAAGTCTTCTTTCAAGGTTTTGAGTAGGATAGGAGCATGTAGGAATAAAATAAAATTGCATGACTAGAAACATCTTCTAGAATCTAGAAGCATGAAGCACATAGAATTCTAGATACTCATGAAGAAGTAGCATTTACAATCAGAATAAAATGCATGGTTAGAAATATCTACTAGAATATAGGAGGAGGGTAGATATAGCTCAAGATATTCATATAGAAGGAGCATACCTAGTATAGAACCTCATCCATGATGAAGTAAAATTGATCATGATTAAGAATCTTAGAAGACCTCCATCATCAAAAGAAAAGAAACATTTGCAAGGCAAGGGTCTTTAAGATCCTATGATGGAATCTTCAAAATAAGGTTCATGAACCAAAGCATATGTCTCATTGGGAATCCCATTCATGGGATTCAAGAAAAAGATGATATGCAGGCAAGCTAAGATGAAGCAAGAAGGGCCACACCAAGGACAACCAAATGAAGCTAAGATGATCAAAGGAGAATCAAGATGAGGTATGTATGCATCAAAGTTTAGTCATGTTATCATTTGTATATTATTGAGTCATGGGAATAGTTCTATAACATGATCAAGTAGGAAAGAATCTCTTTCACCAATGACATGCTCGAAGGCATGTACTACAATGCAATAAAGGTCAACAAAAGGATATGCTCACATAAGGAGTATAAGATTGCTGACTAAGAAGCAAGAAGAAATGCTGACTAGTCCAGGAAGCAAGCAATGAAGAAGTGCTCTCACAAGGAGCATAAGGTGGTTGACCAATTTATCCAAAGACAAGCAAATGAAGAAAGAGATCAAGCATGTGAAGAACACCATGATCACCGAGAATCACTATCTGACAAGATACTTTGAAGATATCTTCCCATAGAAGGCAAGACAACTCTGACAAAGAAAGGAAGGACCCTTGACACCTACGAAGGCCTTGGAGATATGAAAGATGCAGACAACTGATTCTACTCTACGAAGATGTCGTGATGAAGAAGCCATCCAACAAAAGTAAAAGCAATGTTGAAGCAATATCAGGATGAAGTCATGATGGGCTACTAGGTCGAAGCATGTAAATGAGCAAGTACGACGAAGCATTCATGGGAAGAGTACTCCGAAGCATTCATGGGAAGAGTACTCCGAAGCATGGATAGATGACAAAGGAGTAGCCAGATGACAAGAAAACCTGATGTATGACAAGAAAGCCACTTTCCACGAAGGAAGCAATGACATGACAAATCAGGAAGGAAAGTGATCGATGGATGGTACCCTACCTAGAAGAAGTTCGAACAAAGACTTCATGACATCAAAGAAAGGAAGGAGATCAAGCAACTAAACGACCCACGAAGAAGAAGTTGTTGATGAATGAAAGAGTCCCTAGTTAAGAGGGAGCTCTGACAGGTCTCTGATCAAGAGGGAGTTTTGGATCACCCCTGATTACAAAGGAGTGACAATTGTGTTTTTCCATTTCATGGGTCATGCACTAGACCAAGACTAACAACCATAATTCTAGATGAAGGCCATGAATGGTAATGTAGACACAAGATAGACACAACATTCTTGTCTTTCCTTGGGAAGAAAGAATGGGAGGATTGGGTAATCATCTGGCATCCGTTACTCTTTGAGGATGTGTAGGGCATCCAAGACAGGATTAGGCAAGAGGACCGATATTCTTTGAGGGTTGGGAACGCAAGACAAGAATAGTCCTAGAAGGTCATACTTAGAGAACACCCGGGTGGGTATGTACCTTGAGAGACAATGATGAAGGTGTCTATAAATCATTGGTCTAGCCAGCATTGTCACTCATGATCTCATGAAGAGATGGAGTTGTTAGTCAAGGCCTTGCATTATAACAATGTTGATTGATATGATGCTATAACAGATGGATTGCAAATCTGGTTTCTCTTATGTGAATTGTTCAAGATTGAAACATAGCCAAACACCTTGTAATGTTGTATGAATACCTCCCTAGTTAAGAGGGAGTGTTGGAGGAAATGTAACTAGGTTTGGTTTTCATAAATGTACTTTTGATATTTGTATTTATTCAAGAAAAGAAATATTATTTTTATAATATACATCAATGAGTTTCTTGCTAATTGAAATAGGTCTAGCACAAGTCAAAGTGCTATAGGTGAGTCAAATAGTCAAAAGAAAATGTTGAAGACCTTAAAGGCATGTTACATAATTGCATTAGAGGCAAAAGGACTACCTCCAAGCAAAGTCAAGTCCTCTCCATGCAACGAAATCCTTCAAGAGGCAAAAATGATGAAGAATCTTCAAGTCGGCTTGGCTCCTTCAAGTTGACCTTCAAGTTGGCCTAAAGGAGGGACAAACCTCTATATATAGAGGCTGTCCACTCCCTCAAATGACAAGCACTTACCTCTGAAATCAGCGAAGAAGGATAGCCGAGAAAAGGTGAAGAGAAGACGAGTTTGAGGAGCCTCTAGTGCAACGAAGAAGGAGAAGTCAAGACCGAAGTCAAAAGGACTGTTTTTAGGGTGAAAAATAGTCACCCGTACGAGAAACAGAGTCATCTCTGTGGTCATAACAACAACAATATAACAATCCCATATCTATCATTGTTTGGGCTAGTAAGTTAGGCCTATAAGGCCTTCTACTCTAGTGAAGGAAAGACTCATCTAAGCGAAGATCAAAGGAGCATAATATACAAGTAAACCATCCACACGTGTGAAGAACTAGGACTACTATACAACCACACCAAGTCTACATCTACATCTCAAGAATGAGCTTGTTTGGTTGAAAGAAGGAAAGTATCTACATAAGTAAAGGATATCATTGAGTATAGAAGAGAAGCATCTCATCTAGAGCTCACATAAACAAGGTCTATGTACAGCTGGAAGAAGGAGGATGAAGTGCCGGGGAGTGAAGTGTTGGAAGAAGAAAGACTAAGTGTTGGGGAACAAAGTGCAAACATAAGGAAGGACTTGACTTGTGCTTGGAGGATATTCTAGTCAGGGGTCTAGGGTTTGGAATTGATCAATAAGAAGCTTCAATAAGAGAAAACTTAATGAAGGGTTTTCCTCTCAAGAGAAGAGAGGTTTTGGCCCTGGTAGAGAGCCAACATCTTGTGTTCTTGTTCTTATGTTTTTGGTAGCAGTTTGATGAAGTACACACACATGCATTAATAATAAGAAGAAGAAGATTAAGCTAACAAGAAAAAGTAAAAAGACTCCACAAATTGTTATCAAGTCAAGAAGAATCACAATACACCTAATTGCCCTAGATTCTTCAACAAGAAGAAGATAATCCTAATCAGTAAAAAGACATCACAAGCAGTTATCATAGTTAGAAGAATCATTAATGTCATCTTGCTTTAGATTCTTCAACATGGAATCAGAGCTATGGTTCGCACGAGGCATGAAGAAGGTTAACTCTATTATGAAGAGGCTTGAAAAGAAGTGTTCATCATTAGCAAGTCTCGTCAAGCAAAGTTTCAAGGTAGTATGGAATAGTCTCTTCCCTTCCAAAGGTCTCAAATCTTCAAAGAATGAAGTATTGTTCTCAGCCCTCACTAGAACATTTCAAGATGAAAATATATGGGTGATAGATAGTGGAGCTTCAAGACACATGACTAGACATCACAAACAAATCAAAACCCTATCTAAAGGGAAGTCCTTATACTCTGTGGAGCTTGGTGACAACAAGAGCTATCCAGTAAAAGGCATTGGATCTACATCAATTGAGTTGGAAGGAGGAGGTAACATTCATCTCAACAACATTCTATATGTTCCAGGTTTGTGCAAAAATCTTATTTCTATTTCATCATTAGAAGAAAAAGGAGATAGAGTTGCTTTTATAGATGGTAAAGTAGTGGTTTTGGCTAAAGATTCTAGCATTGAAAAAGCTAGAACCATTGGAGTTCGAGAAGGAAGACTCTATAGACTCTCATCTCCTCTAAGTCAAGCACTTGTCCACATTGAGATAAGTTCGTGTGAACTTTGGCATAGAATATTGGGCCATCTTCATTACAAGATCTTGCCAACTCTAAACTCCATTGTAAATGAGATACCAAATCTCAAAGAAGACCAAGAAGGAGTCTGCAAAGGCTGTGTTCTGGGAAAGAATGCAAAGAAACCAGTTGCACATAGTACATCTAGAGCTCAAGAGATTCTAGATCTCATCCACTCTAATGTATGTGGTCCCATGTCTAAATCACTTGGAGGTCATCTATATTATGTTACTTTCATTGATGATCATTCAAGGAAAACTTGGGTTTATTTACTTAAATCCAAGGACGAAGTATTCATAAAATTTCAAGAATTCAAGGCAGAGGTAGAAAATCTTACAGAAAGAAAGATAAAGATTCTAAGGTCACATAGTGGAGGAGAGTATACTTCCACAGAACCCATTGCTTTTGGTAAGGAGGCTGGGATTAAGAGGGAGCTTATAGTTCCATGCAATCTCGAGCAGAATGGAGTAGCTGAACGAAAGAATATAGCCATAAAAGAAAGTGTCAAGGCTATGCTCCATGATCAAGATCTACCAAAATTTCTATGGGGAGAAGCAACGAAGATTGCAGTATACATCCAAAATAGAAGTCCTCATAGGTCACTTGGCAATATAACTCCAGAAGAAGTCTTTACTGGGAAGAAACCAAATATTTATCATCTCCGGATATTTGCGTGTCCTGTATATATTCACATTCCTAAGGACAAAAGAAAGAAGCTAGATCCCGCAAGTAAGAAAGGAATATTCGTTGGATATAACAACTCTTCCAAGGCTTCCAGGATGTACATAAAGGAAGGACATCAGATAGAAGTAAGCAATGATGTAATTTTTGATGAGAGCATTGCCTTCAAGAAATCCAAAGATCTCCCATTTGATTCTGATGAGGAGGATCTTCCTATATTTGAGGAAGAAGTTAATAAGGAAGAAGAAGTCTCTCCTCATGAAGAAGAAGGTCCCAGTGAACCAATATCTCTCCCTGAAAGAAGAAAGAGACTTAACTGGTTAACTTTTACACTTCAAGAAGAAGAAGGTCACACCGCAAGAGGAAGATTTAGGGAGAGTAAGAAACTGAAAAGATACTCAAGATATGCAGCATACATGTCGAAGCTCATTGAAAATGAACCTTCCACTTTCGAAGAAGCAGCTAAACACCAAGAATGGAAGAATGCAATGAATGAGGAATACCAATCTATTATGAAGAATGGAGTTTGGGAAATTGTCCCAAGACCAAAAAACAAATTAGTGGTAACCTCTAAGTGGTTGTATAAGATCAAGCATGCTGTAGATGGAAGCATAGATAAATTCAAGGCTAGATTCATGGCTTGAGGCTTCTCTTAGGAAGGAGGCATTGACTATGAAGAGACATTTGCTCCTACAACAAGGTATACCATGATCCAATCACTGATATCTCTGGCAGCATCAATGGGATGGAAGGTACATCAAATGGATGTCAAAATAACATTCTTGAATGGTACCATAGATAAAGAAGTCTACATAGAACAACCATTGGGATTCGAAGTAAAGGATAGAGAAACTCATTTTTGCAGATTGAAGAAGGCACTCTATGGCCTCAAGCAAGCTCCTAGGGCATGGTATGCTAGAATGGATGCATACTTGCAAAGGTTGCATTTGAGAAAAAGCACGATAGATCCCAATCTCTACATCAAGGTAGAGAATGATGAACTTGTCATCATATGTCTATATGTGGATGATCTTCTAATAAATGGTAATGCAAAAAGAATTCAAGAGTGTAAGAAAATGCTGGCAGCTGAATTCGATATGAAGGATCTAGGACTTATGCATTATTATCTGGGATTGGAAATCTGGCAGGGACCGAATGAAATCTTCCTGGGACAAGGAATGTATGTGATCGAGCTATTGAAAAGGTTTGATATGATGGAATGCAAACCCATGACAACTCCGATGATCATAAGCTTGAAAATGTTAACGAATTATGAATCCAGTCCAGTGGATCCTACTAAGTAGAAACAACCGATTGGCTCCCTGATGTATCTAGTGAATACTCGGCTAGACATATGTTTTGCAGTAAATGTTCTTAGTCAATTTCAAATGGAGCCTAGACATGATCATTGGATAGCTGTCAAGCATATACTGAGATATAAGCATGGAACCATCCACTACTGCCTGAAGTATGAAAAAGGAAAAGATGTTCATCTAGAAGGATTTACTGATTCCAATTGGGGAGGCAGCGAGAAGGATGGACGAAACACTATAGGGGGATATTTTAGCTTGGGATCCTCCATGGTCTCTTGGATGAGCAGAAAGCAAGAGACAATGGCTTTGAGTAGTGCTGAGGCCAAGTACATTGCTGCCTGTGAAGTGAGAAGGGAAGCAGTCTGGTAAAGGAAGATGTTATGTGATATGTTTGCAGGACCATTGGACCCTACCATAATACATTGTGATAATACCAGCTATATAACATTGTACGAGGACTTGATATTTCATGGAAAGACGAAGCACATAAACAAAAAGTACCACTACATTTGAAAGTTGGTACAAGATGGTGTACTGAAGCTGGAGTATATCCCCACCGATGATCAAACTGCTGATATTTTGACAAAATATCTTTCCAATAAGAAGCTTGTGTTTTTTAGAAATACGCTTGGATTGGTTTACATATCTTCCCTAGTTGAGAGGGAGAGATAAACACGTCATTCTTGTCTTAATTTTGGAAGAAAGAATGGAGGATTGAGTAATCATTTGGCATCCGATACTCTTTGAGGATGTGGTAGGGCATCCAAGGTAAGAGTAGGCAAGAGGACCGATATTCTGAGGGTTGGGGACCCAAGACAAGAATAGTCCTAGAAGGTCATACTCGGTGAAGACCCGGGTGGGTATGTACCTTGAGAGACAATGATGAAGGTGTCTATAATCATTGGTCTAGCCAGTATTGTGCTCCAATCTATTGAGAGATAGAGTTGTTAGCCAAGGCCTTGCTATGTGACAATGTTGGTTATAATGATGTTATACATAGTCTGACTCTTCTTATGAGATCTCTTCAGTATTGAGAATAGCCATGTACCATTTATGAATACCTCCCTAGTTAAGAGGGAGTGTTGAAGAAAGTGTAACTAGGTTCAGTTTTCATAAATATGAAATGTACTTTTGATTCTTGTATTTCGTAAAAGAAAGAAAAATGATTATTATTATTATTGAGCTTGGGTTTCTTGCCCAAGAAATTTGTTTTATAGGTCAAGCACTAATTGAAAGTGGTTCTAGGGTTGCCCTAGGTCAAGAAGTCAAAATAGGGACATTGTCATAATATGAAGAACCCATCAAGCATTTTGTAAATTGTAAAAAAATTATTTTTGTATTTTTACTGAGCCTTCCAAGACCAAGTCGGCCTGCCAACCTGTCAAGTGGGCCTAGAAGCTAGAATTTGTACCCTTGGAAGACCTATATATAGGGGACAGTTCGACCTCATTTGGACAATACATTCCTCTCTCTCTCATGCGAAGGAAGAAGCAGAAAAGGGCAGGGAAGAAGGCAGAAGAAGGAGAAGAAGTGTTTTGGGTTCCTCTCTCTCTTTCTCTCCACACGTGCGAAGGAGGAGGGTAAAATTCTGCAACTTTTCTTTAGGGTTTTTGTTGCTTGGCTAGGGTTTTGTTGTGAGGGTTCAATTTGATGAAAAAGGGCTGAAGGAAGGGCCAACAAAGTCCCTTTCTAGATCCAGAAGACATATTAGGTCAAGCGAGGCAGCTGGAGGCAAAGAAGAAGCAGTTCTAGTCCACACGTGCGAAGTAGCAGTTGTTGCCAGGGGGACGAAGTTGCAAATCTGCAGTTATGACCGAAACGTTGTGGCTGAAGGTCAAAGTAGTGTTGCCGGAAGAGATTCTATTGGGTTTGGAAAGCAGTAAAGCAAGCACATTAGTGAGAAGTTGATCTTGGTCTTGGAAGGGCTTCAATGTTGGTCAAGGGTCTTGTTATTCGTCAATAAAGAATCTATAAGAAGAGATTGAAGGGTTTTCCTCTCAAGAAGAGAGGTTTTTCCCTGGCTTGGAGCCTACATCTTCTGTACTTGTATCTTGTTGATCTTCTTGTTTTGGTAGCTATTTGATGATTGAAGAACACACTATAATAATATGAAGAAGAAGATAATCCTAATAAGTAAAAAGACATCACAAGAAGTTATCATAATTAGAAGAATCATTAATGTCATCTTGCCTTAGATTCTTCAACACCCTTAGCCTCTAGGCCTCCTAGGCCTTTCCCTTCCCAACGCTAGCCCTATTGGGCCTAGTTTTAGCCCTTCTTGGCCCTAATTTGTCCTCTATCCATCTCTGAATTCTCTGAACTCAAAATTGGTGAGTTTTGCAGGTGAAATTGGCTCTACGTTGGTGTTTTCATGTGCCAAGTACTTCGGAGAAATTTTTGGCAACTTGGGTAAGCGTGCTTCAAGGCCTTGGGCTTAGGGTTTTCTCTCTAAGCCCTTACTTTGTCACTATTTTTCTACAGGTCTCTGAATCATCCATAAGAATGGTGAAATTCATGATTAAATGCCCTAAAAATCACCTCTAAATAGTCTAAACACACTAATAATTTCATAGTGAAAATTTGCTAGCGTTTTGGCTACTTGGGCATTGAATTTTGAGCTAGGCCACTCAATCGTGTCTCCCGAGCTTGTTGGTTGCCAACTTGCTTTCCACCTTCACTTTTCCATAGGGACTACCCCCCATAGCTTGTTGTTGGGAGACAACTAGAACAGAGTGGGCAGGTATCAGAGTGACAACCCCCGCCCTGAGTCGTTGTCGTAGTGCTTGTACAGTCCATGATAAGCAAACTACAAAACTCAATTTCAAAATGACAAGGCATACCTTTAGCTTTGGGAGGCCCACCTTCAAACATACGATCATGGCAGATGGGTGAGGGACCACATGGCTGGCTTAGGTGGCAAAAAATGGCACAATGAGCTAGCTGATGGTTGTAAGGGGCTGCTAGCTGCCGATTGAGGACCTTCTTGGAGAAGGAAAAATTCTCCTAGGGATATTACCGACAAAATGGTGGGTAACATTTGGCTCCAATTGGGACGTGATCTCTCAGAGAAGTGAGTGAAGCTACTCGTACGAGAGGTCACGAGAACTCCAACAATTTCTTGGTTACCATAGACCTATCACCTGCACATACAATGGATGAACAAAACACGGGGCAACATGCTTTCACAGCGTCTCATGATCGCACATGCTAATATGTTAGGCCATAAAATCAACAGAAATATAAATACATATAGATTTAAATCTAAGTGCAACTAATCTATGATGAGATATATCATATGACATTATTTCTAATGCAAAAATGAGCATGCAACGCATCCTACTCTACTATGCATATGATACAATGTCAAGCCTCAAGACAATACTCCTTTGAGAGTTTCCCATTCACGGGAAGGGGAATGGCTTCTCTGTTTGGAGTCTCCAAATGATATGAGTTCACACCTGCCACACCTCTTATCTTGAATGGGCCTATCCAGAGGTTATCCCACTTCTTGTGCATACCAGTTTTTTCTCTTCTTTTATCCCACAAGAACACAAGGTCACCAGGTTTGAAGGCTTTGTGTCGGCTGTATGATATGAGTTCACACCTGCCACACCTCTTATATTGAATGGGCCTATCCAGAGGTTATCCCACTTCTTGTGCATACCAGGTTTTTCTCTTCTTTTATCCCACAAGAACACAAGATCACCAGGTTTGAAGGCTTTGTGTCGGCTGTATTTGAAGGCGGCTTTCATTTTATCATGACTACGACCAATCTGATCAAAAGCTTTCCTTCTATTTTCGTCGCCTTCATTCAGTTGATTGATTCGGGATTGTATGGCGTTTTGTTGATCGGGGAAAGCCTTCAGGCATTCGAGGATGGGAAACTACATTTGAATAGGCAACTTGGCCTCAAAACCATAAATCAATTGGAATGGGTTAAAACCAGTGGAAGCCTTCAGAGTCGTTCAGTCAACCCATAAGGCGTACTTGATCTTGCTGTCCCACCCTTTCTTATTATCACCAATGGTTCTTTTGATAATCTTCTTGAGGTTCTTATTGCTAGACTCAGCTTGCCCATTTCCTTGAGGGTAGTAGTTAGAAGAATGCGATAAGATAATGTCGTACTTGTTACAAAGGGATTTCAGAACCATGGAATCAAAAACTTTGGCGTTATCAGTGACAATCTTGGCAGGGATGCCAAATCTGGTAATAATCTTGTCCTCAAGGAAGTCCATAACTACTTGTTCCTTCTTGGTTGGTATTGCTTCAACCCACTTGGTGAAGTTGTTAGCTGCTGTGAGGACCCATCTATGCCCATTGTTGGAATTGTCCTTGAACTCACCAATAAAATCTAAGCCCCATTGTTGGAAAGGTGCATCGATAGCAACGTTTTTTAATGGCATAGTGGCAAGGTGTTGCTTTCCCGCGAATAGTTGGTAAGGTTGGCATCGTTTTATAAAGTTAAGGGTGTTGGCAAAGATGGTGGGCCAGTAATAACCTGCTCTCAAAATCATATGAGTGGTAGTTCGGGCAACATAATGTCCACCACAGAAACCAACATGGAATTCATTCATCAATTTTTCAGATTCTTCCTTGCTAAAACACTGGACGATTACACCATCAAGGCTCATCCATCCAAGGCCATCTTGGGTCAATCAAAACTTAGATGCTTTTAGCCTCAAGGCCCACCTCTTGTGATCACCAAGATGGGGAGGGGCGGACAATTGTGAAAATAATAAACTATGTCTGCATACCAGTCATTGTTTTCGAGCTCAGTGGATATAACACATAGTTTCTCCTCTTCTCCTTCTTTAATGGCTTGATTATTACCCCCAGTAAGCATCTCAGCTAACCCTTGTCCTTTAATGACCTTTTTAGGGTGGATATCAAGGTAATATTCTTGGATCTTGGATACCCATTTGCCTCTAGATCCAAGACAATCAGATTGTGACAAAACATCCTTTACAGCAGGGTAAGGGACATATGTGTATATCTTATTGTACCCTACATAGGCTCTAAAGAACTTACGGGATTTGACAAGAGCATAGGCTTGTTTTTCAATAATGGTGTATCTTGTCTTGGCATCTCTGAAAGGCTTGCTCATGAATGCCACCGGTCTTTCCTCTCCTTCCTCATCCTTTTGCATGAGAATACCAGCTATTGTGTCCTTGGATGCGAAAGAATATATTACTAAGTCCTTGGTGTAGTCAGGGTTGGTTAAGACAGGGACAAAGGCGATTCTTTCTTTAATATCTTCGAAGGCCTCATTTGTAGACTAATTCCATGAGTAGGGAGTATCTTTCTTAAGGAGATCGTTCATGGGCTTGACAATTTCAGCAAAATTTGGCACGAATCTCCTCACGAAGTTTATTTTGTCGAAAAAGGATCATAAGGCACTTTGATCTTTAGGAGGGGGAATGCTTTTGATGGCTTGAATCCTCTCGGGGTCAATACTAATCCCATCCTTAGAGACCATGTGTCCTAACAGTTTACCTTTGTGAACATCGAATATTGATTTCTTAGGGTTCAGGGAGATGTTGTATTGCCTACATTTCTCAAATACCTTTCTCAAGTGTTTGCAATGATCATGTCTTTGCTTAGAAGTGACAGTTAATCGTCTTGGTAGATCTCCATGATTTTTCGAATAGGGTCTCTAAAAGAAAAATCCATGGCCCTTTGGAAGGTAGATCTAGCATTGAGGAGACCAAAAGGCATTCTAAGGTACATGTATGTTCCCCATGGCATGGTGAAAGCAGTTTTCATGCAATCCTCCTCCTTCACAATAACTTGGTTATACCTT
Organism: Pinus tabuliformis; assembly: GCA_031772625.1. NCBI lineage: Eukaryota > Viridiplantae > Streptophyta > Pinopsida > Pinales > Pinaceae > Pinus > Pinus tabuliformis. The sequence goes on from CM062819.1 coordinate 871,159,784, forward strand.
GAAAAGCCATCAAGGAATGACATCATTTGGGAACCTTTTATTCTTTGCAACAGATTTTCCATATTTGGCAAGGTGTAATTGTCCTTTAGACACACGATTGAGATCCTCGAAGTCAATACATATCGTAATGTTGCCAATCTTTTTACGGGTGATCACAGGGTTGGAAATCCAGGATGAATGTCATATAGGGGCTATTATCCCTACATCAACCATCCTTTGGAGCTTTTCCTTGACCAAAGGTGCAAGCTTGGGGTTTATTCTTCTCAACTTTTGCTTGACGGGCTTGGCACCTGCCTTGAAAGGAATATTATGCTGGATAACCTCAGGGCTATAGGGTTTTAAGTCATCATAAGACCAAGCGAACACATCCTTGAATTCCCTCAACAATTTCTCGAGTTCTTCCCTTTCTTCTTTAGACAAGTTCTTCCCGATTTTGACCATTTGAGGAGAGGTTTCAGATCCAATATATCAGGTGATTCTTGATCATCCTTCTTAGCGGTGGTAACATCATCTCTATCAAATTGTTGTTCATTTATTAAGTCTTCGCCTCTTCTATTGGGATCTTCATGGTCCTAAAGGAAATTGGCTATATCTTGATCATCTTCAAAAACAGGCCAATTGTCTTCATAATCAAGGACAACGGGCCAGTTGATTGTGTCAATGATACATTTCCCTTTTTTAGCAACATCGTTGCGGATAATTGAGGATGTGGATGCAATTTTCGAACCTCTTGATCATGCTAGTGATTCTCTCCCTATTGGGATTTAGTTTTTCATCTTTAGTTTCGAAATTCCCTCTACTTGCGAGATGACAAGGTCAGAATCCCCAAGTATGAGTAAGTGTTGGATTCTCCTTGGTCGGGCCGCCTCAAGTCCCAGTAGGAGGGCTTCATATTCAGCTACGTTATTGGTGCAAGCAAATTTGAGTCTTAAGGAGAGTAACAAGTGTTCCTATGAGGAGGATATGATGACAATGCCAGCCCCTGATCCGGCCTGAAAGTGAGACCCATCAAAATACATGACCCATATCCCATGGAGGGGTACTTTTGATACGCTCACCTTTGAAAATTCTCCATTCTCCAAGTTTATCACCCTCTTCTTCCAAGTCATTATCAGTTTCTTGAGAGTTGGCAATCATTAGGGCAGAGAATTCTTGCCTAGGGATGGACACGTAGGAGTTTTCTTTCCAAGGAAGGTGTATAATGGAACTATATTCACTGATGGACAAGTTAAGGTTCTCAACGAATTGTTTCGATATAATGATGCCCCATGTTGGATTGGTTTTGATAATGAAAATGTTTATGGAGAATTATTTCTCAAGATATGTATGGAAAAATACCTTTCTACCTTCTACTAGTCCAAATACCCTAGATTCCTCACAATTGAGAATCACCTTGCCCCGACACTTTCTTGAAAGAGTAATTCCAAACATTTTCATGTTACTCAAAGGCATGATATGGATAGGGCTCCTTGAATTCAAGATGCAATTCTTCAAAGTATGCCCATTTATTCCCAGAGCCACTTAAAAAGGATCATTCAAACTTAAAATCAATCTAAAGGGAATTTTGGGAGTGGAGTCAAGAGCCTCCTTTGCCTTGTTGTTGAGTTTTTGTGTCATGATTTCTTCATGGTGGGGAATACTTTTATTTGAGGGGGGAGGGGGAGGGATCATCTTCAACTTGCAACATGTTAATCAAAACATGCTTCATGGCTTCATCAAGGTCAACCATCATGTTTTGAGCTTGGAAGAGACTAGAGTAGTTTTTATCTTGGACATCAAAGACCAACTCTCCTTTGAAGGCATTGAGGTAAGCAGCCATAGCTACATCCTTTGGGGGAGACATTTCTTGAGGGATAGAATGGATAATCATATTGAATCATTGATTAAACTTAGCAATGGTCTCATCCTCTTTCTTTTCACTAGGCAAGAGCCCTTTGTATATTTGGAGCACGTCCTTTTTTTAACCATCTTCCTATAAAGGTTTGGACAAATCCTTCCCATGTAGAGATGGAAGATGGTGGAAGGTTGAAATACCAATCTTGGGTGTTCGCTGTCATCGTTGTAGTGAAGGCAATTATCCGGCTATAGTCATTATATAGTTCATCACATGTTTGGTACTCAAACTTTAAGAGATGTTCTTGGGGATCCCCCTTCCCTGTAAACATAGGCCTTTCGGGATCTTCAGGTACTACACAAAAGAGAGCCCCCCAGTCTTGGAGGATAGGTCTAAAGGTCTGGATATCTTAAGTTTCTTCCTATATTAATTGAGCTTTTTGTTGAAGAAAGGAACATGGGGTTCATCATTTCTCCTTCGATGGTATGTTATAACCTCAAGATCTTCCATTCGGGAGAGAGAATGCAGAGTTGCTAGAGGAATGCTTTTATAGATGTCGTCAATGAATCAATTCCTCATTGATTCGCAAGGGAGGTAGACCTGCTTTCCTCCTCGGCAACGATGCCAAAATGTTACTGCTCAAAATAGCAGGGGACCTAAGGGGAATCCCTAAAGGGAAATGATAGGAAAACGGCAACAATTGGAGTCTTAGCCCATTGTCACCTCAGCTAAGGCTCCCTTCTATTTACGGACTTTCACCGATGGGAGGAGACCCGATATGTATGGAGTCACTGATGTGTAACAAGTCAATGGATATGAGTGACCCAGACCCTTTCTGAGAAGGTTTTGAAGAATGGGCTTGCTTGCTTTCAAAGCAAGGGGCTATGTGCTTCTAAGGAAAGGAGGAGGATTTGGGGTTTATGTGTATGAGAATAGACTTTGAAAGGAATTTCCTGCACCCTAAATCCTTGTTAATGTTGGTATCCTGGATGGTGCTTGAAGAATAGTGCTTTGAAGGAGTGGGACCACATGTGGCCAAGTGGACTCGGTCTAGGGTATGAGGGAAGTATAAAATAATCAATGATTTTCTTACCCTAGACAAGGTGGCAAGGATCAAAGAAAGTATTTCACTCAATGATGTTTTGACCCTAGGAAGTGATAGCCTTGGGGATGGCAGGGCAAGTTTTGGTCCCGGAGCTAGGGCTTGGCTTTTCTCCCAACTTCGCTGTCAGAATGTCTTCAAATTTGGTGGAGGGATAGAAGAGAGGCTAGCACAGGAGACCCTTGGCGATCGAACTTTTTCAGTGGTTAACTTGCCAGGAAATTGATGCCCTAGGCACCCCAATATTACTAGACTTGGGAGAAGGTGAAAGAGTATGAGTTTTGGTGACCACCCTTGGTAGATCAGTGCCTTAGTACTTGGGAGAATGGAGTCTATGTTGATTATGTGTAAGATTTCTTGGTTTCCAGTCAAGGAGGCGTCAAAATTACTTCACAAACCCTCTAGGCCAAGTGAAAGTAATCTTGCATCTTTTATACTTCAAATGCACAAGAGGAATGGATTTTCAAGGTCCAATTTTACCTCTAGGAGATTTCGCTCACACTACAAGGACCAATGCATGGAGAGAACGTTATGATAGAGACAATCCCATAATATTAAGCAACAATTTGCATGCAACAATTAGCCTTAAAACAACAAAAATCCCATCCAGCATATATGACAAAGTAACAAGAATAGCATCAACAATTTTGTATTTACAGTGCAGTAGAGTATATCCAACCATTCACAAATGACAATAACGAAGCTCCAAGAGAAGATAAACCAATAACCATACATCGAAATTCATCCATAAATGCCCCAATTCATCCTCCAACAAAAAGTGCGGAATTCTCTAAAGAAGAGAGGGATCCAATCCAAAGTGATGATGAGAAATGATCTCACCTCACTTCTATTTATACACATCTAAGGAATTCGAATTAGCCTCCTTGGCCTACATAAACCCCAAAAATAAAATAATGTGCTAATAATACAACCTTTTGGTGACAAGCCCACCAAACTAGCTCACAAATGAAAAAGTAAGCCTATCAAGATGACAAATAATAATCGATGTATGTCGTAGGGCCCTCTAAGAGGCCTAATGAGGTCCATGGGTGCCACAGTGAAGAATAGGACCCTCAAAAGCAATGGACAAGGGGTTAGCCCCTTGTAATAACCTTTGGTGCTCCAAATGACTGTGGGGGCACACAAGTGTCCTCATGGATCTCCAAACAAATTGAAAATGGTTGTAGGCTACTCTCAAGGGCCAGGATGATAATGTAGGAGATGCCACATCATCGTAGAAGTCCTGGATCATCTGCCAAGTGTATGGTGTAGATATGGGGCCAGCTAGGCATGATGGATCAGGTGCATCCTCCTCGTCCAATAAGTGAACCATGAGCAATCTTTGAATGGCTGTGGGGATCCATGAAGTGCAATCTGTTGCTGTGGAGGCCCATGGCTCTCAACGCTCACCCTATATGTGCCAATGTAGCCCTTTGGAGGATTAGGACCTCGTATAAGGAGACCAAACCCCAAATGGAAACCATCTACAATCCTGCATAAGATCCAATGCATCCCCGAGGCTTCCAAAACAACAAGTCATTAGAGAAATCAAGCAAATGAGCTTACCTAATCATGGACCTCAGGTGGGGACTTCATAATGGCCTGCCCTTCCATAATGGACTTCGGGATGTGCCAATGTCTCTTAAACTCCCAAAGGGGTTAACCAAGTACCCTATTAGGTGGTTTCTGCTTCTAAAGGGGATAATATAGTCAAGGTACATCCATCAAAAGGTGGTGGCATGTGGAAGATAAGTGAATGAGGTAGGGAATGAGAAGGGGCAGCCCTAGGTCACATGTTGGGGCACAAGGGTAGCTAATAAGAGGGAAGCCCACACTTGGGTCTATAAGGTGTAGGAGGGAGAAATTGTGGTACATGAGGTGCCCCAACCTTCTTTTTTCCACCCCGCCTTTTTCCTTTTTATGATTTTCTTTGATTGACTGCTTGGGGCTCAAGGGGATAGAGCATGATGTATAAGATATAGAAGTGAATTCCCCCCTTTAAGGTGGGGCGGTTCATCGCCCACTAAGGGTTGGGACAATCATGGGTTCCTATATGATGAAGAAGATTCATAGAACTTGTTGGAACCAGGGTGATGGCCATGATGATAGGGTAGAGCTCATGTAGTGGCTTCTTCCCACGTCCTAAGTGTTTTTTCCTAGCCATCTTTTTGCATTTTGTGGTACTTTTCCTGTTGAATGTGGCCATATTGCTTTTAACATTCTTTTTAGCTGCATCAACCTTCAAGCCTCATTCTAAGCCATGACCCAAGGTGTGGGCAAGGGGAAGGGATGAGCTGACCCTATGTGGATCCAATGGACGAATGTGGACCCAAGTGGGAGAAATGATGGATGGGGTAATATGAGCGGATAAAGGAGCAAGACCACACAACCAAAATCGGGGTTTCCCATGAAATACCATCCCTGAAACCAAGTAGTCAGTAAAAGAGATCCCACAGGACTTGAATCCAAGGTTAAGTCCTAAAAGGGGTCTAGGGGACAAAAGCACAGACCTAGCCCATTGTTTTTGTCGAATCCCTTCATTAATCCGTGCCCAAAAGTGGCCATGGTAAGCAAACTACAAAGCTCAATTTCAAAATGACAAGGCATACCTTTAGCTTCGGGAGGCCCACCTTTAAACATATGATCATGGAAGATGGGCGAGGGACCACATCGCTGCCTTAGGTGGCAGAGAAATGGCACAATGAGCTAGTTGATGGTTGCAAGGGGTTGCCGGCGGAGGACCATCTTGGAGAAAAAAAAAAATTCTCCTAGGGATATTACCCACAAAACGCTGGGTGAAAAGGCCCTCCAAGGGCTCTATCTACTTCGGCCTCCTCCGTGTACTTCGCCACTGCCTCCTCACCCCCCTCATCCTTTTTTCTCTCCCTCTTCGGCCCTTTTTCCTTTTCAAATTCCTCCTTGACCCACTGTGTCAGCCCTTAGGGGTCTTCATCCCCTCAACTGAAGGCCTATTTGGCCTTTACCCTTAGCCGCTAGGCCTCCTAGACCTTTCCCTCCTCAATGCTAGCCCTATTAGGTCTAGTTTTACCCTTCTTGGCCCTAATTTGTCCTTTATCCATCTCTGAATTTTCTGATCTGAATATTGGTGACTTTTGCAGGTGAAATTGGCTCTAAGTTGGTGTTTTCAGGTGACAAGTGCTTTGGAGAAATTTTTGGCAACTTGGGCAAGCATGCTTCAACTTCAAGGCCTTGGGCTTAGGGTTTTCTCTATAAACCCCTACTTTGTCACTATTTTGCTACAGCTCTCTGAATCATTCATAACAGTGGTGAAATTCATGATTAAATGCCCTAAAAATCACCTCTAAATAGTCTAAACACACTAATAATTTCATAGTAAAAATTTGCTAGTGTTTTGGCTACTTGGGCATTGAATTTTGAGCTTAGATCTACTTGTTAGCTTGCTGGAATATCTTTGCATAACTAGATAGATCAGATCTGATATAATCTGAAAAGAACACTTTAAAAGGCATAAAATTGGTTGATGTGATATCTAGCATATTGTCTTAACATCTAAGTATCTTGGGCATCAATCTTTTGGCATAAATCTTCATTTTATGGTGACTGATATCTCTGCATAAAATGTATGATCAGATCTGATATTTTCTGAATAACACATCTTAAGAAGGCTAAAAGTTCAATCAATTTACATTGGCAAGTCATTAAGCAACTTATTGGTCATATTCAGTTTTATATGCTTGATAATTTCTTGGTTTGAAGTGATATATTTGTTGCTGTCCTATTTTTTTACATAAGTGGTGTTTCATGATCTAATTGGCTCATTGTGTTTCATGCTTTTGAAGTCTAACAATTACTTGTCTTGTGTTAGATCTAAAAATTGTTAATTTGGCACGAAAATCACTCATATAAGCTATAATCTTGTTTGGGCATTTTATCTCTTAGTTGGCATCAAGTAATAAGATCACTAATCATTATTGGAATATTTGTGATTGGCATTATTGTGTTTGGAACATTGCTAAGGAAATTATTGGATAATTGCTAAACACATTAATTTGTCTATAGCAAACACATTAATTTGTCTATCTTAAACGCATTGGTATCTCTTACTGATCATTGGCATCTTAAATTGTGATTGTGGCTTAAGTATTGCAATCTTGTTATCATTGGGGAAGTTTATTAGCACTTGATAATTTGACAAACCCTTGGTAATAAGATTTTCTTTTCATTTATCAATAAGTACTATTAAATATTAATCATAACTTAAGTTCTTAAACAGCTAAATAATCTTAATCCAAGACTCTCACATTCCTTGCATAAGCATCCTAGGCCTAGTTGCATTAACAATTTACCTCCAAGCATAAGCTTGGTTGATAGACTTCTAGGGCCACCCTTTCTCATCTAGCATGAGGGATTCAACACCTTTTCAATGGTTAACACAGTGACTTTGTAGTCGTCAAAGCTACAGTCTCTACAGCGCTGAAGGCACTGGGTGGTTGGAACACAGGGGGAGGTATTGTTAATCAAGCCTCTTCTTGCTTCCCGTTGGCTTCCATCCCACAACCTACTCTAAAGACTGGTCTCAAAACAGTTAAGGGGGAGGTTCCATTTAGACTAGGCATATAACTTAAAAGTGTTAATTTTTGGTATGTTCTATGCTAGAGCAATTTATTTAAATTTTCACAGTTAGCAATCACATCAGCATTACGATAAACTGCAGATAGAACATAAATATAAAACGCAGAAGACAAGCCAAGGCAAGAGGACACAGGATATGGCGCGAGCCAGGGACAAACCCCACAATGTGTGGGGAAACCCTTTGATCAAATCTTCTTTTATCTTCAAAGTTCAGCAGAGAAAGAGAGAGAGAGAGATAGTACAATTACAACAGAAGTCAACACTTTGACTTGTCTAGATCTAAGCATAGATCATCTCCTATAACGACGAGATCAGTTGAAGACATTCTGCTTCAACTGATACCTATCATCGCGCTGCATCTCGTCCTCTAGTTGCACTACTGCATATTGCCCCATGCTGCTGTCCAGGTCCATGATCTTTCTCAGACTAATGTGCATCATTATCATGCTGCTGCCCCTGCTAATGTATCATTGGGCTGCCCATGCACATGATTTCATAGTGCTGCCCATCATGCTGCTGCCCATGCTTCATGTATTCGTTGCACAGCCCATCTACAGTATATCATGTTGCTGCCCAAGACTGCATTATATATATGTGCCTAGATCATACAATGTTATTGTCCAGATCATAGATGCTGCTCATAGATATACTGAGATCATCATTCATCACTGCTTTGATGAGAGGTAAGATTATGATCCTGTCTCTTACCTTTGATGAGACTGACACTCTTTGCAGAGTGATCACTATCACTGCATATAGGAACATCATCTAATACTTCAAGTTACCGCTGTACAAGATGTATGTCACCGAGATCTTCTTTATCCAACCAAAACCAAAATCTGTTGTGATCATAGCACATCGAGACTGCTACAAGTAGGCCGAGGGTCATGTAGACTACCAACGTGAAGATAGATGTGCCCAGATCACGTACATTCTTCTCTGCTACACAGGTATGCTGAGTCTGCGGCTATGCTTGAGTGCAGTTATGACTGCATATAAATATCTCTGTATTCTGTGTATAAATGTCTTTATGAACAGAGTATAAAGGCAACCATGACTGCGTATGATTACAGTGTTTAGGGCCACGTAGCTGTAGTTTAGGGTTGCATAATGGTGACACCTTCACACTGTGTTTGGCAGCTACAGGTCTCCTTTTAACTGTGGCCAGATCTCCTTGACATTATAATGACTGCAGCTTCTTCCATGCTTGACTGTTGTTATGACTGCGGCTCTTTTATGACAACGGAGCAGATTAGGGCATCACACTGACGGTGAATGAATGTCTTCATGAACTACGTGTAAGGTCTATGCCTTGCGTATAAAAGTCTTCAAGACAGTGAGTGACTGCATATAGACTACGGCTTCCTTCATATCATTACAGCTACCCTTTATGACTGCATTATAGGAGCCTCCTTGACTGCGTAGATTAGGAACTGCGTATAAGACTTTTGGATAGCATATTAGGTCTCAGTTTGCTACGAATATCATCCTCATATGCCTGCATATATGTCTCTATTTACAGCGGATAGGGTTAGGGCATCATCTGAAGCTAGGCCAGCGTATTCTTTAGTGTCCCTCCTTCTCCAAAAACCCAAGACGTGGAGAGGAAGGGATCACTCAAGAATATCTCTCCAAATGACTTCAAGTCCTCACCTATTTATACTAAAAACAAAGATGATGAATAGACACGTCTATTGGGCTTCTGAGCCTACTCAATTGCTGGTCGGCTTGATAATAATTACATTAACAAAATAAATTCATATCTCCATAAATACTTATCGGAATCGGATGATCTTTGGATCAATCCTACACCTCTCGACGAGAGGGATCCAATAAAAATATCAGCTACCATAAATAAGCTGACCCACATGGAGTTTGGCCCTAGTTGCCAATTTAACAAAAAGTGACTAAGATCCTTGCATTTCATCTAGATCTTAGGACTTGCTTCTCATATAGGTTAGTGAAGCATCTAAGTAGCAGTTGTCCATCCGATTACTTGGTCTTAAATTATAATAATTAATAATTCTGACTCTATAAGGCACTGATCTCATATTTGTATATAATCTAATCTTTGAGTCTTGCTAAATTTAACCAAGTAGCTAGGCCACTCCATTGTGTCTCTAGGGCTTGTTGGTTGCCAACTTGCCTTCCACCTTCACGTTTCCATAGGGAATACCTTTAATGGGCGGGGATCACAGTGATAGCCCCCGCCTTGAGTCGTTGTCGTGGTGCCTGTACAATATGAGCGACAACAATACCCTAATAGCATATCATTTGAAACCTTTTCTCTCTACTATCCTGACTTTGGATAAACTATTGTCTTGTCGAATATCTCAATGCTAGGTCTCGTATAGTATTTTATCTCAAGGTGTTTTTTGTGGAAAGCCATCCTAGCTTCTCCCGAAGCTCACACCTCTATTGAGCCTTTCCATTGAATGAGCCATCCTTGCCTCAGTTTGAACCCTAGTATAGACATATCAATCACAAGTGAGGGATATTGGGATACCTCCTATCGGTGACAATTTGTGAAAAGAAGGGGACATATGCTGTGGTGACAGTGGGCCTTTGTCCCAAATTGTTGTTGTGCCCTTTGGCCCTAGCCTACATACTAGGCCTGCGAGTTTGTGCAACAACATTTTTGGCACCCTACCTGGGGACACGAGACTTGCATCTTGTTCCCTTACGACAATATTTACATATCCTTTTGGCGACTCCATTGGAAGAACGAAGCTCTAGTTCTTCATTGAACTTTAAGGTCAATGCTTGTAGAGTGAAGCAAACATCTCTCTAGGCATCTCTAATTTAACCCTGGCGACTCCAACTAATGTTAGCATTCAATCCCAAGAAGAAGAATGGAGGATCTAGTCCTCATATCATTTGCACCAATAAAATTTGCCGAATGTCGTTGTACCCCCCGATGAATTACCCAAACAATGGCACAAGCGGTTGCCTAAGTTTGATGGAAGTGATAGTGTAGGGGGCCACATGTACGTTTTTGGGTTGGAAATGATTTGTAATTTTGTAGATAGTGTTGATGTAGCTTTGATGGTTTTTTCTTTAACATTTGAAGGCAAAGGTAGAGATTGGTACATTAATCTCCCTCTAGGAAGCATTGTTGATGATGATCAATTTGAAGATGTCTTCCAGAAAGGATGGGATGGTGACCGGGACAGGGAAAGTGGTCCCCATAATGATCGAGAAAGTAACAAAAAAGAAGTCCCCTTGTTGGATCATCAAGATGAGATCAACAATAAAGAAGAAGAAAATCCTTTCCTACGTGATCCGCATGAAGCAAGTAATGAGGAGGATGACTTCGAAGGGAGACTTGATGAGGATGATCTTAATCAAGGTATTCCTCCTCTCATTTTGCATGACAAAGATCTCGAGAAAAATGCTCTAACCAACCCCTTGGATGATGATATTGAGGACTATTTATATGTTGAAAAAAGGAAATGGGAGGTTAATGGTCATCCTTATGATGAGGACCCTATCTATGATACCGATGATGACATAAATAGTGGTCCTATCTTGTGTTGTTTCTCTTATGATCCAAAGGACATACCTGAGTCATTAGTGGATCCTTGTATCGCCCCTTGACACATCCTCCAATAGTCTTGGGGAAAATTTCATTAAATATATCACTCCTTCCCAACCATCCTTTGAAGATAATAACCACATTGTGGTTGCCCCTTTCTAACACGATCATCATATTAAGCAACCACCTTGTTGTGGTCATCCATCCCCCTTTCCTTCCCATCATGACCTTGCCATGCCCATAAAGCGCAATATCAATAAGAAAGGTCTTGAAGGGGAATTGATGACATTGATTATCCAATCATCTATTCTATGCTTCCCGGAAAGGATTCACCGGTGCCAAATGGTCTCCTTCCATCCATCCATCGCCCTTGTCCTTGATATAGGGATCTCATATTTTCTTGCCTCTCATCCTTGTGATTTTCCATATGATTCTTCTCATCTTTGCTTTTGGGTTTATTGTATGAGTAATTGTAGGGGCATGTGTTCTTATATTGAGTGGATGATAGTGACCTTGCTCTTATGATACCCGATGACAGTGATAGACTATGTTATGGAAACAACGCTTTAAAGATCAGATCATTCAGTTCACAAATGTAGTTGTGAACTGAGGTGGGTTGGCCCTAGGAGGCCTGATGTGATTGGTGTATCTCATTATGGATGTACTTTGTATCTCAACTGAACAATTGATGAATATTTAATAGAAGAAGAATCTGGTTGGGTTTTCCCCCTTGTGGGGTTTTTCCCTGGTCTCTGACCTAAATCCTGGTGTCTCTATTGTGTATGTTTTTCTTCTGTTTTTCCTTACTGTTCCGCTGCATTGTTGATATTATTGTTCTCTCTACATAATTGCCTAAGTCACAAGACACGTTCGTCAGGGTCTCGCGTCCCGTATTTCACGTGTTGAACATGAAAACTACCCTAAAACGTGTTGGACAGAAAACCACCCTAAAACGTGTTGGACACGAAACCACCCTAAAACGTGTCGAAAATGTTTTTCTTCGTGTCCTCCAATCGAGACACGTGTTTTGGACGTGACGAAAACATGCCCTAACGTTTTTGGCTCTTATGACACGTGTCCCATGAAAAGTGACATTTAAAACCTGCAACATGGTTTTTTTTTGGGTTTTTTTGTCATTGTTCACCACCGAAGTTGAGTTTTCTCGTCGCTGGAATCCAATTTGTTGTGCAGTGTGAAGAATTCCATTAGATTTGAGTGCAATGCTCACAACTTCACATCGACTTGGACCTGGAGATGTAGGAGACGAGTGTTCGCATACTTTGCTGAGAGTTTGGAGCACTTAAATTTCTTGTAAGTTGTGTTATAGCCTACAAAACTTAACTTAATTATACATGAGTGACCACATATAGATCATGTGTAGAAATAAAAATCCCAGCTCCCCGGCATGTGCTCATTGCTCACTGCACCTTCGAGGTTTAAAGGGAGGGAAAGCTCGATTAACGCTATGGTCAACAATGAAGTTTGAACACATAAATTTATAGTTCATAAACTACCTTATGTGAAGTTGGAACATGATCAAACTTGTTTGAAGTTAATAACAAAAATTATAACATGAACAATGAACATTGAACTCTGAACATCATTGATGTAGTAAATTAGTAAACTAACTAGTAAATTACTAAATAGTAAATAGTGTATACTAAATACTAAATAGATATCATCATGATTCATATCTATATGGATCAAGCACTATATTTTAGTATTTTTTAATATATATATATATATATATATACATAAAACATGTCCCTCGTGTCCTGTTTCCGGGGTCGTTGTGTTTCGTGTCGAATACTCGTATTTATGTGTCCTCCTTGTCTCGTGTCCTCGTGTCATGTGACTTCGATAATTGCTAATGATGATATGATGTAATGGGGTGAATGTAATGTGTAAATGATGACAAGTTTTGAAAGTGCAATTATCTTTAGTAGAGGACAATTAAGCCCAAAAAATTAACATCCTTTGTCTTCCTTTGACTTCGGTTGTCTTATCTTCTTGTTTTGGAACATGAATCGATGTGTATGTGATGATGAATGAATGAATCCAAGAGGTTGAGTTTACTCTTATATATAGTTGTCCAAGAGGGTTGAATAACTCCCACATAGGTGGACTTGTCCAAGGAGGGTTGACTTGGTCTTTGTTTGAATTTTTGACTCGAAATAAAAATTATTTTTCTTTTCTTACAAAAAGTCCAAATGTGATTTGACTCAAATACATTTATTTTTTACTCTTTTGACTCTATAAGCATGAAGAACATGCTTTGACCAAAAATAAAAAATAATAATAAAAAATATAATAAATATGTCAATGATAAAAGTTACATTTTATTACATTATGAGGGCCAACACTAGTTACATTTTCAATAGTTTTAACCTTTTCTTAGAGAAATTTGTCAGCAAGAGAACATCTATATAGTCATTATGAATACCTCCGTAGCTAAGAGGGAGTGTTGAATTTTGTAGTTATGGTTGGTCTTCATAATTAATATTTTATCCCTTGAAATATATATAATAATAAATTTAAGACATGTTCTTCATGTCAGTTTCAAAAGAGAAAAATTTGAATTTTTGGCTCCAAAATGATCAAATTGGACCTCAATCAATTCAAGTTGGCCCCAATTCAAGTTACACCCATTCGACCATCTTGAACACTTGCCCTCCTCCACAAGGTATAAATATTCAGGTCACAACAATAAGATATATTCAGGGCATCCAAGCGAATGAAAAGAAGACAAGAAGGATGAACAAGGACAAAGACATCTCAAGCATTCCCTCTCTTTATCTCACATGTGTGAAAACCTCCTCCTACAACTGCGCATGTGTGAATTTCTTGGCAGTGTCTTGGCAGCAGGTCTAAGCTCTTCTAGGCAGCAGGTCCGAGTTTCTGGGCAGAAAAGAAGGCCAAATTTCAGCCTAGGTAGATTAGACAAGGTTGATTTGGTTGGGCAGATTAGTGACTTGATAAGATGGCATTTTGACCAGGTTTGACCAGCGTTGCATTGCTAATCAGTTTGACTTTGTATTTGACTAGAAGAATTATATGTATTTCTTGTTGAATTGAATAATTTATCTAAGGAAAAGGTTGTTGGGTTATTCCCCCAAGTGGGTTTTCCTAGAGTAAATCTTGTGTTGTATTTGTGCATTGTGATCTCTATTATCCTATTGCTTTTATAGTTGAATTTTTTAAGTGTAATTGCTTAATGATAATCTGGAAGTGCTAAAATAATACCTACATTGTTGGAAGTAATTATCAATTTTTATAAATTAGTGCTCGTATCTCTTAGACTTGAGAATTCAACAATAAAATCCAATGAAAATGTCGCAATCTTGCCGTTCCTGAAATTTTGAAAATTATTAAGTCTACAAAATTTTGAATGGGATATGAAATCCTACTTTTTCCATAGAAGTCCAATGAAGTTGGCACTATTACCAATCTTTTTAGCAAGGTCGTGTTGACCACTCCGTGTCAACTACCCTACAACAATGTACATTTTCGCAAAAAGATTCCATCATGATCGAACAGTAAAGATTATCCAAATTTCATTATCTTTAGTCATTATTTTGTAAAAGTTGTAAACCCATTTTGCAAGTTTATAATGTAAATGATCCTAGTAAGACCATCTATGTATGTAACAACCTAGGTAATCTTATTTTTTTGGTGACGGTTTCTATCCTATGAGGTTTTTCGTCTTACCGATTCATGTGTGTCTCTAAACACAGATGATCCACAGAGTTTTTCCCTCCAACCTCACCCCAAAGCTAGGGTGGATTTTGTCATCAAGATCTTAGGTAAGTTCTAATGTTCTAGTCAAGTCTTTTATAAAGTGATTTGGGAATAATTTTAACTAATTGGCTAAATTATTTTATTTTAAATCACTTGGTCTACTAGATCAGCTTTGAGTTGCAGAATTAGGTAAAATAAATGAGGGTCTATAACAAACGAGTGTTCCCGCTTCTTGTATTGAATTGTAATATTTTGATATAAAAAATATTTTAGTGCATGGTCCATTATATTTAGACACCATGGTTAAAATATTTGAGGGTTGGAAAAATTATTAATCTCCTCATAAGCCAGAAATCTCATTAATTTTAAGTCATAGGAAAAATTAATTCTCCAAATTAAAAAATTCGTGAGTTCTAGAAGAATTAATTTTTGGAGGTCCATGACCAAGGGAATATTGAAAATTTCAAGAGATTTTGGACCCTTGGCTCTTGGTAGTTAAGTCAAAATCAATTTTTTGAGGAAATCAACTCAAAATAATTAATTTTGAGTTGATTAAAATTCAATTAAATGAAAAATTCAAATTTCCTCAAAAATAAAATAATTTCGATGGAGATTAAAAAATAATTAAATATTTTTCAACGGTTGCGATTACTTTGACAGGGATCAAACCAACTAGCTGTTGGTGAATTAATCTATAAATAAGAGGTCATTTTTCACATCAAAGGATCCGATCACTGTGTCGTGTACTAGCTCCTAAAGCTCTCTTGTAATCTTTTTTTTAGAATAATACAACATAAAGTCTTCGGGGTTTTATTTGATGGCAGTGTTGCTCTCCAGTGTTTTATGGTAATATTGTTCTTAATATTCTGCTAATCTTATTTGATAAGTTGTTGGTTAATAACTTTCGTAAAATAATCTATTGCACAAGTATGTTGCTTAGGTTATTGAGTTTAAAGTGTTGGAAAATCAAAAATATTATGTTAGGATATTTCGACACATAGGAAATAATTAAGTATAACTTGGTCTACCGTATAGGTAGGTAAAGTGTGTTTCTTTAGTATGTACTTTTTGTAACTTACAATTTGACGGTCATGATATGTTCTAGACATGAAGTGATCCGACGGTTCATTCTCTCCTTGTTATTACTGATACTTGATCCATGGCTTAACACTTGATTGGTCCATGATCTCTTTTTAAAGAGCATGGAGGGTCATTTGTCCGGTGACCGTTCACGAGAGAAGCTTATGTAATTTTTTTTCTTTTACATTAATAAATTGCCTGAAGTGACCGCGTTGGCTCAAGCTATGGATTGTTTCCCTCTTTGGGGGTTTTAACCACGTCAAGAATACTGGTGTATTGATTTATGATCTGTTTGTGAGCGGTGTCTTTTAATGTTCTATCTAAGGAACTTACCCTGTAAATTCCTACATGGTATTAGAGTGTTAAGTTATGGTATGTTCTATGCTTATAACAATTTACTTTTTTTCCTTATTATATTCCACAGATTAGCAATCGCATGTACATAAAGTAAAGTGCAGCTAGAACATTAAATGATCGATAGAAAACAAGCCAAGACGAGACACAAGATGTGGTGGCTAGCCAGGGACAAACCCCACAATGTGTGGGGAAACCCTTTGATGAAATCTTCTTTTATCTTCAATAATTCAGCAGAGAGAAATAGTACAATAAATCTTATTTATATCAGCAGTAGCAAACCTTAGATTAGCAGCATCAGCATTAGCGGCTTCATCATCAAACTAGGGCAAACGATATCTCACAAGCCGACCGTCGGATCGGCTTGATTCCACCACCAAAAGTTGCGACTTCCAGAGGAGGTTCAGATGAACCTACAGCGCAGTTCAGATGAGGAGATCTTCTAGTCCATGCAGGTCAAACTTCACTTTTGCAGTTGCAGCTTCAGTTTCAACAGCGTCCTTCAAACTAGGGCAGTGAATATCTTGCAAACCGTCCGTTGGATTGACTTGATTCCACCACCAAAAGTTGTGGCTTTTAGAGGAGGTTCAGATGAACCTACAACGCAGTTCAGATGAGGAGATCTTCTAGTCCATGCATGTCAATCTTTACTTTTGCAGTTACAGCGTCAGTTTCAGCAGCTTCCTTCAAACTAGGGCAGTCGATATCTTGCAAACCGTCCGTGGGATTGACTTGATTCCACCACCAAAAGTTGCGGCTTTCAGAGGAGGTTCAGATGAACCTACAACGTAGTTCAGATGAGGAGATCTTCTAGTCCACGCAAGTCAATCTTTACTTCTGCAGTTGCAGCTTCAGTTTCAGTAGCGTCTGGCTTCACATGTGTGAGGGAGAGACCCTTTTCTGCGCAGTAGAGAAGAGACTCTTTTCTGTGCAGTAGAGAAGAGACTCTTTTCTGCGCAGTAGAGAGAGAGAGAGATGTGATGAGATGAGTGAGTCCAAATGAGGAAAAGTCCTCCTGTATTTATACACAACGTTGGTGTTTGAATAGATGCAACTGTTGGGCTTTTGAGCCTACATGAGTTGTAGGTCGGCTTGATAATAATTCCATAATCAAAATAAATTCATATCTCCACGAATACTTAACGGAATCGTATGATCTTTATATCAATCCTACACCTCTCGACGAGAGGAATCTAATAAAAATATTATCAGCGATGAATAAGATGACCCACATGAAGTTTTTCCCTAGTTGCCAATTTTAACACTCCCTCTCAACTAGGGAGAACTTCATCTGCAATCTGTCTATCGGTCGTTACTATTCATCCATCAAATGCACTACCCTGTACAACCTGACCCTTGTCCTGCTTTGCTCTATTCTGCCTGTTCTACTTTGTCTTGATCTGCCCTATACTGATCTGTGTTGCTTTGCTCTATTCTGCTATGCTCTTGCATTGTTCTGTTCTGCTTTGCTTTTGTCCGAATTATGAAGAAGAAGAAATGATCGAGGATGTATCATACTGACTCAAAGTCAGTGTCAGAGTATGTACCACTGGTCCCAGACTAGTCTCAACCGACCCGAAGTCAGTGTCATAGTGAGTACAACTCCACTGGTCCCAAACCAGTGTCATCCTCCACTGACTCAAAGTCAGTCTCAGAGTGCGTACCACAGTACCACTCTCACTGGGCCCAAACCAATATCGCAGTCTTTGAGAGTGTACCACTGGTCCCAGACCAGTCTCAACCGACCTGAAGTCCGCGTCATAGTATGTACCACTCTCACTGATCCCAGACCAGTACTGCACTGACACAAAGTTAGTCTCAGAGTATGTACCATTGATCCTAGACCAGTCTCAACCGACCCAAAGTCAGTGTCATAGTATGGTACAACTCCTACCATTGGTCCCAGACCAGTATCATTGATCCCAGATCAATGGAGGTCATCCTAGCGTAGGGAGTACGATAGATACAACGATTCATCCATCGGTACTACTATGGTCCCTAACTTCATTTCCCTGCTCATTGATCAGATGAGAGGTACTTCCCATGAGTCCCAGACTGCATGGGTAGGATGCCTCGACAAGAGAACTAATCAATCCTGTCCTTACAGGAGAACACATTAATCCTGCTACAATCGCCATGGAGAACACATCAATCTAGGCCTCACAGGAGAACTAATCATTCTGCTACATAGGAGAGCGAATCATCTTGTTCCAGTGCGCACCACTAGGGGAGGGTGAGTCACCCTGTGGTCGTATGTTGCTCCAGTAAGAACCGCAAGCCCTCAGAGCTCCCGAGCTCAATGTCTGCAACATGCAGGACCCTTGTATAAGGGTTTCTTGACGACTCCAAGTCATTTGGGAAATTCACAAATTAGATCTTTCCTCGGGGCTTTGACAAGGTGTATCGACCTGTACATCATCTTAATGCAATGGAGCCTCCTTGCTCATCGACTTACCATATCCCAGATGATGTCTACCTGCTGGAGCAATCGACAAATACGGGATTCCTCAATAATCAAATCCCACCTCTGGTTGTTACAGAGAATCATAGTGGTATGAGTTCAAACAGCTCACTGAAGAGCTTCCCCAACCAGACAGCTTCATACGAGATCATACTCATAGATATGTATCCGGTCTTGAAGGTGCTTATGGCAATCGACTTCTGCTTCCTGCTCATTCATTATATCGAAGCAGAGTCCAAAGAGAAACAACACTAAAAGTGCTCCAGTGATCCTCCACACTACCTGCCTAATCAGCATTCGAATAATCATGCAGTTTCATATTTCCGACAGTGTATCTCAATCCATGAGAGATTGTGTCCTGAAGACATCTCAGAAGATTTTTGGCACCAATCTAGTGAGGCTCAACCAAATATGAGCTCACAATGCTAATTGCGAAACATATGTTCGGAGGGAGGTTCACCAAGAACATCAACGCGAATGAGTTTTTGAAACTCAGAGGCATTTCCCAAATCTGGTCCGACATCACTACCATATAACTTCTGAAAGTTAAGATCCTTGAGATAGTCACAGGCTTGTAGTCCACCATACCAAATCTTTTCAGAATCTTCACCACATATTTTCCTTGAGATAGGAAAATTTCCCTTGGCTTCTGCCACACTTCAAGTCCTAGGAAATAGTGCATTAGTCCTAGGTCCTTCATTTCAAATTCAGAAGCCAACTCCCTCTTACATTTGTGAATGAGAGGGTATGCACCTGTTAGAAAGAGGTCATACACATACAACACCTAGTATGAGAGGCTTGTCATCTTCAACCTTAAAGTAAAGGTTAGGATCGGCTTCACTCCTAGTGAATCCCAGCTTCATCAAATAGCTGTCGATCCTCTCATACCATGCTCGGGGTGCTTGCTTCAGCCCATAGAGAGCCTTTTTCAACCTGCATACATGAGATTTTCGATCATAAATCTCAAATCCTTCGGGTTGCTCCACGCAGACCTCTTCTTTGATCGAGCCGTGCAAGAACGCGGTCTTGACATCCATCTGATGTAGGTTCCATCCTTGTGAAGCGGCAAGGGCTATGATCGAGCGGATGGTCGTATATCTGGCAACAGGTGCAAATATCTCATCATAGTCTATACCTTCTTTCTAGGAGAAACCACGAGCAACAAAACGAGCCTTATACTTTTCCGTACTTCCATCTACTGCATGCTTTATCTTGTAAAGCCATTTGGAAGTAACAACTGTCTTGTCCTGGGGTCTGGGAACTACTTCCTAGACATCATTCTTCATAACGGACTCCTATTCCTCGGTCATATCATCCTTCCATACTTGATGCTTGACGACATCTGAGAATGATGAAGGCTTATTTTGTATGACCGTGCTCATGATGGTCAGGTATCCCTAATACCTATTAGGTTTCTTACTTTTACAAAAGGTTCCTCAGGGTGCATGTCCTTCAGCATCATCAAGTATCCCTCTAAGCCATGAAGGCCTCTTCCTAGAAGAGGAAGGCTAAGGTGGATAAATAGGATCCATGGGTTCTTCCACATCAGGCATTGTTACATCATCTACCCATAGAGACAGCTTCCACAATCGTACGGTGCCACACCATTCTGCTCTGGAGAATGTGGTGTAGTAGTCTCCCTCTTAATGCTAACCTCAGGTATGCTTGAGTGAACCAACTGTAATATATCGAAGGTCTTGCTTAGGCTTGAGGGGAATGGTCCCCTTTGATATTTCCTTCGGCACATCCTGGACATACACCTTCTTTCTCTACTCGGAATTCGGGTATCCCTGTCACCATTTGTCTTACACTGGGTAGAGCTTTATAATGAAGGTGGGCAAACCTCTGATGCCAAAGTTCGGACTGAAGAGATGTGTCATAAGATATGACACCTAGCGGACTTCCATCGACCTGATATAGTGAATCAACACGAAACCCAAGAGTAAAGGCATCTTTAACTTTATTTTTCCATATACGTACCTTGCCATCGCTGAAGGTTACCTTGTAGCCTTTGTCTTCCATTGCCGAGATGGACACCAGGTTCTTTTTGAGGTCAGGTGCATTTAATACATCCTGGAATTTCTAGCCTTCTTGAATGGTTGTCCTCTTCCTTGATTCCCAGCTCTCCTCTTACCTTTGCTATGAAGTTGTCATTCTTTTGATTGCCATCAGAGGGATTTTGATCATTGCCCCGGTGTGAGTCCTTTCTATCAGGGCACTCCCTTGCATAGTGACCTGCTTTATTGCAGATGTAACATCATCCTTGTCTTCCACCCTTAGGTCCAACCTTTCCTTTTAATTTAGTCCCGGAATTATTTCTTTTCTTAGCATGAGAAGAAAAGGCAGCAGGAGGACCTTTAGGCATGGGCATTTCTTGCTCTTCTATTCTTGTTTCTTTTTGAATGCATCTAGCCATTAATTCCTCGAAACTAGGAATTACATTATTGTTCAGAAGAGTAGTCCTGAACACTTACCATTCGGATGGTAATCCTCCAAGAGTCGTGAGTGGCATTTCTTTGTCAGTAATAGTCTCCCCAATAGATAGGAGATCGTTCTTGATCTCGGTGATTCTTAAGAAGTATGCTTGCATACTCTCATCTTTACCCTTATGAATTTCTTTTAGCGTATTTCTAAGAAACAAAACTTGATTTGCATCATTAACTTTAAATAAAATCACCAGTCTATTGTAGATTTCCTTGGAGGTGTCCAGTTCAGAGATGTAGGCCACCAAGTGCTTATCGATAGAGTCCCAGATGATCTTCTTTGTTTTTACTTCTCCATTTTTCCATTTGTTCCACGCAGCAGCGGATGCATTTGATGGAGGCTCAACAATATTGCCTCTTATATGGTCTAGCACTCCTTGATCCTCAAGGATTAGATTGATAGACATCTTCCATCTGTGATAGTCAGCGTTCTCATGAAGCTTGTCCTCAGCAAGAAAGAGTGATGAGGACCCCATAGTTTTTTTAGCATAGCCTTACCAATCTTCTCTTTGGTGATTGCTCTTGCTCTTGCTTAGCCTTCGTCTTCACCTCAGCTCCAATACCATGTTAAGTTATGGTATGTTCTATGTTTATAACAGTTTACTTCTTTTCCTTATTATATTCCACAGATTAGCAATCACATGTACATAAAGTAAAGTGCAGATAGAACATTAAACGATCGACAGAAAACAAGCCAAGACAAGAGACACAAGATGTGGTGGCTAGCCAGGTACAAACCCCACAATGTGTGGGGAAACCCTTTGATGAAATATTCTTTTATCTTCAATAATTCAGCAGAGAGAAATAGTACAATAAATCTGATTTATATCAGCGGTAGCAAACCCTAGATCAACAACATCAACATTAGCGGCTTCATCATCAAACTAGGGCAGATGATATCTCACAAACCGACCGTCCAATCGGCTTGATTCCACCACCAAAAGTTGCGGCTTCCAGAGGAGGTTTAGATGAACCTACAACACAGTTCAGATGAGGAGATCTTCTAGTCCACGCAGGTCAAACTTCACTTCTGCAGTTGCAGCTTTAGTTTCAGCAGCTTCCTTCAAACTAGGGTAGTCGATATCTTGCAAACTGTCCGTTAGATTGACTTGATTCCACCACCAAAAGTTGCGGCTTTCAGAGGAGGTTCAGATGAACCTACAATGTAGTTCAGATGAAGAGATCTTCTAGTCCACGCAGGTCAATCTTTACTTCTGCAGTTACAACTTTAGTTTCAGCAGCTTCCTTCAAACTAGGGCAATCGATATCTTGCAAACCGTCCGTCGGATTGACTTGATTCCACCACCAAAAGTTGCGGCTTTTAGAGGAGGTTCAGATGAACCTACAACGCAGTTCAGATGAGGAGATCTTCTAGTCCACGCAAGTCAATCTTTACTTCTGCAGTTGCAACTTCAGTTTCAGCAGCTTCTGGCTTCACATGTGTGAGGGAGAGACCCTTTTCTGCGCAGTAGAGAAGAGACTCTTTTCTGTGCAGTAGAGAGAGAGAGAGAGAGATGTGATGAGATGAGTGAGTCTAAATGAGGAAAAGTCCTCCTGTATTTATACACAACGTTTGTGTTTGAATAGATGCGACTGTTGGGCTTCTGAGCCTACATGAGTTGTAGGTCGGCTTAATAATAATTCCATAATCAAAATAAATTCATATCTGCATGAATACTTATCGGAATCAGATGATCTTTATATCAATCCTACACCTCTCGACGAGAGGAATCTAATAAAAATATTATCAGCGATGAATAAGATGACCCACATGAAGTTTTTCCCTAGTTTCCAATTTTAACAAAGAGCCATTCGAGGGCCGCACTTGTTTGTGATCCAAATCCAAAGCTGGTACAACTGCAACCAATTGTCGTTTCTTAGATCTACTGTTTCTGACTGCTTTCGGGCCGAGAGGACTACTCTATTGTGTTAGGAGCATCTGTCCCAGTGAGGAACCAATGTTGCACGAAGCGGGAGCGAAGCGGAAGCGCGAAGCGGAAGCACGGAGCGCGGAAGCGTCATTTTCCAAAAATCTAGGAAGCGAAGCGTCCGCGGAAGCGTCTGCTATATATATATATTTTTTTATATTTTTTTGCATTTATACTCAAAACAAACATCCCAAATACCAAATTAATTGTAGAAGACATGAAAACATGCATATTTTTGCATAAATCAAGATAGATATGGCATCCATGATTCCATTGTAGTTACTTACTAGTACAACAATCATCTATATTCTAGCTATTACAAACATACATCAAATTTTTAAGCATATTATAAAACATAAAACATTTAAGCATATTATAAAACATAAAACATAGAGCATATTATGATTTATCTAGCAAGTGAGCAACTGTCAACATTTGTCATGTCCAAAATTCAAATAATAATGTTTACAAAATATGTCACTTGGTCACCGCCAAGCCAAAAAGGTTCAAAATTCAAATTCACAAGTCTACAAGTCTAATGAGTAATCTATGACAAAAAGAAGTAGATTGTGAATATATCTACTAATCTCTCCTCCTTCCACCACGAATAGAACGTGATGGCGGGCCTCCACGTGGTGGCAATGAAGAAGATGGTCCCTGTGTAAGTCGTGGCACTGGAACTGATGAAGAAGAACCCCCTGCTGTTGGTGTTGAACCATGGAACCTAGGAACCAAGGGACCAGATGGGGGTGGGGGTGGTGGCATATCAACACGGTCATCATCATCCTAGAATCGCTCAAAAAATTCATGCAAAAAAAAAAAAACATTAGTTAACAAAAAATTTAAAAACATGAATTAGAGAAATGCTTTATAAGGGAAAATTGGAAAATTCATACCACAATGGACATACCTGGATAAGAGCATCCTCTAATTGCTCTAGTCGCAACACTCCATCCTCCAAATTGGGCTCCTCTGGATTCTTGTCCCAAGTCAACAAGTCTTTATTAGACTTTGCATCTTCACAGTAATGGGACAACAATCGCAAGTTGTAATGAACATAAACCAAGCTCTCTGCCCGGTCTAAACTCAACCTGTTCCTTTTAACACTGTGGATGAAAGAATAAGAGCTCCAACACCTCTCTGCAGAAGAAGTGTTTACCACCTGTGATAGCACCCGCAATGCCAAACTCTGTAGAAGTGGAGTACCCCCTCCATGCATGTTCCACCACTCAAGAGCAGAAAAATGCTCTCGATCTTGAATTGCATGCATGCTCCCAAATGGACCAGTGTTGAGCGTATAGTTGCTCACCTGTCTCCGTACCAATGCAGCCTCCTCATCATCAGGGATTAATCTACTCAATGCAGCCATATATTTTCGTGAACCTCTCTATCTTAGTGTGGTTTTTTCCTGCTTCCCCCCCCAGGTGCTGGTTTTGAAAGCCATGATGGATGATAGTATTTAGGTGTCAAAACATATGCTAATGCATGCAATGGAATATTTAGCATTTCCCATCGGTTTTGCACCTCTACACGAATATAATTGTACAAGGTGGTATCTCTAGGCTCAACAATGTCTTTAATCTGCCCCAACATGCTATCCATTTGCTCATACACCTCCCCAATTACTGGTCGATCTGAATCTGCAAACTTGATCATGTAATAAATTGGTTTGGTGAATTGCAAAACATATTTAACCTGTGACCAAAAGTAAGTGTCAAGAACAGTGTCCTTGACTACATTAGCACCATCTGTGTCATTGTTAATTTCATCCCATGTTTCAGCACACACTAGATTAGTTAAAGCTTGTCTCACCCTCACTAGCCGCCTAAAGGTGAGGTAATAACTAGCAAATCTTGTCTTTGCAATTTTAAGCAATTGCAACTTGGAGTAAGTGCCATAGAAGTAGTTTACCCTTGTATGCCCTGTGATGAATTTAATGAGCTGCTTCCCTTTCCTGTAAACATCAGCAATCCACCCACAATCTTTGTGTTTCACAATATCATGCATCAAAAGGTTCAATGTGTGAACCAGGCACCCAGACCAAAAGATGTGTGGATGAGTACGCTCAATAATTTTTCCTGCTGCCTTACAATTTGCTGCATTATCAATGATCACTTGAACCACATTATTCGGACCAACATCTTTGATTGATTTCAATAGGAGATCTGCAATGTTTTGTGCAGTTGCACTGATGGAGGAGGAGTCATGACATGCAATAAATACTTCACCACTAGAAGAAACACCAAGAACATTTATCAAATGTTGGTTTCTAATATTTGTCCACCCATCTGATACAATGGATACCCCATAATCCACCCACTCATGTGTAAAACGTGTCAAAGCTCTTTGAACCTTAGATTTTTCTCTTTCTAATAACACTGTTCTAGCTTTCTCATAGTTGGGGGCCTTGTATCCTTTTGGGGCTTCATTGATGGCCTTTACCATTTCATGCCAATAGGGAGAGCGAAGCACATTGAATGGTACACCGCAAGCACAAAGAAAACGGACTATCTTTCCATCCACATCATCCCTCCCAGCAACATTAAGGAAATCCCCTATTGTTTTTCTACCTCCAGAGGTTGCAAAAGTACCATGAGGAGATGGGCAACTACCAAATTTAGAGGTTGCACTTGATTCAGAATGAGTTTTTTGTTTCTTGTTTTTTTGTTGTGCAGCCATCTCTATTTGGATGTATTTTCTTCTTTGTTCAGTTGAAATGTTTGGGCAAATTTGTACCCCCACAGAACCCTTTTTTTCATCACTGTCCAGCACCCCACAAAGATGCCTCCTCAGACGGGTATATGAACCCGTATATGGTTTTCCTCCATGACAACCATGAGGGCACACAAATTTGTAAGATCCACCACCCTTTCCCCCATCAAGTTTGGTCACATAGTTCCACAAGGGATTTGATGTACCTTTCCCATCTTGTGCTTCAGTGTCCCCTTCAAGTTCATCCCCTTCCTCTTCAAACCCTTCCTCCTCATCATACATTGGGTCACTACTATTAGGACCAAGTTCATCCCCTTCCTCTTCCCCTCTATTCCTCACCCTTGCCATCATTAAAACCAAGAGTGGAATGATACATAGAAGCCAAAAGAACACCATCTTGGAATATGGATATAGGTGGTGGACAACCTGTAAATAAAGGAGCAAGTAGAAACAATGGGAAAGAGTAGGAGAGGGAGGAGAAAAATACAATTTTTTTTTTTAAAAAACAAGGGAGTTTGGGCTTTGAACTTACCTCTTTAGCTCTTGTAGATGAAGTCCTCCAAGCTCTTGCTCCAAGCTCCTCCTCCTTCTCCTAGCTCCTCCTTCTTCACTCCTCCAAGCTCTCCTCTCTTCTCCTCTCCTTTCCTCTCTTCTCTTCTCCTCTCCTCTTTTCTCTTCTCCAACTCTCATAAACTCCAAGTGAGAAAATGAGAAGAGAATGGGGGCTTTATTCTTTTCTAAAGTCACCCTAAACTCACCCTAACCCACCCCCTCATGCTTAGTTAAGTTAAATTTTAAAAGAAATTAAAAAAAAATTATGTTTATTTTGCTGCCCCTCGGGTTGCGCCCGGGTTGCGTGCGGGTTGCGCCCGGGTGGCGTGCGCTTCCGGGCAGGTTGCGTGGCGCAACCTCTTGCCCAAATCGCCTTCCGAAGCGCGATTCCAGGGGCAACGCAACCTAAATGGCAGGAATCGTTTTTAAAAATAGGAATCGCGCCACCTAAAATTCGGAATCGCGCTTCGCCTGGAGATTCCGGAACGATTCCGTACGGGTCGCGATTCCGGCTTAGGATCCGGGGGGGGGGCGATTCCTGCAACTATGTGAGGAACCCCTTTCGTTTCACACGAAAAGGTTTCTGGTAGCCCTAGCTACATTATTTTTAAGATCTGGAGGTATATAGTCTTTATTTGCAGTTATAGTTATTTATCTCTTTGTTTATTTCGATTTATAGTGATATTTTTTTTTACCAAATCTAAATTTCTCATTTCTGCGTACGCTCTTTGCCTCGTGACTCTATGCAATTTGGGCAAATCTGACACAAAAAGAAAGGAATTTTCTCATGTGTATGTTCTTTTCCAGTGCATCGTAGTGTGATCTCGGAAGATCAGAAACATTGAGGAAAATATCTAGTTTCCAACCAAATCTAACTTTAAGCCATAAGGCTTGGATACTTTTGCTTGTTCATTTGGTTTGTGTGGTTGTTTTTGTTTTTGTAGGCAGAAAGGGATTTTTCAAGTAAGCACGCACCCCAAAGCTTTAATGAAAAAAAAAAAACCTTTCCGCCTTTCCAACCATTACTAAATCTTTTTACTAGTTCATTTGGTCTAAAGTTACTTTATGAGAATAAATGTCTTGGGTTCAAGTCTTTCTTTTTGTTGAGTTACTTTTTCAAAAAGAACATGTAACTTATGTTTTAAAGTTACTTTATGTAAAAGTGTTCTCACCCATTATAAAAGGTGAGTCACTTAGAATTTTAAAGTCACTTTATCTTTTATTTAAATTACAATTTAGTGGATAGCTCATAAAGTACCATTGTTAAAGTGACTTTCACTTATTTATAAAAGTGGGTCACATAAAGTAATCATTTTTTAAAAGTGAGCTAATTAGATTTAGTTTGGAAAGGGGGAGATTTTTTTTTTAAATATAACATTATCATCCACTTCCAAACATTCACGTGGTTCGTTGGCATCTTCAACAACTTTTCTTCAAAAAACCATAACTTCTTCATTCGGAAGCCGTTTTCAAAACAGTTTTTTTTAATCGGCCTAATTTTTCGAGATCTTTCCATTAGAACACTTAGTTTCAGCATATAGAGCTTCAGTTTCTTTTAAAATGGAAAGCCCATGCCTAGTTATTCTTGACAACACCAACTACTTTCAATGGCTATCTTATATGGTGGATTTACTCAGAAGTAAAGGTCTTTATAGAATAGGCTAAGGCAATGTTACTTGGGAGCGGGAGCGGAAGCGGGAGCGGGAGCGACCATTTTCAGAAGCTCCCGGTTTGGGAGCGAATCGGGGAGCGATTTTTTAAAAATATATATATTTTTTATATTTTTTAATTTTTGATACATATATGTCAACAAAAACATGTAGAATGATGAAATAGACATAAAAAACATAAAAAAACATAGATTGAACCATATAACAACAATCATCTAGAAGTTATAATCTTCATCAACCACGTCCGCAAGTTAGTAACATAGTAACATACAACATATTGAGTCTCATGATTCATCAATCTTAAAGTTTCAAGCTTTTAAAATTCAATATATAACATTTATCATCATTGATCACCAAAGTTGTACTTGTAAGCTAAGTGTAACCATTACAACAAATAATATCTAACATGAAATGAAATGTTATAAAATGAAATGAAATGAAACAACTTTCAACTTTCATGAAGCATCATATTCATAATTCATTACTAATGAGTTATAATTGCCAACTTCAAACTTAAATTGTCATATATTGTTTAAAAAAATATCATAATAAATATGAAAGAGTCAATAGTTATAAAAGCTACTAGAAACTAGAAAAGAGAAGTAAATCTATTATCTATTTCTTATGCTTGGGCCTCTTGCCACCACGAGAAATGTCTAATTTTTTAGTCTTGTTGCAAAATCAGGATCTTTGTCATTAATATCACCCTCCGAGCATTAATATCCAGAGGTATCTTTGTCATTACCTTTGTATCTGTATAGGGATCTTTGTCATTAATATCACCCTCTAAGCATTAACATAAGATAGAAAAAGCATAGCATGTCAAGTCAAGATTTTGTTTGAGTGATGCGTACATTTTTAGAAGGGTCATGATAGAGGAGTTCGACAACCAATGTCACTAACATCAAGGTACATAGAGGGATTGGTACTCTTGATTAAATATGAGTTCCATACCCTAATACATGACAAAATTCAATGGAAACATTGCAATCCCCCAATCCTGAAATCCTGAAAAACTGATAAGTCTGCTGGATTTTGAATGAAATCTAAAATTCTACTTTCTCCATATGAAATCCAATGAGGACGAAACCACTCTCAAACATCCTGAGTCATTTCATGGTAATGTTAAAAATTTAAGTAAAAGGATGAAAATGAAAATTAAAGAAAATGTCACTTTTACTTTAAGAATTTAACATTACCATGAATAGCATATCAATACTAGGGCCTAGACTTGATCATTAAGTTGCCCCACTCAAAAACTATTTGTTTCTTTCAAAAAAAATTGCATTTCGAACATTACTACAAAAAAAAAAATGCAAAAAAGGCAAAACGCTCCCGAAAACGCTCCCGAAAAGGCAGGGAGCGAAATTTTTTTTAGGGAGCGCGCTCCCGACCCGCTCCCGAGTCGCTCTCGCCCAGAGCGCGGATCGGGAGCGGGAGCGAGGGGGGGGGGGGCGCTCCCCCGCAACACTGGGCTAAGGCCAAGAGTCTAAATGTCAAGATGAAGATAAGCAAGCCAAATGGGAAAATAAGCAAGATCAAGCATGTGGGTTGATAGGGATGTCTATTTCTCCAGACCTTACATTCCATATCAAAGAAATTGATACCCTCGATGAAACAATGAAAAAGCTTTAGTACTGTTTTTGGAATTAAAATGAAATTAGAGCCCATCAACTCGAAAATGAGTTGCTTACTTTGGACCCCAATAATTTTTCTTCCATTGAAGATTTTTTGTCCAAGTTCAAGACCCTTAGACTTCTCTTGGAAGGTGTTAAGGTTAAGAAGGAAGGTGGTAGCCTTATCTATTCCATTCTTACTAAGTTAGGACCAGCCCACTTTGTGTTTGTTTCCACCTTCCATTCCAGTAGAGAAGCCTTTATTTCTCAAGGACAAGACTACAAGTCCCCCTCTTTTGATGCCTTTCGTGATTCTTTAATAAGAGAACAAGAAAAACTCTTACACCTTGGTCTTCTTAACACTAGAAATTCTTCTAAGAAAGCCTTAGCAGCGCAGCAACAACTACGTTCAAAGAATCCTAAGAAACAACATCCTAAAAAGAATGGTCCTAAACCAAACAAGGGTCCTAAGCCATTTCAGTCTCAAAATGAAAAATCAACTCAACAAAATGATAAGGCAACTAAAAACAAAGGGAAGAAAACTAATAGACATCGCAACTTTTGTAATCGTGATGGTCACTTGGAATCCAAATGGTTTAAGAAGATGGAAGTCTTGGAAGCAACAATGAAGAAGCATAACATCCATTTGGAGCACTCTTCAACTTCAACTTCATCTTCATGAATAACACCTTCTGCATGTGGTTGTCAAGCATCCCGGTTTGGTTATGCACTAAATGTATCTTCTTCTTCTCATTCTCGTGAGTGGCTCATTGATTTTGGAGCTTCTTATCACATGGACAAAAACAAAGCCATGTTTTCTTCTTTAAATGATTATAACACCAAAAATATATATGTTGGTGATGATATATCTCTTAGTGTTGTAGGGACTGGAACTATTCATCTAGACAATGGTTAATTTAATGATGTATTATGTGTTCCTACCTTATCCTGCAACCTTCTATCTGTATATCAGATCACTCATTCAGGTGAAGGTAAAACCGTTGAATTTTCATCTCATGATGTTGTAATTAAGGACCTAAGAAATCCTAGACAGGTTTTAGCTGCTGACATTTCTGATGATTCTACAAGGTTGTATAAGTTTAACAACTTTGGGTCATCAACTCTTTCCTCGGTATTTGTTGCTCATAATGATGAAGTGAGCAAACTTTAGCATGAGCAATTTGGTCACTTAAACTATCGCTCCCTTCAAAATCTATGTAAAGAAAATATGGTGACTGGTCTTCTTATGGTATCTTGGAGAGATGGTGTTTGTTCCGGATGTGTACTTGGAAAACATCATCGAGATAGTTTTGAAAAACGTGCCTCTTGGCACGCCTCAACCCCCTTATAGCTTGTGCATAGTGATTTATGTGGTCCACTTCCATTTGTTTCATTCTCTGATTACAAGTATTTATTAACTTTCATTGATCATTTCTCTAGACGCACTTGGGTATATTTTTTAAAACTCAAGAGTGAAGTTTTTAACATGTTCTTGGCCTTTAAGGCCTTTGTTGAGAAACAATCTGGACATCAGATTCTTAATCTAAGATTTGATAATGGCGGAGAATATGTTAACAACAAATTCATCAACTTTTGCACTGAGAATGGAATTCAATTGCAACATACTATTCCATATAGTTGAAAGGAAAAATTGCACCTTAAAGAAAATGGCTAATTGTATGCGTCAATCTAAAGGACTTGGTCTTAATTTTTGGGTAGAAGCAATTAACTGTGCAAATTACATAGTAAATCGCACTCCTACTAAGGTTTTAAAGAATATCACTCTAGAAGAAGCATGGAGCTCAATTAAACTAGACGTCAGTCACTTTCGTGTTTTTGGAAGTGAATCATGGGCCCATATTCCAGACGAGAAACATAAAGCCTTAGAAGCTAAGAGTGAAAAATGTATTTTTCTTGGATATTCTGAAGATGTTAAAGGATATAGACTTCTTCAACCTAAATCCAAAAATATAATCATTGGAAGAGATGTAAAATTTGATGAAAATATATCGGCCTACGAGCCTAGTTTGGCGGCTGTGCCACCTCTCTCTATCTCTTCTACCTCTGAAAATATTTCTTCTTCAGATGATGACAACGAGGATCACAATCCTCCTCCACCTTCTCAGGATCCTCTTTCAGCTTCCAAAATGTGTCCGCGCTACTCGGGATGCAGTAGGTCCTCTTGCAGGGAATCCTACAGATCAACGTCGTACACGTTCTTAGTTCGATAGAGCCTCTTCTTTATTGGCTCAACTTTCAGGGAATTATGATCCTGACACCTTTGCAGAAGCTTCAGGCCATCCAGATTGGGACGCAACTATGAATGAAGAATATCATTCATTATTGGCAAATGATACATGGGACCTTGTTCCTCTACCAAAGGGACGAAAGCTTGTTAGATGCAAATGGGTTTACAGAACCAAGTTTGGACCAGATGGAAAAGTTGCTAAACATAAAGCTCGTCTTGTTGCTAAGGGTTTTTCACAAGTTGAAGGCATTGACTATACTGGAACCTTCTCCCTTGTTGCCAAATGAACTCTATCCACCTTGTTCTTTCCCTTGCTTCCTCTTTCAAATGGGAAGTCCATCAGATGGATGTTAAATCCGCCTTCTTGCATGGGGACTTGCATGAAGAAATCTATATGGAACAACGTCTTGGCTTTATACAAAAGGACTCTAGCCTTGTATGTCGGCTTAAGAAATCCCTTTATGGTCTCAAGCAAGCCCCACGAGCTTGGTATGCCAAAATGGATAACTTTCTTTTAGATATTGGCTTTTTTAGGTATCATTCTAACAATATTGTCTACACCAAGAAAGTGGGTAAGTCCCTTATCATTCTTGTTCTTTATGTTGATGATCTTATCCTTACTTGTAGTGATCCCAACCTTATAAGCCATGTGAAGTCTAGCCTTAAAAATAAGTTTGAAATGACAGACTTAGGACACTTGCATTACTTTCTTGGTCTTCAAGCCTTGCAATCCAATGAAGGTATTTCCCTTTCCCAGTCCAAGTATGCCTATGATCTTCTACGCCACTTTCACATGGAAGACTGCAAGCCAACCCCTTCTCCCTTTCAGTCTGGAGTCAAACTTTCAGTCACTTGTACTTCCCCTGAAGTTGATGCTACCTTATATCGTCAGCTTGTTGGAAAACTTTTGTATTTGACCCATAACTGTCCTAACCTTTCCTTTGTTGTTGGCCTTGTTGCTCGGTTTATGCACAAACCACATGAAAGTCATTGTAAAGCAGCTAAAAGAATACTTCGTTATGTTCGAGGTACAGTTCAGTTTGGGATTCATTTTAGTGCAGAAGCATCTCCTCTATTGGTTGCTTTCACTGATTCTGATTGGGTTGGTGACCCTGATAATTGGAAGCCTACTGTAGGTTATGTCTTCACTCTTGGTTCTAGACCCATTACATGGGCTTGCAAGAAACAATGTGCCATTTCTCTTTCTTCAGCAAAAGCAGAGTATCATGGCGCTGTTGAA
Source organism: Pinus tabuliformis (assembly GCA_031772625.1). Lineage (NCBI taxonomy): Eukaryota > Viridiplantae > Streptophyta > Pinopsida > Pinales > Pinaceae > Pinus > Pinus tabuliformis. The sequence goes on from CM062819.1 coordinate 871,192,951, forward strand.
GCTAGTAAGGAAGCCCTGTGGCTTTGTCAGATCGTATCAAAGTTTGGTTTTCAGCAGCAAAATCCGACTACACTTTGGTGTGATAATCAAAGTGTCATTCAACTATGCAAAGATCCAATCCAACATCAGCGCAACAAACACATTGAACTACACATGCACTTCATCAGAAAGCTCATTCATGACCATGTTCTTGAAGTGCAATATTGTTCAACCAATGATCAAGTTGCAGGGATCTTTACAAAGGCTCTCACAGAGGCGAAGTTTACTAAACTTCGATTTATGGTTGGAGTTCATGAAGTTGTCACTAAGGGGGGATAGGCTCTAATGCCTCCTTCCTTATCCTATTGTGTCATCTTTGTACATCCTTCAATCCTATCCTAAGTTGTTCTGGAGGGGGGATGTTAGGATCAATGTTTTAAAAACCGGAACCGGTGACCAGACCAGTGCACCTAATGATCCAGGTTTTGAACCGGAACCGTTCAAACAGGGACTGCTCAGGTCTAAATGAACTGGTTTAAAAAAATACATTAAATAATTAATTTTTAATGAAAAAAACTATTTTTAAGATTTAAAACCATGATTCCAAGCCAATAGAAACAAAATATGCAAGGTTTTCTCATCTATATACCATGTAAAGGTGAATATATCAAAATGGCATCGAGTGCAATACATATCCGCAACAAAATACATACTCAATGAGGTTCTGAATGACCTCTAGAGTGTGAAAACAATGCTCCAAGCTATGGGGTCACTAAACTACTACAAGTCTACATATCAGTGATCAACAACATGATCACTTGTTGAATTGAGACTTCTGTGATCCATAACAGTTGTAAGAAGAGCTTCGGCGTAAATCACATATAGAAAGACCTTTGTCGACGCGTTTCGAACCAACAAGTGTGGTTCATCGTCAGGACAAGTTCAAACTCATCACCAACATGATCACTCTTTATCATGATCAAACTCATCACCATTACTAGACAAGAGATCATCAACATGAGCTACATAAATAATATGCCTCCGAGTTTGAGGACTCCTAAAACTCCTCTACAACTTTAGTAGTAACAAAAATAGACATCAAAACTACAAATCACTAATCAACATGGTCACTCATGAAACTCATCATTGATTCAACGCTACTAGAAATACATAAACATCATCAACAAGAGATACATGAACATCATCTAGCTCAAAGTCTTCAAACTTGGATTGCTCAACCTTAGAACATGATAGAAATTGAAAAGGTTTAACATGCCTAACCAATGATTTTGGTTTGAGTGAAGGGTTCATCCCCTCAACCTTATAATGTGGTAGAGAAAGATTAGCATGCCTAACCAGTTGTTTTCCTTTGAGTGAAGGGTGCATTCTTGTTAAGGCCATGGTAGAGGAGTTCAACAATCAGTACCACCAACATCAACAAAGTTCAACAATCAATGCCACCACGATCAAGGTTCTTAAAGGGCTTCATGCTCTTGATCAAATGCCAATCTCATTCCTTCGTGCATGATAGAATCAAATGGAAACATTGCAAACCCCCAAACCATGAAATCCTGAAAACCATTAAGTCTGTTGAATTTTGAGTGAAATCTAAAATTCTAGTTTCTGCATATGAAATCCAATGAAGTCGACGCCACTCTCAAACATCCTGAGTCATTTCATGATAATGTTAAAAATTTAAGTAAAAGAATGAAAATGAAAATTAAAGGAAATGTCACTTTTACTTTAAGAATTTAACATTACCATTAACTGCCAAAATTGTTAGGATTGAGATGTGTCGGGAAAATGAAAGGGTAGGCATGTTTTTCTTGGAGGGACTATTTTTGGAGGAAAACAACCCCAAATTTCCCTCAAACCAGCGTCAAAACTCACAAAAATGCATTTTGTGGGGGTTATAGCTAGCTTGGCCATAAACCGACCAGTTTAGGACAAAACCGGCTGGTTTGAACACAAACCGGCCGATTCTATCCTAAACCGGTTGGTTAGGACCGATAGGGCAAAAGAAAGGCGACATGAGGAGGTAAACCGGGTTTTTAAGCGGGGGTGATCTGGTGGGCTTGCTAACCGGCTGGTTTGACCGGATACCGGTTCAGATCGGCTGGTTTTTAAAACACTGGTTAGGATATTTCGACACATAGGAAATAATTAATTATAACTTGGTCTAGTGTATAGTTAGGTAAAGTGTGTTTCTTTAGTATGTACTTTTTGTAACTTACAATTTGACGGTCACGATATTTTCTAGACATGAAGTGATTTGATGGTTCATTCTCTCCTCGGTTTATCGATACTTGATCTGTAGCTTAACACCTGATTGGTCCATGATCTCTATTTAAAGAGCATGGAGTGTCATTTGTGCAGTGACCATTCATGAGTGAAGCTTATGTAAATTTCTTTCTTTTACATTAATAAATTGCCTAAAGTGGCCGCGTTGGCTCAGACTGTGGATTTTTTCCCTCTTTGAGGGTTTTAACCATGTCAAGAATATTGGTGTACTGATCTGTGATTTGTTTGTGAGCAGTGTCCTTTGGTGTTCTATCTGAGGAACTTACCCTGTAAATTCCTACATATTATATTAGGGTTTGATTCTCTTTTTTTGATAATTACTTGTGAGTGTGTTGGCTTCCTTTACTTCTTTATTATCTTATCTTTCATCAAGCAATTATACATGTATGAAGATCACAAAACAAGAGACACAAGATATAGGCACATGCCAGGGCAAAACCCCCCTCGAGGGGAAAATCCAGTCAAGATAATTCTTCCTTTCAATAGTATTCTTTGAGACTCTTTACCCTAGACCAAGACCAGACTTTCCCTCCACACCATGTCAACCTTCCAGATCTTCGACCCCTTCCAGCAACTTCGACTAGGCAGCAGCTTCCGGCAATAATGAAATCTTAGGAGACTTCGATCTCCCAACCCAAACCACAAAACAGAGAGAGAGAGGCACCAAAAGTTCGATTTTCTTTTTCTCTAAAAACTTCCCCAAACTTGCACTTCTTTCCTTTTCCTGACAACAGACTTCAAACTTCTCCAGCTCTTCTTGAGATATCGAACTTGCTTGAGAGTGAATGATTCAAATGATTTCAACCTCCTTCAATATATAGGCTTCTTGTGGGTCAAATGGTGGTCTTTAGGTTGACATGATGTGGAGGGTACATAATTCATATTTGACTTGATACAAAACCTTTTTACATGATTTGATAGCCCAAGAAGGGTCTTTTCGAATGTACAATGACTCTTTAAACTCAATATTAATCCTAGGAGTCCACAATGGAGACTTTGACTAATATAATGATGACCCAAGCATGAAACCCATGCTTTAATAAGTCATTGTTACAATAATAAAAAATATTTTCTTTATTCTTTTGACAAGTACATTATTGAAGACTGAGCATAGTTACATTTTCTAACACTCCCTCTTAACTAGGGAGGTATTCATAATGTACATATATAATGGAAGATCTCAAACTATTTGAAAAAATAACAACTTTTAGGCAACCAATGCCATGGACTAGATTCTTGACCAAGGCAATCTATCCAAGTGGGACTAAGGTGGACTCAAGCTTTCAGCCCCTCTAGGTACCATTAGGCTTACATGCTAACTGCCAACCCAAACATACAGGTGTGTATCCAAAACATAACTCAATAAACAACACCACCTTTTCAATTCTGGGATCCAAACATCAACACAGAGTGTCGGCCTGATGTCTCCCTAGGCAATGATTCACCCACAAAGCCTCAACAAATCTCTTCCATTTCCTTATCATCAATACAATCACCAATATCTACCAAAGCCAGCAGGTTCCTTATATATTCAAACTTCTTATTAGGAAGAACCTTTGTCAGTATGTCTGCTACCTATTCATCTGTCAGAACATACTCTAACTTCGCGATCCCATCCTATACCAAGTTCCTAATCAAATGGAACTTGTTATTGATATGTTTCGTCCTCGAATGAAACACGGGATCTCCAGACATCTTGATGCAACTTTGATTATCACAATTAATCACAATATGACACAAAGACTTCTTGAACTAATCTGTCAGAAGCTTCCTTAACGAAACAACCTCTTTTCCTACTTCACATGCAACCACATATTCTGCTTGGGCACTACTCAATGCAACGGGATCTTGCTTCTATTCATCCATGAGATCATAGCGACTCCTAGACTGAAGCATCCTCCGGTAGTGGTCCTTCCATCGGTCTCACTGCCACCCCAATCAGAGTTTGTGAAGCCAATTAGCTTGACTTCCTTACTATCATACTTTAGGCATTGATGTATAGTGCCACGAAGATACCTCAATATATGTTTGGCAGTTATCCAGTGATCATAACGAGGCTCCAACTAAAGCTAACTAAGAATGTTCATTGCAAAACATATATTTGGTCTAGTATTTACCAGATACATTAGGGAACCCACCAACTGTCGATATGAGGTAGGATCCAAGAGACTAGAGTTGGAGCTCCTTAACTTCTTGAGGTTGGTGATCATAGGAGTAATCACCGGTTTGGAGTCCATCATCCCAAATTTCTGCAATAACTTGATCATGTACTTTCCTTGCCCCAAATATATCTCCCCAGGTCTCTGCCATACTTCTAGACCTAGGTGGCAATGCATCTGTCCTAGATCCTTCATCCTAAATTTAGCTGCCAACAACTTCTTGCATTCTTGAAATCTTCATTCTACACCAGCGATGAATGGATCATCCACATATAGCAGAAAAATGAAGGGCTCATTATTCACGACCTTGATATATAGATTCAGATCAAAAGTACTCTTCACAAACCCAATTTTGAGAAGATATTTATCCATTCTTGCATACCATGCCCTTGGTGCTTGCTTCAAGCCATATAGGGCCTTCTTGAGTCCGCAAACATGAGAGTCCCTGCTATTCACTTCAAATCCTTCTAGTTGTTCGATGTACACTTCTTCATCAATCGTCCCATTAGAAATGCGGTCTTAACATCCATTTGATGGATGTTCCACCCCATTGTAGCAACCAATGAAACCAACGATCTTATGGTAGTGTACCTTGTTGTAGGTGCAAAGGCTTCTTCATAGTCAATGCCTTTTGAGAGAAACCCTTGCGACGAACCTTGCTTTGTACTTGTCTATACTTCCATCAACAACATGTTTGATCTTATAGATCCACTTCGATGAGACAACCGATTTGTCACTAGGTCTAGGAACAATTTCCGAAACCCTGTTCTTCATGATGGATTGATATTCTTCCTGCGTAGCTTTCTTCCAAACCTCTTCATGCTCAGCTTCCTTGAATGTAGATGGTTCGGCTTCAATCAACTTTGTCATATATGCAGCATAACCATAATATCTTTTCGGTTTCTTACTTTCCTTGGAGGACCCTTTCGTAGCTTCATGTCCTTCAGCATCTTCTAATGTAGCTTTCAAACAATTTGGCCTCTTCCTTGTGGTTGGGATAACCACCGATTGAATAGGCTCACTTGGTCCTTCTTCTTCAACATTTGTAGTAGAGTTCTCATGATGAACTTCTTCTTCTTCAAATACGGGAACTTCTTCGTCATCAGAATCAATAGGAATATCCTTTGATTTCTTGTAAGCTTGATTCTCATCGAATATGACATCCCTGCTTACTTCAATGTGTCTTCCTTCCTTTATGTAAATTCTATATGCTTTTGAGGAAAGACTATAACCAACAAATATTCCCTTGATACTTGTCGAGTCCAACTTCTTTCGCTTGTCTTTTGGAACATGGATATATGTTGGACTTCCAAATATACGGAGATGATCCACACTCGGCTTCTTCCCTGTGAATACTTCTTCGGGTGTAGTATTATCAAGACTCTTATGAGGACTTCTATTTTGAATGTACACGACAGTCATCGCTGCTTCACCCCATAAGAACTTTGGTAGATCTTGATCAAGGAGCATTGTTCGAATGCCTTCTTCAATTGACCTATTCTTCCTTTCGGCCAATCCATTTTGTTCGGGATAGTAGGGAACAATGAGCTCCCTCTTAATACCTGCATCCTTACAATATGCAATTAACTCTTTAGAAGTGTATTCCCCACCATTGTCAGACCTTAGAGTCTTTATCTTTCTTTCGGTTAGGGTTTCCACTTCAGCCCTGAACTCCTTGAACTTATCAAATACTTCATCTTTAGTTTTGAGTAGGTAGAGCCATGTCTTCCTCGAATGATCATCAATGAATGTTACATAGTAGAGATGACCTCCAAGTGATTTGTCAGACATGGGCCCGCATACATCAGAATGGATGAGGTCTAATATTTCTTTAGACCTAGTTTCACTATTATGAAATGGCTTTCTAGTATGCTTCCCCAAAGAGCATCCCTTGCACACACCTTCATGATCTAACTTCATATCAGGAATACCATGAACCAATTGACTAAGAGTAGGGATGACCCTATAATGAAGATGACCATACCTTCGATGCCATAGTTCAATGGGACTTATTTCCATATGAACCAAAGATTAAAGAGATGGAGTGATAATCCGGTAAAGACTTCCTTCACGAACTCCAATAACCCTAACTTCATCAATACTAGAGTTCTTTCCCCAAACCAATACTTTTCCATCAACAAAAGGAATCCTTTCCCCTTTATCTTCTAAACAAGAAATAGAAAGTAAATTCTTTTTCAAACCCGGAACATTGAGAATGTTCTTGAGATGCAACTTCGATCCATTATCCAGCTTCAATGATGTAGGTCCCAGACCTCTAACAACATAGCTTTTGTTGTCACCCAATTCCACTGCATGAGAGGATGACTCCTTTGATAGTGTGTGAAGTTGCTTGCTTTCACTTGTCATGTGTCTCGATGCTTCACTATCAATGATCCATGCATTGTCATAAGAAAGAGAATTGGTAAGAGCAACCAAGAATCCTTGACTCTTGACTTTGTTGAATACGTAGTAGATGATTTTCTTGATCCATCTTCCAGCAGAGTTGTAATCCAATCTTATGTAGTTCACCATAGAGGGAGAATCCATGCGAACAAAGTGATCTTCGACATCTCTTGACCTTAGCTCTAATACCATGTTGGAAAATCAAAGCTATTATATTAGGGTTTGATTCTCATTTCTTGATAATTACTTGTGAGTGTGTTGGCTTCTTTTACTTCTTTATTATCCTATCTTTCATCAAGCAATTATACATGTATGAAGATCACAAAATAAGAGACACAAGATATAGGCACATGCCAGGGAAAAACCCCCCTTGAGGGGAAAACCCAGTCAAGATAATTCTTCCTTTCAATAGTATTCTTTGAGACTCTTTACCCTAGACCAAGAGCAGACTTTCCCTCCACACCATGTCAGCCTTCTAGATCTTCGACCCCTTCAAGCAACTTCAACTAGGTAGCAGCTTCTGGCAACAACAAAATATTAGGAGACTTCGATCTCCCAACCCAAACCATGAAACAGAGAGAGAGAGGCACCAAAAGTTTGATTTTCTTCTTCTCTAAAGACTTCCCCAAACTCACACTTATTTCCTTCTCCCGGCAATAGACTTCGCACTTCTCCAGCTCCTCTTGAGATATTGAACTTACTTGAGAGTGAGTGGTTCAAATGACTTTGACCTCCTTCAATATATAGGCTTCTTGTGGATCGAATGGGGGTCTTTAGGCCGACATGATGTGGAGGGTACATAATTCATATTTGACTTGATACAAAACCTTTTTACATGATTCGAAAGCCCAATAAAGGTCTCTTCGAATGTACAATGACAATATAAACACAATATTAATCTGAGGAGTCCACCATGAAGACTTTGACTAATATAATGATGACCCAAGCATGAAACCCATGCTTTAGTAAGTCATTTTTACAATAATAAAAATTCTTTTCTTTATTCTTTTGATAAGTACATTACATAATGACTCAAGCACATTATTGAAGACCGAACATAGTTACATTTACTAACATAAAGTAGCATTATAATTTAATTTGATTAGCAGGTATCTCTAATCTTTGAAAATTTAATCGCTATTTTATATGTTTATTGATTTAATAGCTTAAATTCTAAGTGTGTAGAAATCATTCGCATTCAGAAATTGGGCATTTGGGGAAGTCCTCAGTTGGACCGGCAAACTCCTAAGATATAAAAGCTGGAGAGCCTTTCTAATTAAAATCCTAAGATTATCTAACAAATTTCTTCTTGCTGGGATTTTCTGTGCTAGTACCTAAATTAAAAAAATATTGTTTATCTTTAATAAATTGTGTTAAATAGTTAGATTTGGCTATCAAGAACCTGAAATCTACAGATTTGGGAGCAGAGTTGAACTCATACTCCTCAGATCTAATAGATGTGTAAATTTAATTGTATAAATCTTTAGAAATATTAAATTTTATTTTCTAATTTGGGATTTGCGTTTAAAATTTGAATATTTGTATATGTATTGGGTCTTGGGTTTTTGTTTTCCATTTATGCAGGCGTAAATCCAAGAATTTTTCATAAATATTTTTCATAATCTGAGACAGATGTAGGCCCTGGAGGGAAAAATCTTGTCTCAGAAAACATTTTTTTTGCAAGAAAAATTCCAGATCTGGGCTTTCTTAATTTTTTCCGGGGTTCATCGAAATAAAATTCTGGACAAAATTTTTCGAAATTTGCAGAGGTTGTGATTCTGAGATAAATTATTTTTTGGGCATAAGCCTTCTCAGTCTCCTCTTGCTCTTTTTTCTGCCCAACAACCTCCCTCTTTTACCTTGCACTTTTTCTTGGTTGTGGCTTCCCACTCGTTCTCCCGTAGATCCCTCTTAGCTCGCGGCCCTGTCATTCCTCCATTCGCGTACCTCACCTCTGTTTCCCTGCTCTTCCGTGTTTCCTTGTTGCCCGTTGCTACTTCCTCCGCGTTCCGCATCTCATCACTGCTAGTTCCTCGCTTCTCGCACTTCGAAACCCTCATCTGAGTCATCTCCTTCCCTCGACGACGACTCTATCTTTTCCTCACGTTGGCTTAAATTGACCTAACACATTACAGCTCAATATAATCTTTAAAACTGGCCTTTGGCCCTTTAAAAATTTAAACCTTTATTTCACCACATTAAAAATCGTTTATCATATTGGTCCTTTAAAAAAAATATTTTTCTTTATAAACAATATTACTTCAAATTTAATAAAAGTGTGACACAAATTTTAAGAATAAGTTCTTTTTTGGAGTTTTTTGTGATTAGGTTTTCGGGGCCTTTAATCTTTAAAAAATTTCGTGGGAAAAATTTAAAATTTTTATATAGTAAAGGAAATATAATTTTTTTTAATTTTTCTGCTTTTGACTTATAGGAGAAAATATATTTTTTTGGATTTGAGACATTAGAAAAATTATTAATTTCAAGAATTATTTGAAGAGGTGTTTGTTCGCTAAATTGGCATTAACTAGCAACTAAATTTCACTGTTATCTTGAAATACTAAATCATTGAAATTTGAGTGCTTAGGTTTTCATTATTTGCATGCTTCGACTAAGATTTGTGATTATTGATTTTTGGTTTTAAATTTTTAATACTTGATATCTATTGAGATCACTCACTATCGAAAGGGGAAATTAACTCTAAGTTTGGATCTATTTACTTGAGTTATTGGATATTTCTTGAATAATTAGTTTTGAGAATTTTCAAGTAATTGTGATCAACTTTTTTATTGAATACTCTATCGTGGACTTGTGGAAAATTGTATATCTTTCGATTCTTGAAATTGAGTATTTTGAGCATCTGCATAATTGGGATTTTTCATTAAATTTTCACTGGAGTACTTAGTGTTTAAGTCAGAATAAATCATAATCTAAGTGCTTTGAGTCTACACATCTCGTTTCACTAAAAGATCTTCTAAATTCTCTTTGCATTTCACATTCTAAATTAATCTTACAGTTAATAATCAACCTCCAAGTATAAGCTTGGTTGAAAGAAAGATGGGAACACCTTTGTGTCTTCTCTTGAGAAGTCTAGTCTTTTTAGTGTCTAAAATGGTGACCTTGCAGTCATCAGAGCCATAGCCTCTGCAACACCAGGTACGTTATATTTCAATGAGAGGGAACATTAATCACAGCCTTGTGTGTTTCACATTGACTCTCTCTGCCATTCACTATCAAGTTTAGGCTCAATATAGGCAAATCAAAGAACATACTTAGAATAGGCATATAATTAAAATTAACCAAGATCCTGCATTTCACATTAGTTTTAGGAACTGCATGTCATATAGGTTAGTTATTCATCCAAGAAGCAGTTATCCATCCAGTACTTGTCCTAAATTTACTCAGCAAGATAGTTGATTCCATAAGGCACTGGTATCAATCGTCTAAATCTAATCTAATTCTTTAAAAATCTTGCTTAATCTAAAACAAGTATTTGGTCGCTTAACTGTGTCTTCCAGATTGGTTGGTTCCTAACTAGTCCTTCTTCCATACATTCCTATATGGTCTACCCCCCTTAGTCTGTTGTTGGGAGACAACTTAAACGGAGATAATCATGACCATAATAAAATAAATGGGGTTGGCAAGGAATTTTCATTATCTATGGAAGATTGGATGGAAGTTAAGGAAAATAGTCAAGAGGTCAGGCCTTCTACATCTTCCTTTAGTATAAATAATTTTGATCATGAAAAGGATTTGATGGTTGAATTATTTGGTGAAAAGCCTTCTCCAAAGCAAGTCTTGGAAATTGCAAAAGATAAGGGTTTGACTTATCAAATAAGGGATAAGGATCAAAGTGGAAATCAAATTCCCCCCCTTGAAGTTTTAACCCTGGTTCAAGCTCTGGTTTGGATGTTGATTTGGGAAGTTGGTTTAATAATGCAAAAATTTGGGTTCCTGTCACCGAGATATTGAAGATTCCTTCCCAAAAGGCTAAGTTATTAAAATCCATTGAAGCTCCTCGTGTGAATGTTTCTCAACAAAGGTTCCTAAGACTGTCTATCAAGATGCCCCCATATATTTGCAAAGTATGGATTCAGATAACAAAGATCATCAACCATTCTTTATTACTTTGTTGGTCAATGGTTATAGATTGTATAACTACATGTTGGATTCTGGTGCCTCGGCTTGTGTTATGACCAAGAGGGTCATGGAGTAGCTTAACTTAAGAATTTCTAGACCTTACTACAACATATGTGCCATGGATTCTAAGAAGATTGAGGTTCATGGGTTGATTAAGGATTTACAAGTTCATTTATCAATTTACCCTGACATAATGATTGTAATGGACATAGTTGTAGTTAATGTTCTTGATGCTTGGGGCATGTTGTTGTCTAGGAAATGGGCCTCTGATCTAGGTGGAAGTATTCAAATGAATTGGTCATATGCTACAATTCCTTCTCCTAGAGGTGATGGATTTGTTAGACTTAACAAAGAGCCTAAGAGAAGATTCCATGTTGAAGATCCTAAGAGTCCCCATAATGAAATAATAAAGGAACAACCTAACCTTGGGAATTATGCCATTTTGTCTAACTCTATAATTCCCCCAGAGGTCAAGGTTGATGAGAAGATGGGTGATTTAAAGAATAAGGTATGGTATATGTATTTTGATGGTGCATCTTCTAGGCATGGTAAAGGTGTTGGAATTGTATTAAAGTCTCCCCTTGGTCATATTTTCAAATTTGCCTATAGATTAGATTTTGGAGCAACCTGTTACAATGTGGCTGTGTATGAAGCTCTATTGTTGGGTCTCGAATTGGCAAAAGATTTAAAGGTTAAGTTGCTTCGTATCAAGGGAGATTTTGATTTGGTTATCATGCAAATTAAGAATAAGTTTACTGTGAAAATTTCTGAATCTACACATCAGAAACCCCTATTGCAATCACCAGTTAATCATCTCCTACTTATTCTTTGCATTTAACAAGTTATTTAATTACATAAACGTCGATGAGAAACACTATTGCAGCCTACACATACATACGGATCATGAACAGAAATAAACTGAGACAATCACACAAGGGACACCGTTATTTTTGGACAATCGTCCTTGGAAAAATCCAATTCGGAAAAACCGATGCAGCATATAGAGGGTTTGTATTATTAAGCAAATTCTTGAATACAACTAGGGTGCCAAATGCGGCTCACCCAACAGAGAATAACCTTGGCAGAAGTACCTCTATATGGAGACAGATATTTCAACCAATCCAGCAACTGGATGATCAAACCCCATAGATGACAAATGTTGTCCCCAGTGTTGGGCAACGATGGCTACTCCAAGCTTTGCGCTGGAACTGTGTCACCTCCTCTAGGAGCTACGTCACCCTCTCAGTGAGCCTCCATTGCTCAGAAAGTTGATATGCTAAACTACTCTTTCTGTGCCCCACAGACAAACCCCAACGCTCCCTCTAAGTGCCTGTGCCAGCCCCTATAGCTTCTGCGTCACCTGCGTTAGCCTCTATGGAGCCGCATTGTCTCTCCTGGTGCTGCTTTGCCTCTCTGCTATGTATTCTTCGGCCTTGGACTGAAGTCCCTCTGTTGAACTGCCCCTCACTGCAACTTAGATCACTAGCTCGATTTTCTTAGCAAATCTCGCCCTAGAAAAATCGAACTCTTTGATCAATACGGTGTGTCTCGACCTGACCCCCAAGCCTCCTCTTATAATTTTCCTGTTGCTGAATCAACGATCGCAATCTAATCTCTAATCAATGACTAAGATTAAAACAAGCTTGATCCTCGTCACTTAAAACCTTCTCACCCATATTCTTATTAATACACATTAATATTTTTATTTTCCTAAGTTTAGACTTAGGAACCAATTAAAAATATTATTTATTTTAATAACTCCTCATCTGGGTGGAGTTTCTCCAAACGATTTTTGGGTTCTAGAGATCTCATGTATTCTAGCCCCTCCACAAAATTTTGGAGCTAGAGCACATTCGATGCTACCCAAAATCAACATTTACATGTAAAAACCAAAGATTAAGGAACTAGCAAAATGTTGTATGGGATACTATGGAATGTTTTGATGCTCTTGATCTAGAAGCTATCCCTAGAGAAAAGAATAATTTGGCTGATGAGCTTGTTGTAGCAGCATCTACTTTGCAGTTATCTGATGAATTGTTGAAGGATAAGATTAAAATGGAGATTATTTTTAGACCTTTTGTACCTGACAATATGGAGCATTGGCAGGTTTTTGATGATGAAAGACAGGTGATTCATTTTCTTAATAAGTTGGATGAATTTGAAAATTTTGAGGCTAGTTATAAAGAGGATGGATTTGAAAATCATGAAGATATAACTAATCCTAATCCTAGGAACATTGTAGCTTTGGAGAAACATTTCGATCGTCATGATGCTACAAAGAAAAAGAATGAAATTAAGATGGATCTGGGGGAGTTCATTGAAGTAAATATTGGTACCTCTAATGATCCTAAAGTCGTGAAGATTGGTAAAGGTACTAGTGATGAAGAAAGAAAAAGGTTGATTAATTTGCTTCGTGAATATAGAGATGTTTTAGCATTTTCTTATGGTGAGTTAAAAGGTTATATGGAAGATTTCATGGAACACACTATCCCTTTAAAAGATGAAAATGCTAAACCCTTTCGTCAAAAGCTTAGGCAGATAAATCCTAAGTTGGCCCCATTAGTTCAAAAGGAGATTTCAAAGATGCTTGTAGCAGGTATTATTGCTCAAACTAGGCATTCAACATGGTGTTCCAACCTAGTGATTGTTAGAAAAAAGAATGGTACAATCAGACTTTGTGTCGATTTTAGAAACCTTAATCTAGCATGTAAAAAGGATAATTACCCTTTGCCAAACATGGAGACTATGTTGCAAAGAGTAACGGGTTCAGGAATGATGTCATTGCTAGATGGTTTTTCTGGATATAATCAAGTATGGGTTAAGAAAGAAGATCGGCACAAAACTACTTTCACCACACCATGGGGTACATTTGAATATATTAGAATGCCTTTTGGATTAACTAACGCTGGAGCTACCTTTCAGAGGGCCATGGATTATGCCTTTAAGGGTTTAATTGGTAAAATCATTGAGATATATCAGGATGATCTTATGGTTTTTTCTAAGGATGGTATCAGTCATATAGGTCATCTTAGGCAAGTTTTTGACAGATGTAGAGTTTGGAATCTCCTTGAATCTTGCTAAATCTGTATTTGGAGTAACTGAAGGGAAGTTACTTGGTCACATCATCTCAAAAGATGGGATCAAGATAGATCCTAAAAGGGTTGAGGCAATCCAAAAGATTCCTCTTCCTCATAATCTCAAATCCCTTCAATCTTTCCTTGGAAAGACCAACTTTCTTAGGAGATTTATTCCAAATTACACAGAGATAGCCAAACCTATTCAAAGTCTTCTTAAGAAAGATGCAAATTTTTTGTGGAAAGAAGACAGTAAAAAGGGTTTTCAAGAAATCAAAGGTGCTATTGCAAAAGCTCCTGTTCTGGCTAGCCCTAATTATTTTAAAGATTTCATTGCTTTTTCTTTTTCTTCTGAAGCTAGAATTATTGGTGTCTTGTTACAAAAGAATAAGAAAGGTCATGAACAACCTATTGCTTTCATGAGTAGAGCTCTTCAAAATTCTGAATTAAATTATACTACCATGGAAAAGCAAGCATATGCCTTGGTCAAGTCTCTTAAGCATTTCAGGACTTATGTGGGTTATTCTAAAATCATTTCTTTTGTCCCACATTCGACTGTTAAAGATATATTAACTTAGACTGATTGCTTAGGGACTCGTGCTAGGTGGGTTACTAAGATCCAAGAGTATGACTTGGAGATTAGACCCACCAAGTTGGTCAAAGGTCAAGGATTGGTTGAAATGTTGATTGAAGGTAATGAAAAATCTCTTGGTTTGATTTGTCTTAACGATTCATCTTCACCTGAGCTGCAAAGGTTAGGAGAGCATGATTGGTACAAGGACATCATTCATTATTTGTTAAATCTTACATGTCCTAATCATTTAGTTGCTCATAAAAGAAGGGCTCTTAGATTAAAAGAAACTAAGTATTGCCTTATGAAGGATGGCCTCGAATCGAGAAATCCTAAAGATTATACTTAGGTGTGTTGATGAAATTGAGTCCAAGAAGTTGATTTCTGAGTTTCACTCCTGATTTTGTGGTGATCATTATGCTACTAGAACTACTACCCACACAATTCTGATAGTCGGTTATTATTGGCCTTCAATTTTTTCCGATGTGCATAAGTTTGTTAGAAGTTGCCAAGCCTGTCAACTGTCCACTGGGAAACAAAAGCTTGCTGCCTTGCCCTTACGACCTATGGTTGTTGAGGCACCTTTTTAGCATTGTGGTCTGGACTTCATGGAAAGTTCCATGAAAATTCTAGCAATGGCTACTCATGGATTTTGACTGCTACTGATTATTTAACTAAATGGGTAGAAGCCATTCCTGCTAAGAATGCCACTGAAAAGGTTATTATGGAATTGATTGGAAATCACATCATTACTAGGTTTGGTGTCCTAGTGAAAATCACCACTGATAATGCCAAGGCTTTTAGTTCTTCAGAATTTTCATCATTTTGTTTCAAGTATGGCATTGTCTTATCTCATTCATCTAATTACTATCCTTGGGCTAATGGCCTTGCTGAATCAAGTAATAACAATCTTATAACCATTATCAAGAAGATAGTAGGACATAATAAGCGGTCTTGGGATAGCAAAATCAAGTATGCATTATGGGTATATAGAATTACAAAGAAAAAAGCTACTGGTAAAAGTCCCTTTGAATTTGTTTATGGCTCGTGTGAAAATTCTATCACTGCAACATCTGATTTACTTTGCCTACTTATTTCCAATAATTTATGAAATTCCTTCAGTAAACTTTAAAATAAATTCTGCTGCAGATATCACACCATTATTCAGAACAAACACATGCACAAGAATCAACACATCGACAATTATTTTGGACAACAGTCCCCAGAAAAACCCAATGTGGGAAAACTAGTGCAGCGAGGGAGGATTTTATTATTCAACAATTCTTTCGTACAATAGGGTGCCAAACCGGCTTACCCAACAGAGAGAAAAATTCTCCAGCACTTCTCTCAATCTTAGTGTCAGCCTGGGTGACCTCTGCGTAGCTCCCAGACACTCTGCATCATCATTGGGCCTCTCTGCGTCACCCACACAGGCCCTCCAGTGACTGTGCAGTCCGCTGCTGCCTATGCGTCTGCCTCTCCAATCTCTGCGATGGTCTTCTGGTGCTGCTCCTGACTCTCTGTTCCGTACTTGTTGCCTTCTGCTGCTCTCCAGACCACTAGTTCTAATTTCTCAGCTAACCCCGCTCCAGAAATTGAACTGACTAGTCTCCCTCAGTGTATCCTCCAACTGACCCTCAAGCCTCTTCTGATACTTTTCCTGTTGGTCCTTCAGCGGTCGAGATTAAATGTCTAATCAACGACTAAGATTAGATTTGGCTTGATCCATGACTGTTGGAACGTTCTAACCCAATTTTATATTAATACCCATTAATATTTTGTTTTTTCTAAGTTTAGACTTAGGAACTCCATTAAAAATATTAATTATTTTAATATCTCCCAAACCGGTTAGAATCTGTCCAAACCATTTCTGGGTCTTGGAGATCTCATGTGCTTTAGCCTCTCCACCAATTTTCATGGCTAGAGCACGTCCAATGCTACTCTAAATCAATAGCTCAAATGTAACTCTACCTTTGCACCTTATTACAAATTACTTGGTCTACTAGATCAAATTTGAGTCGCAGAATTGGGTAAAAATCAACGAGGGTCTATAATGAACGGGTGTTCCCCCTTCGTGTATTAAATTGTAATATCTTGATGTAAAATATATTTTAGTGCATGGTCCATCATATTTAGACACATGGCTAAAATATTTTAGGGTTGGAAAAATTATTAATTTCCTCACGAGTCAATTAATTAAATTTTTTGGCAAAATTAAATTAAAATCCTAAGACAGAAATTTAATTAATTTTAAGTCATAAGAAAAATTAATTCTCCAAATTAAAAAAGTTCGTGAGTTCTAGAAGAATTAATTTTTGGAGGTCTCCGGCCAAGGGAATATTGAAAATGTCTAGAGATTTTGGACCCTTGGGCCTTGGTAGTTAAGTCAAAGTCAATTTTTTAGGAAATCAACTCAAAATAATTAATTTTGAGTTGATTAAAATTCAATTAAATGAAAAATTCGAATTTCTTCAGAAATAAAATAATTTCGATGGAGGAGAATAAAATATAATTAAATCTTTTTCAACTGTCAAGATTACTTTAACGGAGATCAAGCGAACTAGCTGTTGGAGAATTAATCTAGAAATTAGAGGTCATTTGTCGAATCAAACTATCCGATCATTGAGTTGTGTACTAGCTCATGAAACTCTCTTGTATTTTTTTATTTTTTTTGTCTAGAATAATACAACACAAAGTCTTTGGGGTTTTATTTGATAACAGTGTTCCTCTCCAGTGTTTTATGGTAATATTGTTCTTAATATTCTGCTGATCTTATTTGATAAGTTGCTGGTTAATAGCTTTTGTAGAATAATTTATTGCATAGGTATTTTTCTTAGGTTATTGGGTTTAAAGTAGCATTATAATTTAATTTGATTAGCAAGTGTCTCTAATCTTTGAAAATTTAATCATTATTTTATATCTTTATTGATTTAACAACTTAAATTTTAAGTGTGCAGAAATCATTCGTATTAAAAAATTGAGCATTTGGGGAAGTCTTTGGTTGGACCAGCCGACTCTTGAGATATAAAATCTGGAGAGCCTTCCTGATTAAAATCTTAAAATTATCTAATGAATTTCTTCTTGCAGGGATTTTCTGAGCTAGTACCTAAATTAAAAAAAAATATTTATCTTTAATAAATTGTGCTAAATAGTTAGATCTAGCTAGCAAGAGCTTGAAATCTACAGATCTAGGAGCAGAATTGGACTCATACTTCTCAGATCTGATAGATCTGTAAATTTAATTGTATAAATTTTTAGAAATTTTAAATTTTATTTTCTAACTTGGGATTTGGGTTTAAATTTCGAATTTTTGTATATGTATTAGGTCTTGGGTTTTTATTTTCTATTTATGCAGGTGTAAATCCAAGGATTTTTTAGAAATATTTTTCAAGATCTGAGACAGATGTAGGCCCCGGAGGGCAAGATCTTGTCTCGGAAAACATTTTTTTTGCATGAAAAATTCCAGATCCAGGGTTTCTTAATTCTTTATGGGGTTCATTGAAATAAAATTTTGGACAAAAATTTTCGAAATTTGCAGAGGTTGTGATTCTCATATAGTTTTTTTTGGGGCATAAGCCCTCTCAATCTCCTCTTGCTCTTTTCGCTGCCCAACAACCTCCCTCATTTTCCTTGCGTTTTTCCTTGCCTGTGGCTAACCTCTCCTTCTCCCATGGTTCTCTTCCGGTTTGCAGCCCTGTCATTCCTACATCTGCGTCCCTCACCTTCATTTCCCTGCTCTTCCGCGTTTCCTTGTTGCCCGCTGCTACTTCCTCCGCGTTCCTCATCTCATCGCTGCTAGCTGCTCGGTCCTCGCACTTCGAAACCCTCATCTCCTTCCCTCGACAACAGTGCTATCTTTTCCTTACGCCGGCTTAAATCGACCTAACGCATTACATTTCAATATAATTTTTAAACGTGGCCTTTGGCCCTTTAAAAAATTAAACTTTTATTTCTCCACATTAAAAATCGTTTATCATATTGGTAAAAATATTTTTTTTTTTCTTTATAAATATTATCTCTTTAAATTTAATAAAAGTGTGACACAAATTTTAAGAATAAGTTGTTTTTTTTTTTTTTTTTATTTTTTTATTTTTTTTTTTTATTTTCGAGTTTTTTGTGATAAGGCTTTTGGGGCCTTTAATCTTTAAAAAATATTGTGGGGAAAAACTTAAAATTTTTATATAGTCAAGGCAATATAATTTTTTTTTGAATTTTTCTAAGTTTGACTGTAGGAGAAAAGATATTTTTTTGGATTTGAGACATTAGAAAAATTAATAATGTTTAGAATTATTTGAAGAGGTGTTTGTTCACTAAATTGGCATTAATTAGCATATAAATTTCACTATTATCCCGTAATACTAAATCATTGAAATTTGAGTGATTAGGTTTTCATTATTTGCATGCTTCAACTAAGTTTTGTGATTATTGATCTTTGGTTTTAATACTTGATATCTATTGAGATCACTCACTGTCTAAAGGGGAAATTAAATCTAAGTTTGGATCTATTTACTTGAGTTATTGGATATTTCTTGAATAATTAGCTATGTTGCATAGGTTTGCGAACTCGGGGGTGGGGTTCTCGAACCCGTCCTGGGTTCTCGTCCCCAAGTACCGGATTCAGTTACCGGTGCTTCTGAGAAGAACCCATAAGAACCAGGTTCTTCTATGAAGAATTGAGTTCTCCATTAAAAATAATTGGGTTCTTTTGTCTTGATGGGTACGGAGAACCTTGATGATGGGTACTTGGAACCCCCAAAATCGGGTTCTTTGAGGTTCATTTTAGTTTTTATTTTTAATTTTTTAGCTAATTTAATGGGCTTCCCCTAATATTCCAAGTAGTTAGTTCTTCATCTTGCGAGAGGAATTGGAGTATGTATGCCTTTATCCATTCAATAAAGAGAAATAGGTTGGGCTCAAAGAAGGCAGAGAACTTAGTGTACATTCATAGCACACTTTGTCTCATATCTCAAAAAGACCCTGGGTACAAGGAGGGTCCTTTCAAGAGATGGGACCAATACATAGATGATGCTATGTGTGTGGACGAGGAGATACAACCAGATGGCCTTATTGAGCTACTTCCAGCTGTTATGGATGAGCAGGAGTCTCAACATGAAAGTGATTCTTACCTGGAGAGCATGCTAACTAAAGATCTGATTGATGTTGATGACATGGCTTGAGGAAGCCATTGTTCACTATTAGCTATTTTTATTTTAATATTTTAAAATTTCCTAGTTCTTGTTTGGAGATGCCTTAAGGCAAATTTTGAATGTAGTATGACAATGGACATATATCATGATTCTTATTAATATGTAAACTCCAATTTTCACTTGATATCAAACTAGAAATTTTGAAATTTCATTGTGAATGTTGAATGTTGAATGATGTGCATGTTTAAATATTTAAAGTTTAAATCATAAATATTTTAGGTTTCATGTTTAAAAGTTGAAAAATATACAAATTCATATATATTATAATTTATAAAATAAAATATTTATATATTATATATATAAATTATAATATACCCCCGACGAACCCACACCCCCTGTTTCAAAAACTGACGTACCTGTACCCGTACCCATCCCCAAACCCACGTTTCCTGGCAACATAGATAATTAGTTTCGAGAATTTTCATTTAATTGTGACTAGCATTTTTATTGAATGCTCTATCATGGACTAATGGAAAATTGTATATCTTTTGATTCTTGAAATTGAGTATTTTGAGCATCTGCATAATTGGGACTTTTCATTAAATTTTCACTTGAGTACTTAGTGTTTAACTCAGAATAAATCATAATCTAAGTCCTTTGAGTCTATACATCTCACTTCACTAAAATCTTCCTTGAATTCTACATTCGAAATTAATCTTGTATTTAATAATCAACCTCCAAGCATAAGCTTGGTTGAAAGAAAGATAGGAACACCTTTGTTTCTTCTCTTGATAAATCTAGTCTTTTAAGTGTCTAAAACGGTTACCTTGCAGTCATCAAAGCCACAGCTTCTGCAGCGTCGGAGGCACCAGGTACATTAGATTTCAAGGAGAGGGATCATTAATCAAACCCTCATGTGCTTCACCTTGACTTCTCTCTGCCATTTGCTATCAAGTTTAGGCTCACTTTTGTTTTAGGAACTGCATGTCATATAGGTTAGTTATTCATCCAAGCAATAGTTATCCATCTAGTACTTGTCCTAAATTTACTCAGCAAGATAGTTGATTCCATAAGGCACTGGTATCAATCGTCTAAATCTAATCTATTTCTCTAAAAATCTTGCTTAATCTATGTCTCTCGGATTGGTTGGTTCCCAACTAGTCCTTCTTCCGTCCATTCTGGTAGGGTCTAGCCCCCTTAGTCTGTTGCTGGGAGACAGCTTAAACAGAGAGATTGGGGATCAGGGTGACAACCCCCGATCTGAGTCGTTGTCGCAGTTCCTAAACATTTTGTGCAACAACAGACCGCTAAGGTCCTGACAACCTCGCTAGATGGACACACATAGCGTAGGGACACATTGTCACCTCGGCCCAAGTCCCCACTATTTAGGCCTAACACCTCCTAAGCAACCAAGGGAGGAGTCCCTAAATATCCCCCCAGCAGCTCCAGTTTATGTCTACTGCCTTATATGGAGTCAATTGAGTGGAGGTGTTCTTGATTTGTTTGTTGTCCTACATTAAAAACAATGCTAAAATTAGAGCAAATTTCTGACAACAAATATTAGTAGCCAAAACACTTCAAAGATATAGCATACGACCTATGGATTTTGGTCTACTAAACTTCGCCTAACCAAATATATGACTATTTATGAGTTATGAAGCTTGTTAAGAAGTTATAAGTGAAAATAGCTTTCTATCTTGCATGACAACCTATAAAAGATGTATAAACAACCAATCCACTATGTGAGAAACGCCTCTATGGAGTTATCCTTGAGAGTGGAATGGACAGAGGGTGATTGCAGAGGCTTTGGGGCCTCCCCTCCACTTAATTTGGACTGAAAAAACAATTTCCAGCTAGCTAAAAATTGATTTTCAGATTTGTAGGTTATGTTTATTGAGAAAATTATTTTGCGATTCAAACAGCTGGAAAATAAAAGTAATTCAATTTTAATAAAAATTGTTTGCTTATAAATATAAACTAATATAGAGCTGAAAAATCACAAGTTCTAGTGTAAAATACTTGTCTATAGGTCTATAGAACTCGTTTTTGGTGGCTGAAAACGTGGGAGCAGCAACTAGAAAACCCTCTTCACTTGGTAATCTGCAACCATAAGGCTAGATACATGTGTAAAACGCAAGAAATAGTAACTTGTATCTAAGTGGATTAGATCTAGCAATTTAGTTAATCTTCCCCCAACAAATAGCCTGCTGTAAATTGATATGACAGTAAAAACCAGCCAGTAAAATCCTAACTGCAGAAAAATAAAATAAATTTGGAAAATTTTATATTTTTGGTTGTTGGATTTTTTACTTGTGCCTTGGAGTCTCACTGTTTGCCGGAGTGTGATTTAGATGCCTCTCTAAGTCGCTCTGCCTAGTTCTTGTTTAGGGAGTGGGCTTGGTCCTTTCATTTCTCCCCCACTTTAGTTTCATTCTACTTGCAACTTGATTTTCCTTAGGAGTGACCCTCTTTTTGTGACATCTCCAACCTTTTCCCACTATATGCGACAAAATACAAAACCCTTGAGATAATAAATCCCCCATTTGAAGTAATTTAAAACCCTCGAATTGGTTACCTGCAAAACCAAAACAAACAAGTGGAGAACCCTAGTTGTTTGCTTCCACTTAGCATATTAGCTCCTCAATGGCAGAGAACATTAGCCTTAGGATAGATTTAAATGTTAGCAAAATGAAATTGGATAAAAGTATTACTTAATGACAACAACAAGAAAAAGAGCATTAACAAAAGCCACTCCACAATTATACAAGAGTACACAAATTTTCAAAATAGATGAGTTCTTTTTATTAGATAGCACTTGTCTCAAGTGAAAAGCAACAATTATAATGGAGGAGCGCCTAGCCTTTTATAGAGAAATCCCTATCGGCTAGTTGACACTCATTAAAAATATTGCTAGTCTTCCATAATACGAGACTTAGCAATTTTAAGTTTCATGAAATATTACAAAATAAATTTAATAAATCCCCAATGGATGTCGAATTGGTCCAAAAATCTTGAATGAGATCATGAATTCCTTCTAAAAAGGGTCATCGATGGTTAAAAAGACAAATAGCGCCAAGATCCTCCCAACATCTAGCCTTCTTGGTCCACATCAACTCGATTTCTCCACATAGAGGGGTGCAAATTAGCTTGGTGAGGTTGACTTGGTCTTTTGGAGGTTATTTGTCTCCAACCGCTAGACTTTTGGTCCATCATTTAACTTTTTTGGTCCAAGGAGGTTATAATTGCTAGTAGACCCCCTTCCAATGTCTAGCTTTAACCCAAAAACTAGTTTTGACTTAATTTTACTTTGACCTCCCTTGAGTAATTTGACCTGGGCCCCAAAGGATAGATCTTCAATGCCCTACCCTCCTAGCAAATTCAGAGCATGGGTTTTGTTTCTTTGGCCTTGATTTGTAATGGGTGTCCCTATTTTCCCTCAACCTCTAGGGCGTTGCCACATCATCACTTGACTACCACATCATCTTGCACTCGTGCCTAATCTCCAACGCCTTGCATGATCTTAGAATTTTGATACCTAGGTTTTCTTCATCTTGCCATATTGATCACTTCTGACATAATGCATGCTAGAAACTACCCAACACTTTGCCTGAAAATCCACCTAGATTATTCCTTGTACTATTGACTAAGTTTGACCAAGCCATAACTTTTCACCAGATGCTTTAATAAAAAATATTTTAGGTGACATGGGATCCTCTAGTCCTGCTATACCATTTGAGCCTAGGGTGACTTTTTGACCACCTGGACCATTTTGTATTGGGAAGTGAGAATTACCTCGGGAAACGTGGAAGTTGTCACATAAACTACTATGCTATGAGCGTTGTCATTAGTGATACTGCACCAAAGCCAAGGTCACCTACAGACTCTATAAACACTAACCATGTGGAACAACAAAGGTGCACCTTGACAGGGGTTGGATTGGCCCATACCAGTGTTGCTTGAAGCGGGGACGTTTTGTGGAAGTGAAGCGTCAAAAGCATCATTTTCCAAAAATTGTTAGAAGCGAAGTGTCTCGGAAGCATCTCTCTCTCTCTCTCTCTCTCTATATATATATATATATATATATATAGGCCCATACTAGTGTTGCTTGAAGCGAGGACGTTTTGTGGAAGTGAAGCATCAGAAGCATCATTTTCCAAAAATTGTTAGAAGTGAAGCGTCTTAGAAATGTCTATATATATTGCATTTATATTAAAAATAAAATCCAAACTACCAAATTAGTTGTAAAAGATATGAAAACATGCATCTTTGTACATAAATCAAGATAGATATGGCATCCATTGTACATCAATAATTAATTATTCCAGCACCAACTGTCTAGAGTCTAGATTACTCTCCTCTTGTCTAGCCTTTGCCTCTACTTCTATTCTCTAGGGACATTAATTAACATTGCCCAATTTTGATCAAACGACCTAATCCAAGCCTTATAATCAATGTCACATGGTTCGGGTTCGAGTTCAGGTTCAACAATGATTAGGTTCAGTTTGAGTTCAAATTTTTTGATGAGGTTCGTATGAGGTTCTTCATTAGGTTCGTCTATATATATACACATATATTAATTTAAAATGAATTAGAGGATAAAATAGTAAGAAATCAGCATTGGTAAACACCAAAAATGCTATCACGGACATGGAAACTGCAAGGATAAATTACAAGTTTGAGTTGTGACATGAAGTTACGCGTTTTGATCTATGAACTTGGTCAATGGCTATGAGGTTTGATGAGGTTTGCCGAACCTCAAATTTTTTTTAAGGTTCACCAAAATTCTAACCTCAAGGTTAAAGTTTGACGAACCTTGTGACATAGCTTATAATATGGTATAGAAGGCTTAACATATTTTGACTTGAGTGAAGGGTACATTTTTGCTAAGGCCATGACAAAGGAGTTCAACAATCAACACCACCAACACTGGGGTACATATAGGGCTTGGTGCTCTTGATTAAATGCCAATCACATACCCTCATACATGATATAATCTAATGAAATGCCACAATCCCATTGATCCTGAAAACTGTTAAGTCTATTGAATTTTGAATAGGATATGAAATTCTATTTTCTCCATATGAAGTTTGATGAGGTTGGAACCACTCTCAAACATCCTGAGTCATTTCATGGTAATGTTAAAAATTTATGTAAAAGGATACTTTAATAATTTAACATTACCATTAGGGAGCATCGAAGAAGCATCTAAGGAGCATCAAGGGGCACCTTGGGAGTATACGGGAAGCATAGTTCCTCACATAACAGTTCAAAAGTTCCCAAAAAAAACAAAAAAAATCCCCACGGAACCGTGCAAACGATTTTTGGAACTATGATGGAACTATAGTTTGGGCCTACAAAATTGTGTCAGAACC
This sequence comes from Pinus tabuliformis, assembly GCA_031772625.1. Taxonomy (NCBI): domain Eukaryota; kingdom Viridiplantae; phylum Streptophyta; class Pinopsida; order Pinales; family Pinaceae; genus Pinus; species Pinus tabuliformis. Next base: position 871,218,097 of record CM062819.1, read on the forward strand.
ATCACGGTTTCAAAAGCTCAGGAACCGCAAAATTTTGCCGAAACCGCGATTCCAATTTTCGAAACTGCAGCTCTGTCGGAGGATTGGTGGCGGATCCATCCGGGACACGAATCCGCCTCGAGCTCGGGGGGATGGTTCTTGCAACACTAGCCCATACATCAGTGATCACCCCTACAAAATGTAAGCTCCCATAAAACCACGAGTCCATGAATCCTCACGAGAGGCCTCCCACGGTCCTCCACTTTGACTAGAGACGAGATTTCCTAAGTGAAGCTTTCAAGGGACAGGACATGGTCCAACCAAGTCACCAAACACAATAGATATAGACTCAAATTGACAAGACACAAGTCTAGGAGACCTAATAGAGGGCCTCACATGGTTTTTACTTGTGACCTTCCGCGTACAATGGTGGTGAATGATGTAGTGAAAAGGTTTATGTAATGCCACTGCTGGAGGGGTAATATGTACAACTCTCAAACATCTTGAAAAGAAATTAATTACCATTAATTGTCAACATTTTTGGTCAAACTCATAAAATACCAAGTGAAATTGAGTTAAACCAAGTCAAAATAGGCAGATTGAGTGTTGGAAACCGATGTTGTAAATCATTGTGTTGGTGAATATATCACCAAAGGGTCTGGAAAAGAACTTATTGGAAACATCAACTAAAATATTGGCAAACTTAAAAAATATAGAAATATTCAAATTTTTAAACATCTAAAGCAACTCTCTCCTAGCACTTGTATGAGTAAATGTAACAATGAATAATTCTTTTGTTCTCAATCCTGCACTTTTCCTCTTCAAATTGAGCAAAAAAATGCAAAAATCTGCTGGCTCAGCCAATATGTTCCAATTTATTGCTATATTTTTCGAAAAGATCATGATGTTTCCAAAATATCATGACATATTCAAAATTTGAAAAATTGCTGTTTCTCTAGTGATTATATCATCAAGCAGTATTGATTCTATTATGACTTGGAAATGCCTTTTTGACCATATGAAATGTGTTTCCCACATGTGGGATATTGTTGTACAAAAGGAAATGCATTTCAAGGCTGTACCCCATGCATTTCTGTATGGAAATAAGCCTGGTATGGCCTTGTACTAGACGTTTCTGCATATATATATATATATATATATATATTCTGTTTTTTCAAGGGAAATCATCCTCTCTCAATCTTTATATTTCATATGAAAAATATACATGTTTCAGTCCTCAAGGGACTACTCAACAACAAGGCTTAAAGCCATTACAACAAAGTTCATCATGCCACTTATGGGAATTGAACCGGAGAAAATAAACAAATATTTCTCCCAACTAGCCAAGATAAACTCAAACTGACACACACACATATATGTGGCAGAAAACATCTCATACAGGGATGTTTTCTGATATATATTTATATATATATATATAATTTTGTTATGTTTATAACATATATACATGAACTATATGTATTTTTAGATTTGCCATATCTTATCCAAACATTTCTAAAAATTGGTTGTATCTGTATCAGTTACCATATCCGTATCTATACCCGTTTCTGTGTCCATGCAACTTATTTGATATCACTAATGCTAAATTTGTTCATCTATACCAACAGATTTCCAAGTAATGCATACTGTCGAAGGTGCCATCTCTTGTATCTTTTACACTCATAATGCTCGAACATTGGACCCACAACTGGTCTCTATACTCTCCACACATCCGTGTATAAATCTATAAACTAATACCGTGAGGAGTAGATGTAGTTAATCTTTAATCCTTGGTGCAAAGTGATAAGATGCCTTAGTGATTTTTATGATGATTCTGAGGTGACAATTTATCAGTTTCTATTGGGAAAGAAAAAGCTACAAGTGAATGCAATTAAATTACCGTCCAATTCAGCTAGTGTCATCAAGCATAACAGAAGCTATTAATGAAAAGCGTCCACAGGAATAGGGAATATTATGCCATGGAAGTTCATAAAAAAATTGCCAATCAAAAAATACTATGAAAAACTGATGCTGTATTTTTTAAGCTGAACTAGAAGTACACGATTAAGTACAGTTTCATGAAGATAATAGGAGCATGCTGTCTGTACGAGATGAAATTGGCGTGCTTGATAAAAGGAATATGATTTACAAACCTAAAGGAGTCCAGTATAATGAAGTTATGATGAAATGAATTGTCAAACACCTATTTAAATGGAGAAAGATGCCCGATGAATTCTGATCAAATGGAGTAAATGGCCTAATTAAGATGGATTAATGGATGAACTTTCCTAAAGAAGATGCATCCTGCAAATGAATCCCTTCACACATTAATGCTTCTCTATCTCTTCTTTGAGGACAGATCATTATAAGAGAGGAGACTTCGTGTACCTAAATAAATAATTAATTAAAAATGTTAACCTAGGCAAATACTAAATAGTCTTGAAAATCTGTCCCTTTTCAATAGCATATACTACTAATATGCTTTGCATGTTGATTGCAGTTTTATCACTCTTATTCATTTATCAATAAATACTTTATATTGCTTGTCAACTTTGTTCTTTGGCTTAAATCACTTTTGACGGTGAATGCATTTATTTGCTTAATCTCTTTAAGAGCATTTTGTTTGTCATTTCTTTTTGTTTTGATCTTAAATTATGTCTAGATGTGTAGGAATCTATTTGCATTCCAGATGCTTTATCCCTTATGCTTATTTACTTAGTTGCTCATGTTCCATAGGTATAATTGCTCGTGATGGTGTTATTGGGTTATACAGGGGTTTTGTACCCAATGCTCTGAAAAATCTACCAAACAGCAGGTACAGTAGCTTTTCGATGATCAGTAACTGATGTAAATTTGAGGGATCATTTATCCTGCAATTACCAGTGACTGATAAATTGATTTTTGCAGTATTCGTCTGACCACATTTGATGCATCAAAGGCTCTCATCCAAGCAAGCCAAAATGAACTTCAGAAAATTATGAAGGAAAATCGTGAACATTTTACAGGCGCACAATAATTTATCAAATTTTGGATTATAATTGACCAGGAAGAAGGTTATGTCAAAGAGTGAATTGTAGTTTATCATCCTTGTAACACATTTATTTATTTATTTATGCTTCAATAATTAAATTTACTTGTAAAAGAACCATCCAATTACAATTCTCATCAAATTAAAATATGGCTGATACCAGGGCAGATGCCTTTGGAAGGGATTTTTTTGCTTGTCCAGTGCTACAGCTGTTACACCTGTAGAGCAGTTATCAATTTTACATTTTATTCTAGAAAACGTATGTTAGGGTGCTTCCTAGTGAATTACCCTTCAGTTGGATAACATAGTATTTTTCCATCATGGTTTCTATATGCCAACAAGCCAACAAACGTGCCCTTCTAACAATTGCATTGTTACAGGAAGATGCAATGTACATCAATAGCTGACATTGTTTTCAATGTAGTTTCTGAAAAGATGTGATTTCAGTGATAACTTGGATGGCACAACATTTTAAACTCATGCAAACCATATTTGGCTTTGTTAGTTTTGTCACCACTATTGTGAGTCGGTGACTAATGAATGCAATCACTAAGTTGAATTCCAGATTGAATGGCAGAAGTGACTAAGTTTATTACACCCTTTTCACAGTAGCATTTCTATCTGTGAAGAAGAATGAGAAGTGATGGGGTGTGTTAATGGCATTGTTTGGTTGCATATTCTCCATTTCATGGATATAGTGTCAGATCAGAGATGCTGCCAAAATGTTTGTTACTATATGGAGAAGGGGGCCTACCGAGTCACAGGTAGTTCAGAGAGAAACTACTTTGTGTTCTCTAGATTGCTTGTCATGCAACAGCATATCTTCTCTTCCTAGGCTTAGCATAAAAGTAGGCATGCTTTTGAAAGCTATTTATTATTAGAGATCTGATTATACACGATTAGGTATCATTCGATTTTTGTTTGGAGGCAAATGGATAATAACAAACATTTATCACAAGTATAACAAGCTTTACCCAGATGAGTCACAATGATCCATACTAGTGACATTGCGCCTAATTGTATCCATAAACTTTGAAACCAAATCAGTTTAAAAATGCAAATTTGTGCCATTATATGTTTAGCCAAGTGAATAAGGACTTAGGTGTGTTGTAGTGCTTGAGCTTTATCTAATTTTTTCTTTTCATTGTTCAGATAAAATAACCTAAAAGTCACTGTCAGATAATCCCTTATAACGGACAGGCTCTTCCTATCCTACCACTATTAATTACTATCGATAAGGACCACAGTATTTACTTCCATTTTAGCTCCCCAGATGGACAAGATTCACCATGTGTGCAATCCTCCTCTTGTTCAAGAGTTACATTTTCTTTTTCCCATAGATTCTTTTTATTTTCTTTTAGATTCCTACCATTTTTCCAAAGGGAAAACCCCTTAATTTTATTCAAATTTTGAAACAAAGAACAAAATTACATTTTATAAATGCTAACCACATTCAATAAGCGCACCCTCCCGGTTTATGTGCATAAGGAAAAGCTGAAAAAATAACAGAAAATAGTGAAGTTTGATAATAATCACTCAACTTCTCTTTTTTGCCTTTCTTTTTTTTGGATCTTATGTCATCCCCTTGAATTGGGATTGACTGGAACCATTGCCAAATCACTCCCAGTTATCTTCAGTGGGAAGTCTTTGTCTGAATCTAAATTTACGAAACATGAACTCTCTTTGTACCCACCATCACATCCTCTTTGTGTGCTTCTTTTTTCTGTTGTATTGGTTCATGGTTCGCTTTTGATTATGTACCATTCTGTGTGTGGGTTGCGTTGACATTTTGGACCTAAGCATCTGCTTCTTCTTGGTTTGGAAGGTTCTTTGTGATTTATTCTTCTTCCTCCTATGTGAGGTAAGGATCAGAATTCTGCCATCCTTTTGTGTTGTGAACCTGCCCCTTTTTCCTTTTTGGGTTCTATTTGGCCTATGGACATGTGTTTTGCAAGTGTCCTGTTTGGAAACATGATCCACATCTGAATGTCGTATTTTCATAATCTAGAAGTTGGGTCCACTGGAAATTTCTATGTTTCAACTGAATGCGATCAGGTAGACCTTTTCTTAGGTCTATTTCTATGCAAATTCTAGCAAAGGTAAATAACCCTTTCTTTGTTTTCTCAAGGTCCATATTTTTGAATTACCCTAGGGTGTACCCAATTTCCTCAAGAACCTTGTGATGCCAGAAAGAAAGGGGAAGGTTTGGTAGCCTCACCCATATTGGCATTGTTGAGACCACCATTGTTGTGGCATCCAAACCTAGGAACCAAGGGGTTATGTAGAGCTCTACATTACCCCAAAATTATGGCCCTTCTTTCAATGTTCTCTCCACATCTTCTTGGGTATCAAATTGAATAATAAAGAAAACTTTTGAACACAGGTATATGTCGCAATTTTTTGTCTAGGTTGTAAAAAACCATTGATGCAAAGCATTAGATCTCAGCCAAAAACCATTGAATCTGCAAATCACTACCTTGGATTGAAGAAGAAAAAAATGTTGATTTACCTATGTTAGGTTTACCTTCCATGGAAGGTGATTGTTGTTGTTCAACAATGTAAGGTCTAGGATTGTATTGTGGTAGATCCGATGGATTACATCCTTTGCCCTGCGCCACATCCTTGTAAGAGATAGAGCCTCTTGGGTCCCTAGCTCTCGAAGCGACCCCTCGCAGCCTTAGATTCAAGCCAATGGTGGAATTCCTTGAGATGTTGTAATCCTGCAGTTGAAAATAATCCTGTAGTTGCTTCCCTTCATGAAGGAGACGTGTATCTGGAGGATATCCCAATTGATTCGATATATTCTGCTTGAGATTCGCCACATAATCTAGACTCAAAACCCAAAAATGGGAGGACTTCCCATTAAGGGTCTTAATGAAGATCTAAAAGTCCTCCCCTGTTTTGATTCTTCTGGCCCATCTCCCACCTCAAATCAATTAGTACAAGGGTTTTTTCTCTAGCATCTCTATGCCATTTGGAGAGCTTCGTAGATTTTGTAAAGCTAGATCGGGCCTGATGGCCCAAGAAAACCAAAGAAGTGAAACAATACTGACAAGATCTAAATCAATTTTAGACATTGACTCCAGTTTGTAGATATTATCAAAAGAAATTTGAAGCCAAACCATGAGCTTGTTGTTGGTGAGAGTGATGTCCTCCGTAATTGTGTCTAGTTGTTTCATGCCCAAAATGTTTCACGAAGTCTATAACCATAATAATCTCTGCAATAAAGCAATTTCCATCCACCATCTGCTCATTGTTTCCTTTGTCGCTATTGATTGATCCAAACCCACTAGAATGAGTCGATTATGTGGCTTGTAGGAGCATTTCATTTGGCGTAGCTACTTGCTCATGAGATCGAGTGAGAGCACATCAACTAGATCCACATTGCTTGTGATCGCCATTCCTCCAAAACCTCATGCCAAAGTCTAGAAACCCTTCCTACCATTGTTTTTATTATGCCTAAAATTCTCATGTTTAGGTACGAAAGTTACTAGAAGAAAATTAGGTTGTCAATTGGTTTATGCCAACTTTAACTTTGCCTGATAAGTCGTTTGGTTGAAACTACAATAACTGTTGAATTTATGATCCCGTGATTTAGAGGTATGTTTCTTTTCAAATGCCAATATTTACCATGTTGAAGGAAGAGTTGCATTGATCATCTAAGCTTAAGCTCTTAATAGAAGCTAAGAGTGTACTCAATTTAAGAATCAATACTTTTGGACTATAATTAATTGCACCGAGAGGAGCTCTACTATTGAAAAATCAATGCATGTAGATATTAGGGTTTGATTCCTCTATTTCTTGATAATTACTTGTGATATGTGTTGGCCTCTTTACTTCTTTATTATGTTTTCTTTCATCAAGCAATTACCAAATCAAATATATATGAAGATCACAAAAACAAGAGACACAAGATGTAGGCACTCATCCAGGGAAAAGCCCCTTTACAAGGGGAAAACCAGTGAACTCTTCTTCAATAATAGAATCAAGTCAAAGTGAGACAATCCAAGACCTTTTGACCTAGACAAGACTTCTTCTAATCACTAAGTCAACCCTCCTTGCAAGTAGACAAAACCTGCTATACTCAACAATGGTCAACTTCTTCAAAATTGTATCAATCGAGAATTTTAGCCCCCCCTGCAACTCAGAATTTTGGACATGCAGTTACTACAGAAGTTTTGACCCCTGAAACTTGCCCAGAAACCCTAGAAAACTCACCCATGTGAGAGAGATCCCCAAAAACTTCAATTTAGACTTCCTTTTCTTTGTTCTTCCTTCTCCTTGACTTCACTCTCCTTTTCTTGCTCTAGAATTGCAGATCGAACTTGTGGATGAATGAATGCCAAATAGGTCAAGTTCCTCTTCTATTTACACTGCTTCCACAGGGCTGAATTACCCCATTATGGACCAACTTCTTCAAGGCAAGGTTGACTTGGTAAGGAGGTGACAAATGACTATTTTGACGCAAAAATAATTTTCTTTACATGAAACAAAAGCCCAAGGAGGGTCTAATAAATATGATAATAACTCTTATGACTTAAGAAAACCCTAGAAGCCTGCAATGGAGGCTTTAACCTATTAAATAAATAAAAGAGCATGAAACCCATGCTTAAAAAATAATTTTTCTTTCCTTCTTTTTCAATTTTACAATAAATACATAATGACAAATAACAATAGCAATTATGAAGACCAACCATAGTTACATTTTTAACACTCCCTCTTAACTAGGGAGGTATTCATAATTATACAAATAGGTACAAGGATGTACTCAAATCGACATGTTCACAGAAGAGTTACAGCATATGTAATGTCGGGGATACCCTCACTACCAAGGTGTCCTTCCAACAGTGACTAAGGTGTCATCTAGGCATTTTCGACTATAGGTACTATCAGGCTACAACTCTGGTATCCATCTAATAGGATACCATCTAAGCCTCCATGCCCTGACACCAACCCTTACAAGAATCTAGGTATCAACACTAAACTGGAGCTCCACAAAATACCCACCCTTTGGGATCTAAACACCAACTGAGATCTCAATACTAACCAGGCCACGATGTCCTCCCAAGTACCATCATACAAGCAGTTGTATGGTACTTCATCTCTCCCTCAACCAAATCAGAGATGTCCACCAACCCGAGTGTGCTCCTAAAATAAACTAACTTCTTGTTGGGAAGAGATTTCATCAATACATCAACTACGTGTTCATATATTGGTACGTATTGTAGCTTTACGACCCCATATTGTACTAGACTTCTAATATAATGATACTTATTGTTAATATGCTTAGTTATGGAATGGAACATGGGGGTCTTCAAACATGTTGATGTTGCTTTGATTATGACAATTTATAATTGTGGAATCCAAGGGTCCTCCAAACAAATCTGACAAAAGTTTCCTTAACCAAACCACTTATTTTCCAACTTCACAAGCAACATCATATTCAACCTCAACACTACTTAAAGCAATCAAATCTTGTTTGCGACTCATACAAGAAATCATAGCGGATTCCCAGACTAAAGCAACCATCGATAGTGCTTCTTCCATCCTTCTCACTGACACCCCAATTTGAATCTATAAAACTTGTTAATTTGGTTTCCTTCCCATCATACTATAGACAGTGATGAATATTCCCACATAAATACCTCAATATATGCTTGGAAGCTATCCACTAATCATGGCGTAGCTCCATCTGAAATTGACTTAGAATATTCATTGCATAACATATATGGAGTCTAGTATTTACCAAATACATCAATGAGCCAACCAACTGATGATAACATGTAGGATCAACGAGACTAGAATCTGAACTTCTCAATTTCTTCAAATCGGTGATCATTAGAATTGTCATGGGTTTGGAATTCATCATACCAAACTTTTGTAGAATTTTGATGATATACTTTCCTTGAACAAGATAGATTTCTTCGAGTTTCTATGAGTCAATCATCCACATATAATAGAATAATAATTGGTTCATTCTTTACTACTTTGATGTAGAGATTTGGTTCTGCAAAACTCTTGAAGAATCCTATCCTTAAAGATGGGCATCCATTCTAGCATACTAAGCTCTAGGTGCTTGCGTAATGCCATATAGATCTCTCTTCAACCTGCAAACATGAGATTCCTTACTATGTATTTTGAAACCCTTTGGTTGTTCAATGTATACTTCATCTATTGTTCCATTCAAGAAGGCTATTTTGACATCCATCTCGTGGATGTTCCATCCCATAGAAGTTGCTAAAGAAGTTAGAGATCTAATGGCAGTGTTCCTGGTTGTAGGAGCAAATGTTTCTTCGTAGTCCACTCCTTCCTTTTGAGAGAATCCCCTTGCTACAAATCTAGCTTTGTATGTCTATTCTTCCATCAACATGTTTGATTTTGTAGATCCACTTGGAGGTGACAACCAATTTGTCAATAGGTCTAGAAACAATTTCCAAAACTCCATTCTTCATGATTAATTGATATTCTTCTTGCATGGATGTCTTCCATTCATCATGATGAGTGGCTTGTTCAAAAGTGGTAGGTTTTGCTTCAATTAATTTTGTCATCTACGCTACATATCTAAAGTACCTCTTTGGTCTTTTCCTTTCTTTGAAAGTACCTTTTGCTACTCAATGTCCTTCGACATCTTCAAGTGTAGCTTTTAACCCATTTGGCCTCTTCTTTGCTTCGGGAATGATTGTAGGTTGAATGGGTTCACTTGGTCCTCCTTGATTTGAAGGTGCATTGTCATGTTCTTCTTCTTCTAAGAGATGGATATCTTCATCATGGATTCAGTAGGAATATCTTTGGACCTTTTGTATGCAATTTTTTCATCAAATATTACATCTTTGCTAACTTCAATTCCACGATTTTTTATGTAGATTCTATAAGCCTTTGATGAAATGTTATATCGAACAAAGATACCCTTTAAGCTTGTAGAGTCCAACTTCTTTCTTTTATCCTTAGGAATGTGAATGTATGCAGGACATCCAAAGATATAGAGATGATCTACAGATGACTTCCTCCTTGAGAAAGCTTCTTCGAATGTCATGTTCCCAAGAATTCTATGAAGGGCTTCTATTCTGTATGTATATTGTTGTCATTGTTGCTTCTCCCCATAAGAATTTTGAATGTCTTGATCAAATATCATGGATCTAATGCATTCTTTAATGGTTCTATTCTTCCTTTCCACTACTCCATTTTGTTGAGGATTAAAGGGTACTATGAGCTCCCTCTTAATTCCAACTTCCTTGCAAAAAGCTATAAGTTCCTTAGAAGTATATTCACCACCATTGTTTGATCTAAGAGTCTTTATTTTCCTTTCTGTTAAGTTCACTTCTGATTTGAAATCCTTTAATTTCTCAAAGACTTCATCCTTAGTTTTGAGGAGATAAATCCAAGTCTTTCTAGAATGATCATCAATGATGGTCACATTGTATAGATCTCATCCAAGAGATTTATTTGCCATTGGTCCACATAGATCGAAATGAATGAGGTCTAATATTTGTTTAGACTTTGTTTCATTGCTTGAAAATGGTTTATTTGTATTATTTTCCAAGGCACAACCCTTACATACTCCTTCATGATCCTCCTTTAAGTTGGGAATGCCTTTCAAAATTTGACTAAGAGGAAAATATTTTGTAATGAAGGTGCCCATATCTTCTATGCCAGAGTTCAGAGGGACTAATATCCATATGAACAAGGGCTTGAGGAAAATGAGTTAAAAGTCTATATAGCCTTCCTTCATGAATCCCAATCAGCTGTGTTTTTTCAATACTAACGCCTTTCCCCCAAACAAGAACTTTTCCATCTATAAAGCAATCCTATTTCCTTTCTCTTCTAGACAAGAAATAGAAAGTAAATTATTTCTCAAACTTGGAACATAGAGGATGTCGTTGAGATGAAGTTTCCCACCATCTTCTAGTTTCAACGAGGTAGATCCAAGTCCTTTCACTGCATAGTTGTCGTTATCTCCAAGCTCCACTAAATGTGATGATGATCCTCTTGATAGAGTTTGTAGTTGTCCACCTTCTCTTGTCATGTATCTTGAAGCTCCACTATCAATGATCCATGCATTGTCATCATTAAGTGCACCTGTAAGCACTGCTATGAATCCTCCAATTTTAATTCTTCTAGATATGAGCTTGACATCAATGTTTCCTACAACCCTCAAGAGATATTTAATAGCCTTGAGTCCAATCTTCAAATAATCTTCCATTGATGATGGAGATCTTCCTTCCAAGAGTGTTTTCTTTTCAAGATGATAACCAACAAAGTGATCTTCAAATAGTCCTTCCTTCACCTTAGCTCGAGTATCATTTTGAGAAATCAATGCATGTATATATTAAGGTTTGATTCCTCTGTTTCTTGATAATTACTTGTGATATGCGTTGGATTATTTACTTCTTTATTATGTTGTCTTTCATCAAGAAATTACCAAATCAAATATATATGAAGATCACAAGAACAAGGGACACAAGATGTAGGCACTCAACCAGGGGAAAACCCCTTTACCAGTCAACACTTCTTCAATAATAGAATCAAGTCAAAGTGAGACAATCCAAGACCTTTTGACCTAGACAAGACTTCCTCTAAACACCAAGTTAGCCCCCCTTTCAAGTAGACAAAACCTGCTCCAGTCAATAATGGTCAACTTCAAAATTGCATCAATCAGGAATTTCGGCCCCCTGCAACTCATAATTTCGAACCTGCAGTTATTGCAGAAATTTCGGCCCCTGCAACTTGCCCAGAAACCCTAGAAAGTTCACATGTGTGAAAGAGAGATGCCCAAAAACTTCGATTTAGAATTCATTTTCTTTGTTCTTCTTTCTCCTTGACTTTTCTCCCCTTTTCTTGCTCTAGAATTGCATAGCGAACTTGTGGATGAATGAATGCCAAATAGGTTGAGTTCCTTTTCTATTTATACTGCTTCCACAGGGTCGAATTGCCCCATTCTGGGCCGACTTCTTCAAGGTAGGGCCGACTTGGTGAGGAGGTGACAAATGACTATTTTGACTCAAAAATAATTTTCTTTACATGATACAAAAGCCCAAGAAGGGTCTAATAAATATGATCATGACTCTTATGACTCACAAGAAACCCTAGAAGCCTACAATGGAGGCTTTGACCTATTAAATAAATAAAAGAGCATGAAACCTATGCTTAAAAAATAATTTTTCTTTCCTTCTTTTTCAATTTTACAATAAATACATAATGACAAATGACAATAGAAATTTTGAAGATGTGTAAGCATAGTGTAACAAAGTATTATTTAAACATTTAACATTTATATGTCAGCTCATTTAAAAGATAATAAAAAGTTAAAAATAATACAAAACCCAGTTTGGGGGAGATGTTTTAGTTTTTGTAAATGAGTGTAAACATTTAAATGTTGGCTCAATTATTAATAAAAAGTTAAAAGTATTAAAAATAATAAAATTCAATTTTTTTATTTTGTAATTTTGTTTTGCAGGGCATCCTAGTCCCTCTAACTCAAGTTAGACATTATGCTATGGAAAAAATTGCATAAATAATTATACATTACATTGGTCAATGCTAAATTAATGGTGGTCGATAGACAAATCATTCTATAGTCTTGGTTTGGTAGGAATTAATAAATTGAGATGTGAAGTGGACAACTAAATTGTTTATTTTTGGCTTGTTTTCCTGCCAAGCTTATGAATAAAAAATCACTACACAAATATCTAAAAATCATGCATGAATATTACAACCATATCCATAAAGTAGAGCACAAAATATGTAAAACAATTATCCACATGCCACTATATTGTGCTTATGGTCCAATCAAATGTTTGAAATTTTTTTTTTAATAATATTAAAAAACAAATTTTTATTTTTCAAAGTTAAATATAATTTTCATTGGTCAATGCTAAACTAATAGTGATCAACATACAAATCGATTGCTAGAGTCTTTCCTTGACAAGGACTAAAAATGATTTTGTAACCATATTTAAATTTAATTAATAAGCACATAAAAACTTGATACTTACAATAAACTAATAATATAACAAGATTCTTAACAATAGATAGTGGCCCCCATTTTACCATGGATATTATTAACTTGTAAGTAGGTTATATTACAATATTATGAGCCACACCATGGTTTATCAAATATTTAAGCACTGGATCAATTATGTGATCGTGCACTCAAACCAGCCTAGATCCATCTTAACATATCTAATATTCATATATTGTAATTTATAATTAAAAAATGATCAATTGAAAAGAAATATTAGAGGGATTTACTATTAAGAGGACTTTTTCTTTAATTTTATGATCACGGGAGACATAAATAAAAATATGATGATGATGACGATGATTAACGTCCACTAAGACCAATATGGTTATTGGACATTAAAAAAGTAAGAGATTAATTGAGATTTTTTAGTATTTCGTATGAAGAGAGAGAAGTTGTTAGGTCCTTATAATAGTAGTCTAACCCCCATATTGTTATTGTTGTGCCCCATAGAATCTCACTATTGTGCCCTTACATGATTATTGTTATATAGGCTCTGATTATATTGTGACCCTTTAGACTCCTATATATACCAATGAGGTCTTGTCATTTGTATCATCCAAAAATCGTTCATTTATGTGATGTAAAAGGAGGTTGCCCCCTCAAACAGGTTTATTTTCAAGTTGTCGATCTATTTTTTCTTTGTTTTTGTGATCTGGTTACATATCATTTGGTATCAGAGCTTTGGATCTTAGGGTTTCGCTGCTTCAAACATGTCATCTGGGAATTTTCGCTATAAACTTTTTTTTCTTTCAAGGCTTCAAAGGTTGAAATTTCGACCACATGGAGCCAAAATCTTGATGAACATCGTGTAAAAATTTAAGGTCTTGGTTCGTTATATTCTCAGAGATATGGTTCAAGGAAGTTAGGGTTTATATATGTTCCTGATTTTTGTCTCAAACGGATGTCTTGGAGAAAATCATTATAACTTTCACTTTGGGTGTCCAAATTGAATTTCTTAAGAATTGGTTGAAAGTGCATAGACTGTAGTTTTTTGGATACCATTTTCAAGGCCGAAGATTGAAACAGTGAGATGTGGCATTTCGTACAAGTTAGCTCTACTGAACTAGTCCATAAGAAGGTCATCTTGGGAGCTTTGGTCTAAATTTAAATTGAATAATCTAATCTCGGTCTAATTGGTGGGGTTGGAAAGAGGACACAACAGGGTACCACAAAACGAAATTTTAGACCTTGGGAGGCCAAAATCACATAGAAACAACAATTTCAATATCAACTTATGAACAAGCTCAAAATCAAGCTCTAAAAGGTGTGTATTTTTAAATTTGTATTAATTTTTTTTGGAAAATCAGTTTGAAGTGATTCAAAAGGCATAGCGAAGCATAAACATCATTAATTGGTTCAAAATACCTCCAAAACAAAAAAATACTACACCCATTAAGCCCTTAGAAAGCTCTACTACGACACATGAAGAAAAGAAATGCAAAATGATATATCAAAAGTATGGGACCAAGTGAATTAATTTTCACTCTCACAAAGAGAAGCTAAAGGTGAATTGGAAGCAATGAATGTTATGATGGATGGTTTAGAGGCAAAAATAAAAATAGATATGGAAGGTTTGACAAAGTTGCTACAATAAATGCTTCCTAACGGTGACAAGGTAGTCCATGAAAATCATGATAAGAACAAAATGAATGTGAATCATGATTTTAGAGACTCCAACTTTAGGTTGAAGACCCACCACATTTCAAAAATCAATATGAGGAAGTTTGGTGGCAAGGATCCAATAACATGGATACTATAGATGGAACAATTCTTTGACCTACATGATGTGCCACACACACAAAAGATACACGTTGCAATTTTATATTTAGAGCCCAATCAGTTTGTGTGGTATCAATGGCTTTGTTCTCGTAAATCACTCATCACTTGAACAATTTTTACATAGGAATTGGTAGCACATTATGAGGATACAAAGACAAATATCTTCTTTAGCCAATTGATAAATCTCAAACAAAAGTGTTCAATGGCAGAGCACATTGAGGACTTCAAAAGATTGAATATCAAGGTACCTGATATTCCAGAGGAGCATATGATTGATGTATTTATAGAGAATTTAAAGGATAACATCCAACATGATGTTCGCCTTTGGGAACCTCATTCATTGGAAAATGCATTCAAGGTGGCAATAAAAGTTGAAAGCAAAATTATGTTAACAAAGAGGTCTACCACTCAAAACTATAAAGATGGAAGTGTTGTTGCTCTTAGTTTCCCACAACGTACAAGGTTGAAACCACAACAACTAGAGGAAAAACAAGAAAAAGGGCTTTGTTATAGTTGTGATAGCAAAATACACTAAAGGTCATAAGTGTGCTGAGAGGAAATTATTTTACATAGATTGTGAAAAGGAGGAAGAAAATGAACAAGAAACATCAAAAGAAGAAGATATACACTGGGAATCAACCCCAAAGAAAGAAGAAACGAATCTGACCATATCTTGTAATGCATTGGCAAGTATTACCACTCCTCAAACTCTCAAGATATAAGATATATCAAGAAGAAAAAGGTAATAGTGCTGATTGATTCGGGTAGTACCCATAATTTTATTCATTGTAAGATAGCCAAGGAATTGAATTACTTTCTATATCCAGCACGAGAGTGTCAAGTGATGGTTGCAAATGGAGGAACTATAAATTGCTCAGGGAAGTGCCATAATATCAAGCTAAACATGGGGGAATATGTATTGAATAGTCCAATGTTTTCCATTCCAATGGGTGGTGTTGATGTTGTATTAGGAATCCAATGGTTACAATCTTTAGGGGCAATAACTTTTAATTTTCAAGAACTTTTCTTGAAATTTTTCTGGGAAGGAAAGGAAATTGAATTAAGGGGTATTGTAGGGAGACCAAGGAAGATAATCAACTCTAATGGCATGAAAACGCTTTTGAATAAACAACAACAAGGTGTAATTGCACAATTATGTTCGCTAGAGGTTCAAACATCGAAATTGTTGGAAATGTAGCTAGTTTCAGCCTTCATAATTATCATTATGCTCATGTCAATATGTATATCTTATGTAACAAACAAAAGAAGAAAGAAAAATTATTATTTTAGAGCATGGGTTTTATGCTTCTTATTTATGTTCTTTCTAGGTAAAAGCATGTTATTCATGCTTCTAGGGTTTGTTAGGTCATAAGATTTATTGTCATGAGTCAAGAGAGTCAATGTCATAATTATAAGATCCATCTTGTCAAGATGTACCTTGTAAAAGAATTTATTTTGAGTCTAGAATGTTTTAGAAGCCTCCTATCACAAGTCAGCCCTGGCAGCTTCAAGTCGACCTAAAGTAAGGTACTCGAACCCCTCAAATGTGTATAAATCCAGGCAACTTGGACCTCATTTGGCACTCACTCAATCACAAGTTTGATCTCTCAAGAAAAGTTCGATCTAAAGCTGAGAAGACTAAGAAAGCTAGAGCGAATATCAAGGAAGGAAGAAAAGCTCTGAAATACATGTATTGGGGCTCTATATTTCTAATGCGTGCAAAGAATTAGGGTTTGTATAGCTTCTATGAAGGCTGAAATTGTAGGTCTGAATTGCAGAAGAACAAGTTGCAGGATCAAGTTGCTAGAAGAGAAAATATTATGATTTGACCTCATTGACTTTGAGAAACACTATCTTGCTCTAAGGAAGATCTCTTGAATAATTGTCCTAGGGTTTTTGTAATAGCTACAGGGTCGAAATTGCAGGTCAAAGTTACAAGGTCAAAGCTAGGGATTGAAGTCGAAGCTAGAAACATGTTGAAGCAAGATTGAGCTTTAATAACTTGATCTGCTTGGAAGGGCTCCTTGGAGAGTTGACTTGGTGCTTGGAGAAAGACTTGGTCTAGGGTTTAAGTCTTGGTTGTCTCATTTGAAACAAATTCTATAAGAAGAGGAGTCTTTTTGGGTTTTGCCCTGACTTGGAGCCTAATTTTTGTGTCCATTGTCTTTACTGATTTTCTCTTGATATTTGTTTGATGAAATGATCTAATAAAGAAACACAAGAAGATAAATAAAGCCCACAAGAAAATATTAAGGAATAAGGAGAAATTGAATTAATGCTTTCCCTATTACATTTTCCAACATGGTATCAGAGCTAAGGTGAACAAGAGAAGGTAGTTGGAAGGACACAAAGAAGGGTGTGCTTGTCAAGGGGAATCATTTTCTAGAAGGAGGGTTTCCACATCAAACTTTTGTTGAAGAAGACCTCGCCATCAAGATCTCATTACAGGAAGGAAGGACAAGTATTTTTTGAAGATTCTCTAATGCATCATCTTTAAGAAGAGGAAACATCAAGGAATCTTGATATCATCATTCACACTTTGGAGTTGTTTGAAGAAATTATTGTTGAAGGGGTCCTAGAAGTCATCATTCTAGGGAATCTTTGAAGTCTCTTTGAAAGTATTGAAAGCATCAAGATAGTTGGAGACATCATTAAGAAGGACTCTTGGTTGATAAGTATCACAGTATCCTCTATGTCTCAATCTACTAACCATATGGCTACATTTTGCAAGGAAAGCAACAAGCTCGTTGGATCAACTAACTTCCTAGCATAGAAGAAGAGGATTGACTTGGCACTCATAGAGAATGAAGTCATGGAGTATGTCCTTGGAGAAGTAGATGTATTAGAAAAAGAGAAGATTCAAGAGTTAGAAAAGTACAAGAAGGGAGAAGTAAGGGCACAAAGGATTGTTGAATCCATCAAAGATCATCTTGTTCCCTTTGTTGTTGATTTGAAGACATAAAATATTATATTTGATAAGTTGGTAAGGTTGTACTCCATAAGTACACAAGATCAAAATATTTCCTTGAGGAATCAACTATATATAATAAGGAAATCAAAGGATGAAGACATGGCCACCTATCTAATGAAGATCTCACAAATAAGAGACCGGTTACAAGGGATCGGGGAGAGTGTTACAAAATATGAGATGACTATTTGTGTATTAAATGCTTTGCCACCTGATTGGAGTAGTTTTGCAGCGAGCATCTACTCAAAGAAAGATACTAAACCCTTTAATGAATTAAGGGCTCAATGTATCTTGGAAGAATCTAGGATCGAGGCAAATGATGATATTGAATCAAATGAAAGATCTCAAGCCTTCATTGCAAGAACTAAGAAGTTGAGGAAATGAAAGTTTGGAAAGTCCAAGAAGAAAGGCATGTCCAAGATCCACTGCTTTGGATGCAATGAGTATTTAAAGCGGTTGGTCAAACTAGCCATTGGAGGCTCTGCTTGGTCTATTTAACATGCTAAGCTGGATCTGTTTCTTCAACTTGTCCTGACGATGAACCACACTGGTTGGTTCGAAACGCGTCGACAAATGAGATTCCATGTGATTTTCGCCGAAATCTTTCTCTAACTTGATATGGATCACAGAAGCCTAAACTCTATTAAAGATCATCTAGTTTAAATAAAATGAGAATTTTGGAACCATATTTCATATTATAGTTCATCCAACCATTTTCTAACATCATGTTAGAGGTAGTCATTCTACAAAAAGAGATCATCAAGATCCAATAAGAATCATCATTTTGGAAGATTCTTGGAAGCAACATTATGACTGGTATATATTCCATCTAGTATGGAAATAATACTCTTGAAGGATGAAGGAATGCCGATGGTCAAGTATGAAAGACATAACAAGCAACCCCATTCAAAGGATAGCTAGATGATTATATGAAAGAAAAGGTATGTATATTCTTCCCTAGAGCATGGTTCATATCTACAAGAATCATGAAGGAAGAGTTTATGAATGTGCTTGGTAAGCCTTTCTTTTGGCTACATGATGCTCAAAAGAAGAAATTTGGCATGCTTTGGAATGAATGGAGATCAAGACTCTCTCACAAAATTGCATGACATATGACAATATTGATCAACATCAAGTATAGTCTCTGGAACAAAGAAAGGGGGTTAACAATGACAACTGCGAGGAAGATATTACAGCTTGGTAATCAAGCTCGATCCATGGGCACTCTGAACACTGCATGGAGAAAAATGGATCATGTGAAAGGATGTTGATCTCAAAAAAATGAAGATGCTTTGATAAGAGGGCCATCATGACAAGGTAAATTTGATATTTAATATTTTGATATTGGTTATCTGGTTAACATATTGTTTTTCTACCTGGTAGGATATTACAAGAATGCATGATGACAATTGAGGCAAATTCAACTATGGGTGCTGAACTCAATTCAACGAACATATGAATTGAGTATATGGTTTTTCCAATTAACATAGTTACCGATCAAACGAAAACTATTACCTCAAAACGGGTACACTAGCCCAAAAACCCCAAAAAAACATGAAAAAACACGCTGAAAACGAAAAATGTTGATGCTGGAACAACATTTTTTTTTTTTGGCATACATTTTCAATATTTTTTAAAAATGGCGGTAAAAACCAAATTTTTGTGTGCAAAAAACACCCTAAAAAAAGAAGTGTTGATGCTGGAGTAATGTCTTTTTTTTCCAGGTTTAATTTTCAATTTTTTTTAATAATGACGTTAAAAATAAAATATCATGACTTCGAAAATCTTTAAATTTCCATCGATTTTCAAGCGTGAACTTCATAAAAAATATCATGACTTAGAAAAACATTAAAATCTTGACAATTTTTCAACCATAGAATTAAAACCAAAGATTATGACTACAAAAAAAAAACTTAAGTTTTCAAAATATTTCAAACATCATTATGGAAAAATTTATGACTAAAAAACCTTACAAAAAAAAAAAGGTGAAAAAAAAAATTTAACTTAGTAAAAAAAAATAATACAAAAAAAAAATCAAAATATTCAAATATTCAAAAATAAATAAAAACAATAAAAAACACAAAAAAATAATACAAAAGAAAACAAATTTTTAAATATTGAAAAAAATAAAAACAATAACAAATAAAAACACAAGTAATAAAACATAAAATAAAAAATAAAAAACATGACAAAAAATAATAATAACAAGTAATAAAACATAAAATAAAAAATAAAAAACATGACCAAAAAAATATGACATTTTTTTAATAACAAGTAATTAAAAAAATATTAATAACAAGTAATAAAACATAAAATAAAAAATAAAAAACATGACAAAAAAATATCAAATAAAAAAAAATGTAAAACTAAATCAAAATTTACTCGTAAAATTTAAAAATTTAAACAAATAAAAACAAAACAAATTTAAAAAAATGGAAAATATTTAAAAAATACAACATAATTTAAGAAAATTAAATAAAAACATAACAAAAAAAAATAAAAAAAAACATTTATTTTTGAAGTTAAAAAAATAATTAAAACTTAAAATGAAAAAAATAACAAAATTGAAATATAGAAAAAAATTAAGAAGTTAAAAATAAAAAAAATAAAAGCTAAGCATTAAAATAAAAAATATTAAAAAAAATAAATATTATAATATAAATCATTTAAAAAATTTGATTTTAAAAATTAAAAATTAAAAAAATTAAATTAAAAAATAAAATAAAATTGAAAAATTGAAAAAAAAAAGGCCCTGGGGTGGCAGGGGTTGATTCCGAGAATCGCCCCTGCCACCCTCGGGTCGGCTGGGCTATGGGAAACTCTGTCCCCGCCCACCCCCGTGGCTTAGCCAGCCAGGGTGTCACGACCACGAGCTGAGCCAGACGTGCTCATGTGCGACGGGTGATGGTGGGAGACAACTTCAGTTATGTGCGACGAGTTGAGTTTGCGACGACACATGAGTTCGGTTAAAGGCGACATGATGAACAAGAGCGTTCGGATAAATGCGTCCCGACAAGTTGTGCGACGACGAGTTGTGTGACGGTGCGACAAGTTACTTGGAGAGTCGAAAAACCGAGATGGGAAGATCAGGTAAGTAATGGTCACACGCATGACGAGTTTATATGAAGTGTTGAGAAACCGATGAGTTGGGTCGACATGTCGTGTTGGACGCTGTGGGTAGGCCAACGTGCGAAAGCGGACCCAAGTTAGTGGGCTGATGAGTTATTTGATATTTTCATGTGCGATTAACACATGGAGGACGCATATATGTAGAGATGGTGACGTGGTGGAAGGAGGACCATCGAAGTTCAAGTAATAATCATTAAGCAATATACTTGGGTGAACAAAGCGAATGCATTGAGTTAAGGCAAGGCGTAGGCGGACAGGAGGGTTGAAGTGCCGAGCTGAGCTGAGGAGGAAACAAGCTGCAAGTTTAGCGCATAGGCGAGTTACAATTCGACAGAAGGGCGAACAGTTCTGCAGTTGGGCAGGGTGACCCGAGCTATGGTGGGTGCGAGCGACACGACCGAGCAGGGCAACCTGACCCGTGGGTGCGGCCAAATGACCCGACCCGGCTGGTTAGGTATGCATGGAGTAGATAGGTTAGCAAGATGAACGGTGGGCACAGGCGGGCTGAATGTTGGGCGTGGGCATTGCTAAATGTGATGAGTGAACCAACCTAGTTGGGTGGGTCTGCACGGTGGACAGACTGACGAAGAGTGCGACAAGCTGCGAAAGGTGTGCGGTCAAGTCCGAACGTGGAGGGCAACCCGACCCGAGGTGGGTGCCTCTGCACGGTGCGATGAGGTGCACAACATGAAACGAAGGTGGGCGTTGCTGAACAAAGGGCAACCCGACCCGGTGAGGTGGGCGACCCGACACGAGCAGATCGAAACTGCTAAAATTTTGGAAAGTTTGGTAAGGTGAAATTTGGAGTTTCCTAGGAAAGTTGTACTTGTAAATTGTACTTGTAAAAATACTGAATTATTATATTTGGGTAGACTCTAATATTCAGGGAGTTTCCCCTCCCATTTAAAAAGAAAGTATTCTGATGTGCATATTTATGATATGATGATGATGATGTAAATGTTATGTTGCTATGTCGAAGTAAAGAAAAAAAAAATTGTGTTGAATGTTAGGTGTAGCCTGTACTCATATTTATTGGTGAAAAGAAAGTGGGTAGCGGTGCCACACCTACCTATGTGCGATTGAAAGACCACCGCCAGGATAGGGGCGTGGCAGATGGTATCGGAGCTCTGGATTCCATGGGCTTTTGGACGATTTGCAGAAATTTGAAGTGAAGCAAATATCTCTTAGTAATGGGTGGTATCAGAGTTTTCGCAGGGATTTGAAAAGTTCGGCAGGGACAAGTGAAGGGTCAAGTTGAACGATAGAAGAAGTTTATGGTCTCAACGAGATCACAAGTGAAGTTGATGGCTGATCAAGCGGAAGAACCTCAAGTTATGACGGGGGAATCTAGCAGGGATGCCGAAATAGTTTTCATGGACAAGGTAGTGGATAAAATGGAGGAATTAGCTTCTGAAGTGGCTTTGGTGAAAACTGAGAATGTTGAATTTTGGGAGATGCACACGAAGTTGAAGGAAGAATTTGAAGACCTCAAAATCCGATACGAGTATACAGAATGGATGTATGCGCAAACAGAGAAAGAAGTCAAGGACATTGGAGCTGCAAGGGATCAAGGTTTGGCAGAAATCTCGAAGTTGCAGAAGGAACTTGACAATGCTCGAAACGAGATAGTTGTTTTGAAGAAAGCAGTTGGGCAAGGTTCTGTTGGAGGAGTTGCCCATGTGAAGGTCAAAGAACCCGAATCTTATGATGGGATGAGGAGTGCAAAAGCTCTTGGAAATTTCTTATGGGATATGGAGAAATACTTGGAGCATTTGGGTATACCTAATGATGAGGCCAAAGTCAAGGTAGCTGCTCAATTCTTGACGAAAGATGTTAAGATGTGGTGGTGAAGAAAGATGGAATAGATTGCTAATGGTGAGGCAGCGGAAATCTTATCTTGGGATGACATAAAGAAAGCTTCATTTTAGCCCACATGATGAGACTTGGGATGCAAGGACAAAGATTAAGTATATGAAGAAAACAAGAAGCCTACAAGCATATCAACGAGAGTTCTCGAGTGCGATCTTGGAGTTACCTGATATGGCGGAGAAAGACAAGGTATTCAATTTCATTATAGGATTGAAACCTTGGGCACACAATGAGGTGAAGAGGCAGAAGATCAAGACACTAGAGGAAGCATTTGCAGCAGTTGATCGCTTGGTAGAACATTACGATGAAGGAACCGAAGAAAGAAAGAAGAAGACAGATAAGTCGAAAGAGAAGACTATGAAAGAAGAGTGATCTGAAATTTGATCCTTAAACTCTCTTAAAGCTACCCAAACTCTGTAAAAACTCACACCAAAGTTTAAAGTCTTGTGGATGTCGAAGCCTATCAGAAATAACCTTTGAACAATGACAATTTGCAACTAGCACAGAGCAACGAGGACCTTCGATCAAAGTACGCTGACCGAGGCCCGTGGAGACCGCATAGTGGCACAAACTGGCAAATGGGAAGTCCGGATCGGAAAACAGAGGCTATTTTTGATGTACGATTAGCGTGCTTTCGCTGGGCAAAACCCCTCGAAATGGAAAGGCCGAGCCAATGATCACAAGGGAAGCCAGAGAACCATGGGAAAAGCACTAAAACCGAAGGCGAGTCCCGCGCTCCAAAACCGGCGGAATATCAGAGGCATTTTGCGTGGTAAGCAGGTTTGTCAGAGGGTCCAGCGATGCCATACAGTGATTGACGCGTGTCCGATGGATGAGAGAGAAAATCACTCTCATTGTGGGCTAATGTCCAAGCAAGTCATCCACATGATAAGAGCAATAACCGTAGGATCTGGAGGCCCCAAATCTAACGGCAAAGATTGTGCCCAATGGGAAACCGGATTTGACGAAGAAAATAAGCTTTGGCACATAAAGGTTGAAGTTTGATTGGACCACTGAGTTGGGGGATGAATCATTTCACAGAGTAAAGTAATGAACCATTTGAGGAAGAGCTGGCTCAACTCGTGAGGAGACAAGTGGCCACCTCTCTGTGAAGCGTTACAGTGATGATGACACAGAGCAGGGAATTCCGGTGGACAGAGGCAGGCGATCCGAAGAGCCAGGAGGGGAAGCGAACAGTCGTGAGATGGATTGGCGTTAAGCCACGAACAGATAGAGAGTAAAAGGGGAGAAAAATAGAGCAGACCGGAGAAGCAGAGCAACTAGAGCCGAGCTCACGGTAATAGGTAGAGCCACCAGAGGTTGGAGGCAGAGCCGCAGAGCGAATAACGAAAAACGCTGAATGCGCAGAGAGTCTTTGGAGCCACTTGGAGGTCGAGTGAAAAGCCAGAGAGCTCAATTGACAGTATCATATTGTTGTTGGAGTTGCTTGGAGGTCGAGCGACTCACAGAGGCATGCAAAGGTCAGGAGAAAGAGCTTAGAAAAGCCAGAGCAAGACCCAGAGCGAGCACTAGAAGCGAGAGCTGAGAGCCAGAACTAGAGCCAAAGCCAGAGCGAGAGTCAAAGCCAGGAGCCAGAGCTAGAGCCAAGAGCCAGAGCTAGAAAGCCAAAGAGCTCCAAGAGCCAAGAGCCAGAGCTAGAAAACCAAAGAGCTCCAAGAGCCAAGGGATAAGATGGTATTCTGAGCCCAATGTTCCTGTATAAAACATTGGAGTTAAGTGTAGCACTTGTAAAATAATTGAATCCATAATCCCAGAGAGCCTAATCGAGTTGTTTAAAGCTCAAGGAGACATAGCCCAAGATATCAGGGTGAACTCCATATTATATTGTTGTCTTATGTGTTTGTTTTTACTTCTGCTTTAACTACTGTTATATGCATTTGTATATTAGTTTAAGTACCTTCCCATATCAGCACAAACAACAAATTTTAAAGTAAATAATCAGTTGAAAATAAATACAAGCATACACCTTATTTTCGAGCATTTCTTAATTCCGCATTGGTTAATCATTAAGACTTGGGAAAATTTAAAGCTTTGGAAGTGGGAGAGGTTCTTGCGAGTTATACAAGAAAACCTAAGAGCCCCATTTTCAGATCAGGTGGTATCAGAGCAGCAAGTTGATTAACCTCACCTTCAAAGAAGGTTGTATCAGAATGCTTGATTGACAGGGCAAAGATTTCTTGTCTGAAAGGTGTTTGGATAGTCAAGGGTTGATTGCCTCATCAATTGTATGCTTGGTTGCAGACTGGCTATTGTTTGAGTTTGCAGAGGCGAAGGGAAAGCTATTGATAGCTCAGTCCAGGAAGGACAAAAAGGAAGAGGAGCTGAAGGTATTCTTCTATCCCAAAGGACCTCAGGGCAATCCTTGAAGCACAAGAGGTTTGTTGCAAAAGGTTGCTGAATAAGCTCTTTATTAATCTTGTTTGAAGTTCTTTTAAAATGACAACTTCTACAAGTGAGTCCTTGAAATATTCTTTCTTCACAAGTTACTTTGATGGAGACATGAAGCAAGACTTGTCCACCATGATGGATATGGTGAGAGAAATGTATGAGGATGGAAGGAAGAGCAACATACTTAGAGCGCAGTTGAATTCCGTGGAGGAAGAGAAGCAGTTGCTTTCTGGCAAATTGCAGGAAATGGAGAGGCAACTTCATATGGCAAGTATGAACCTGAAAAGGATGCATGAGTTGGAGTCACAACTCTTTGTTGCGAAAGAAGCCTTGGCCAAGTATCAGCTTGAAGAAGAGGTAAACCATTCCTGTTTGTCTTCAAATTCTTCTAAGAATGCTTATATTGGTTCTTTTGAAAAACATACCAGAGGCATAGGTTCCAAGCTAATGTCCAAGATGGGCTATGAAGGAAATGGATTGGGCAAACATGCACAAGGTATTTTTGAGCCAATAATGGTTGAGGAAAGGCCTAAGTATTTGGGTCTTGGTTATGGACAATCTTATGGAGAGAGCTCCAGAGTTGCCATGAAAGCCATTGAAACAATTCCGAAAAGGAGTTTCATTGCGGGTCCTCTACCTCAGAAGTGTGAGGATTGTGTTCAGGAGGAATGTAATATCTCGAAACGTCATTCACATGATGCAGGTTTTCAGAAGCACATACTTGAACTAGAGGGTTGTGGAAACTCTGACATCCTTGAAGAAAGTGATGGTGTCCAAAGGGGGCCACTTCTTCATTTGCTTCACCTAATCATGAAGGCAACAAAGGTGAAAGAGGCAGGTATAAATCTGGTTCTAAACACATTCCTTTTGATTTTGTAAAGCATGGAAAAATAATTGCATGTTCCTTTTGTGGTTTGGATAACCATTATGTTTCTAGATGTTGGAAGAGGATGGCCACATACAGGAAACTTTTGAAGGAAAAGAAGCAAGCAGCCAAAGGTCCACAGGACAAGGCAAATCATGTTGTCAAAAGGATGCACATGTGTTGCACTTACTGCCATAAGCAAGGGCATCTTACTAAAAGGTGTTGGACTTTGAATCCAACACTGCTTCCACCAAAGCTGAAGGAGAAGGTGGAAAAAGAAAATGGTAGGGATGGAAATAAAGATTTCGTGATTGATGTGGTTCAGGATTTATTGATGCTGATGTGCAAACAAAGGAAGGACCTTTGAAATGGATTGATAAGAAATGGTTAGAATTCTTATCCAATTAAGACTGCATGTCTATTGATGCATTTGTTTGCATTTCTTTGTGGAATAAATGCAAGTTGTAGGTTATTACCAAAATGGTAAATGGAAAGAAGTTGAGTATGAAATTCACTTTATTGCTGCAACAGTATGTTCATTTCAGCTTCGAAAGTACGTTGTACTTAAGCGAAAGTTGATAAATGGAATGCATGCATGAGCATGAGATGCATGTAATGTTCGCTTGGGAGAAGTTAACTTGGTCTCTGAAATGGAGATAATGATGAAGTGTTTCATCTTATGGAAAAGAGTCCTAAAGGTCTTTTTCCTACATGCTTGACTTGAAGGGTCATTTGTTGTAAAGGCATGTTTTATTGGCTTGTTATCTAGTAAATTATTTGTATGCAGATATAAGACATGGAAGGGTTCACAAGATGTGAAATTTGTTTCTTTGTTGAAGCAGGAGTTAGCCCATGTAGTTGTTTGTATGCTTGTTGTTGTTAACAACTGTTGTTGGCAGTTTTTCAAACAGGTACAAATGAAAGTTTTGTGGAGCATATGTACTTCACATTTGAGCCACCTTGGATCAAGGATCAAGGCAAAGAAGTTCAAACTAACTTCTGTAAACTTCACAGCAGAAGTTCTGCATGGAGTCAAGGAGGAAAACAGTGCTTCCCAAGACGACCAACCCATCCAAGAAGGGAAGTGGTTAGAGATTTTGGTTCAGAGGCACTATGCAAAGGCAAGTGTAGGGGAGGCTGAAAGAAGAGGGTGTTGTTACTCTCATTTACTACTTAGATCAGTATATTAGTCTTTTGGTGGACCAAAAGTTTTTTTTTAGTGGGAAAGCGTGATCTGAAATTGGATCCTTAAACTCTCTTATAGCTACCCGAACTCTGTAAAAATTCACGCCAAAGTTTAGAGTCTTGTGGATGTCGAAGCCTATTAGAAATAACCTCTGAACAACGACAATTTCTAGCCAACACGGAGCAATGAGGACCTTCGGTCAAAGTACATTGACCAAGGCCCGTGGAGACCATGCAGTGGCACAAACTGGAAAATGGGAAGTCCAGATCGAAAAACATAGGTTGTTTCTGATGCGCGATTAGTGCATCGCTGGGCAAAACCCCTCGAAATGGAAAGGTCGAGCACACAGTCACAAGGGAAGCTAGAGAACCGTGGGAAAAGCACTAAAACCGAAGGTGGGTCCTGCGCTCCAAAACCGACAGAATATCAGAGGCGTTTCGGGAGGTAAGCGGGTTTGTCAGAGGATCCAACGATGCCATACAGTGATTGACGCGTGTCTGGTGGATGAGAGAGAAAACCGCTCTCATCGCGGGCTAACGTCTGAGCAAGTCATCCGCGCGATAAGAGCGATAACCGTAGGATCTGGAGGCCCCAGGTATAACAGCGGAGATTGCACCTGATGGGAAACTAGATTCGATGGAGAAAATAAGCTTCAACACATAAAGGTTGAAGTCCGATTGGACCGCTGAGTTGGCGGATGAATCATTTCACAGAGTAACCGAAGTAACGAACCATTTGAGGAAGAGCTGGCTCAACTCATGAGGAGACAAGTGGCCACCTCGCTGTGAAGCGTTACATTGATGATGACGCAGAGCAGGGAATTCTAGCGGACAGAGGCAAGAAATCCGAAGAGCCAGGAGAGGAACCGAACAGCTGTGAGACGGATTGGTGTTAAGCCACGAATAGACATAGAGTAAAAGGGGAGAAAAAGAGAGCATACCGGGGAAGCAGAGCAACCAGAGCCGAGCTCACGGTAATAGGCAGAGCCACCAGAGGTTGGAGGCAGATTCGCAGAGCGAACAATGAAAAAACGCTGAATGTGCAGAGAGTCTTTGGAGCCACTCGGAGGTCGAGTGAAAAGCCAGAGAGCTCAATTGACAACAGCATATTGTTGTTGGAGTTGCTTGGAGGTCGAGTGACTCACAGAGGCATGCAAAGGCTGGGAGAAAGAGCTTAGAAAAGCCAGAGCGAGCACCAGAAGCGAGAGCTGAGAACCAGAACCAGAGTCAAAGCTAGGAGCCAGAGCAAGGGCTAGAGCCAGAGCCAAGAGCTAGAGCTAGAAAGCCGAAGAGCTCCAAGAGCCAAGGGATAAGATGGTATTCTGAGCCGAATGTTCCTGTACAAAAAATTGGAGTTAATTGTAGCACTTGTAAAAGAATTGAAGCCATAATCCCAGAGAGCCTAATCGAGTTAATTAGAGCTCAAGGAGACGTAGCCCAAGATATCAGGGTGAACTCCATATTATATTGTTGTCTTATGTGTTTGTTTTTACTGCTGCTTTAACTATTGTTATATGCATTTATATATCCATTTAAGTACCTTCCCATATCAGCACAAACAACAGATTTTAAAGTAAATAATCAGTGGAAAGCAAATACAAGCATACACCTTATTTTCGAGCATTTCTTAATTCCGCATTGGTTAATCATTAAGACTTGGGAAAATTTAAAGCTTTGGAAGTGGGAGAGGTTCTTGTGAGTTAGACAAGAAAACCTAAGAGCCCCATTTTTAGATCAAAGAGCCTTCGAGATCGAATGACAAGTCGAAGACGAAGAAGCCTCTGAAATGTTGGATTTGTGAAGAACCACATACGATGAAGAATTGTCCTTCAAGGCTGAAAGTGGTAGTAGTAGCACAAGACGGTGCGAAGAAGAAGAAAGAAGAAACTTTCGTTGGAGTGACGCAGATTTTGGGAGCTACGGTAGCTACGAAAGCAGTCTCACGACAAGATCCTAAAAGGAATAAGTTGGAATATGTGGAGATGAATATTAGGAAAGGCATTGTTCTCACGGTGGTAGATAGTGGTGCAACTCATAACTTCATGAGTGAAGAAACTTCGAGGAAGCTTGGGTTGAAATTTATACCAGTTCAAGCACAGTTGAAGGCAATGAATTCTCCACCAGATTCAGTGACCAGTGTAGTAGAAAAATTTGATGTGAGCATAGGTGAATGGACTAGGAAATTCGATTTCAAGATTGTGCGGATAGACAACTATGAAGCTATACTGGGTATGGAATTTATGAAATAGTTTGAAGCTATGATAGTACCTCACTTGAAGAAGTTGTACATTTATGACAGACGTGATTATGATCCCATTGGTGTACCTACCATAGGAACTACGACATCCAAGTGTAGTTTGACAACGATGAATGTGGAGGAAGTCAAGCAAGATGAATAAGTCTATAAGAGGTTGTCTTGTACAAAGGAAAAACTTATGGAGCAATCACAGGTGATTAGAGCATTTTCTGATAGTATCTTGGATCTGTTAGCACTTGAAATTTCACCTCAGGCTGAAAAGGCAAACCTCAAAGCTACATCAAACCATTCAGCCTCGTAGCTAGCCCTACGGGGCAGGAGAAGGCTCTCTCCGGTCAATCTCGGTAGATCTTCAATGGGATGAGTTGACCAACACGGTAACACTGATATTAGGCTAGTAAACTGATTTGAAGGTTGATTTGGGGGTTTTTGGTGGCAAATTGAGGAATTGCAATTTAGGGTGCAGGGATTGGACACAGTTTCTGCAGGGGGGTCTTTGGGGCAAGGTAGGAAGCTGTATTGATGTCTTTAGCTGAAAGGGATGATTAAGAAGAAAGACGAGAGGGATAAAGAGAGCAAACAATGGATTTGAATTCTCTTTAGACAGCGGAAAACATAGAAATTAAACAAATTTAAAAGCAGAGCATGGCTAGCATGAATTCTAACTTTATCACTTCATTTGTTTAATATGCAGCAGTATAGAAAGGAAATGAATCACATAAAAAAGCTTACAATAACATGTAGAAACACACCATCAACACCTGAGTCCACAAGAATCCCAAAGATGACTGCAAAACCCTGGTCTTCCTTAGCCAAAAATTGCAGAGATACAAGTGAAATATACAATGATAGCTCCTCCCTCAAGAGTCCAACCATGAAAATGAGCAAAAGAGTGCATAATATAGATGATCTAACCTCTTTCCCCACCTCTAGGGGTTGAGCTCCCCTTTCTAGGAGTTGTTTCAACTACTTCTAAACTGAGCACTAGATAATAGGCAGTCAAAACAACTTTCCTCTATAAGCTAGGAAACCTATCCATACATTAAATATTTACCATTTACATTCAAGAAACTTCTAGAAGAGTTAAAGAAGAGTAAAAGTGTCTTTGAGTCATGATAGTTACATAAAAATCCATCATCTAGAACCCCAAAAAGTCAAACTAGGTGAAAACAGTGATTTTCTGGCCGAACTGGTAAAATCTGGCACAAATTCCTCAACGGGTCGCGCACACTTTCTCAACGGGTCGCGCACTTTGGAGCCCTGTTTGGAGGCCTTCCCGGTGTCAGAATGAGGTGCAGTGTTGGACACCTAATCCTAAAGGGTTAGCGTGGAAGTTGAATGGACAAAGCAGTCCAAGAGACCTTGGGATCTGAATCCCAAGAGTCACCTATTGTACTATAAATGTACATCTTTTGTTAATAAAAATTACACTCACTGATTTATCTTTCCTATTGTGTTTACTATCCATGTGAGTTTAACATGGTATCAGAGCCATGATGAGTGGCCTGTTTTCCCTGAGCAACTGGTCTGAGTTGCCTTGAATAGTGCTGACTAGAGCTGGCCTAGTCTTCTTCTGTAACGCTCCATTCTGCCATCCCTGTGCTGTACCTGCGCCCTGCTCTTCTGAAGCTGCATACAAAATGATGTCAGAGCTGAAACAATAACGTTGCCTGAAACACTGCTGAGTGAAACGCAACGCACGCTTCTTTTCCAGCGCTCCTGACATGCTGTCACTGTCCATATACGCTCCATTTAAAAGCGCTGCTCCACCTGCATTTAATACGCTGCCTCTGGCCTGAATACGCTACCTGACACACCTTTGCTCCCTGGCGCACCAGCGCTGCATACGCTCTCTGCTCTGGTATTTGTCCATATGCCAACGCATTTGCCATTATTATAATGAAGAATGCGTTTTTTATTTCTGCCAAATTCCTGTCATCCTCAATCTTCGAGTGATTCTCGCTCCCTGGCACGTATGAATGTCCGTTCTGCGTTCTTTTGTTTTGGCGCGTTTGAAAACCGGTGTAGGCGTTACAAACTATTGCGGCCCACGACCTGGAATGCTATGATCTGAGAATGCACAACTGTTCGTATGTTGTGATGCATCGTTGTTTTACATATGAGAGTTAAAAACACCGTGAATGCTGTTGACAAGTTTTTGAAGGCCGTATATGCTGTGAATACTGTGTCTTTACTTTCGAACAAGTTGACTATGCCCTTGAAATCTTATGAGTCATATGTTACAATTACAATTTGTATCTATGGGGAACTGAAATGTAAAATCTTAATTGCGGTTACCCTCTTCCTTCTTAAGAGTCTGCATCATTTCAGTGTTCTGTCCAAAGAAAATTTCTGTGCCCAATTCATCTTTACGATTAAATTTGCTATAGAAAAAAAAAAAAAAATCAGCATTCTGCTCTGAGCTATAATGCGATTTGTATCTCTGTGCTGTGGAGAAGGCATATATTTGTATCGCTGCGTTTTTTGTAAAGACTGTGGTGTGAAAACGCTGCGTTTTTTTGAATTGTGGTTACGCTTCGCGTGCTTGTTGTGGCATGGGTCGTGAAGGCTCTTTAAGAATCTTTGAAATGACACCGGTTTGTATTTGAGTTAATGCGTGTATAACAGTGGATATACTGGGTCGGTCCCCTCATTAGAGCTGCGGCCGCTGTTGGATCTACTGTTATCGTATATTTCATCACAATCTCATGCAATACCGAATTATGGATTGCCTTCGCATGGTTCATCCTTGGTCGGTTCACCTGCTGTAGTTCCTCATAACAGAAGCCCTGTCAATGAGAAGCAAGAAAGACGTGGTATTCCGAAGGTGGAAATCGACCTGAGGCGCGCTCGGGCTTCAATAAGGAGAGCGGTTTTGCATGGAGAACAGAAAGGGGCACCCGGAGCCTGTCCATCACTGCTACTTCACGGTAGAATGAAAGCACCAAGATTCTTATCATTCATTTCTTGTAATTTCCTTTGTTGAGGAGACCCGTGTTCTGTCGGTGGGTTTGAGCTTTGTTGATATAACAGATGCAGTTGGTTTTGATCCGAATGCTTCCACATTGGCACGCCCGGTGGGACACGAACCCACAATCGCCAAAAATAATTTAAAGATTTATACGAGTTTGTATTACAGAGATTTGCTATGATGTATGAATTGCGTCTTCCTGTCTCTGCTGCTGGTTAGAGGTGATTGCATGATAATCATTGGGCGCCTCTTTGGATTGAAATGGGTTTAAGAATTTTCTTTAAAGTGTTTTGACAAAGACGCGCTTGGAGCCTGCTTGCACCTGCATTGCAAATAGTGTACTTATTTTGACTTTGGCGCCAGATCGGAAGGGTTTCTTTTTCCTTTAAAATAGCTTGGAAGCTACACACGGTCTTGTCCCCTTGGAACTCACTGAGGAGTCAAAGGGCAGCTTCCCTGTATGCGCCTTTCTTCTTGGTATCAATGTATGGTGACTTATCCCGTATTCTACTTAGAAGAGTTTGAGATAGCCGCTCAATTGGCTTAGTAAACTTCAGTGCCTGGTAATTTACACGGCAGCGGAGTTTCTGAATTGAATCAGGAAGGTCATTATTTGCAAGACGGGCATCAGTATGTGTAAAATACAACACCTTATGTTGTTTCAGCAGAGGAAGCATCTAAAAATCGGCTGTCTGAGCATTGACACTGTTTTGATCTTGAAACGCCGGAATCTACTTTAGTCAAATAGAAAGCGCCAGGCCGCAGCAAACTGAGCCGAGAAGTTGAAGTAGCTGCATATTCTTTGTGCATTAATGATGGTGGCTTCTCACATGTGCGTTTATGAATCTTAACACCTTATGCTTGGTTATATTTCTCCTCCAGGTCTGAATACCTTGACTGTTCAATTTCCACGTATGTTCAGCAATGGAGGCTTGACCCGTCCTTGCTGCTCTTCTTCGTGCCCTCTGAGATTTACACATGGAGCCTCACGCTCCCATGCATGCACATCTCGGCGGCTCAAACACTGCGCAGTGAACTCTGAATCAGCAATCAACTCCGTGTGTCAATCGAGATTCGGACTGCCTGGAATCACACAGAGTTAACACTGATAGATGATTTGTAAGTCAAATTTTTTATGACTTGGCACATGCTCAAGCAGATTTTAAGAGCAGTATTGAAGCCACCTCGAAGCAGATTTGGTGTTGTCCATGGAACAATTTGAAACAACCTCTGAGTGAAGTGATTCGTGGAGAAGTGATCAGCATTGTGAAGTAAATTTGAAGCATTTTTGAAGACATTTTTGGAAGTCATTTTTTTGCAGTTTCTTGTAGAGATTTTGGAGCAGTTTCTTGTAGAGATTTTGCATGATTTCCATAGCAGCTAGATGCTCTGAAGTTTGAAGTTGAGGACAACGCTCATCTTCACATTTATATATTTTTTTGCATTGGTGATGTTATGCTCCAGTTCATTCTTGAAACGAACTGTGGACTGTTGATTTACCATGTGCCCAATTGTACCAATGTTTATTGTAGCTTGACGAGAAATGTTTATTGTAGTTTAACTTGGTAACATCCAGCTTACTCAGGTCCTGCTCCATCAACCATTTTCGCGACATTGTTGCCACTTGATAAGCCCTTACAATATCTTGTAGTAAGAGTACAATATTATTTTTATGTTGCTGTTGCCTCAGTTGTGTTTTTTAAGTGACATTGAAGAAAAATGGCCAGACTTGAAGATGCATTAAAGTTATTGAATATCCTAATTCATTCCATTGTTGATGAGATGGTCAAAGTTAACAAAGAAACTCTCTTTGACATCCAAACCTCTCTGCAAACTGCACATGAGAATATTGAGTTTTTGCAACTTGAAACAAAGCTACAGCAGGAAGAATTACACCAGTGGAGTCATCATTCTAAACCTGTTTCTGTTCAGAACAATGAAGCAGACTCCCATAAATAGCAAGTCAATAATGTTACAGTTCATTCAGATAAAGCAACAAAGTTACATGCAGATGCAGAGGTTCAGTCTGCACTTCCCAAGCCCATCATCAGACCTTGGGAACAGCTTGTCCACAACAAGCACAAAACTGGTCTTGGATATGACAAGGACTTGTCCTTTCATATTCCAGACTATGCCAAGCCCATTCAGTTTCAGAGTGTTGGATTTATTTATGACAGTTCACCTGCTCCTCATGACAGATCAGCTTCAGCTGTTCCAGATTCTGCTCCTCTTCCACAGCAACAACAACAACAAAAACAACAGATCGTGAAATGCCAACACTGTGATCGAGTTGGCCATCTGAAAGATCACTGTTTTGATCTTCATCCATGTGAGCACTGTCATAAAACCAGCCATTCTTCAAACAGATGCTTCAGAAACAAACGTCTTGCAAGAACAAAGATTCATCTTGGATGGATCGCTTCTTGGCAATGGGCATCAAAAGCCAAGAAGATATTCCAAACGCATGTTAGAACTTGTTCTAGAGTATTGAACAGTCTTGCAGTTGAGTTTTCTCCATCTTCTCACCTTGTACCTGACAGGGGGGGAAATGATGGTCATCTACAAGCTTCAAAGCCACATCAAGCGAGCCTGAGCCACAACCTGCCACACCAGTTCCAGAGTTGCAGCCAGAGACAAAGATGCCCGTGAACACAGATTGAGAACACTTCCTCTAGCAGAAGACACCAGCTTCTTGCCAGATTTGGAAGAGTTCCAGGAATTGCATTAAGCATTCCAGAGTTGTTGGTCATCCTTAAACCATCACAGATTAAGAACACTTCCTCTAGCAGAAGACTCCAGCTTCTTGCCAGTTTTGGAAGAGTTCCGGGAACTGCACTAAGCGTTCCAGTGTTGGTGGTCATCCTTAAACCACCGCCCTTTTTTTACCAACATTTCATAGAGCACATTCAGTCTAGTGCTGCCATGCATTTTTGCACATTTTGTATTACAGCTCTCTTCTTGGACTCATACATAACCCTTCAGATTAAGGGGGGGAATGTTGGACACCTAATCCTAAAGGGTTAGCGTGGAAGTTGAATGGACAAAGCAGTCCAAGAGACCTTGGGATCTGAATCCCAAGAGTCACCTATTGTACTATAAATGTACATCTTTTGTTAATAAAAATTACACTCACTGATTTCTCTTTCCTATTGTGTTTGGAGGCCTTCCCAGTGTCAGAATGAGGTGCAGGATAGCTCATTGGAAAGGTATCTGAGTCTACTTTCCAAATCAACTAGAATTTTTGGATTTGGAGGTCATTTGCCTAGTCAAAAGTCAATTCTCCCAAGACTACTTCTGCAGCTCAAAAAAGGGGCAGAAAGTCAAAATTTGGCTGTATTTTGACCTTTTGGAGGCCCAAAACTCCATAAAAACTCAAGTCCATCCATAGGCATGTGTAACTTTGCATGAAAAATCCAAAAATGTTGAGTTTTTGCAAAACGGAGCTACGAAGACAAAGGGTCTCACCGGGGGTGAGACCCGTTGAGAAGCCAAAACCTGTAAATTTCCCAAAAATACCAAAATTACCCAAAATTCTCCAAAATTTTTGGGATTTGTGCTGTAGATGATGCTAGTGAGTGCCATGATCCTTGAGGGATGCCTCAGCCAAGATACGGAGTGGATTTGACCTTTTTCTCCGTTTTAGTGCCTCGGTCAACCTCCTTTGGAACATTTTCATTTTTGCCTTGCAAACATGCATCCTCGCCCAATAGTGATTCTTCATGTTCCTTAGAAGATTTTTCTCTTGGTTGGCCTTAGCCAACAGCCTCTCCAAGTGAGCATTCTCCTGAATGAGCAATGACTCCCGGTCAGCAGGCAATGGATCACCGGGCCTCCTTCTTTTCAAGATTCGGTCTCCTCGAATCCTCCATAGCTCATCAAGGACTTTCTCATATCTCCCCAACATTTGGAATCCCTGTAGCCTGTGCAATCACCTCGGGTGTCAAAGTGAAATCCACCCCGGCAAGGTTGACATGTCCTTCATGCAAGTGCAAGACAAAGAACTCATAACAGGACATGTACTGAAAGCAAGAAACTGCCAAAGGACAAGCTTGTAGACCTGCCAAAGAAGTAGGCTCCTCTCTCCTGTGATGGCCACCTTTTCCACCTCTATGTGGCCTCCTCTGTACCTGAATCTCTGAAGATGATGAATGGTCATCACTCTGCTCATATGTTTCAGTGTCTGACATGTTTGAGGAGCCATTTAAAATTTCATCCACTTGCCCAATTCAACTTTTGCACACGAGAGCCATCAATCATGACAAACCACCAACTGAAGCGTAGAAGGCCTACCTCAAACAAATTTGATGATTTGGAGGAAGATTGAGCAAGTCTGTGGTCACTTGGCAGCTCACTGGCAAGTTTTTGTGGAGAAATCCTCAACGGGTCGCGCCCCTCCCAACGGGTCGCGCACGTTGATTTTTTACATTGCAGGAGGGCTCTCAACGGGTCGCGCACCTCCCAACGGGTCGCGCTTTTTCAGGAGGATTTTGGAGGCCTTCCCGGTGTCGGAATCGGGTACAGGATGGCTCGTTGGAAAGGTATTTGAGTCTACTTTCCAACTCAAGTGGAATTTTTCAATTTGGAGTTGATTTGACCTGTCAAAAATCAAATCGCCCAAGACTGGTCAAAAAGTTCCAAATGAGGCTGCCTGAAAGAAGAGTGTTGTTGCAGTCAACTTTTGAATGCCTTCCTCAACCCCAAATTGAGCTCATGATAGCTAATTGGAAAGATATTTGTGTCTAGTTATCATTTTACCCATCAAGAAAATCATTTGGCCAACCAAGATAGGATAAAACTTGATTTTCCCAAGGTCACTTCAGAGGTGTCTTTGATTCTCCTGAGGCAACGGTATTCTTGACATTTCTCTCAAAAAATGGCACCTGTGAAAAAAGTGAAGGAGGTTTTTCTTCCTTGGCATGTTTTGGACAAAAACCTCTCTCCGTTTCCAAAAATTCATCTTTTATTGCTCTGAAACATCATTTGAGTGAAACTTGTCCCGATGTGTGGAACAAGGAATTTTGTCGAAATGAAGCGAAATGAAGGGGATAGGGGGCTTCTAAATTCTTGGGGAAATTTGTGGGAGTGGGGAGGGATGTTAGGAAGCAAGGGAAAGTGGAATCTCAGTGATTGAGTGAGGGGAAGGGGTCCAAAAGGGAAAAACACAGGCCCAACCTAGAAAATTGCCATGTTGTAGCTAGAAACTAGGGTTTGTGGAAAAATGAGAATTTGGCGGATCTAAGGGATGGGAAGTGTTTTATAAGGTAATTTAAGGATAGGGGAAGGTGTATGAACATCAGGATATGAGTTTTGCTGATTATTTAGCCGCCCAAGAGAAATTGCCTTCAAAACCCTAGGAGAGGGAAATGACCTTGCCTAGGCAGAACTGAAGCATGAATAAGTTGTAAAAAGACTCATTAGACACTGACATGATAATGAAAACCCTCTGAATGATTATAGGCTCAGCTGAATGATGACATGGACTGACATTTGGGCAAAGCCTAGACCTAATGCCTAGTGACCAAATTTTGCTTGAAGACTCACTGAAATGACAAAATTTGACCTTGACACTCTGAGACCACTTTGTAAGAGCACATTTGATCATTGGAGGAAGGCTGGAAAGACTGACACTAACAGGATCTATCAAGCAAACTAGAGATAGTGGAAGGAGTTGGAGATGATAGACCCAAGATTTAGACGGAGAGTCGAGAAGCATACATGTAGAGATTGGAGGAGGAAGATCTAGACAGGTGGATTGAGCCTGTTGATCTAGATTGTCATTGATGTCGATATGGAAATATTATGGATAGTAAATAATGATGTGAAGCCAAGCAGAGTAGATCCATGAAGCAACAAGAGCAGGAAGAGATCATCGGAAGCCATCAAAGAAAAGCTATCGGAAGAAGAGATATCAGAGTAGTGTATTGGAAGTCATAGGAAACCACAGGAGTGATGAGCCAAGACAATGCAGATCTATCACATATGCCAAGAGTAAGAGCCATATCAGAGGAAGTAATAAACCATGGGAACCCCATCGACAATATATAATATCAACAGTTAACATATCAGCATATATAATATTGGTGGGCTCTATTACATGCCACCGGACAAAACCCCTGATTGTGATTTGAGTTGCAGACCCGACTTTCCAATAGAACAAGCTCTAATTTAACACCGTGTCCACCACTATCAGAAGTTACGTATCACAATTCATAAATGTCACCACCAAAAACTAGTGATTGCGATACAATTATGGACCCGCTACAACATTGTAATACAACTCAAAGAAATATCGCATCCGTCGCATCAGAAGTTTCATATCACAAGTCTTAAAGAGTTGTCACCATGTAAAACTCCCCGATTGTGATATTACTACAGACCTGAAATAGGTTATGGTAACAACCCTATACAATATTTCATCCGTCGCATAATCGAAAAGCCATAAGGTTTATTATGTATCACTGCCCCAAATCTGTTGATTGCGATATGTATTGCGGATCCAATGGTTCCATTACAATACACCCTAATGAAATATCGCATCCGCGTATCAGAATTTTCATATCACAAGGCTTAGAGGGATGTAACGTTAAAATGTCGATTGCGATATAATATGCAGACCCAAATCCTCCATTAAAATACATCTTTATGTAGTATTGCCTCTGGGTATCGGAAGTTACACAAATCATAAAGGGTTGTCACCTCGGACCGTCGATTGCAATAAACCCCTGAACCGTCGATTGCGATAGTAGTTGTGGACCCGACAAATCTATTGATGATGGTTTAATATTATATCATGTCTGTTTCATCGGTAGTATGAATAACGACCATGTTACATCGGTGATGTTAAGAGTTGCGATTGCGGGATTTTAGATAATTGCGATTGCGATTAATAATGTGGCATGTGGGACCTCCATGTGGGCCTTGTTAATATTAAAAAGGGCCTCTCTGATATATTGTGTAGTAAGAGACCTATGAAAAGTTTCGATTGCGATTAGAGGTGACGTGGCATATGGGGACCGCTAGACTTATATTATAGTATGGGTATAGCCTCTCCTATAGTGCGATTTCTGTAAAAAAGAGAAGGTTAAGTTATAATTGATTGAGTATTAACAAAAGGCCCTCCGAAATATTTTAATATACCACCTCATGCACAAGTCAGCCTGTCCAATAATGAATGGGTCATTTCGTTTATTGGCAAAACTCATATATATATATATATATATATATATATAAGTTGGAACGATTCAATTGAGGTAGGTGATTTAGGCATCAATTACAAAGAGAAGTAACAGTTCACAACTCGTGAACTTAAAGGAACAGAGGAAACCGAAGATCAAGCAAGAAGGAAGAAAGTCGAAGGTCCAGCAAGAAAGAAGCCAAAGGACGAGAAATTTTGTTGATTGGGTTAATCTTTGAAAGGCTCGGACTTGTGATCAATTAATCAAGTACATAAAGTTCTGCAAAGGGAAAATAAAGTTTCATCTGTCATCGTTTCAAGGGAGCAGTAAACAGCACCAGCATTGAAGCGTTTGTAAGTTTGTCTCTTGGAATTAAGATATCATGACAGTAAGAAAAATGAGAAGCAGCGACTCCTGAAACAGTTACCACAACAGTAAAGAACAGAGGGTTGAAAACAAAGAATTATCTTTGTGCAAACATTGAGGGCTTAACACAACCTATCAAAGATATCCTGTTGAAAAGCATCAACATATCTTGGAGACATTGTTGGAAATCATGATGGCTATTTAAAATCATCATGAGGTAACTTCTACAGACTTTGTTTGGGCAATATGAAGAGTTGCGAAGACTCCTTCATATGAAGACAGGTTGTCATGAATAAAGAAATGAAGCTGTAGGTTGACAAAATTCAATGAAGAATATTTTTGGAGCAGAGAATTACTATCAAACATATCTAGACAAAATATAGCAGTGGGTTGGAGCCTAGAGGGTTGGTGCCCTGAAGGTTGGAGCCTTGAATAAACAAGATAGGTGCCTTGAAAGATAAGGTCAGAGCCCTTGGGGTTGGTGCCTCAGAATTGGAAGGATTGGTGTCCTTGGAGTTGGTGCTCCTAAATACAAGGTTGGTGCCTTGACAAGATAGGGTCGAATCCCTTTGGGTTGGTGCCTCAAAATTCGAAGGATTAGTGTCCTTGGAGTTGGCGCTCCTAAATCCAAGGTTGGTGCCTTTACAAGACAGGGTTGGTGCCCTATTGTTCATTTTGTGTTCTAAATATAATTGATTTAACTGGTAAAAATAACAATTGAAAAGAAACACTGATTCACCCCCCCTCTCAGTATTTCCTACAATTGGTATCAAAGCCAGTGCCTTCACTCAAAGCCTAACAGCTTGAAGGTTGATCAATTAGAAAACAAATGGAAAGGTCAGGGAAGAAAGTCTCCAATCCTCCTAAAGATGTGTCTCCCTCAACCATCGAAGTTGAAATAAATCAATTTGTAAAAGCTCCATGGTTCAATGGAAACTTTGATATATGGGAAGCAAGAATGATGAATTTATTAAAGACTCAAGGCATTGAAATTTAGAAATCAATGATTTTTGATATCATGATGGATGGAGAATCCAAGAAGTACAATGCAAAGGAAATAAAGGCAATCTTGAATGGGCTACCAGATTCTATAAAGAACAATTTAGGAAAATGATCCTCAGTAAAGGGTATATGGGACAAACTTCATGACCTTCACTCAAAAGGAGCATTGACCATGATCACTAGTCAAGAAGATGATGGAAACCAAGAAGGAAATCCAGAACCCATCATAGAAGCTGAAAATGAGAATGATGACATCAAGGCTAAGGAAGACCTAGAAGATGAAGAGAATGAAAAAGATTTTGAAGAAGATCTCCTCACTAAACTTATGGCTGCCATGGAAGCGATTATTAGTTTGAAAAAGGAAAACGAGGAACTTAAGAAGAAAGCCATAGCTGGTGACCAAGACCAAACAAGGAAGAAAGTTGACCTTGTCAAGCTTCAAGTACAAGAAAGGGATGAAGATCTTGCCAAGCTTAAGAAGGAATTTCATCAAACCAAAAGAAAACATCATGAAGAAGTCATATCCATGACAAATCAATTTGATAAAGCAAAGAAATGGGAAGATAACTTGTTAAGCCACCTTGAACAAAGGCACAAGAGCTTGAACAAACTTGAAGCAGATATTGGTAAATACAAGGAAGAGGTCTCCTCCCTTAGATCACAACTAGAAGAAGCAAGGAAACAAGAACAAGGAATTGAGAAGAAAATGGAAGCATTGGTAATCATAGAAGGGCAGGTTGATGAAGCAGAAAAGGAGAAAAACACCATGATATGCCAACTAAAAGCAAAGGATGAATAAATATTCAAACTAAAATCTGACCTCAACCTTCTTAACGCCGAAACATGTAAAGCTACAAGGATCATGGAAGAAATGGAGAGCAGTATAGCTAAGGAAAATGAAGAAATCTTTAGAATGAAATCAGATATCATCTCCCTTAAAACTGAAGCAAATGAAGCAAAACGTATCAAGGAAGAGTTTGAGAAACAACTTTCTAAGAAGAATAATGATTTCGAAAGATTGGAAGAAGAGAATGTCTCCCTCAGAAAAAAGGTTGAAGGGATGGAAAAATTATTGAAAAGCTCTCAATCCTTGGATGACATGCTTGACCATCAAAGATCCCCATTTGATAAATCAAGTCTTGGCTATGAAGGAGAATCCTCAAGCAAGAATGATAATGCTTCAAACAAAAAGGATGTGAGGAATCTAGAAAAAAATATTAATGCTCCTAGTTCCAGCAAAGGCAAGGATAAGAGTCAAGGCAACGGTGAAGGAAGTCCCGTTCCAAGAAGAAATGTACATGATATCAAGAATGCAAGAAGAAATGGTTATAATCAAAGGATATTAAGGCAGAAAGACTTCATAAGTACATCAAGGAAACCTTCTTCTCCTAGGTACCAAAGTATATTTCTTGGATATTGTTATTCTTGTACAAACTTTGGACACATGGAAAAAGATTGTAGGGCTTATCACAAAGATAGAACCATGCCAGAGAATAAAGTTACACTAGTACGGAGAATAAAGAAAATACAATTTGAAAATCTCTTGAACTCTCCAGCCAACAACACATGTTGTTGACTTGATGAAGATATCCTTGATATTTCGAGTGTTTGATGATGGAATTCTGCCAAAAAAAGACCATGCATACAGTTAGGGGTAGTATGTGATTCTTGATCATTATTGCAGAAGTTATCCATGAAAGGGTCCTTATGAAATCCATGATGAGCTATATAACAATAATTCTTCGATAAAGATCATTTCTCAGGAGCACTACATTGAAGAACATGATCTTTTATGTTGATCAGTGGTCGTCATTGATGTCAACCCAAGCAGCACTAGGGGCTACCCCGATCTTGCATGGGAATTTTGACTTGAAAACTTACTCTATTTTGAGTCAAGGATATTCTAGATGGATTCTACTCGTTGAGATGTTTCTATTGATATATGGCATGCCAAGTAATTCTTCATGGTTTGAGAGATATTCATGTTTGAAGTTAGTAACCCTAGTTAGTGGGCTAAAACCCTATGGGGTTGTGGCATGGCACTCATAATTGGTTGTGGTCATTGAATAATCAATAATTAATAAAAAAAAATTCTCCTAAAATCCCTCCAACGTTCACTTGTTGAGGACCCTCTCAACTCAAGACATTCATATAGATAATGACCCTCATATCCTTCTCTAGTAGGGATTTTGTGGCTTCAAATAGGTCATCGTGGAATTTTCCCTATAACCTTTTTTCTACGAATATTCAGAAGTTGAAATTAAAACCCATTTGATTCGAACTCTTGATAAATGTTGTGCCCAAATTTTAGATCTTGGTGCGCTATATTTTAGGAGATATGATATGAGGAAGTTAGGGTTTTTGCAAGATCTTGAATTCCATGTCAAACAGGTGACGTTGAGAAAATCGTCATAACTTTCTCTCTAAGAATTGGATTCAAATTTTGTAAATAGTAACATAAATAGGCCAGACTGTAGTTTGTTGAGTAGCATTTTTAGGGCCGAAGGTCGTAACAGTGACACATGGCACTTCGTACAAGTTCTCTCTACTGAACTACTCTATAATCAGGTCATCGTGGGATATTGGACATAACTCTTTCTTGAAGACTCCAATCTTGATCAGACCTGTGGGGTTGGAAAGAGGACTCAGAGGGTTACCATAGAAGGAAATTTCAAACCCTGGAGATTCAAAATTACATAGATACAACAGATTCAATATCAAGCTCCTAGAAGGAAAGAAAAAGCATGCATTCAAGGATCACTGCAGTAAGGACTACACATCAACAGTCAAGGGTAAGTATTCTACAACAAGTTATGTATGATTAGTGTTTACATTTGAAATATGAGTGTCATCTCTGACATATGATTTTGTAGGACAACGTAAGTACATACAGGGTCTCGATTATATCTTTATGTCTCTATATATCGCAGTTAGTTTGATACCACATTTCGGATGTCCTATTCTTGATACTACACATTTGATGCTACATATTCTTGATGCTACACCAAGTCTGCTAAATATATTGATGTTGTAAGTTCATGTTACTTGTCTTGTCATATTTGATAGAATGGTCTCAGTTGTTGTATCTAGAACTTGGTCC
This sequence comes from Pinus tabuliformis, assembly GCA_031772625.1. Classification (NCBI taxonomy): domain Eukaryota; kingdom Viridiplantae; phylum Streptophyta; class Pinopsida; order Pinales; family Pinaceae; genus Pinus; species Pinus tabuliformis. The sequence goes on from CM062819.1 coordinate 871,262,197, forward strand.
ATCACAAGTCTAGGGTTTTTCATAAGTTTTTATTCTATATATCTTTAGGTGAGTTTTGGATATAGTCTTGCATAGATTCCAGGCCTATATCAAGAGTGAGAGTCTTTGTCTACTGCTGCAACAAGTCAACAAAAAAAGTGACAAGCACACTTTAGGTACACATCGTAATTTTAATTTGTATTTATTCATTATTATGCACTTACATGTGTTTTGTAGGCAGAGGTAAGTTGAAGGATATTTTGTTTTGTTTTGGGATTGGTTTTGCCAGGCAAATTTTGCATGCAGGTAGAAGAAGATTCAAGTACAGCTTCAAGCAAGAATTCAAGAGAAGAAATATCAAATAAAAGGAAGCATTGCAGTGGGACATCCTTTGAATACATGAAATCCTTCTATATATTGTGAAGAAGTGTCAAGGCCAAGAGTCATCATTACAAAATTTGTAAAAGATTCATTTGTAAAAGTGTCATCATTGGAAGAGTCATTATTGTAAAAGAGTCAATCTGACTAGAGTCGAAAAGGCATTATTGGGAGGTATAGGAGTCTATGTTGGGATGATATCATGGTTAGGTTGCAGGTCATAGGGTGATTGGGTGTTCATTCAAAATCATTGTAAATAATATTGTATCATGGATCATTGTCCTTGGTACGGGAATCCACACTCTTGTCTCATTCCAGTCATTATAGGGTGGAAGGGAGGTGCTAGGCTGGTGCATGAAGTCGCCTACAGGTTGGAGCCTGTGAACACTTCAGGGTGATAGGTTGGTCTAGGATGTTGGGGCATCCATTCAGTTGACTACTGAAGAAACTAGGGCGTTGGGGCATCCTTCTAGTGGGAGCTGGAGAAGAATGCTTTTCTAGAATTCTAGGAAGTTTTTGCTTTCATTTCAGTTGGGGTTGAATATTAAATAATTTATTAGAAAAGCGTTCGGTGTTTTTTGACCTGGAGGGGGTTTTCCACCTAAACATATTGTGTCTACTGTGTTATTTTATTTACTTTTATTACTGCATAAACATTAATAATAATTGAAGATTAATTAATGCTCTGAAAAGATTTAAAAGTGTTAATTGCTAAGGAATACTAATTCACCCCCCCCCCCACCTTCAGTATTTCCAACAATCGGTATCAGAGCTTAGTTCCTTCAGTAAAATCTTAACTGATGGAAATCAATTTTCATATCATAGAGATGGGAAAGTCAAAGAAGCAAGTTACAAGGATTTCAAAGGAAGGTACAGGTACAACAAAATCGGAAGAAAGTGAGTATTGTGTACCAACCCCTAATTTTGATGTAGATAATTACTAGATATGGGAATCCAGGATGGAATTACATTTGCAGGCACATGGAGTATGGGAATAAATTGTTTCTGGAGACACATCTACCGATGAAGCTAAAAGGTACAATTCAAAGGCCATGAATGTAATTTTGAATGTTTTTACAAATTCTGTGAAAACAAAAGTTGGTCAATGTTCAACAGCTAAAGCTCTTTGGGAAAAGATTCATAATCTCTATTCAACAAAGAAATCAAGTCAAGATGATATTAAAAATTCGGATCCTTATTATTATGATGAAGAAATGGGAGAAATGAGTAAAACAGAGTTTCAAAATCAAGTGATCAAGGTGATAAAGGAACTCAAAAGTCAAAAGGAAAAGACAAGACTTTTGGAAGCATAATTGAAGACAGCAAAAGAACTCATCAAAGAAAATGAAGAGTCTGATAAGATGATTAGTAGCCTTAGAACTCAATTGAAAGAAATCAAGAATACAATGACAAGAGACCTCAAGAGAGAAGTCCAACAGAAGCAACAAGAACTCGACACAATGTTTGTAGAGATTAGCAGGATCACACAACAGATGCAGGAAGAAGGAATTGAAAGGAATGAATCTGATCAAAGATACATATCCGTTGTTTACCAAAACCAAAAGTAATTAGAAACATCTTCAGTAGAAATAAGCAGCCTTAGGATTGAAAATGAGAAGTAGAAGGAACAGATACAAGTCCTCAACAGAGAAGTAGAGAAGACCACTCTTCTCAAGCTACAAGTTGAGGAGGTAGAAAAAAGAAGGAAGATCTTGAAAAGATGGTTTCAAGAAGATATTGCTCAAAATAAATAAGAACTTGATGCAACTCGTGATGAGATCAACAAAATCAAGGGATCGAAAAAAGAACGCATACAAGATAAGACAGATGAAGAAGAAAAAATGAAGGTGATTGAAGATGGTAAAGCTCTAGTTGATGAAGGTACAAGCTCCACATCTTTGCATGATGATTCTAAGAAGGAAGTTGATCAAAGTGAAAAGCCAAAGAAGAATGTTGCAACTCCAAAGAAAAAGACCAAAGGAATCAAGAATAAAGGACCACAACAAACTTCAACACTGCCTCCAAAGAAGAATGAAAAATCTTCCAGGTATGTTCATTTATTTAATGGTTATTGTTTTTCATGCGCTAACTATGCACATATGGCCAAGGATTGTAAAGTTATTGACAGGTACAACTATGAAGGACCATCGCATCCGAATGAACCATTCAGGTACGCACATTTATTTAATGGTTATTGATTTTTATTTGCTAACTATGGACATATGGCTAGGGACTATGATGATTTTGATAGGTACAATAATTATTTGCAAAACCTTAGAAGCAAATTTTCAGGATCACGAGACAGATTCCACGATGATTTTGTCAGAAGAGAATATGTGCTAGATGAGCCAAACATTGAATTTTTCAAATTCCATAACTATGGCCATAGTGCTCGTAGTCGCATATATCAGATGGAATCACCTATGGACAACATTGAATGCTTCAAGTGTCATAACTATGGGCACATGGCTTGAGATTGCAGGAATAAGAAGGTCTGGAAAAGGAAATAGGTACAGGAAGACAAAGCAGATAACAAGGTTTCAATAGTTATGCTTTCAAGATTTGTAAAAGCAAAAGGTCATGAGGAATTAGCAGTTGCTTTAGATAATGACTCAAGTCAAGTTGGCCCGTTAAGTGACTCACTATTTTGAACAATCTAGTTTGTTCACTCCTTAATGTTTGTAGAGGAGGAGCCTATGTAACAGTATATGGCACAAGTCTATGATTGAAAAACAAGTAGTTTGAAGAAGATGGTAGTTTGATTACATGTTCATGAGGAGAAGAGTAGTTGAAGTATTATATATTCAAGAAAGGAAGCATTGACAAGCAATCTCTATGTGAAAGTGGATCAAGAAAATCTAACGATTATCGAGATATCTCAGCAGGATAAAGGAATATTCATATATCAAATCAAGTACATCAAGGAAATGCTCAATAAACTCAAGATGGAAGATTGTAAGCCTATCCTTACCCCCATGGTAGTAGGTTACAAGAAGATTCGTCAATGGATGTGGACCAAAGGTTGTATAGATCCATGATTGATAGTCTCCTATATGTGACAGTCTCCCTACCAGATGTGATGTAGGTAGTTGGTCAAGTAGCATGTTTCCAAGCAACACCAAAATAATGTCATGTTATTAACATCAAAAGAATTCTTCGATACCTTAAGGGTACAACAACATATGGTCTATGGTATCCCAAAGGAAATGATCTAGTTATCCAAGCTTATATAGATGCAGATTGGGCAGGAAGTGTTGATGATCTTAAGAGTACCAGTGGAGCAACATTCTTCATAGGTGGTTTCCTTGTCTCATGGTTAAGTAAAAATCAGTCTTCAATCTTGTTATCCACAGCGGAAGTAGAATACATCGCAGCAACAACTTGTTGTAATCAAGTTCTCTAGATGAAGCAAACCTTGCAAGATATTCAAGTTAAGTTTGATAAGCCTATTCCCATATTTTATGATAATAACACCAGTGCCATCAGTATCTCCAAAAATCATGTGATGCATTCCAAAACAAATCACATTCTAATCAAATATAATTTCGTTAGATAGAAGGTCACTGAAAAGAATATCAAGCTTGAATATGTTGGCACAAAGGAACAAATTTGTAACATCTTTACCAAACCATTACCTCGTGAAGCAATTGAGTATCTTCGCCAAAAGCTTGGGATTCTCCCAAGTTTTCATTAGACTCTTTCTCTTATCTACTCGAGTAGAAAGGGGGAGTGGAGGTGTGTACAAGTCCGCAGGATGGTTGTTTTTCAAGGGGAGTTACCCTTTGCCATTGATGACAAAGGGGGAGAGAAGGAAATAGGAAGAGTTTTCATGATCGCAGGGGGAGTACTTGTGTTTTCATCAATGCCAAAGGAGGAGATTGTTGATCAGTGGTTGTCATTGATGTCAACCCAAGCAGCACTAAGGGCTACCCTGATCTTGTATGGGAATTTTGACTTGACAACTTACTCTATTCTAAGTCAAGGATCTTCTAGATGGATTCTACTCGTCAAGACGTTTCTGTTGATAAATGGCACGCCAAGTAATTCTTCATTGTTTGATAAATATTCATGTTTGAAGTTAGTAACCCCAGTTAGTGGGATAAAACCCTATGGGGTTGTGGCATGGCACTCATAATTGGTTGTGGTCCTTGAATAGTCAATAATTAATAATAAAAAGAATTATCCTAAAATCCCTCCAATGTTCACTTGTTGAGGACCCTCTCAACTCAAGACATTCATATAAATAATGACCTTCATATCCTCCTCTAGTAGGGATTTTGTGGCTTCAAACAGGTCATCGTGGAATTATCCCTATAAATTTTTTTATGCGAAGATTCAGAAGCTGAAATTAAAACCCATTTGTGCCGAAATATCGATAAATGTCGTGACCAAATTTCAGATCTTGGTGCACTATATTTTTGGAGATATGATCTGAGGAAGTTAGGGTTTTTGCAGGCTCTTGAATTCAATGTCAAACAGGTGACGTTGGGAAAATTGTCATAACTTTATCTCTGAGAATTGGATTCAAATTTCGTAAATAGTAACAGAAAGAGGACAGACTGTAGTTTGTTGAGTTGCATTTTTAGGGCTGAAGGTCGTAATAGTGACACATGGAACTTCGTACAAGTTCGCTCTAGTGAACCAGTCTATAATCAAGTCATTGTGGGATATTGGACATAACTCTTTCTTGAAGAATCCAACCTTGATCATACCTATGGATTTGGAAAGTGGACTCAGAGGGATACCATAAAACGAAATTTCAGACCCTGGAGATTCGAAATTACATAGATACAACAGATTCAATATCGAGATCCTAGAAGGCAAGAAAATGCATGCATTCAAGGATCACTGCAGTAAGGACCACACATCAATAGTCAAGTGTAAGTATCCTACAGCAAGGTATGTATGATTAGTGTTTACATTTGAAATATGAGTATCATTTTGACATATGTTTTTGCAGGAAAATGTAAGTACATACAGGGTCTCGGTTATATCTCTATGTCCCTATATGTCATAGTTCGTTTGATACCACATTTCGAATGTCCTATTATTGATACTACACATTTGATGCTACATATTATTGATGCTACACCAAGTCTGCTAAATCTATATGATGTTGTAAGTTCATTTTACTTGTCTTGTCATAGTTGATAGAACAGTATCTGTTGTTGTACTTAGAACTTGGTCCATCACAAGTCTAGGGTCTATCATAAGTTTTTATTGTATATATATTTAGGTGAGTTTTGGACATAGTCTTGCATAGAGTCCAGCCCTATATCAAGAATGGGAGTCTTTGTCTACTGCTGCAACAAGTTTGTAGAGAGAGGTAAGTTGAAGGGTATTTTGTTTTGTTTTGGTATTGGTTTCACCGGGAAAATTTTGCATGCAGGTAGAAGAAGATTCAAGGACAACTTCAAGCAAGAATTCAAGAGCAGAAGTATCAAATCAAAGGAAGCATTGCAGCGGGACATCCTTTGAATACATGAAAACCATTCATATATTGTGAAGAAGTGTCAAGGCCAAGAGTCATCATTGTAAAGTTGTAAAAGAGTCATCTGTAAAAGTGTCATCATTGGAAGAGTTATTATTGTAAAAAAGTCAATATGCCTAGAGTCGAAAAGGCATTATTGGAGGTATAGGAGTGTCTGTTGGGATGATGTCATGGTTGGGTTGCAGGTCATAGTGTGATTGGGCGTTTAGTCAAAATCATTGTAAATAATATTTTATTGTGGATCGTTGTTCCTGGTACGGGAATCCACATTATTGTCTCATTTCAGTCATTATAGGGTGGCAGGGAGGTGTTAGGTTGGTGCATGAAGTTGCCTATAGGTTGGAGCCTGTGAGTACTTCAGGGTGGTAGGTTGGTATAGGATGTTGGGACATCCATTCAGTTGACTACTAAAGAAACCAGGACATTGGGGAATCCTTCCAGTGGGAGCTGGAGAAGAATGATTTCTAGAATTCTTGGAAGTTGCTTCTTTCATTTCAGTTGGGGCTGAAGATTAAAGAATTTATTACAAAAGTGTTCGGTGGTTTTTGTCCGAGAGGGGGTTTTCCACCTAAAATTCTTGTGTCTACTGTGTTATTTTATTTTCTGTTATTATTGCATAAACATTAATAATAATTGAAGATTAAATAATGCTTTGAAAAGATTTAAAAGTGATAATTTCTAAGGAATATTGATTCACCCCCCACCCAGTATTTCCAACATTTTAACCATTCTTTGGACTGTTGTTGAAGATGCTTTCAACTTGATCACTAAACAGAAATTGGAGCAGCAAAGAAGGCCATCTAATGCTAGAGAAATAGGGAAAATAACTATGTTGTTGGTATTACAGAAGTTGAATGTCGCGACTCAGGGATATGATGTGAAAAAAATTAAATCAAGGATAGTAATAAAGCCAAACTTTAAACAAACAGACACATCTAGGAATGGAGCTTGAAGCAAGAGTAGCTGGCAACATCTAACATAATTGAAGCATTGCAAAAAGTTGTCAACCAATAGAAATAATTTAAAAGACAGTCACATATTGGATATCAAAAAAGGGGAGAATGTTTTGATGTCAAATATAGCTCAACAACTTAAGGAGAAGCACAAATATACAAAGGAATCTTGATTTGAATAAAGATAGCGAGAATGAAAATTTTAGTGATATTTTCTCTTGATTCAGAGTGTGAAGGCCTCTTAATTCTGACTGTAGAGACAACAGAATACTGTGTAGAAGCGTAAAAATTTGGACATTTGTTGTATGACTATTTGGAGTTTGTTTTGAAGAATTGAAGTGGAGCATATTTAAGCATTGTTGAAGCCATGATGAAGAAGTTCTGAGACATGAAGAGGGGATAATGTGCTAGCTGATGATGAGGCAACAATCCTTCTATCTTGAGTATAAAGAACAGAACCACGACAGGGGGAGTAACATACCCATAAAGATCTATTGTTCATAATGAACAGAAGCAGTTTCATAGGGGGAGTAGTTCGACAGGGGGAGACCTTGTGCACTCCTTTTCCATTGATGTCAAAGGGGGAGAGAAGAATAATATTGCCACCAATGACAAAGGGGGAGATTTTTTATCTAGATTGTCATTGATGTCAATATGACAATATTTTGGATAGTAAATAATGATGTGAAGCCAAGAAGAGAAAATCAGTGAAGCAACAAGAGCAAGAAGAGATCATTGAAAGACATCAAAGAAGAGTTATCGGAAGAAGAGCTATCGGAGCAGTGTATCGGAATTCATAGGAAACCACAGGAGCAACGAGCCAAGACAATGCAGATCTATCACATATGCCAAGATTAAGAGCCATATCGGAGGAAGTAATAAACCATGGGAACCCCTTCGACAGTATATAATACCGGCAGTTAACATATCGACGTATATAATATTGATGAGTTCTATTACATGCCACCGAACAAAACCCCCGATTGTGATTTGAGTTGCGGACCTGACTTTCTAATAGAGCAAGCTCTAATATCACACCGCGTCCGCCACTATCGGAAGTTACGTATCGCAAGTCATAAATGTCACTGCCCAAAACTTGTGATTGTGATACAATTGTGAACCCGCTGCACCATTGTAATACAACTCAAAGAAATATCGCATTGAAAGTTTCATATCGCAAGTCTTAAAGAGTGGTCACCACGTAAAACCCCTTGATTGCAATATTACTATGGACCCGAAATAGGTTATGGTAACAACCCTATACAATATCGCATTTGTCTCATAATCACAAAGCCATAAGCTTTATTATGTATCACTGCCCTAAATCCAGCGATTTCTATATGTATTGCGGACCCGATGGTTCCATTACAATACGCCCTAATGAAATATCACATTCGTGTATCAAAATTTTCATATCACAAGGCTTAAAGTGATGTAACCTTAAAACATAGATTGCGATATAATATGTGGACTCGACAACTCCATTAAAATACATCTTTATGTATATCGTGTCTGAGTATCAGAAGTTACACAAATCATAAAGGGTTGTCACCCTAGACCACCGATTGGGATAGTATTTGTGGACCTGACGGATATATCGACGATTGTTTAATATTATATCACGTCCATTTCATCGACAGTATGAATAACGACCATGTTACATCGGTGATGTTAAGAGTTACCATTGCGGGATTTCATATAATTGTTATTGTGATTAATAACATGGAATGTGGGACCTCCGTGTGGGCCTTGTGAATATTAAAAAGGGCCTCTCTGATATATTGCGTAGTAAGAGACCTCTGAAAAGTTACGATTGCGATTAGCGATGACGTGGCATATGGGGACCTCCATACTTCTATTATAATATGGGTATAGCCTCTCCTATAATATGATTTTTGTAATATAAAAATGCTAAGTTATAATTGATTGAATATTAACAAAGGGCCCTCTGATATATTTTAATTTACCATCTCATGTACAAGTCGGCCCCTCCACCAATGAACGGGTCATTTCATTTATTGGAAAAACTCATATGTATATACAAGTTGAATCGCTTCACTTGAGGTAGGTGATTCAGGCATTGATTATAGACAGAAAAAGTAACAGTTCACAACTCGTGAACTTGAAGGAACAAAGGAAGCCGAATATTGAGTGAGAAGGAAAAAAGTCGAAGGTCCAGTAGGAAAGAAGATAAAGGACGAGAAAATATGTTGATTGGGTTAATCTTTGAAAGGCTCGGACCTGTGATCAATTAATCAAGTACATAATAGTTCTGTGAAGGGAAAATAAAGTTTCATTTATCATCATTTGAAGGAAGCAATAAACAACACTAGCATTGAAGCATTTTTCAGTTTGTCTCTTGGAAGTAAGATATTGTGATAGTAAGAACATTGAGAAGAAGTCACTCCTGAAACAATTACCACAACAATAAAGAACAAAGGGTTGAAAACAAAGAATTATCTTTGTGCAAACATTGAGGGCTTAGCACAACCTATCAAAGATATCTTGTTGAAAAGCATCAACAGATCTTCGAGACATTGTTGGAAATCATGATGGCTATTTAGAATCGTTATGAGGTAACATCTGTAGACTCTGTTTTGACAATATGAAGAGTTGTAAAGACTCCTTCATATGAAGATAGGTTGTCATGAATATAGCAGTGAAGCTGTAGGTTGACAAAATTCAGTGAAGAATATTTTGGGAACAAAGAATTACTATCAAACATATCTATAAAAAATATAGTAGCGGGTTGGAGCCCAGAGGGTTGGTGCCCTGAAGGTTGGAGCCTCGAACAAACAAGATAGGTGCCTTGAAAGATAGGGTTGGAGCCTTTGGGGCTGGTGCCTCAGAATTGGAAGGATTGGTGTCCTTGGAGTTAGTACTCATAAATCCAAGGTTGGTGCCTTGACAAGATAGGGTCGAAGCCCTTGGGGTTGGTGCCTCAGAATTGGAAGGATTAGTGTCCTTGGAGTTGGCGCTCCTAAATCCAAGGTTGGTGCCCCGACAAGTCAGGGTTGGTTCCCTAGAGGTTGGAGCCTCACAAAAGACCAAGTTGGTTCTTGGCAACGGGTAGGAGCCCTATATATATTGTACCTTATTTTTTGTAAATATTATATTAATAAAAGCATTTATTCCTATCGTTCATTTTGTGTTCTAAATATAGTTGATTTAACTAGTAAAAATAACAATTGAAAAGAAATATTGATTCACCTTGCCTCTCAATATTTCCAACAATTGGTATCAAAGCTAATACCTTCAGTCAAAGCCTAACAACTTGAAGGTTGATCAATTAGAACACAAATGGCAAAGCCAGGGAAGAAAGTCTCCAATCCTCCTAAATATGTGTCTCCCTCAACCATCAAAGTTGAAATCAATCAATTTGTAAAGGCTCCATGGTTCAATGGAAACTTTGATATATGGGAAGAAAGAATGAGGAATTTCCTAAAGACTCAAGGCATTGAGATCTGGAAATTAGTGATTGTTGGTAGCATGATGGATGGAGAATCCAAGGAGTACAATGAAAAAGCAATGAAGGAAATCTTGAGTGGGCTACCAAATTCTATAAAGAACAATTTAGGCAAATGTTCATCAGCAAAGGGTATATGGGACAAACTTCGTGACCTTCACTCAAAAGGAGAACTGACCATGACCACTAGTCAAGAAGATGATGGAAACCAAGAAGGAAATCTAGAACCCATCATAGAAGATGAAAATCAAAATGATGACATCAAGGCTAAAGAAGACCTAGAAGGTGAAGAGAATGAAAAAAAATTTGAAGAAGATATCCTCACTAAACTTATGGCTTCCATGGAAGAGATTATTAGTTTGAAAAAGGAAAACAATGAACTTAAGAAGAAAGCAATAGTTGGTCACCAATACCAAACAAGGAAGAAAGTTGACCTTGTCAAGCTTCAAGTACAAGAAAGGGATGAAGATTTTTCCAAGCTTAAAAAGGAATTTAATCAAAGCAAAAGAAAGTATCATGAAGAAGTCATATCCATGACAAATCAATTGCATAAAGCAAAGAAACGGGAAGATAACTTGTCAAGCCACCTTGAACAAAGTCACAAGAGCTTGAACAAAATTGAAGCAAAGATTGGTCAATAGAAGGAAGAGGTCTCCTCCCTTAGATCACAAGTAGAAGAAGCAAGGAAACAAGCACAAGGAACTGAGAAGACAATGGAAGCATTGGTAATCATAGAAGGACAGGTTGATGAAGCAGAAAAGGAGAAAAACACCATGATATGCCAATTAAAAGAAAAGGATGAATAAATATTCAAACTAAAATCTTACCTCAACCTTCTCAAGGCCGAAACATGTAAAGCTACAAGGATCATGGAAGAAATGGAGAGCAGTCTAGCTAAGTAAAATGAAGAAATCTTCAGAATGAAATTAGATATGATCTCCCTTAAAACATAAGCAAATGAAGCAATACGTATCAAGGAAGAGTTTGAGAAACAAATTGCTAAGAAGAATAATGATTGTGAAAGATTGGAATAAGAGATTGTCTCCCTCAGAAAAAATGTTGAAGGGATGGAAAAATTCTTGAAAATCTCTCAAGACTTGGATGACATTATCAGCCATCAAATATCCCCATTTGATAAATCAAGTCTTGGCTATGAAGGAGAATCTTCAAGAAAGAATGATAATACTTCAAACAAAAAGGATGTGAGGAAGCCAGAAAGAAATATTAATGCTCCCAGTTCCAGCAAAGGCAAGGATAAGAGTCAAGGCAACAATGAGGGAAGTCTCGTTCCAAGAAGAAATGTAGATGATGTCAAGAATGCAAGAAGAAATGGTTATAATCAAAGGATCTCAAGGCAACGAGACTTTAGAAGTACATCGAGGAAAGCTTCTTCTCCAAAGTACCAAAGTATATTTCTTGGTTATTGTTATTCTTGTACAAAATTTGGACACATGGAAAAATATTGTAGGGCTTCTCACAAAGATAGAACCATGCCAGAGAAGAAAGTTACACAAGTATGGAGAAGAAAGAAAGTACAATCTGAAAATCTTCTGAACTCTCCAACCAACAACACATGTCGTTGACTTGATGAAGATATCCTTGATATTCTGAGTGTTTGATGATGGGATTCTACCAAAAAGAGACCATGCATATAGTTAGGGGGAGCATGTGATTCTTGATCATTATTGCAGAATCTATCCATGAAATGTTCCTTATGAAATCCTTGATGCGCTATATTAACAGTTATTCTTTGATAAAGATCATTTCTCAGGAGCACTACATTGAATAACATGATCTTTTAACCATTCTTTGGACTGTTGTTGAAGATGTTTTCCACTTGATCACTAAGAAGAAATTAGAGCAGCAAAGAAGGCCATCTAATGCTAGAGAAATAGGGCAAATAACTATGTTGCTGGTATTACAGAAGTTGAATGTCTCTACTCAGGGATATGATGCGAGAATAAGTAAGTCAAGGACAGTAATAGAGGCAACCTTCAAACAAACAGACACATCTGGGAATGGAGCTTGAAGCAAGACTAGTTGACAACATCTAACATAATTGAAGCATTGCAAAAAGTTGTCAACTAGTAGAAAGAATTTAAAAGACAGTCACTGATTAGATATCAAAAAAGGGGAGAATGTTGTGCTGTCGAATATAGATCAACAACTTAAGGAGAAGCACAAAGATACAAAGGAATCCTGATTTGAAGAAAGATAGAGAGAATGACAATTTCAGTGACATTTTCTCTTGATTCAGACTGTGAAGGCCTCTTAATTCTGACTGTGGAGACAACAAAACACAATGTAGAAGTGTAAAAACTTGGACAGTTGGTGTATGAATATTTGGAGTCTGTTTTGAATCACTGAAGTGGATCATCTTTAAGCATTGTTGAAGACATGATGAAGAAGTTATGAGACATGAAGAAGGGATAATATGCTAGCTGATGATGAGGTAGAAATCCTTCTATCTTGAGTAAAAAGAAGAGCACCATGTTGGGTGTGGAGCTTGATTATCTTCTTTATTCAGAGGTATCACCACATTGGACCCCAGTTTGTAATGTGGCGGCAACGCTGCCCATAATATTTGCGTTGCCAGGGGGGTCTAGGGGGGGGGCAGCTATGATCTTTGGGAGATTTGACGGTAGAAGTTATGTTTAATTTAGGGTTTTTTTCCCTAGAAGGCAACCCCTCGCTATATATGAGGGAATTGTATTGTGTCTATGTAGATTTGTATTCTGAGTGAGAAAGAGAGAGGAGATTGTGTGAGAGAGAAGAGGGAATTACAATGGATTTGTTGTAGGTTGTATCTCTTCAGTTTGCTGGATAATATATAAGGAAGGACTGGTTGTTTCCCATGGACGTAGCCCAAACTGGGTGAACCACGTATTTTTGTGTCTCTCTTGTTTTATGTGTTTTCTATGTTTATATTTATGCAATATATTTTATGTGTTCCATTGCTCTGTAATATATAATTTTCTAACAACTGGTATTAGAGCTGAAGGTCTATTTGGCTGATAAACTCACGGGAGAGAAGGGTTCCTGGTTCGAGTGGGAGCAATGGTAGAAGATGGTAGGTTTAGGGTCGAAAAATTTAATGGCCAAAACTACCAGCTATGGAAGATGCAGATGGAAGATTATTTGTACCAAAAATATCTATACCAACCATTGAGCGGAAAGATAAAGAAGCCAACGAGTATGAAGACATGGAATGGGATATTATCGATAGAAAGGCACTTAGAACAATACGGCTATGCCTAGCAGCGTCAGTAGCCTTTAATATTTCAAAAGAAACGACAACAAAGGGTTTAATGTCGACATTGGCCAAACTATATGAAAAACCCTCGGCCTCAAATAAGGTATTTATTATGAAGCGTTTATTTAATATGAATATGTTAAAAGGTGGATCTGTTGCTGATCATTTACATGAATTTAATATAGTTACCATTCAGTTAAGTTCTGTAGGGGTAACTTTTGATGATGAAGTTAGGGCTCTGTTATTTCTGTGCTCGTTGCCAGAAAGTTGGAATGGTTTAGTTATGGCCATTAGTAACTCTGTCTCTGGATCTAGTACTTTAAAGTTTGATGATGTTGTCGGTGCAATCCTTAGCAAGGAAATGTAACGGAAAAGCTCTGGTAAGACCTCAGGTAATGCTTTGACTGCAGAGACTAGGGGAAGAAAAATGGAAAGAGGAAAGAGCCCAGGATATCGCAATAAGTCAAGGAAAGGTAGATCCAAGTCTAGATCAGGGATAGTGTGCTGGAAATGCAGGAAGAAAGGACACATGAAGAAATATTGCAAGTCTCGAAAGGGAAAAGAAGGAGACGCATATCAATAAAACAATCATGAAGCGAATGTGACATGTGATGTGTTGTAATATGCTTTGATTCTTTCATTAGAAAATATTATTGATGCCTGGGTGATAGATTCAGGGGCCTCATTCCATGCCACACTTGATAGGAAAATTTTTCATGATTATGTTCAAGGAGATTTTGGAGAGGTACGATTGGGTGATGATAAACCCTGTAAAATCATTGGAATGGGTACAATTTTCATAAAAAAATGGAATGGAAATCAATGGCTATTGAAGGAGGTAATGCATGTTCTAGATCTGAAGAAAAATCTAATTTCAATAGGGTAGTTGGGAGGTGAAGGCTGTGTGACTACTTTTACAAATAAAACCTGAAAGGTCACAAAAGGATCCCTGGTAATAGCAAAAAGAGAAAAGGTTGGTACATTGTATTTATGCAATGGTATTTCTAATTCTGTTAATTCTTTGACCTCTACAGGACAAGATATAGCATTATGGCATCATAGGCTTGGGCACATGAGTGAGAAGGGGATGCAGATTCTTCACTCAAGAAATTTGTTGCCAGGTTTGAAGCATGTTGATTTAAAATTCTGTGAGAATTGTGTTTATGGAAAACAGAAGAGAGTCAGATTCCTTAGAGTTGGGAAAGAAAAGAAGAGCGAAAAATTAGAGCTTGTGCATACAGATGTATGGGGATCTGCTCAAGTATCATTTCATGGTGGCTCTCATTATTATGCTACTTTTATTGATGATGCAACCAGAAAAACCTGGATTTATTGTATTCGAAATAAATATGATGTATTTGTTACTTTCAAGAAATGGAAAGCTTTTGTTGAAAATGAGACAGGAAAAAGGTTGAAGTGTCTCAGATCAGACAATGGAGGTGAATATTGCAGCAAATAATTTGATAGGTACTATTCAGAGAATGGAATTCGCAGAGAGAAGAAAATTCTAGGAACACCACAAGAAAATGGTGTGTCAAAAAGGATGAATAGGAAAATCATGGAGCATGCAAGGTGCATGAAATTGCATGCAGGATTGCATTTACAATTTTGGGGAGATGTTGTAGATATTGTTGTTTATCTAATAAACAGAGGGCCTTCAAGTTCCTTGGATGGTGGTATTCCAGAGGAGGCATGGACAGGTAAAAAGGTAAACTACTCATTTTTAAATACTTTTGGTTGTGAAGCCTTTGTCCACATTAATAAATAAAATAGAACAAAGCTTGAGGCAAAATCAAAGAAATTACCTTTATTGGATATGGTGTTAATGATTTTGGTTATCGCTTTTATGATTATGAAAAACAGAAAATCATTAGAAGTAGAGATGTCATTTTCAATGAAAAGGTTTTGTATAAGGATCAGCTGCAGGAAAAGAAACAGAAAAAATAAAACAAAGAATACATAGTGAAGGTGCCTGAAAATCATAATGATCAACAACAAGAACAAATACAACAACCACAACAGCAACAAGCACCTTAAACACCTGAAAGTGGTGTTAGAAGATCTACCAGGATAAGTAGACCCCTGAAAGATACTCTCCTTCATTATATTATGTATTGTTGAATGATTCTGGTGAACCACAATTTTATGTAGAAGCAGTGTAGGTAGAAACCAGGAAGAAGTGGGAGCAAGCCATGAAAGAAGAGATGGACTCCTTAGCTCTAGACTTGGGACTTAGTTAGGTTGCATGTAGGTAAAAAAACATTGCAGAATAAATAGGTTTATAGGTTGAAGGAAGAAGATGGAGGTAGAAAAAAGTATAAAGCTAGACTTGTGGTGAAGGGCTTTGCACAGAAAAAGGGAATAGACTTTGATGAGATATTTTATCATGTTGTTAAAATGACTTCAGTCAGAACTATTTTAAGTCTAGTAGCAGCTAAAGATTTGCATCTTGAGCAACTAGATGTAAAGACAACCTTTCTCCATGGGGATTTGGAGGAAGAGATATATATACAGTAGCCACAAGGATATGAGGTAAAATGGAAGGAGAAAATAGTGTGTAGGTTGAAGAAGAGCTTGTATGACTTAAAGCAGGCTCCAAGACAGTGGTATCTAAAATTTGACAGGTTTATGTCTGAACAAGGTTATACTAGATGTCACACTTATCATTGTGTTTATCTCAAAAGACAAAATGATGGAAGCTATATTATATTTTTATTGTATGTAGATGACATGCTTGTTGCAGGTTCTAACATGCAGGAAATAAATGTGCTTAAAAGAAAATTGGCAAACTCATTTGCAATGAAGGATTTGGGTGCTGCAAAACAAATCCTTGGTATGAGAATAACTAGAGACAAGAATAATAAAAAATTAACATTGTCTCAGAGTGAGTACATAGAAAAGGTGTTGAAAAGATTTAATATGAAAAATGCAAAACTAGTTAGTATACCTTTGGCTAGCCATTTCAAATTAAGTAAGAAGGTATGTCCCAAGACTCAAGAAGAAATGGATTATATGTCTAAAGTTCCATATGCATCAGCAGTTGGAAGCTTAATGTATGCAATGGTCTGCACAAGGCCTGATATTGCACATGCAGTGGGAGTTGTAAGCAGGTACATGCACAATCCAGGAAAAGAACATTGGATGGCGATGAAGTGGATTCTCAGGTATTTGAGAGGTACCACAAATCAAGTGTTTCAAACATTGCTCTACAGGGATATGTTGATGCAGATATGGCAAGTGATAGAGATAACAGGAGGAGCACAATAGGGTATGTGTTTATTGTAGGTGGAACAACTGTCAGTTGGGTTTCAAAACTGCAAAGTGTTGTTGCACTCTCAATGACGGAACAGAGTATGTTGTTGCTATAGAGGCTAGTAAAGAAATGATTTGGTTACAAAGGTTTCTGGATGAAATGGGTAAGAAGCAGGAGTTGGGCAGGTTATACAGTGACAGCCAAAGTGCCATACATCTTGCAAATAACTCTGAATTTCATTCCAAGAATAAACATATACAACTCAAGTACCATTTCATATGGTCAGTGTTGGAAGATGGACAGTTGAAGCTGGAAAAGATACACACTAGCCAGAATCCTGCAGATATGTTAACAAAAGTTGTAACCAGGGAGAAACTGAGATTCTGCTCAGTTTCAATTGGTATTTAAGTATGATGAAGAAAATGAGAAACAACCAGGTCCAAAGTGGAGTCATTGCCCAGCAAATGAAGCAGCGGTGGAGTTGCTATAATTAGTCTCCAAGTGGGAGATTGTTGGTTGTGGAGCTTGATTATCTTCTTTATTCAGAGGTATCACCTCATTGGACCCCAGTTCGTAATGTGGTGGAAATTTTGCCCGTAATATTTGCGTTGCAGTGGGGGATCAAGGGAAGTGCCCCTGAAGCTAAAAATATATGTAAAATTGCCTTGTAAAATGTTGTAATTTCGTAGTCAATATTGGTCGTTCATTAGGTAGAGATCTAATGGTAAAAGTTATGTTTAACTTAGGGTTTTTTGCCCTAGAAGGAAACCCCTTGCTATATATGAGGGGATTGTATTGTGTCTATGTAGATCTGTATTCTGAGTGAGAAAGAGAGAGGAGATTGTGTGAGAGCGAAGAGGGAATTACAACGGATATGTTGTTGGTTGTATCTCTTCACTTTGCTGGATAATATAAAAGGAAGGATTGGCTATTTCCCATGGACGTAGCCCAAACTGGGTGAACCATGTATATCTGTGTCTCTCTTGTTTTATGTGTTTTCTGTGTTTACATTTCTGTAATATATTTTATGTGTTCCATTTCTTTGTAATATATAATTTTCTAACACACCAAGATAAGGGGAGTAACATACCCGTAAATATCTATTGTTCATAAAGAACATAAGCAGTTTTAAAGGGGAAGCGGTTCGACAAGGGGAGTCCTTGTGCACTCCTTTTCCATTGATGTCAAAGGGGGGAGAGAAGAAGAATATTGCCACCAATGACAAAGGGGGAGATTGTTGATCTAGATTGTCATTGATGTCAATATGACAATATTCTAGATAGTAAATAATGATGTGAAGCCAAGGAGAGAAGATCCATGAAGCAACGAGTAGGAAGAGATCAATCAGAAGCCATCAAAGAAGATTTATCGGAAGAAGAGCTATCAGAGCAATGTATCAGAAGTCATAAGAAACCACAAGAGCGATGAGCCAAGACAATGCAGATCTATCGCATATGCCAAGAGTAAGAGCCATATTGAAGGAAGTAATAAACCATGGGAACCCCTTCGACAGTGTATAATATCGGCATATATAATATTGGCAGGCTCTATTACATGCCACCGCTCAAAACCCCCGATTGCGATTTGAGTTGCAGACCCAACTTTCAAATAGAGCAAGCTCTAATATAACACTGCATCTGCCACTATCAGAAGATATGTATCACAATTCATAAATGTCACCGCCCAAAACCAGCGATTGCAATACCATTGTGGACCCGCTGCACCATTGTAATACAACTCAAAGAAATATCGCATCGGAATTTTCATATCGCAAGTCTTAAAGTGTTGTCACCATGTAAAACCCACCGATTTTGATATTACTATGGACCTGAAACAGGTTATGGTAACAACCCTATACAATATCACGTTCGTCACATAAACGCAAAGCCATAGGGTTTATTATGTATCATCGTCCCAAATCCATTGATTGCGATATGTACTCTGGACCTAATGGTTCCATTACAATACGCCCTAATGAAATATTGCATCTGCGTATCAGAATTTTCATATCATAAGGCTTAAAGGGATGTAACGCTAAAATGTCAATTGCGATATAATATGCGGGCCCGACAACTCCATTAAAATACATCTTTATGTAGTATCATGTTTGGGTATCAAAAATTACACAAATCATAAAGGGTTTTCACCCTAGACCGTTGATTGTGATAAACCCTTGAACCACCGATTGCGATAGTAATTATGGATTCGACATATCTATTGATGATGGTTTAATATTATATCACGTCTAATTCATTAGCAGTATGAATAATGTCCATGTTACATCGGTGATTTTAAGAGTTGCGATTATGGGATTTTGGATAATTGCGATTGCGATTAATAATGTGGCATGTGGAACCTCCATGTGGGACTTGTGAATATTAAAAAGGGCCTCTCTGATATATTGCATAGTAAGAGACCTCTAAAAAGTTGCGATTGCGATTAGCGGTGACGTGGCATATGGGGACCACCAGACTTCTATTATAATATGGGTATAGCCTCTCTTATTGATTTGAATTCTTGGGAAAACTTGTAATTTCTATGCAAGCTCCCTAATCAGTTAAAACATATTTTGATTTGTCTCATTTACCCAGTTGTGGAAGAGGTTATTGTGTCAAGTTATATGTCTTTTATGTGTCATGTGTGAGAAAATTATAAATTAATTAACTGCTTAAGTAACATGAACAACAAAAAAAATTGCAAACATAATACACAAAAAACTCACAACACATAATTGATCAAGGATTTCACCCTCCAGTACTGGGCTATATCTCCTAGGACCTCCATCAATGGCTAGGCCCTATTTGGAATTATTGGTCAATATCTAATTACAAGAATCTGCTACACTCCAATGGCTTTGAAAATTGTATCATTGGGTTTATAAGACCCAAAAACCCCAAAAATGACTATTAGATCTCTGAAAAATGACTCTGGCTTATCTGTGTTGGACCTCCTCCACTGGTGGCCCTATGCTTCTTTAATTTCAACATGGTAATATCATGCAAAAAAGTTATTCTTTTCCTCTGCAACCTACACAAATGAGTTCAGAATGTCGAAATCATCTAGGAATGACTATTAATTTCCCAAAATTGGTCAAAAATTGAGCAAGATATGCTTCATTCAATTTTTCCCTAGGAAACCCTGCTAAATATGGAGAAGACTCATATTAGCACTGCCAAAACTGGCAGTCCCGCTGAATTTGGCGCTCCTCCAAAACTGCCGCCATCCTTAAAAACAGATTAATTAATGCTAATCCCATATTAATGGTGCTAATCACACTTAACTATTGGCACTGGCCCTTGGTTTTTGGAGCGCAGTCGTATGGAGAGAGGATAGACCTGTAGGGCTAGCTCCGTCCTCTCCCACCGACAACATTCAAATTGCATTAAATATGGTGTTGTGGGCAATGTTTTCAAGGTCCATCATGATGGTTCAATGACAAAGCAATAGATTTGGGAGGGGGAGGTCACGGGTTCAACCAGCCCTCTGCTCATCCCATAATATATTTTGCCACAATATAAAACATTATGCCATTCAAACTTTGAGCCATTCGAATATTTGCAATTATATATAGTTTGAAACTTTAGATTAATGTAGATATATATATATATATATATATATATATATATATATATATATATATATATATATATATATATATAATACAATTTCCACATAATATTCACCACGAACCAATATTTCCATCTTGGAGGACATTGGGAAATTTCACCTTCACACAACCAAACTAGTGAATCTTGAAGTGACACTTGTCATAGCCTCATTGGGAAAAAACTGAAGAAGATTCCCATCATGCTCACTATACTGCCATGTCATCATTTTGTCATGTTCTGTGATTTTTTTAGTTGTTTAGGAAAATGAAGAGAAGGCCTTTTCTCCTTCATCCGAACTCAGTTTTTAGTGAAACAAATTGCATCGCGATCATCTTGACGAGACAGATGCAATCATATAGGTTTTGAGATGATATGAGAATTTTAATTTTTGAGCAAATTTTGGCCCTTAATCCAAATTCTGATCACTCCTTCCCATTGACGCACTTTGGGACCCACAAAAGTTGGTTATCTGATGAGAGCTAAACACTCTCTTCTCCTTCCCAAGTTCTATCAACTGATTCTACTTGAAGAAATGTCCATGACAACCACTTGGGTACCTTGACATGCCTTACATTCCAAATGGCTATGTCCCTCAACCACTGTTCTCCTGCTGCTGCTGACCCAATCCAACACTTGCTGGACATTTATTGGCTGCAAAATACCTTTGCTATACCACATCCATCCCTCGATGCTTGGAAAACCGATACAATCTGATAGCCTTCCCACTAAGAATCTTGGCGTCAACACACACAAATGGTCTAGAATGGCTGAAAAGTTTTGGCATCTCGTCCACTTTCGCTTATTTCCTCTATCATCCTCCAGTTCAACATGCTTCTCATGTCATGATTTGAGAATGAAAGCTAATCATTAGCATCTTGCTCAAGAATGAACCTTCCAAAATCCTGCAACATCTTGTCACAAGGAACATCATTAAATGGAAAAACACATTATGCAAGAAATTGTAAATCGATGACCTCCTATTTTTCTCCTTCAATGCAACAATTGTCACATCATGTAACATCAACATGTACTCTTGCATCTTGGTGTACAAAATATCGATTAAACACAAATCAACAAAACATCATCGACCAAACATAAGTTGATAAACATGCTCCAACAATTGATTTGACTCAAGAGCCAAACATAAGCATGTATAGCAGCTTGGCGATTCTTTGCATAAACAACAAGAATTCCACATTCTCATGCAATAATCCATCAACATCTCTCTTTCACCTTTAGAGACAAAATCAACTTTTCCAAGTTGATATGACATACAAGTGACAACAATTAACACAAGTTGACACTCATGCATGTATCTAGTTTCATAGTTCACACACACACAAAGTCCCATGTATTTATACAATTCTTCAACTCTCTCATAAATACAACACAAGTATAATAAACCCAAAAACATGTATGGGTACATAAGAGCTGAATTGAAAAATTTTCTACAAATGAAGTGAGTAACATACTCTACTTTCACACACCTTCCTGGCGAAATTATGCAACATCAAGAATGATTTCAAAAGAAATGCACTCACATACGAACTTGTAACCACAAATTCCCTTCTTTTGCTGCATTAAAGTGAGTCAAACAGAACTTTTCTTTCAACATAAAGTAATGCATCCATAACAAAAAGAAATGCATTTATCAGCAAGCCAAACTAGTGTTGTAATGCTTCAAGAAAAATATTGTTGCATATAAGTGATTTATTTATGAACATCACTTTTACAAGTTACATAACTATGGGGATATGTAACTAGTGCAAACAGAAATTTTTAAACTTCAACATGACAAATAGTCTTCCCATTTCTTACCCAACCAGGTGAATGAACCCTCTATTTGAACTTTCTCCTCTTCTGTAGTTGTTTCCAGGATGATCGCATCTTGCGCCACTTTTTTTGTTGTCGCTTCCTCTTCTAGTGCTTGCATGATCTGCTTGCCCTTACCGGGATGAAGATGTGGAAAAAAATTCCAACACTTCTCAACCCAATGTCCACTGATATTACAGTGAGTACAAAACTTCTTTTGAGCTCCTCTTGGCTCACTTGCCTTTATCTTTGGATGATATTTTCTCCTTTCAGTCTCACTTCCAATAGATATAAACATCTTCTTGATGATTGATTTCTTATTTTCGCACTTATCAACACAATGGTTAGATGAAAGGCAAAAAGTACATGGAAACATTTTCCTTAACACATTATTCAAAGCCGTGTTTTGTTTTCCACCATAAAAAGTATTCGATTTCTAAGCAGTTGAATTAACATCAGTCGAATTAACAAAATGATTATACCTCTTTTTGGAGTCTTTTGGCTTACACCTCGCGCGTGAAAAACTTGCATGGAAAGAAGAACTTAGCTTTGTTTCTTCCTCAAAATTTTCATCTCTCTTTGGAGATGTTTTGTACTTCAAGTCCTCCTTTCTCTTGTGGAACCAAGCAGGCACCATTTCTATATGCAAATCCCAACATCTTGCCTCCTCATGTCCTCTATTATGGCAGAAGGCACATGATGCCCACGATCTATCACTGGAATACCATTCTTCTTTTGAAACATAGCCTAAGCCTTCATATTTAGGCCTCTCCTTGACCTCAATTGGATTTTTAATGCCTGGTTTACTCCAAGGCCTCCTCCCTTGTACCCCATCTTGGTCAAGAGTTTAGATCCAATGCCTTTACTATATTTTTCAAAGGATGCAAAGGAATTTACATCAATAATTTCACATAAGGAAGAAGCATGTAAATTCTTGCCATTTGCTTCATCTTTCAATTGACAGACGGAGATATTTTTGAATTCCTCTTTTATTCGAGATGTATCCTCTTGGACCCTTCGAATCTCTTCTTTCAGCTCCTCGGATTTGGGTGCTAATAGAACCTCATCTTCCACATCATGTGGACAGAAGGTGCAAGATTTTTCATTTGTCTTCTCTGAAGGACTTTCTACACTAGCATCTTGCATAATAATTGTCGAAAAACAAGAAGATTGTGGAGAAAATGGTGGTTTATCACCACTCTTATTACCTTCTTCCCTTGAAGAACATTCTCCTCTTGGAGGTCTAAATCCTGCATCTTGCAAATTGGTATCCCTCTCTTCATAAAGAAGTTTCACCATTTCTACCATGTCTAAGAAAGCCTTTCTAAAAGCCTTCACATCCTCTGACATCCTTGCAGGTTTTCCTCCTTGGGACATGCTTTGTTTGAAGCTGCCTTCACAAGTGTAATGAATTAAATAGCTTCACAACAATTCACAAACCTTCACAAACTTCTTTAGTGTGATTTGAGAACCAAGCTCTCAATCTGGAGCTTCTCCGTACTTTAGCTTGTACACACAAACTTGCACACAGTTAAATGATCCTTGCACAATTTCAAAACCAATAGCTAATTCTCTAGCTAACCTTGGCAAACCATCTCAAGGTTCAAATGAGTTAACCTGCTATGATACCAACTTCATCTGAATTCTTGGGAAAACTTGTAATTTCTATGCAAGCTCCCTCATCAGTTAAAACATATTTTGATTTGTCTCATTTACGCAGTTATGCAAGAGGTTATTGTGTCAAGTTATATGTCTTTTATGTGTCATGTGTGAGAAAATTATAAGTCAATTAGCTGCTTAAATAACATGAACAACAAATAAAATTGCAGACATAATACACAACAAACTCACAACGCATAATTGATCAAGGATTTCACTCTCTAGTACTGGGCTACATCTCCTAGGACCTCCATAAATGGCTAGGCCCTCTTTGGAATTATTGGTCAATGTCTAATTACAAGCATTTGCTACACTCTAATGGCTTTGAAAATTGTACCATTGGGTTCAGAAGACCCAAAAACCCCAAAAATGACTATTATATATCTAAAAACCGACTTTGGTTGATCTGTGTTGGACCTCCTCCACTGTTGGCCCTAGGCTTCTTTAACTTCAACATGGGAATATCATGCAAAAAATTTCTTCTTTCCTTTGCAACCTGCACCAATGAGCTCAGAATGTCAAAATAATCTAGGAATGACTATTCATTTCCCAAAATTGGTCAAAAATTTAGCAAGATATGCTTCATTCAATTTTTCCCTAGGAAACCCCGCTAAATTTGGAGAAGACTCCAGTTAGCACCACCAAAACTGGCAGTCCCACCGAATTTGGCGCTCCTCCAAAACTGTCGCCAACCTTAACAACAGATTAATTAATATTAATCCTAGATTAATGGCGTTAATCACGCTTAACTGTTGGTGTTGGCCTTGGTTTTTGGAGCACGGTCGTATGGAGAGGGGGCTGGCCCGCAAGGCTGGCTTCCTACTCTCCTGTCGGCGGTATTCATGTTGCATTAAATATGGTGTTGTGGGCAATGTTTTCAAGGTCCATCATGATGGTTAAATGGCAAAGAAATAGAGTTGGGAGGGGGAGGGCACGAGTTCAACCAGCCCTCTGCGCATCCACAATATATTTTGCCACAATATAAAACATTATGCCATTCACAATTTGCGCCATTCGAATATTTGGAATTATATATAGTTCGAAACTTTGAATTAATGTGGATTGATAATGTTTAATATTTAATATATAAATATGAATTTAAAAAATACAATTTCCACATAATATTCACCATGAACCAATAATTCCATCTTGGAGGACATTGGGCAATTTCACCTTCACACAACCAAACTGGAAAATCCTGAAGTGACACTTGTCACAGAGTCATTGGGAAAAAACTGAAGAAGGTTCCCATCATGTTGACTGTACTGCCATGTCATCATTATGTCATGTTCTGCAATTTTTTTAGTTGTTTAGGAAAACGAACAACATGCCTTTTCTCCTTCATCCAGACTCAGTTTTCAGTGAAACGAATTGCATTGCGACCGTATTGATGAGACGAACATAGTCGTATAGGTTTAGAGCTGATCTAAGAACTTTTATTTTTGAGCAAATTTTGGCCCCTAATCCAGATTCCAATCACTCCTTCCCACTGACGGGATTTTGGACCCACAAAAGTTGGTTATCTGATGAGAGCCAAACACTCTTATCCTTCCCAATTTCTATCAACTGATTCTGCTTCAAGAAATATCCATGACAACCATTTGAGTACCCTGACATGCCTTGCATTGCAAATGGCTATGTCCTTCAACCATTGTTCTCCTACTACTGCTGACCCAATCCAACACTTGTTGGACATTTACTGGCTGAAAAATACCTTTGGAATACCACATTAATCCCTCGGTGCTTGGAAAAATGATACAATATGATATCCTTCCCACTAAGAATCTTGGCGTCAACAAACACAAATGGTCTACAATGGTTGAAAAGTTTTGGCATCTCGTCTAATTTCGCTTCTTTCCTCTATCATCCTCCAGCTCAACATGCTGCGCATGTCATTATTTGAGAATGAAATATAAGTATGAGCACCTTGCTCAAGAATGGACCTTCCAAAATCCTACGACATCTCGTCACAAGAAACATCATTAAATGGAAAAACACATTATGCAAGAAATTGTAAATCGACAACCTCTTGTTTTTCTCCTTCAAAGCAACAATTGTCACATCATGTAACATCAACATGTACTCTTGCATCTTTGTGTACAAAATATTGATTAAACACAAATTGACAAAACATCATCGACCAAACATAAGTCGATAAACATGCTCCAACAATTGACTTGACTTAAGAGCCAAACATAAGCATGTATAGCAACTTGACGATTCTTTGCATAAACAACAAGAATTCCACGTTCTCATGCAATAATCCGTCAACATCTCTCTTTCAGCTTTGGAGACAAAATCAACTTTTCCATGTCGATATGGCATACAAGTGATAACAATTGACACAATTTGACACGCATGCATGTATCTAGTTTCATTGTTCACACACACACAAACTCCCATGTATGTATACAATTCTTCAACTCTCTCATAAGTACAACACAAGTACAATAAACCCAAAAACATGTATGGGTACACAAGAGCTGAATTGACAAATTTGCTACAAATGAAGTGAGTAACATACTCTACTTTCACACACTTTCCTGGCGAAATTATGCAACATCAAGAATTCTTTCAAAAGAAATGCATTCACATACAAACTTGCAACCACAAATTGCCTTCTTTTGCTGCATTAAAGTGAGTCAAACAGAGCTCTTCTTTCAACAGAAAGTAATGCATTTATCAACAAGCCAAACTAGCATTGTAATGCTTCAAGAAAAATATTTCTTCATATAAGTGATTTATTTATGAACATCACTTTTACAAGTTACCCAACTATGGGGCTATGCAATTAGTGCAAACAAAAATTTGTAAACTTCAATTGGACAAATAGTCTGCCCATTTCTTAACCAACTAGGTGAATGAACCCTCTATTTGAACTTTCTCTTCTTCTGCAGTTGTTTCAAGGATGGTCATATCTTGCGCCACTTTTTCTGTTATTGCTTCCTCTTCTGGTGCTTGCATGATCTGCTTTCCCTTACTGGGATGAAGATGTGGAAACAATTTCCAACACTTCACGACCCAATGTCCAATGATATTATAGTGAGTACAGAACCTCTTTTGAGCTCCTCTTGGCTCACTTGCCTTTATCTTTGGATGAGATTTTCTCCTTTCAGTCTCACTTCCAATAGATATAAACATCTTCTCGATGATTGATTTCTTCTTTTCACACTTATCTACACAATGGTTAGATGAAAGGGAAAAAGTACATGGAAACATTTTCCTTAACACGTTATTCAAATCCGTGTTTGTTTTCAACCATAAAAAGTATTCGATTTTTGAGCACTTGAATTAACATCAATCGAATTAACAGAATGATTATACCTCTTTTTGGAGTCTTTTGGCTTACGCCTCGTGCGTGAAGAAATTGCATGGCAAGAAGAACTTAGCTTTGTTTCTTCCTCAACTTTTTCATCTCTCTTTGGAGATGTTTGGTACTTCAAGTCCTCCTTTTGCTTGTGGAACCAAGCAAGCACCATTTCTAGATGCAAATCCCAACATTTTGCCTCCTCATGTCCTCTCTTATGGCAAAAGGCACATGATACCCACGAGCTATCGCTAGAAGACCATTCTTCTTTTGCAACATAGCCTAAGCCTTCATATTTAGGCGTCTACTTGACCTTAATTGGATTTTTAATGCCTTGATGGTTTACTCCAAGGCCTCCTCCCTTGTACCCCATCTTGGTCAAGAGTTTAGATCCAATGCCTTTACTATATTTTTCAAAGGTTGCAAATGAATTTTCATCAATAATTTCACATAAGGAAGAAGCATGTAAATTCTTACCATTTGCTTCATCTTTTGATTGACATATGAAGATATTTTTGAATTCCTTTTTGATTCGAGATGTATCCTCTTGGACCATTCGACTCTCTTCTTTCAGCTCCTTAGAATTGGGTGCTGATAGAACCTCATCTTCCACTTCATGTAGACAGAAGGTGCAATATTTTCCATTTTTCTTCTCTGAAAGACTTTCTACACTAGAATCTTGCATAATAGTTGTAGAAAAACATGAAGATTGTGGAGAAAATGGTGGTTTATCACCACTCTTATTACCTTCTTCCCTTGAAGAACATTCTCCTCTTGGAGGTCTAAATCCTACATCTTGTAAATTGATATCCCTCTCTTCAAAAAGGATTTTCATCATTTCTGCCATGTCTAAGTGAGCCTTTCTAAAAGCCTTCACATCCTCTAACATCCTTGCAGGTTTTCCTCCTTGGGACATGCTTTGTTTGAAGTTTCCTTCACAAGTATAATGAATTAAAGAGCGTCACAACAATTCACAAAGCTTCACAAACTTCTTTACAATGATTTGAGAACCAAGCTCTCAATCTAGAGCTACTCCTTGCTTCATCTTGTACACACAAACTTGCACACAGTTAAATAATCCTCGCACAATTTCAAAACCAATAGCTAATTCTATAGCTAACCTTGGCAAACCATCTCAAGGTTCAAATGAGCTAACCTGCTCTAATACCAACTTGATCTAAATTCTTGGGAAATCTTGTAATTTCTATGCAATATCCCTCATCAGTTAAAACATATTTTGATTTGTCTCATTTACCCAGTTATGCAAGAGGTTATTGTGTCAAGTTATATGTCTTTTATGTGTCATGTGTGAGAAAATTATAAGTTAATTAGCTTCTTAAATAACATGAACAACAAATAAAAGTGCAGACATCATACAAAAAAAAACTCACAAAGCATAATTGATCAAGGAGTTCACCCTCCGGTATTGGGCTACATCTTCTAAGACCTCCATCAATGGTTAGGCCCTCTTTGAAATTATTGGTCAATTTATGATTACAAGCATCTGCCACACTCCAATGGTTTTGAAAACTATACCATTAGGTTTAGAAGACCCAAAAACCCCAAAAATAACTATTAGATCTTTGAAAACTAACTTTGGTTGATTTTTGTTGGACCTCGTCCACTAGTGGCCCTAGGCTTCTTTAACTTCAACATGGGAATTTCATGCACAAAATTTCTTTCTTTCCTCTGCAACCTACACCAATGAGTTCAAAATGTTGAAATCATCTAGGAATGATTATTCATTTCCCAAAATTGGTCGAAAATTTAGCAAGATATGCTTCATTCAATTTTTCCCTAGGAAACCCCGCTAAATATGGAGAAGACTCCAGTTAGCACTGCCAAAACTGGCAGTCTCGTCGAATTTAGCGTTCCTCCAAAACTGCCGCCAACCTTAACAACGAATTAATTAATGCTAATCCCGGATTAATGGTGCTAATCGTGCTTAATTGTTGGCGTTGGCCCTTGGTTTTTGGAGCGCAATCGTATGGACAGTGGGTTGGCTAACTCCTCTCCCGTCGGCGGCAATCACATCGCATTAAATATGGTTTCGTGGGCACTGTTTTCAAGGTTTTCCGTGATGGTTCAATGGCAAAGCAATAGAGTTGGGAGGAGGAGGTTACAGGTTCAACCTGCCCTCTGCCCATCCCATAATATATTTTTCCACAATATAAAACATTATGCCATTCAAACTTTGTGCCATTCGAATATTTGGAATTATATATAGTTCGAAACTTTGGATTAATGTGGATTTATAATGTTTAATATTTAATATTAAATATTATATATATATATATATATATATATATATATATATATATATATATATATATATATATATACAATTTCCACATAATATTCACCATGAACCAATAATTCCATCTTAGAGGACATTGGGCAATTTCACCTTTACACAACCAA
Source organism: Pinus tabuliformis (assembly GCA_031772625.1). Classification (NCBI taxonomy): domain Eukaryota; kingdom Viridiplantae; phylum Streptophyta; class Pinopsida; order Pinales; family Pinaceae; genus Pinus; species Pinus tabuliformis. Next base: position 871,291,777 of record CM062819.1, read on the forward strand.
ACTGGAGAATCCTGACGTGACACTCGTCACAGCCTCATTGGGAAAAAACTGAAGAAGGTTCCCATCATGCTAACTGTATTACCATGTCATCATTCTGTCATGTTCTGCAATTTTTTAGTTATTTAAGAAAACAAACATTAGGCACTTTCTCCTTCATCCAGACTTGGTTTTCAGTGAAACAAATTGCGTTATAATCGTCTTGAAGAGATGGACGCAGTCATATAGGTTTCGAGCCGATATGAGAACTTTGATTTTTGAGAAAATTTTGACCCCTAATCTAGATTCCAATCACTCCTTCCCACTGACAGGCTTTTGGACCCACAAAATTTGGTTATCTAATGAGAGCTAAACACTCTTCTCCTTCCCAAGTTCTATCAACTAATTCTACTTGAAGAAATGTCCATGACAACCACTTGGGTACCTTGACATGCCTTGCATTGCAAATGGTTATGTCCCTCAACCACTATTCTCCTGCTAATGCTGACCCAATCTAACACTTGCTAGACATTTACTAGCTGCAAAACACCTTTGCTATACCACATCGATCCCTCGGTGCTTGGAAAACTGATACAATTTGATAGCCTTCCCACTAAGAATCTTGGCATCAACACACACGAATGGTCTACACTGGCTGAAAATTTTTGGCATCTCGTCCACTTTCGCTTCTTTCCTCTATCATCCTCCAGTTCAGCATCATGCTCATGTGATGATTTGATAATTAAAGCTAAGCATGAGCATCTTGCTCAAGAATGGACCTTCCAAAATCCCGTGACATCTTATCATAAGAAACATCATTAAATGGAAAAACACATTATTCAAGAAATTGTAAATCGGTGACCTCTTCTTTTTCTCCTTCAAAGAAACAATTGTCACATCATGTAACATCGCCATGTACTCTTGCATCTTGGTGTACAAAATATCGATTAAAAAAAATCAACAAAACATCATCGACCAAACATAATTTGATAAACATGCTCCAACAATTGACTTGACTTAAGAGCCAAACATAAGCATGTATAGCAACTTGACGATTCTTTGCATAAACAACAAGAATTCCACATTCTCATACAATAATCTGTCAACATCTCTCTTTCACCTTTGGAGACAAAATCAGCTTTTCCAAGTCAATATGACATACAAGTGACAACAATTGACACAAGTTGACACTCACGCATGTATCTAGTTTCATTGCTCACACCTACACAAACTCTCATGTATGTATACAATTCTTCAACTTTCTCATAAGTACAACACAAGTATAATAAACCCAAAAACATGTATGGGTACATAAGAGCTGAATTGATAAATTTTCTACAAATGAAGTGAGTAGCATACTCTACTTTCACACACCTTCCTGTTGAAATTAATGCATTCACATACAAACTTGCATTGACCACAAATTATCTTCATTTGTTGTATTAAAGTGAGTCAAACAGAACTCTTCTTTCAACAAAAAGTATTGCATCCATAAGGCAAAGAAATGCATTTATCAATGATCCAAACTAGCATTGTAATGATTCAAGAAAAATATTGTTGCGTATAAGTGATTTATCTATGAACATCACTTTTACAAGTTACCCAACTATGGGGCTATGCAACTAGTGAAAACAGAAATTTGTAAACTTCAACTAGACAAATAGTATGCCCATTTCTTACCCAACTAGGTGAATGAACCCTCTATTTGAACTTTCTCTTCTTCTCCAATTGTTTCAAGGATGGTCGCATCCTACGCCACTTTTTTGATATCGCATCCTCTTCGGGTGCTTGCATGATCTGCTTTCCCTTACTAGGATGAATATGTGGAAACAATTTCCAACACTTCTCGACCCAATGTCCATTGATATTGCAGTGAGAGCAGAACTTTTTTTGAGCTCCTCTTGGCTCACTTGCCTTTATCTTTGGATGAGATTTTCTCCTTTCAGTCTCACTTCCAATAGATATAAACATCTTCTTAATGATTGATTTCTTCTTTTCGCACTTATCTACACAATGGTTAGATGAAAGGAAAAAAGTACATGGAAACATTTTCCTTAACACGTTATTCAAAGTCGCGTTTTGTTTTCCACCATAAAAAGTATTCGATTTCTGAGCACTTGAATTAACATCAGTCGAATTAACAGAATGATTATACCTCTTTTTGGAGTCTTTTGGATTACGCCTCGTGCGTGAAGAACTTGCATGGAAAGAAGAACTTAGATTTGTTTCTTCCTCAACTTTTTCATCTCTCTTTGGAGATGTTTTGTACTTCAAGTCCTCCTTTCGCTTGTGGAACCAAGCAGGCACCATTTCTAGATGCAAATCCCAACATCCCGCCTCCTCATGTCCTCTTTTATGGAAGAAGGCACGTGATACCCACAATTTGTCGCTAGAAGACCATTTTTATTTTGCAACATAGCCTAAGCCTTCATATTTATGCCTCTCCTTAACCTCAATTGGATTTTTAATGCCTTGCTGGTTTACTCCAAGGCCTCCTCCCTTGTACCCCATCTTGGTCAAGAGTTTCGATCCAATGCCTTTACTATATTTTTCAAAGGCTACAAATGAATTTACATCAATACTTTCACATAAGGAAGAAGCATGTAAATTCTTACCATTTGCTTCATCTTTTAATTGACATACGAAGATATTTTTAAATTCCTTCTTGATTCGAGATGTATCCTCTTAGGCCCTTCGACTCTCTTCTTTCAGCTCCTTGGATTTGGGTGTTGATAGAACCTCATCTTCCACATCATGTGGACAAAATGTGCAAACTTGTCCATTTGTCTTCTCTGATGGACTTTCAACACTAGCATCTTGCATAATAGTTGTCGAAAAACATGAAGATTGGATAAAATGGTGGTTTATCACCACTCTTATTACCTTCTTCCCTTGAAGAACATTCTTCTCTTGGAGGTCTAAATCATGCATCTTGCAAATTGGTATCCCTCTCTTCATAAAGGAATTTCACCATTTTTGCCATGTCTAAGAAAGCCTTTCTAAAAGACTTCACATCCTTTGACATCCTTGCAAGTTTTCCTCCTTGGGACATGCTTTGTTTGAAGTTGCCTTCACAAGTATAAAGAATTAAAGAGCTTCACAACAATTCACAAAGCTTCACAAACTTCTTTACTGTGATTTGAGAACCAAGCTCTCAATCTGGAGCTTCTTCTTGCTTCAGCTTGTACACATAAACTTGCACACAGTTAAATGATCCTTACACAATTTCAAAACCAATAGCTAATTCTCTAGCTAACCTTGGAAAACCATCTGAGGGTTCAAATGAGATAAGCTGCTCTGGTACCAACTTGATATGAATTCTTGGGAAACCCTGTAATTTCTATGCAAGCTCCCTCATCAGTTAAAACATAATTTGATTTGTCTCATTTACCCAGTTATGCAAGAGGTTATTGTGTCAAGTTATATGTCGTTTATGTGCTATGTGTGAGCAAATTATAAGTTAATTAGTTTTTTAAATAACATGAACAACAAATAAAATTTCATACATAATACACAGCAAACTCACAACACATAATTGTTCAAGGAGTTCACCCTCGAGTATTGGGCTACATTTCCTAGGACCTCAATCAATGGTTAGGACCTCTTTGGAATTATTGGTCAATGTCTGATTACAAGCATATGCTACACTCCAATGGCTTTGAAAAATATACCATTGGGTTCAGAATACCCAAAACCCCAAAAATGACTATTAGATCTCTGAACATTGGCTCTAGTTGATTAGCGTTGGACCTCCTCCACTAGTGGCCCTAGGCTTCTTTAACTTCAACATGGGAATATCATGCACAAATTTTCTTCTTTCCTCTGCAACCTGCACCAATGAGTTCAAAATGTCAAAATCATCTAGGAATGACTATTCATTTCCCAAAATTGGTCAAAAATTTAGTAAGATGTGCTTCATTCAATTTTTCCCTAGGAAACCCCACTAAATCTAGAGAAGACTTCAATTAGCATTGCCAAAATTGGTAGTCCCGCTGAATTTGGCGCTCCTCCAAAACTTCCGCCAACCTTAACAACAAATTAATTAATGCTAATCCAATATTAATGGTGCTAATCACGCTTAACTGTCGGCATTGGTCGTTGGTTTTTGGAGCACGGTCGTATAGAGAGGGGATTGGCCCACAAGGTTGGCTCCCTCATCTCCCGACGGTAGCATTCACATCGCATTAAATATGGTGTCGTGGGCAATTTTTTCAAGGTCCGTCATGATGGTTCAATGGCAAATCAATAGATTTGGGAGGGAGAATTCGTGGGTTCAACCCGCCCTCCGCCCATCCCATAATATGTTTTGCCACAATATAAAACATTATGTCATTCAAACTTTGCGCCATTCGAATATTTGGAATTATATATAGTTTGAAACTTTGGATTAATGCGGATTTTGTTTTATATATATATATATATAGATATATATATATATATATATATATATATATATATATATATATATATATATATATATATATATATATATATATATATATATAGATATTAAAAAAAACAATTTCCACATAATATTCACCATGAACCAATAATTCTACCTTGGAGGACATTGGGAAATTTCACCTTTACACAACCAAACTGGTGAATCCTGAAGTGACACTTGTCACAACCTCATTGGGAAAAAACTGAAGAAGATTCCCATCATGTTGACTATACTGCCATGTCATCATTCTGTCCTGTTTTGCAATTTTTTTAGTTGTTTAGGAAAATGAACAGCAGGCCTTTTCTCCTTCATCCGAACTCAGTTTTCAGTGAAACGAATTGCATTGTGATCATCTTGATGAGACGGATGCAGTCATATAGGTTTCAAGCCAATATGAAAACTTTGATTTTTGAGCAAATTTTGGCCCCTAATCCAAATTTCGATCACCTATAATGTGATTTTTGCAAAAAAAGAGGCTAAATTATAATTTATTCAATATTAACAAAAGGCCCTACAATATGCACAAGTTAGCCCCTCCACCAATGAATGGGTCATTTCGTTTATTGGAAAAACTCATAGATATATATATATATATATATATATATATATATATATATATAACAAGTTGAAACGCTTCACTTGAGGTAGGTGATTCGGGCATCGATTACAGAGGAAGCCGAAGATTGAGCGAGAAGGAAGAAAGCCAAAGGTCCAGTAGGAAAGAAACCGAATGATGATCAATTATGTTGATTAGGCTAATCCTTGAAAGGCTCGAAGCTATAATCAATTAATTAAGTACAGAACAGTTCTTTGAAGGGAAAATAAAGTTTCATCTATCATCATTTGAAGGGTAGCAGTGAAAGAAGAAAGAAGGGTAGCAGTGAATGAAAGTGACCTTTGTTTATGAACATCAAGGATAGAAAAAACCAAGAAAGGAAATGGACTAACATTCTTTGAGGATTGGACAGGTATCTAAGACAAGAGTGGTCGAAGAGGACTGATATTTTCTTAGGACCAGGAATCCAAGATAAGAATAGTCCTAAAAGGACATACCTAATGAACATTCCGATGGGGTATGTGCCTTGTAGAGGTAGTGTGGTATCTCATGTAAAAATCCCAACATTACGCTCTTATATATGAAAGAAATTTTCAAAGTTAAGGCCTTACTATGTTCACAATGTAGGTCACGATTTTGATGCTTAAAGATGGCTTAACAATCTGACTCTTCTTATGAGCACTCTTCATTTTGAGTATAATCATGTACTAGGGTGTACAATATTGAATATCTCCCTAGTTAAGAGGGAGTTTTGGAAATGTAAATAGTTTCAGTCTTCATAATTGTCATTATACTCGTGTCAATATGTATATCTTATGTAAAAAACAAAATAAGAAAGACAAACTATTATTTTAGAGCATGGGTTTCATTCTTTTTGTTAATGGTCTTTCTTGGTAAAAGCATGTTCTTCATTCTTGTAGGGTTTGTTGGGTCATAGGATTTATTGTCATGAATCAAGAGATGTCATGATTATAAGACTCATCTCGGCAAGATGTACCTTGTAGAAGAATTTATTTTGAGTCTAAAAAGTGTTGGAAGCCTCCTAGCACAAGTCAGCCCTGGCAGCTTCAAGTCGGCCTAAAGGAAGGTACTTGAATACCTCATTTGTGTATAAATATAGGCAGCTTTGACCTCATTTGGCACTCACTCACTCACAAGTTCGATCTCTCCAGAAAAGTTTTATCTGAAGCTAATAATACTAAGAAAGCTATATGGAAGATCAAGGAAGGAAGAAAAAGTCTTAAATGCATGTTTTTGGGCTCTATCTCTCTCACACGTGCAAAGAATTAGGGTTTCTGTAGCTTCTAGGAAGGAAAAAATTGCAGGTTCAAATTAGAGAAGAACAAGTTGGAGGATCAAGTTTATGGAAGATCAATTACTCTAATTTGACCTCATTGACTTTGAGAAACATTGTCTTGCTCAAAGGAATATTTCTTGAAGAATTGCCTTGAGTTTCTACAATAGCTACAGGGCTGAAGTTGCAGGGTTGGAATTGGGGATCAAAGTTGAAGCTGGAAGTAGGTTTCAAAAAGATTGAGCTTTGATTATATGATCCACTTGGAAGGGCTTCTTGGAGGGCTAACTTGGTTCTTGGAGGACTTAGTCTAAGGTTTGGGTCTTGGTTGTCTCATTTGAAGCAGATTCTATAAGAAGAGGAGTTTTTCTGGGTTTTCCCTCACTTGGAGCCTAATTATTGTGTCCATTGTCTTTACTGATTTTCTCTTGATATTTGTTTGACAAAAATATCTAATAAAGAAACACAAAAAGATAAATAAATTTCACAAGCAAATATTAAGGAATAAGGAGAAATGGAATTAATAATTTCTCTATTGCATTTTCCAAAAGAAATCATCCCTTTTTCCAGATCTCCAAAGAATCCTCGAAAATCATTCTAAGGTATTTGAGACTCCCAAAGTTCTCCCACCTATTTGTGATCATGATCGTTCTATTCACTTGATTTCAGGAAGTGTTCCTCCAAAAATCAGACCTTACAGCGATCCATATACCTAAAAGTGTGAAATTGAACATATGGTTGTAGAAATCATTAAGGGAATTTTGAGGTCTAAAATGGGCCTCCTAAGGAAATTATAAAATAATAGTGGAAATAATAAAATAAGATTAGATTACATCATCAAAGTTTAGAGGGAAAAAAGAAAAAACTATTTTTTTCAACTCGTATTTTCAACTTATCTCCCTATGGATTTATTCAAATTTCAAGCAAGAATACTCATTGGATGCAAAATTCCGTTCCTTGTCCAAGGAGTACCCATGTTTCATACTTTCGATTGACTTTGCTACATGAAAAATGAGAAATACATGAAAAATGTTATTGCAATCACATTTTTTCATGTATTTCTCATTTTTCGTGTAGCAGGGTCCATTAAAAGTATCCAACATGAGTACTCCTTGGATGAGGAATTAAATTTTGCATCCAATGAATAATCTTGCTCAAAATTGGGTAAAACCTTAGGGATATAAGTTGAAAATAGTAGTTTTATTATTTTATTATTTTTAATATTTTTACTTTTTTACCCCAAAAATGGTGAATCATCACACATAGTTGACATTATTATCTTGAATCCTATTGGTCCTTATAAATTTTATTTTGGTTGTACATTTTTCTTAGGAGACCCATTTTGGACGTCAAAATTCCCCTAATGAGACAGGTATAATTCAACCTAGCCAACATTTTTTCTCTTCTCCAATAGTATTGGTGCATAAGAAGGATGGATCATGGCATTTGTGTCCAGATTATAAAGAGCTCAATAATCTCACTATTAAAGATAAATTTCTCATTCATGTCGTTGATGAATTGTTGGATGAATTATAGGAGCAATTTACTTCACCAAGTTGGATCTTCGTTCTGGATATCATCAAATTAGACTTAAGAGATAAGATATTCCAAAAACAACATTCAAAACTCTTGAAGGTCATTATGAATTTTTGGTCATGCCTTTTGGCCTTACCAATTCACCTTCCACATGTCAAGGTTTGATGAATTCCACTTTCAAACCATTTCGTAGAAAATTTGTGTTAGTCTTTTTTTATGATATACTAATCTACAACAAGTCTTGGAAAGATCATGTTCAACATGTTGGCAAGGTGCTTAAACTAATGGAGGAGAAACAATTGTATGCAAAACCCTCCAAATGATTCTTTTGGGTATCGGAGGTGGAATATTTGGGTTATATTGTATCTCATGAGGGTGTTAAAGTAGACCCTAACAAATTTAAACCCATCAAGGAATGGAAAATCCCCACAACCCTAAAGCATCTTTGAGGATTTCTCGGGTTAACATGGTATTCATTAAGGGAAATTTGAGGTATTAAATGGGCCTCCTAAGGAAATTATAAAATAATAGTGAAAATAATAAAATAAGATTAGATTACATCATCAAATTTTAGAGGGGAAAAAAAAAACCTACTTTTTCAACTCATATTTTCAACTTATCTCCCTATGGGTTTACTCAAATTTCGAGCGGGAACACTTGTTGGATGCATAATTTGATTCCTCATCCAAGGAGTGCCCATGTTTCATACTTTCAATGGACCCTGCTACATGAAAAATAATAAGTACATGAAAAACGTGATTACAATCACATTTTTTCATGTATTTCTCATTTTTCATGTAGCAAGGTCCATCGAAAGTATGTGACATGGGTACTCCTTGGATGAGTAATTAAAATTTTCATCCAACGAGTAATTTTTCTTGAAATTTGAGTAAAATGTTAGGGAGATAAGTTGAAAATACAAGTTGGAAAAGTAGTTTTATCATTTTATTCTTTTTTAATCTTTTTACCTTTTTACCCTAAAAATGGTGAATCATCCCTCGTGGTTGATATCATCATATTGAATCCCATTGGTTCTTATAAAATTTATTTTGATTGTACATTTTTCTTAGGAGACCCATTTTAGACGTCAAAATTTCTCTAATGATCGCAAGTTTGTTAAGAATTATGGGAAAATAATAACACCTCTAACAACATTACCAAAGAAAGATGCATTTTTGTGGACTCCAAAAGCAACTAAGTCATTTGAACATCTTAAATAAGTGATGTGTCAAGCTCCGGTCTTAGCTACACCATACTTCACAAAACCTTTATTTTAGAATGTGATGCCTCAGGAAATGGAATTGATGTTGTTTTAATGCAAGAAGGAAGGCTCATTGCTTTTAAAATTCGTCCAATCAAGGGAAATTATTTACACAAACCTATTTATGAGAAGGAAATGTTGGTAATACTACGTGCCTTGAAGCAATGGAACCCTTACCCAATGGGAAGACAATTCAAGGTAAAAACAAATCATGATAGTATTAAATACTTTTTGGAACAATGATTATTTTCTGAAGAGCAACAAAAATGGGTCACAAATATGTTGGGTTATGATTTTGAAATCATCTACAAAAAATGGAAGCAAAATGTTGTTGTAGATGTTCTCTCAATAAGGGATGAAGATGTGTAATCATTTCTCTGTGTCATTTCTATTATCCAACTATTGTAGCGGCTACAAACACCCTCTAAAATTTTTCCTATGCATCGATTTTGGAGCCTTCCTTTTAAACCACAGTGGCTCATCTTGCATTGATCTAGGTACTTGTGCTTTGACTGAGCCTTGTTCTTTTCATCTTGGCTTGTGTTTTCTTACTTAGTTCATTTTTTAACCCACAAGTCGATCTCTTGACTTGGTCCATTGATAGTTTTGGGCTTGCCTTAGATAACTGTGCAATTCTTGAGGGAAATTGGCCTTGCTCTTGGGAATTGTGCAGTCCTAATTGCCAGTGAGCCTTGAGCTCAGAAAATGTGCAGTACTGAATGGTAGACAGCCTTGAGCTAGGAAATTTTGTAGACAGGGGAGGCAGCCTAGAGCCACTGAGCCCAGAAATTGCGCAGACCTCACTGTGCTCAAAAACCACGTAGTGCATGAGTTGGAGAGTTGCTTAGCCCTTCCGAGAACTGCGCAATATTTTTGGGCAATACATGGCAGTTTTCCCAAAAATAAATAAATAAATAAATAAATAAAGAAAAGAAGAAGAAGAAGAAGTAAAAATGCAAAACGCATCCCTAAAAATAGGGATCTATTTTTAGCAACCTGAAAGAGGCACTTGAGTTATTTTTAGAAATTACCACCAAGTGTCGCTTTTTCCTTCATTTTAGGCATGCGCGTCATAAACTCTAACTTGACCAAATCTATTTAATTGAAACTGTTATAGCTCATTTGAACACTCGAACTTGGAGCTCTAGCATTCCCGAGGAGATCAAGGAGCCTTTGATTCAATCGTCATCTCTTTTCCATGTGAGTTTTGCTTTTCTCATATTTTTCTGCTTTTTCTATCGCTTTTTGTTGTTTATCTTGTGAGAGTGTCTTTTCACTTGTTTCTTTGAATGACTACTAGAATTTTAATTTGTTTTAGCTTGTAGAAGTGTTGTTTCAAGTTTTAGATTTCCTTTCCCAAGTGTCACATGTTTTTTTCCGTTTTGCACCAATGGTCACCATTGTGACGACTCTCTTCACATGCTTCATTTTCCTTCAATTTAATCAATTCTTGCACTTGTTTCACATGCATGCATCAAAACTTAGTCATAGTTGCACTCAACTTCACATCATCCTTCATATATTCTTCTTTTTCACACTCCCCATGGGCATATCTGGGTCCCCTTTCCTGGATCTCACACTTCACTGCTTGCACTACGTAATCTGAGAGCTCAAGGCCTCTGCCTTGGCTTCTGGAATTGTGCAGAGCTTGGCCTGGGTTGGCTCCAACTACGCACTGTGAAATTCCAGGAGCCAGCCTCCCAGCTTGGCCACTGAGACTGCATAATGCATAGTCTCTCCTTGCCTTAGCTCAGACTGAACTATGCATTGCGCAATTCCAGTCATCAAGCTTCCCAACTAACTGTTGGGACTACATAGTGTGTAGTTCCCACAGTCATCCAATGACCTCTGTCAGCCAAAACTGTGAAATCCTTCCCATCATGAGTCTGGATTGCTACTTGATCTTATCTTGAAGTTGCTTTGGTTTTTACGCTGACATTTTCTTTTTATTAATGTCCTCTCTGCCCCATAGGTACAACAGTTGTTGAGCATCTCTCTAGCAGTTACAGTTAACATGGCATCCAAGAGAGTTGCATCAAAGGAAACCATCGAGAGAAGTATCAGGGAAGCAATTAACCAGATATCAATGGATTTTCCAGTATATGCATATACTCAGTTGATCATTCAGAAGGGTACAACATTGACACAGTAGCAGATCAAAGACACTTTTGTAGAGGACTTCAAGGAAGACTTAGAGGACCGGAAGGTTTATCTTAGCATCCAGCGATCAAGGTTATACAAGGTTTCATGTAGGTATCTCGACTTCCCATGTGTGGACATCATCAGGTGGATTATCTCACACACAGATGAATAGACTATGACATTGAGTAGTGCAAGTGGGAGAGAGTTTTCCACCTTCAGGGCAAAGAACTTTCAGCAGATGTATCACTTACTTGAGTCAGTGAAGCACATGGACTCACTCTTGTATGACACCCATAGCTATGTGAACACGAGAGATATTTTCAAGCGTTGTGTGAAAGAGTCGTCGAAGTTTAGACAGAAACCTCCCCATGTTTACAAGACGAAGTCCCTTGGGAATGCTTACTAGTTCTTGATCATCTTTGCCTGGAGAATATATGGTCAAGAGAAAACAAAAACCTTTCCTAAAGGGTGGGTGGTCTTACTGGACCAGTTGGTGAATGATGGGAGTCCATTCAACTGGTTAGATTTGTTGGCTCATCAATTGAAGATCCATGTGGCTAAGACTCATAATCCACCCAAGAATGAGCAAGCAAGGTTTTACATGTCCACATACGTATTGGATGCAATATGTTCCCAGCAGCAGTTCCCTGGCATGATATGGACATGGAAACCAAAAGAAATTACCGCCAACATCTATTGCAAGTTTCTTTCCAACTGTAGCTATCGAGGATTAATGGAAAGGCTAACTAACCATTATCATCCCATTGTACAAGCTTATCTTTGTGCAAGATCCACCTTGCATGTCCCGAGAAGCAATGGAGGTGATAGTAAACATTGCATATTGGTATGCCTCACCAAGTGGCACCTTCATCAGAGTGTTTGGCACAAAGAAGCCTCTACATGTTCTACCAAGGTATGCCACTGACAATCTGATCATGCAAGAAGTCTCATACCACCTCGCTATGGGGTTTTCAGCAGGACTGCATAGGAAGAAGAAAGTGCCATGACCCGTTCTTCCTTTGTCGATTGTATTATACAAGATTAAGAGATTGAAAGCTGTAGTTTTCAAGGCTAAGGACATAGTGAAATTCAAGTTCGGCACTAGGGAATTTAATTTGTATGATCCCCACGATATTTGCAAGGACCATTGTGCAAGAGTATACTTTCCATGGATCCAGTAGACATTTCATTGGCCAGAGGAGGACCCTTATAGGTACTACTATAATGCCTCCAAACTCAATGAGTCGGTCAATATAGCAAGAACTTGGAAGGTTGCTCTACAAACAGTAGAAGATCTAGAAGAAACAGAAATAGTAGAAGGAAGCAATCCAGTGAAGGACAAGGGAAAGAGGAAGGTTGTTGAGAACCCAGAGGGAGAGAAAAGCTACAAGATGAAGGCAGATCCTATCTTGTAGAAGACAGCCTTGGCAATGGAAGAAAAGGGGGAGCAACAGATGAAGAGAGCAAAGCAAAGGAAGAGAGAAAAGCAGAGGTTGCGGGAAGGAGAACTAAAGTTGTGGGAGATGGAGAATAAATTGAAGGAAGAACAAGATTTCAGGAGGAGAGAAAGAGAAGAGAAGTAGAAACACAGAGAAGAACAAAGGTAAGGTACAATGACAGAGGAAACAACGTCGAGGTTGATGAGCTAGAACAACCAGTAGCTGAGGAAGAGGGTGAATAGATGCAGGATCGGGAGCTTGCTCAACATATTGAGCAATTGATCGAAGTGATAGAAATGGAGTTGGAACAGGAGCCACAGAATGATGACACTGACCTTATGCCAAGAGCACCACAGGTCATCTCTCAATCTCCACCACCTCCAATGTCAAAACCAATCCCAAGCGAGCAAGGAGATATTGTTCTCCTTGATGATGATTCGATCATGGATGCGTACAATCTATCATTTGATGAGTTGCAGAAGAAGATTGTACAAGCACGAAGGAAGGATTTTCCAGATGATCATGCATCACTTGCATTCATCAAGGAAAGGGTGATAGTGTCAAACACCAGGAAGCATCCAACTTCCTTTTCCCAAGCATTCTTGGCCTATGCAGGAGAAACAAGATCAAATGTTAAGTACCTGACCACTAAGAATGAACAACTAGAAAAGAATTTACAGGCTATCAGGCAAGAGGCAGAGCAACTATGAACATCAGTGTAAAATGCATTTTCTACATTAGGGGAAATGAGGAAAGCGATACTTGCTGAAGTATCAACACTTGAGGGTACCATGCGGAAGCTATATGATGGATTTGTCACTGTGCCTAAAGTAGTTGTCTATGTGCATGGCCTACAGTAGCGGATAAAAGAGTTTGTTCAAAATAACAAGAAAATATATGCTTTCATTGCCCATGTACAAGAGTGGAAAATGTGGTACAAAGGGGCATCACTTGACTTAGCAAAGAAGATGAAGCCATAGGTATAGATGGAGAAATCAAAGGTCTAAATGTTGATTCAGAACTACGAGCATCTCGCCCCATTCATCAGCAGCATACAGGCCTCATATGTACAGTTGTACAATAGTTTGAATGTCATGGTGAGGAAGCACAGGATCCCATCAATCAGTTCCCTCACCAATGCTAAACCCAATAACCAAGTCTGGCTAGATATCAATGAGTACATGGAGTAGCTAAGATGAGAGGCCACTAGGGAAGACTTGGAGCTAAACACGCACAACGTGTAGAAGTACATTGATTGTCCTATCAAGGTCAAAACCATGTTGCTCATCCTTCAATACAAGTTGGACACAGATTCGAAGACCATATACCTAGATGCCATGGAAGCAAGACTTTGCTTCCAAAAAGACACCATCAAACAGTTTGGGGACACCATCGCACAGTACCAAGCTTGGCACCGATATGCGATCGAGAAGAATCAAGTGGATGTTGTTGAGCGGACTTTCCCCAAACTCCAGATTCATAGTGTTGTGTCTTTTCAGGTTTTCTCTAGCCTATTTTGTCTTATATGGGTACATGTTTGTAAATATGTTGTAAGTGAAATTCCAAGTGTCATTAGTGGAATATTAAAAGTCATCATGTTATGTAATTGGTCATTTAGTGAAGAAGTTGAGTGATGAGGGAATTCAAAGAGTCACAAAGGGGAATGTCAAGGGTCACCCCACCCTTTGTTATAAATAAAACCTTGTAATTCATAGAAGAGGATTTTGGGAGCCACGATTTTGGCTAGGCTTAGGCTTAGAAAAGGCTTTGGAAGTATTGTGAAGAGCCTTGGCTTCTCCATAGCGTAGAGTGAGTATACTTCTTTGGAGGAGTAGGTGTTCTTGACTGTAATGTTCCACTATTGGGGCTAGTGGTCGTCAATGTTGTATGTATGGATGGAACTTTCACTTAATAATAATAATATCAGAGCCAACATGTTTTCATGCATATGTTGCTAATGTAGTTGGAGTATTTTGGTTGCGTTAGCAATGTATGTTATTTAACTTACACATATGCTTATGAACTACTTTGTATGCATTTGTATGAATCATTTTGAATGTGTGTTGTTGGATTAACTCATCACTTTACTTTGTGGATTATTCTGCTTTATCTTGTGATGTCATTTTTCTCGTGTGTTCCTTTCAAGCTGCGTACTATTACAATCTTCTAAGGGGTGCACTTCCTTTTCCCCTCTGTGTGTTAGAACCTTCACACATTGCATTTGACTCTCCGTAGGGTCACAAACTCTCTCTCACCCAAAGTTATCATACTATCTTCTATGTGCTACTGCGGTCAAGTAATTACACTACCACCCACTACTAGGACTCCTACTCCAAACGGTGTGAGGTATATTTGATACTTCATATCAGGGAGATCCCATGAATTTTGGCGAGTCCAACACCACCAACACCAACCTAATTGGATAACTAAAGCAAGGGATGAATGGAAGAATGACAAAGAGGTGTGTACACTCATTCAAAAGTTGTAGTAATATCATAGTACATCTGATACATTAATCTGGAAAAATAATTCATTATGGTACAAAGATTGCTTATATATATGTAAGAACTCCCAACTCAGAAAAAAGATTCTTTTGGAATTGCACGCCTCTCCTTTCGGAGGGCACTCGGGATTTTTAAAAACTTACCACAGGTTCAAGAAGGAATTTCTTAAATCTGATATTCAGAAGTTTGTGGTAGAATGTTTGGTTTTCCAACAAAATAAATTTGAGACAATTAAGGCCACAAATCTGTTATAAAATTTATCCATTCCAAGTCATTGTTGGGAGGAGGTATCAATGATTTTATCATAGGTCTACCCAAGTCTGAAGGAAAGAGTTTCATCATGGTGGTAGTTGATAGACTTACCAAGTATGCACATGTTTTTTCATTATTTCATCCTTTCAAATCCAGTACAGTTTCCACTGCATTTATGGAAACAATTCAAAAGCTACATGGAAACCAAAAGATTATTGTAAGTGATAGAGATCCCATTTTCACTGGAAGTTTTTGGACAAAATTATTTTCTTGTCTTGGTACTCAATTAGCTCATAGCTCATCTTATCATCCTCAATATGACGGGAAAATTGAGATAGTGAACAAATGTTTAGAAATATATCTTCTTTGCTTTGTATCTGATAAACAAACATAATGGGTCAAGTGGTTACCTTTGGAAGAATGGTGGTATAACACTTCCTTCCATATTGTAGCAAACATGACCCCATCTATGACACTTTCTAGATATCATCCACTATCCATCATATTGTATTTAAGAGAAAAATCTAAGGTTCAAGCAGTGGAAGATCACATCGAGCATCAGAAATTTATCCAACTCTTAAAGGATAACCTGACTCTGATGCAAAATTGAATGAAACAACAAGCATATCAACAGCACAGTGAAAGAAATTTTGACATAGGAGATTGGGTATTTTTACCATACAAACAAATGTACCTAAAGAAAGTTAAGAAGGATAATAAATTATCACCCAAGTACTATGGTCCTTACAAGGTGTTGCAAAAGATTGGTATTATGTCATAAAAATTGGAGTTGCTTGCACCTTCTCAAGAACTCCCAATTTTCCATGTTTCATGCTTAATGAAGGTTATAGGTGACAAGCTCCCAGTTCAAACAAAATATTTGTAACTTGATGAGGAAGGAAAAACCATATTGTAGCCTGAAGCAGTCACGAAAAAAAGAACTGGATAGCTACATAATCAATCAGTTTCAGAGTATCTCATTAAGTGGAAGAACTTACCTATTGAATATTCCACATGGGAGGATGAGAATTTTATACAAAAGCATCCAAAACTACTCAAGTGTTGAGGAAAACACTTTTTTGAATGAGAGGGGCATGTTAGGTCTCTATAATACTAATGTAGCCGCCATATTGTTATTGTTGTGTGCCATAGAAGTCCACTATTGTTATTGTTGTGCACTTACATTATTATTGTTATGTAGGCCCTAATTATATTGTGACCCTTTAGACTCCTATATATACCAAGGAGGTCTTGTCAATTAGTTTAGGAAAATATATACTGCACCCCAACTAATTGACATTTTGTTGTAAATGAAGCCATCAAATGTTGTTGTTGCAAACATAAGTTATTGAATAAAAGACACTTTTCAAAATCTTGACCTTATCTTTCTATACTCGGATTGGATTTTACCTCCAATGAAAGTCAGTGTTTCAAAGTGTGTTATTATAAATTTCGTAACAATTCAATTTCTATGGTCTAACTATCCATTTTTTATAGGTCGTGAAAGCAATCATGTAGCTTGATTTTGAAGTCAAATTTGATGTAGAAAATCTATGGAAAGTTCTAAAATCTATCACGAACTAAATTTGTTATGTTGGCCAACTACTATGTAATTTCTAGCAAGGAGATAATACTATATTTTTAAGTACTTTCCTAGAAACATATTTTGAAAAGAAGCAAATGAATTTGAAAACAACTCTTTAGAACAAAGTAGAGAGATGAATATGAAGTCATGATGTATCTATTTTAGATTTGTTTCCAAGATTAATGACTTACATTTTATCATTAAATTTTCTTTTATAGGATGCATGTTTTGTATCTTACAATAATGCATATAGAAGCAATTCCTTTGGCTGAGATGCAATGAGTAAGGGATTTTTATTTTTCCAAATTTGCTTAGGACTTACTTGTGGCATTCATGGAAGCAATCCTTTTGTTAAGATGTTGTGTTTGGGGTATTTATTTATGTAAAGTTGCCCAAGATTTCCATTTCACCTCAACAAAATGAGACAGCATGCCTATGCAAACAAAATGATCCATAAAAGGAAAACATTTTTCTAGGAAATTTCAATATTTGTGGGGGAATAACAACATCCTACTTTACTAACTAACCTCACATTAACAATAATATATACTTTTATTATTTTTGTTGGAATATAGAAAACTATTTAGAATTTTATCGTATCTTTCTCTAAAATAATAAATTAAATAAAATCCTAAAACCATAACAAAATAAAAGATAAAATTTTTCAATGATTTTATGAAAATATTCCAAAATGATTGTATAAAAATATTTGAAAATGATTTACTTAAACATTATTATTATGTTTTTGGAAAAATATATTTATATTGCATGAGGAATATACATGTCCTTGTCTTCGAGGAACTATTCATTTGCAACAATAAGGCTCGAAGCCATTATATCAAAGTTCATCAAGTCATTTATGGGGATTGAACTTGGGTGAGGAGTATCACAATCATTTCTCCCAAATAACCAAGATAAACCCAATTTACACATAAATATTATTATTATTAATATTTAAAACCCTATCAAAATCATACATGAATAATGTTAGGCCCCTATACTACTAGTGTAACCCCTTATTGTGATTAGTACAGCCCCCTTATTATATTGTTGTATCCATGTAGTCCCCATATTGTTACTATTGTGCCCCATAGAAGCCCACTATTGTTATTATTGTGCCCTTACATTATTATTGTTATGTCGGCTCTGATTATATTATGACTCCTTAGACTCCTATATATAGAAAGGAGGTCTTATCATTTGTATCATCCAAGAATTGTTCATTTATGTAATGTAAAGGAGGTTTCCCCCTCGAAGAGGCTGAATTCTAAGGTGTTGATCTATCTTTTCTATATTTTTGTGAGCTGGTTTCATAACATTTGGTATCAGAGCTTTGGATTCTAGGGTTTCGCTGCTCCAAATAGGTCATCGTGGCATGTTCGCTATAACTTTTTTTCTACAATGTTTCAGAAGCTAAAAAAAAAAACCATTTGAGAAGACATTGCACTGAACCTCAGGTCCAAATTTCAGATCTTTTCGCGCTATATTTGTGGATATATGATTTGAGGAAGTTGGTCTTTTTGCAAACTCTTGAATTACATTCCAAAAAGGTGACCTGGGGAAAATCGTCATAACTTTCTCTCTGAGCATCGGATTGAAATTTTGTAAGAAGGTACAGAAAGAGAATGGACTATAGTTTCTTGTATATATTTTTCAGAGCCAAAGGTCGAAACAGTGACTCGTGGCACATCGTACAAGTTCACTCTACTGAACTAGTCTATAATCAGGTCATTGTGCGAGATTTCACATAACTCTTCCTTGGAGAATCCAATTTAGATCAGACTGGTGGCATTGGAAAGAGGACACAGAGGGATACTGCAGGTCACAATTTCAGAACTGGAAGAATCGAAATTACAGAGTTATAGTCATTTCAAGATCGAGCTCCTAAAATCAAGAAAAGGCAATATGAGGATGTTTGATGGCAAGGACCCGGTAAATTGGATACTTCAGATGGAGCAATATTTTGATCTACATGGTGTACCACTGTTACAAAAGGTATGTATTGCATCTTCATATTTAGAACCGGATCAATTTTTATGGTATGAAGGGCTTTGTTCTCATAAACAACTTGTTACGTGGTCAATTTTCACGGAGGAAATGATAGCACATTATGAGGATACAAAGAGCAACACCTTCTTTAGAGCAACACCACAACAATTGGAAGAGAAAAGAGAAAAAGGGCTTTGTTACAATTGTGATAGCAAATGCACTAAAGGTCATAAGTGTGCTGAGAAGAAATTATTCTACATAGATTATGAAGAGGAGGAAGAAAAGGATCAAGAAACACCAAAATAAGAGTATATACACCAGGAACCAACCCCAGAGAAAAAAGAAATGAATCCAACCATATCTTGTAAAGCATTGGCCGGAATTACCACTCCTCAAATTATCAAGATAGAAGGACATATCAAGAAGAAAAATGTTCAAGAAGTGAAAGATCACATCGAGCATCAAGAAATGAATCCGACCATATCTTGTAAAGCATTGGAAGAAATTACCACTCCTCAAACTCTCAAGATAGAAGGACATATCAAGAATAAAAAGGTTCAAGCAGTGAAAGGTCACATCGAGCATCAACAACAAGTTCCCCAACTTTTAAAGGATAATGCCACTTTGGTGAAAAATCGAATGAAACAACAAGCAGATCAACATTGTAGTGAAAAATGTTTTGATGTAGGTGATTGGGTATTTTTACTGCTACATCTCAAGCAAGCTATTTATGAGAATGAAATGTTGGAAATACTACATGCACTTAAGAAATGGCGACCTTACCGAATGAGAAGACACTTCAAGGTAAAAATGGATCATGATAGTCTTAAATACTTTTTAGAAAAAAGATTATCTATAGAAGAACAGAAAAAATGGGTCACAAATATATTGGGTTATGAGTTTGACATCAATTATAGAAAAGGGAAGCAAAATTTTGTTGTAGATGCACTCTCAAGAAAGGATGAGGATGTGGAAGCATTGTTTCGTGCTATTTCTATTATCCAACCAGATTGGATAAATGAAGCAAGGGATGAATGGAAGAAGGATGAAGAAGTGTGGCCACTCATTCAAAAGTTGCAGAAGATCCCAATTCAAACAATATTGCCAGAACTTGAAGAGGAAGGAAAAATCATATTGGAACCTAGAACAGTCACAGAAACAAGAACCCGACAGCTACGGAATCAATCAATTTCAGAGTATCTCATCAAGTGGAAGAACTTACCCACTAAAGATTCCACATGGGAAGACAATAATATTCTACAAAAGCATCAAGAACTACTCAAGCATTGAGGACAACACTTTTTGAAGGAGAGGGGCATGTTAGGCCACTATACTACTAGTGTAACCCCTTATTGTTATTAGTACAACCCCCTTATTATATTGTTGTACCCATGTAGTCCCCATATTGTTACTATTGGGCCCCATAGAAACCCACTATTGTTATTATTGTGCCCTTACATTATTATTGTTATGTCGGCTCTGATTATATTATGACTCATTAGACTCCTATATATAGAAAGGAGGTCTTATCATTTGTATCATCCAAGAATTGTTCATTTATGTAAAGGAGGTTGCCCCCTCGAAGAGGCTGAATTCTAAGGTGTTGATCTATCTTTTCTATCTTTTTGTGAGCTAGTTTCATAACAAATAATTATGAGGATCAACCAAATAAGGCTATTTGTCAAAGGGAAAAATTAGTGTTTTAAAGCATCAAACTTATAACCATTGCCTAAGATCATATACTCTAAGGGACCGATATCATTTTTATTCATGTTCTAAGATTGGGACTAAGAATGTGATTAAGTTATGATTGCACATTTGGAAAATTGATTCACACTCCATTAATCCAACCTTTTTGAGTTGATGTGTCTTGAAAATTTAAAAGTGCTTAGGATAAAGTGAAATTCATATATAAGATATTTAGATAGATAAACATATAAAAAGGTGTTTAAGTGGATAATGTTGGAAAAAGTAACTATGTTCAGTCTTCAATAATGTACTTGAGTCATTATGTAATGTACTTGTCAAAAGAATAAAGAAAAGAATGTTTATTATTATAACAATGACTTATTAAAGCATGGGTTTCATGCTTGGGTCATCATTATATTAGTCAAAGTCCCCATTGTGGACTCTTAGGATTAATATTGAGTTTATAGAGTCATTGTATATTCGAACAGACCCTTCTCAGGCTTTCGGATCATGTAAAAAGGTATTGTATCAAGCAAAATATGAATCATGTGTCCTCCACATCATGTTGGCCTAAGGAAGATCAAGTTGACCTAAAGACCCTCATTCAACCCACAAGAAGGTTATATATAGAAGAAATTCGAAGTCATTTGGAGACATCACTCTCTCAAGCAATTCGATATCTTTTGGGAAGTGCTGGAAAGTGTTGGGGATGTGAAGTTTGTTTCCGGAAGGAGGAAAGAAGGGTGATTTTGGGGGAGTCTCTAGAGAAGATGAAAATCAAAGTTTCAGTGCCTCTCTCTCTATGTTTCGTGGTATGGTTTAGGAGATATAAGTATCCTAGGGTTTTGTTGTTGCTGGAAGCTACATGTTGTTGGGATCTGTTGCATAGTCAAAGTTGTTGGAAAGGGTTGAAGATCTTGGAGGTTGACATGGTGTGGAGGGAAAGTCTAGTCTTGGTCTAGGGCGAAGAGTCTCAAAGAATACTATTGAAAGTAAGAATTACTTTGACTGGGTTTTCCCCTTGAGGGGGTTTTTCCCTAGCATGTGCCTATATCTTGTGTCTCTTGTTTTGTGATCTTCATGTATTTATAATTGCTTGATGAAAGATAAGATAAATAAGAAGTAAAAGAATCCAACAAACTCACAAGTAATTATCAAGATCAGCTAATCAAGCCCTAATATAATATCTTTGATTTTCCAACATGGTATCGAAGCTAAGGTCAAGAGAAGTCAAATATCACTTTGTTGGCATGGATTCTCTCTATATGGTGAACTGCATAAAATTGGTTTTCAAATCTATCTAAATTTGGATCAAGAAGATCATCTACTACCTATTCAACAAAGTTAGGAGTCATGGATTCTTGGTTTCCCTTACATGATCTCTTAGTCATGATAATGCATGGATCATTGATAGTGGAGCGTCGAGACATATGACAGGTGAAAGTAGGAAAATTCACACATTATCAAAGGAATCATCCTCCCATGCAGTGGAATTGGGTGACAACAAAAGCTATGATGTTAAAGGCCAGGGATCTACATCATTAAATATGGACAATGGATCGAAGTTGCATCTCAACAACATTCTCTATGCTTCAAGTTTGAAAAAGAATTTACTTTCTATTTCTTGTTTAGAATATAAAGGGGAAAGAATTTCTTTTCTTAATGGAAAAGTATTGGTTTGGGGAAATAGCCCTAGCATTAACAAAGCTAGGGTTATTGGAGTTCTTGAAGGGAGTCTTTACCAGGTTATCACTCCATCACCTCAAGCTCTTGTTCATATGGAAATAAGTCCCATTGAACTATGGCACTGAAGATATGGCCATCTTCATTATAGGGCCATCCATACTCCTAGTCAATTAGTTAATGGAATTCCTTAAATCAGGGAAAATTTTAAGAACCCCCCCTAAATTAACATGTATAATAAATGGGCGAATCTCCATGGTATATAGGAAAAATTGAAGGCGATTTTATCAATAATATGATATGTATATATAATTTTTTGGCAAATCTCTCACCAGGCATGGCGAATATTTTACTCAATTATAAAATCTTGTGTTTATTGAATACACAAATGAAATCATTACGTTTCTTTAAAATATCTTTTGAAATCAAAATTACCGAAATTACATATGGATTAACCTAGTGGGTGTAGGATAAAATTCACCCGTGCCATTCACAGAAAGCATGAGAAAAAACCTAATACTATATATAAAATCAAGAAAAATTCAAATTCATCACTTCTAGGGACCTCGTAACCACCCTGCCAATACACAAGTATGTTCCTGTTTGTAATTAGAAAAATTACCCAAATTACAATCTATTTACTCCGGCATATGTTGGAAAGTTATAGAAGGATGACTAGTGCAATCAATCCATTCCTTTTAGCCCTGGATTTGTTTCAGTTTAAAACATAAGTATACAAATATACTTGTCCAATGTCTATGCTTTAACCATTCACCTAAAGATGTTTTTACAATATAATTTCCTAAGTCTATTTAATAACTTCATTATGATAAAAACGAACCTATATCCATCTTAACTCCACATCTACCACTCTTAGGGGGATGAAATCTATTTATCCCTCTGAGCACTTGGTAGACCCAGAATTAAGATGGATCTAAGATGATAGAATTTCCCCTTTAAATAGTCTATGCTCACATGAATACCATGGTATTACCATGGGTCAATACCATGGGTTATCATAAACCTGGAGCTTAAAAATTACTATTAGTAATTTATAAAAATTAATAAAATTAATAGTTGATTTTTATTTTATTTTTTATTTTAACCAAGCTAAAATGTTTAACATACATTAAATTACAACATCTATTTTTACTCTTAATCGGATCAAATATTTTTTCACTCTATGCTAGTTTGCATATCACGATATTTGATACCTCTCGGGGGTTAGTAGATCCAAAGTAAAGATGGATCTATGCTGGTTTAATTCCCCCATTTAAATAGGCTACATTCCAGGTCAATACCATGGGTCAATACCATGTGCCATTTTGGTGAATACCATGGGTCAATACCATGTGCCATTTTTTTTATTAATACTAATATTAGGGTTAATAATGTTTTTTGCATGGTATTAATAACAATCTAGTCCATGGTATTTGTCCCATAGTATTTTGCCCATAGGTTTCACTTAAATATAACGCATTTTTTGAGTGTTCATAAATATAAGGTGACTTATGGAGTAAATATAAAAAGATGTTTTATTTGTTTACCATACCTCTCGTTTATTTATATTTTTATTAATTTACCATACCTCTTTTACAAATATGATATTTTTCCCATAGGATTCACTTAAATAAAACCTATTTCTTGAGCCTTCATAAATAGAACGAGGGTTATGGTCTAAATATAAAAAGAGGTTTTATTTATTTACCATGCATCTAGTTTATTTATATTTTTGTTTATTTACCATACCTTTTGAGTAAGTATAAAAAGACGTTTTATTTATTTACCATACCTCCACTTTACTTATATTTTTATTTGTTTACACCCTTGCATGTATATAAGGTGACTTATGGAGTAAATATAAAAAATGTTTTATTTATTTACCATACCTTTCATTTATTTATATTTTTATTAATTTACCATACCTCTTTTATAAATATGGTATTTGGGCCTTTGGCCCATAGGATTCACTTAAATAAAACCTATTCTTGAAAATGGGCGAATGGAAGGTTGTAACTCCTAATTTCAAGGGCTAAATTTACCCTTTTTACCCTCTCCCTTAAAATAAGGTGGGCTATTTGAGGTGATTTGTAAAAATGTACTATGATACAAAATATTCGCCCACTAAAAATTTAAAACCCCTTAATTTCGCCAAAGGACGAACATTCGCCCCTAAAATTTTCTATGCCTTAAATGAAGCTAGACCATAAAGGTGTACGCAAGGGATGTTCTTTGGGGAAGCATACTAGAAATCCATTTCATCAGAGTGAATCTAGATATAAAGAAATATTAGATCTCATCCATTGGTTCATTCTCTCCTCGGTATTACCGACACTTAATTTGTGGCTTAACACCCAATTGGTCCATGATCTCTATTTAAAGAGAATGGAGGGTCATTTGTAGTGTGATTGTTCATGAGAGAAGCTTATGTAAATTTTCTTTCTTTTATTAATAAATTGCTTGAAGTGGCCGTTGGCTCAGGGCGTGGACTGTTTCCCTCTTTGAGGGTTTTAACCACGTCAATAATACTGGTGTATTGATCTATGATTTGTTTGTGAGCAGTGTCCTTTGGTGTTCTATCTGAGGAACTTACCCTGTAAATTCCTACATGGTATCAGAGCTATTTGAGGGCCGCATCCATTGGTGATCCAAATCTGAAGTTGATACAACTGCATCCGATTGTCATTTCCTAGATCTACTATTTCTGATTGCATTTGGGCCGAGAGGACTACTCTATTGTGTTAGGAGCATCTGTTCTAGTGAGGAACCCCTTTCGTTTCACATGAAAAGGTTTCCAGCAGCCCTAGCTATGTCATATTTAAGATCTGGAGGTATATAGTCTTTATTTGGAGTTTTAGTTTTTTCATCTCTTTGTTTATTTCAGTTTATTTAGCTCTCTGTTTTTTATTACTGGATTTATACCTTTCATTTCTGCGTATGCTCTTTGCCCCGCAACTCGGTGCGATCTCGACAAATCAGAAACAGAAAGGAATAATTTTTCTCATGCGTATGCTCTTTTCCGTTGCACCTTTGTGTGATCTCAGAAAATCAAAAACATTGAGAAAAATATATTATTTCCAGCGAAAGCTAACTTGAAGCCATAAGGTTTGGTTTTTTTTTGCATGTCCATGTTGGGTTGTGTGTTTTTTGTTTTGTGAACTTTTTCAAGTAAGCACGCACCCCAAAGCTTCATTGGCTGAAAAAAAAAAAAAAAAAAAAAAAAATCCCCTTCGTCTTTTACAAAAATTACTAACATTTTAAACTAACTCACTTGGTCCAAAGTTACTTTATGAGAATAGAGGTCTTGGGTTCAAGTATTTCTTTTTGTTGAGTTACTTTTTCTTTTTTTTTGGTAGGTAAGCACCCATGGGGGATTTGAACCAGTGACCTATCGCAAGGAGTGCCTTAACAGTGACCCATTCATGGTCAATCCAAAGCCCCATGGGCTGTTGAGTTCTTTTTCAAAAAGCACATGTAACTTACGTTTTAAAGTTACTTTATGTAAAAGTATTCTCACTCATTATAAAAAGTGAGTCACTTATAATTCTAAAGTCTCTTTATCTTTTATTTAAGTTACAATTTAGTGGTTAGCTCATAAAGTACTATTGTAAAAGTGGCATTCACTTATTTATAAAAGTGGATCACTTTAGATTAAGTTTGGAAAGGGAGGGGATTTTTTTATATAACATTATCATTCATTTCCGCACATTCACGCACTTCATCGGCATCTTCAGCAACTTTTCTTCAAAAATCCATAACTTCTTCATCCGGAAGCCATTTTCAGAGCCCTTTTCTTTTAATCAGTCTAATTTTTTGAGATCTTTCCATTGGAACACTTAGTTTCAGCATCGACAGCTTCAGTTTTTGTTAAAATGGAAAGTCCATGCCAAGTTATTTTTTACAGCACCAACTACTTCCAATGGTTGTCCTACATTGTGGATTTACTTAGAAGTAAAGGTCTTTACAAAATAGCCTCAGGCCAAGAAACTAAACCTAAAGATGAAGATAAGGCAGCCAAATGGGAAAATAGGCAAGAACAATCACATGGGTTGATAGGAATGTCTATTTCTCTAGACCTTAGATTCCATATCGCAGAACTTGATACCCCTAATGAAGCAATGAAGCAGCTTACCAAAGTTTTTGGAATTAAAAATCAAATTAGAGCCCATCAACTCGAAAATGAGTTGCTTACGTTGGATCCCAATAATTTTTCTTCCATTGAAGATTTTTTGTCCAAGTTCAAGACCCTTAGACTTCTCTTGGAAGGTGTTAAGGTTAAGAAAGAAGTTGGTAGCCTTATCTATTCCATTCTTACTAAGTTGGGACCAGCCTACTCTGTGTTTGTTTCCACCTTCCATTCTACTAGAGAAACATTTATTTCTCAAGGACAAGACTACAAGTCCCCCTCTTTTGATGCCTTTTGTGATTCTTCAATAAGAGAACAAGAAAAATTCTTACAACTTGGTCTTCTTAATCTTGGAAACTCTTCTAAGAAAACCTTAGCTGCCCAGAAACAACCAAATTCAAATAATCCTAAGAAGTCGTATCCTAAAAAGAATGGTCCTAAGCAATTTTAGTCTCAAAATGAAAAATCATTTTAACAAAATGATAAGGCAAATTAAAACAAAGGGAAGAAGATTGATAGACATTTCCACTTTTGTAATTGAGATGGCCACTTAGAATCCAAATGCTTTAAGAAGATGGAAGCCTTAGAAGCAGCAATGAATAAGCATAACATCCATTTGGAGCACTCTTCAACTTCAACTTCATCTTCAGGAATAGCACTTTCTGTATGTGGTTGTCAAGCATCTCGGTCTGGTTATGCACTAAATGTGTCTTCTTCTTCTCATTCTCATGAGTAGCTCATTGATTCTGGAGCTTCTTATCACATGGCCAAAACCAAAGCCATGTTTTCTTCTTTAAATGATTGTAACACCAAAAATATATATGTTGGTGATGATAGATCTCTTAGTGTTGTAGGGACTGGAACTGTTCATCTAGACAATGGTCAATTTAATGATGTATTATGTGTTCCAAACTTATCTACAACCTTCTATCTCTATATCATATAACTCATTTAGGTGAAGGTAAAACCATTGAATTTTCACCTCATGATGTTGTAATTAAGGACCTAAGAGATCCTAAACAGATTTTAGCTACTGGCATTGCTGATGACTGTACAAGGTTGTACAAGTTTAACAACTTTGGGTCATGAAATTTTCCCCCGGTATTTGTTGCTCATAATGATGAAGTGAGCAAACTTTTGCATGATCTAAAAAACACCCTTGAGTGACCTCAGTTAATTAATTATTGAATGAAGGTATTATAGACTCATGTGCTGGTGTGTGTTTATGTCATTTTAGGCAATGGATCGATCAGATTGCAAAATACACAGACACTAGAAATATGAAAAAAAACAGAGAAACACAGTAAGAAAATACAAGAACACAACAATTAATAAGGAGTTCACCCTATCCTCCAGGGCTACGTCTCCGGTCCAACTTTCAGTGGTGGCCTTCTTTCATTATGTCTTTAAAGCAGATAATTACAATGAGGAGCTCAAATTGAGTCTCCTGAAACAGAATTGCTTGGCAGGGTGGTTTCTTGGATTCCCCAAGCCACTAGAGTGCACAGACTCTTTTCCTTACCATCTCTTGACCTCTCTGGTCTTTAATGGAAGGAGCCCAATGTGGTGCTCAGTTCCCCGACAGATCCTCTCAGGGATGGCTCGATGCTGCCTTATGTTGCAGGTCAGCTCAGCTCTCTATCTTTTTTCTCTTTGCTTCACTATCTCTTCATTCTCTGTCTTCCTCTCTTCATTCTCCCTTCTCCATGTGTTCTATGTTCTTTGTTCATGGCTTTAAAACCAATTGATCTCATGACTGCTCGATTGCCTTCCTTCCTCAATCGAATCGAAAGTTGCTACTCGCTTGGAGTTCCTTGTCTTCTGCGTCATCATCAACAACTCACAGGGAGGGGCCACTTGTCCTCCTACGAACTGCGCCAGCTTTTCCTCGTCGGTTTGGTTCTTTGGTTACGTCGGGAAATGACTCGTCTGCCACCTCAATGATCAAATCGGACCTCAAATCCTTATACATCACAGCTCAATCCCCTGTCAAATCTGGTTCTTCCATCGGGCGTGTTCTCAGTCGTTAGATCTGGAGCCCCCATATCTGACGCCATTCGCTCATTTCACGCAGTTGACTTGCTTGACCATTAGCACGCGATAAGCGGCGGTATTCTCTCTCCTCCGCCTGCCACGCGTCGGGCGCTGAGTGGAATCGCTCACTTTTCTTCAATTCCGCTTACCGCCCAAGGGTGCCCCCGATAAATACCGCTGGTTTTGGAGCGCGAGTCCCGCCTTTAGCCTTTAGCGCTTTCCCCACGATTTTCTCGACTTCCATGCAACCAAGCGCTTCGATGCTTTCCTTCTCAAGGGGTTTTTCCCACTAATCACTCATCAGAAGCTACCTCCTTTTCCCAATCTGGGCTTCCCAGGTGCTAGCTTCGCCTCCTGCGCGGTCTCTATGGTCCTCGGTCAGCGCGCTTTCACTGAGGTCCTCATCGTTCCTCGCTGGCTACCAACTGCCACTATTCAGAGGCCTTCATGATCACTCTGTGCTTTTGAATTCGAAGTTTTGTCCTGATTTCATACATTCATGGTGCTTTGATAATTCTTCATGGATCCAATTCGGATCACATCCTTCCCACTTAAAAAGCTTTTGGACCACCAAAAGTTGGTTTTCAAGCATCGACTAAGTGAGGGTACAATTGTCTCACTTGTCCAATCTCAATCCACTTTGCACTGCTCGGCTTTGAACCTTTGAGCCCAAGTCTGAGGTACTCAACATCTCCTCTGCGTGTTGTCCTCACCTTCCTATCCAGAACTGTGTCCTCCTGCAATTCATTAAGATATTCAGGTAGCAGGTCATCAACAGAAGGGAATTGACTCTACTCTTCGGGATCCTCAATCAGTGAAGGTTCAAACAATCTCATGCAATCTGCATTTACGACTGAGTATATTTGCATGTAAGCTGGTAGATCAAGGCAAAAAGCATTTTCACCAATCTTCTCAAGTATCTTGAAAGGTCCATATCTGACAGGCTTTAGCTTTTTACCTTCACCTTACATCCTGTCCTTGCTGATGTACAGCCAGACTTGGTCACCAACTTGAAAACTATGCTCCATCCGATGCTTTTCATGCCTTGCCTTGTATTTGGCTTGGCTCTTTTCGAGCTATTCCTGTACTGCCTGGTGGATCTCCTGGATTTTTTCAATGAACCTAGTTGCCCTGTCCACATCACTGTGTCCCTCAACTGTGGTATCTTTACCAAAGACAAAATCCAAAGGAGTCCTTGGTGTGAAACCAAAACAGGTCTCAAAAGGAGATCTCTGGGTAGAAGAATGTTTTGCTATGTTGTAAGCATGCTGCACATAACACAAGTGTTCATCCCAAAGCTTAGTATGTTTTATGCAATATCCTCTGTGTAACTGGATTAATTTCTTGTTAACTACTTCTGTCTGGCCAACAATTTGTGGATGAAAAGTTGTGCTTTTCTTCAATTTGGTGTCCATCAGCTCCCACAGACTTTACCAAAACTTCCCCACAAGTCGGGTGTCTCGATTAGATACAATGGAAGTGGGTAATCCAAAATGAACCCATACATGTTCGAAGAACAATTTTGCAGTTTGTTCAGCTGTAATTTGCTTATTACAAGGTATCAAAACACACATTTTGTTGAACCTATCCACAACAACATACAGATAATCATGACCTTTCCTAGATTTAGGCAATCCTCCAACAAAATCCATGGAAATACTTTCCCAAGGGTGAGAAGGAACTGGTAGTGGAGTGTACAAGCCTAGTTTTCTATTGTTGGGCTTGCTTTTAGCACACATAGTACACCCTCTTACATATCTAGAAACTTTCTCATTCATTTTTGGCCAATAACAAAATCTTTGCATCTATGCAACTATTTTACTTACCCCAAAGTGACTTGATATCAAAGAAGTGTGTGCTTCTCTAATTATCTTTACTCTCTCAGTTTGTGGAATGCATAACTTCCCACAATGGTATAAAAGTCGGTCCTTTACATGATAGTCCAATTCTTCTACTCTTTTGCCTTGAATTAAAGTTGCATATACATCTTTAAAGTCTATATCTTGAGCATATTGTTCAATGTAGCTTTCATGTAACACAAAATTATGCTTAAGTATAGTAGATGCATTTATAATAGGTTTATATAACATGTCTGCAACTTTATTATGTATGCCCTTTTTATATCTGATGACTAGATGAAACTATTGTAGAAAACCCATCCATCTGTAGTGTCTTGATTTCTGCAACTTAGTTTGGGACTGTAGATATTGAAGTGGTTGATGATCAGTATGTATTACTGTCTCTTTTTCCATTACGTAATGCTTCCACTTTTTCACACTCTGTACTAATGCATACAATTCTTTATCATATGTAGGATAGTTAACTACTACAGAATTAAATGTCTTAGAATGATAACATATGGTTTACCGTGCTGTGTCAACACTACTCCCATGGCATAGTCACTGGCATCTGTTTGGATCTCAAATGGTCTTTGAATATCAGGCAGTGCTAGTATAGGTGTTGTACTAATATTTTCTTTCAAGCTGTCGAAGGCTTTCTGATGTTTGCCTCCCCACTGAAACACCTTGTTCAATCCTATCAAAGCATGTAAGGGAGCTGCAATTAAGGAAAAGTTAGAAATTAACTTCCTCCAATATTGTGCTGCTCCTAAGAAGCTTCTCACTTCTGTAGCAGACTTGGGTTTAGGCCAGTTTACAATGACTACTACTTTAGAGGGATCTATTTTCACTTCACCAACCCCTACAATATGACCCAAATAATTTAGAGATGTTTTTCCAAATTCACATTTTGAGAGTTTAACATGAAGTTTTTCTCTTTTCAAACCATCTAATGTCTGCTTAACATGCTTTAAGTGTTCTTCCCATGTTTTACTAAAAATCAGAATGTCATCCAAATACACAATAACAAAATCATCAAGAAAAGGTCTGAGTACATCATTCATTAATCTCATAAAAGTAGCAGGAGCATTAGTTAAGCCAAAAGGCATAACCAGCCACTCATACAATCCCTGCTTTATCTTGAAAGAAGTCTTCCATGCATCTTGTTTTGCAACCCTGACCTGATGGTATCCACTGTGCAAGTCTAGCTTGGAAAAATAAACAGCTTCTTTCAATTGATCTAAAAGATCATCTATGTGAGGAAGGGGATAGTGATTTTTGATGGTTATCTTATTCAGTGCTCGGTAATCAATGCACGTTCTCCACGAGCCATCTTTCTTTCTCACCAAAACGATTGGTGACCCACATGGTGATGTGCTAGGCCTAATGAACCCTTTCTCGAGCAACTCCTGCACCTGCTTCTTGATTTCAGCATTCTCTAAAGTAGACAACATGTACATTCCAATGTTAGGCAATGGAGTATCTTGCTGCAAAATAATATCATGTACTATTTACTTTTTGGGTGGCAGACCTTTAGGTTCTTGAAACAAGATATCATACTCTGAAGCAACCTTTTCTAAATCAACTTGTTGTTTAGCATTACAACCCTCAAATACATTAGTTTTATCAGGTTCCTTTTCCTTTACAACCATCAGTAAGAATTGTTTGCATGAATTTATCATTCTTTTCATCTACCCTAAGTTTATGAGAGTATAATTATTCTTGAGCTTATGAGCTCTTACAAAGTATTTGATTCCATCTTTAACAAGTAGATACTTGTTCTCAGCTCTATATAAAATAGATTTTCTATCATACAAGTAAGGACTTCCTAAAACAATTCCACATATATCCAAAGGAATTATGTCTAACTCAACCTCATCTACAAATGCTAACCCAAAAGAAAACTTGAGTTTGCACTGTCTAGTCACTTGTAGTTGTGCTTTATCATTCAACCATCCTAATGGGTATGGTTTCTTGTGAGGTGTAGTTACTAATCCCAACTTCTTTACAATTGCTTCAGAAATTAAATTTACTTGTGAGCCACTATCAAACAAAGTATCAATCTTTTGATATTTCGAAACAACTCGAATAGCTCATGTATTTTTATCTCATTTTCTTCATCAATGACAGATTAAGCAGAATTACTAGTAGATGCTTCAGAATTCTTACCTTTTATACATGTGGTTGCAATAGTTGTTTCATCTCCTGAGTCTGACCCCAAATCCTTCTGAATAGTTGCAGTAGTCTTCTTCTTCTTGCCCTCGAACTTCTTAGGTCTCAGCTCTGGATGCAGAATCCAACAATGCTCATCATCATGCCCATCCTTTTTACAATGAGTGCATGAAGCTTTGCTCTTCTGTGCAGTGTTAGCCTTCCTTGCTTTCCACTTTTGTGTTCTTTTCTCCTTATTATTTCTTGCAGTGGGTTGGGATGGTCCCCCAACTTATGGATTTCCATTCTTTCCTCTAGCTTCTAGATGAGTAGCTTGTAAAGATACCTCATCTATACTAGTGGGATTAAACATGAGGATGGTATGCCTCATGTAGATATGTAGACCACCAATGTACTTCAAAAGAGTCTCTAGTGAGTCTAATGAGATTCCTAGAATCAATGCTCTCTTTCTAAATTCTTGAGTGTACCCTTGCACACTTTGCCCTTTCAACTGTCGAAGAGTTTGCCAACTCATCATGGTTTGCTGCATGTAGGCCAATGGATAGAACTGCTTTTTTATTGCAAAAACAAATTCACTCCAGACAGAGATGGTCTTACCATGTCTCTTCAGGTTAGCTTGGGTCCTATCTTCCCACCAAACCAAGGCAGTGCCTCCAAGGCGTAGGCTTGCCAGCTGAATCTTGCTCTTGTCTGAATCAATACTCTGCACACTGCAATAAACATCAATTTGTCTAATCCAATTGTCCAAATTTTCTGCATTCAACTCTCCATCATATATATGCAAATCAAATTTAACATCTAGCTTAATCAAAGATGCCTTCTTGTTATGTACAGGGCTATTAGGAGGTGTGATAAAGCTTTCCTCTTTCCCTTTGCCCTTTGAGTGGTCATGGAAGTGAGACTCATCTTCTCCTTTGTCTTTTTTAGAGCCTGATGAATCTTCATCCTTGTGTTTTCTAAAGTCCCTATACATTTCTTCTACCATGGACTTTATGGCTAGGAAACTTTCTATGAATTGAGGGTCTGGCCCCATAGAACCTTCTTCTGACATTGTCTTCCGAGAATATACTCTTCTAATTTCAGGATTAGTTTCGACCAACTCTCCTTCTCCTAATTTGAGCTTTGATCTAGCTAGCATTCAACAGCTAAACCAACACCAAGCTTGTCTAACCTTAACAGCCTAAAACTCTGATACCACTTGATCTTAAAATCACCCTTGAGTGACCTCAGTTAATTAATTATTGAATGAAGGTATTATAGACTCATGTGCTGGTGTTTGTCTATGTCATTTTAGGCAACGGATTGATCAGATTGCAAAATACACAGACACTGGAAATATGGAAAACAGCAGAGAAACACAGTAAGCAAATACAAGAACACAACAATTAATAAGGAGTTCACCCTATCCTCCAGGGCTACATCTCTGGTCCAGCTTTCAGTGGTGGCCTTCTTTTATTGTGTCTTTAAAACAGAGAATTACAATGAGGAGTTGAAACTGAGTCTCTTGAAACAGAATTTCTTGGCAAGGTGGTTTCTTGGATTCCCTAAGCCACTAGAGTGCACAGACTGTTTTCCTTACCAACTCTTGACCTCTCTGGTCTTTAATCGAAGGAGCCCAATGTGGTGCTCAGTTCCCTGACAGATCCTCTTAGGGATGGCTCGATGCTGCCTTATGCTGCAAGTCAACTCAGCTCTCTGTCTTTCTTCTCTTTGCTTCACTGTCTCTTCGTTCTCTGTCTTCCTCTCTCTGTTCTCCCTTCTCCGTGTGTTCTTTGTTCTCTGTTCATGGCTTTAAAACCAATCGATCTCATGATTGCTCGATTCCATTCCTTCCTCCTTCAGATCACCTGCTGTTGCTCACTTGGAGTTCATTGTCTTCTGCGTCATCATCAATGGCTCACAGGGAGTGGCCACTTGTCCTCCTATGCACTGCGCCAGCTTTTCCTCGTCAGTTCAGTTCTTTGGTTACGTCGAGAAATGACTTTTCCGCCACCTCAGTGGTCAAATCGGACCTCAAATCCTTATACATCGCGGCTCAATCCCCTATCAAATCGGGTTCTTTCTTCAGGCGTGTTCTCAACCATTAGATCTAGAGCCCCCAGATCCGACGCCATTCGCTCATTTTACGTTGTTGACTTGCTCGACCGTTAGCACGCGATGAGCGGCAATTTTCTCTCTCCTCCGCCTACCACGCGTTGGGTGCTAAGTGGAATCGCTCACTTTTCTTCAATTCCGCTTACCGCCAAAGGGTGCCCTCGATAAATACCGCTGGTTTTGGAGCACGGGTCCCGCCTTTAGCCTTTAGCACTTTCCCCATAGTTTTCCCGGCTTCCATGCGACCGAGCACTTTTGGGTTTTCCCTCTTGAGGGGTTTTGCCCAGCGATGCGTGATTAGCGCTAATTGTGCATCAGAAACTGCCTCCTTTTCCCGATTTGGGCTTCCTAGGTGCTAGCTTCACCTCCTGCACGGTCTCCATGGGCCTCGGTCACCGTGCTGTGATCGAGGTCCTCGTTGTTCCTCGCTAGCTGCCAACTACCACTGTTCAGAGGTCTTCCTGATCACTCTATGCTTTTGAATTCAAATTTTTGTCTTGATTTGATATAGTCATGGTGCTTTGATTATTCTTTATGGATCCAATTCAGATCATTGCATGAGCGATTTGGTCACTTATACTATCGCTCCCTTCAAAATCTATGTAAAGAAAATATGGTGACAGGTCTTCCTATGGTATCTTGCAAAGACGGTGTTTGTTCTAGATGTGTACTCAGAAAACATCATCGAGATAGTTTTGAAAAATGTGCCTCTTGGCACGCCTCAGCCCATTTACAGCTTGTACATAGTGATTTATGTGGTCCACTTCCAATTGTTTCATTCTCTGGCTAAAAGTATTTCTTAACTTTAATTGATGATTTCTCCAGACGCACTTGGATATACTTCTAAAAACTCAAGAGTGAAGTATTTAACATGTTCTTGGCCTTTAAGGCCTTTGTTGAAAAACAATCTGGACATCAAATTCTTAAGCTAAGATATGATAATAGCAGAGAATATGTTATGAACAAATTCATCAACTTTTGCATTGAGAATGGAATTCAAATGCAACATATTGTTCCATATACTCCACAACAAAATGGTGTAGCTGAAAGGAAGAATTGCGCCTTAAAGGAAATGGCTAATTGTATGCTTCAATCTAAAGGAATTAGTCTTAATTTTTGGACAAAAGAAATTAACTATGCAAATTACATAGTAAATCGCACTCCTACTAAGGTTTTAAAGAATATCACTCCAGAAGAAGCATGGAGCTCAATTAAACCAGTTGCAAGTCACTTTCGTGTTTTTGGAAGTGAAGCATGGGCCCATATTCCAGATGAGAAACATAAAGCTTTAGAACCTAAGAGTGAAAAATGTATTTTTGTTGGATATTCCGAAGATGTCAAAGGATATAGACTTATTCCACTTAAGTCCAAAAATGTTATCATTAGAAGAGATGTAAAGTTTGCTGAAAATATATCAGCCCATTAGCCCAGTTCGATGGATGTGCCACCTCTCTCTATCCCTTCTACTTCTGAAAATATTTCTTCTTCAGATGATGATAGCGATGATGACAATCCTCCCCCACCTTCTCAAGATCCTCCTTCATCTCCTCAGCTTCCAAAATGGGTCTGTGCTACTCGGGATGCAGCAAGTGATCTTACACATCAATGACGTACACATTCTCAGTTCAATAGAGCCTCTTCTTTACTGGCTCAAGCTTCAGCGAATTATGATCCTAACACCTTTGCAGAAGCTTCAGGCCATCCATATTGGGACATAGCTATGAATGAATAATAGCGTTCATTATTGGCAAATGATACATGGGATCTTATTCCTCTTCCAAAGGGATGAAAACTTGTTAGATGCAAATGGGTTTACAGAACCAAGTATGGACCAGATGGAAAAGTTGATAAACATAAAGCTCGTCACAAGTTGAAGGCATTGACTATACTGAAACCTTCTCCTGTGTTGCCAAAATGAACTCTATCCACCTTGTTCTTTCCCTTGCTACCTCTTTCAAATGGGAAGTCCATCAGATGGATGTTAAATCTGCCTTCTTGCATGGGGACTTGCATGAAGAAATCTATATGGAACAACCTACTAGCTTTATACAAACATACTCCAGGCTTGTATGTCGAATTAAGAAATCCCTTTATGGTCTGAAGCAAGCCCCTCGGGCTTGGTATGCCAAAATAGATAGCTTTCTTTTAGATACTAGCTTTTCTAGGTGTCATTCTGACAATACTGTCTACACCAAGAATGTGGGTAAGTCTCTTATCATTCTTGTTCTTTATTTTGATGATCTTATCCTTACTGGTAGTGATCCCAGTTTTATAAACCATGTGAAGTACAACCTTAAAAATAAGTTTGAAATGACAGACTTAGGACACTTTCATTATTTTCTTGGTCTTCAAGTCTTGCAATCCAAGGAAGGTATTTCCCTTTCCCAGTCCAAGTATGCTTGTGATCTTCTACACCACTTTCACATGGAAGACTATAAGCCAACCCCTTCTCCATTTCAGTCTGAAGCCAAACTTTCAGTCACTTGTACTTCCCTTGAAGTTTATGCTACCTTATACCATCAGCTTGTAGGAAAACTTTTGTATCTGACCCATACTCGTCTTGAACTTTCCTTTATTGTTGGCCTTATTGCTCAGTTTATGAAAACCCACATGAAAGTCATTGGAAATCAGCTAAAAGAATAATTCGTTATGTTCGAGGTACAGTTCAGTTTGGGATTCATTACAGTGCAGAAGCATCTCCTCTATTGGTTGGTTTCACTGATTCTGATTGAGCTGGTGACCCTGATGATTGGAAGTCTACCGTAGGTTATGTATTCACTCTTGGTTATGGACCTATTACATGGGCTTGCAAGAAACAAAGTTCCATTTCTCTTTCTTCAGCAGAAGTAGAGTATCGTGGCGCCATAGAAGCTAGTAAGGAAGCCCTGTGGCTTCGTCAAATCCTGTCAGAGTTTGGTTTTCAACAGCAACATCTGACTACACTTTGGTGTGATAATCAAAGCGCCATTCAACTATGCAAAGATCCAGTCCAACATCAGCGCAGCAAACACATTGAACTACACATGCACTTCATCAGAAATCTCATTCATGACCATGTTCTTGAAATGCAATATTGTTCAACCGATGATCAAGTTGCAGATATCTTCACAAAGGCTCTCACAGAGGCGAAGTTTACTAAACTTCGATTTATGTTTGGAGTTTAGGAAGTTGTCACTAAGGGGGGATAGGCTCTAATGCCTCCTTCCTTCTCCTATTGTGTCATATTTGTATATCCTTCAATCCTATCCCAAGTTGTTCTTAAGGGGGGATGTTAGGATATTCCGACACATAGGAAATAGTTAAGTATAACTTGGTCTAGTGTAGAGTTAGGTAAAGTGTGTTTCTTTACTATGTATATTTGTAACTTAAAATCTGACAATCACGATATGTTCTAGACATGAAGTGATTTGACGGTTCATTCTCTCCTCGGTATTGCCGACACTTGATCCGTGGCTTAACACCCGATTGGTCCATAATCTCTATTTAAAGAGCATGGAGGGTCATTTGTAGTGTGACCGTTCATGGGAGAAGCTTATGTAAATTTTCTTTCTTTTATTAATAAATTGCCTAAATTGGCCACATTAGCTTAGGCCGTGGACGGTTTCCCTCTTTGAGGGTTTTAACCACGTCAAGAATACTGGTGTATTGATCTATGATCTATTTGTGAGCGGTGTCCTTTGGTGTTCTATCCGATGAACTTACCCTGTAAATTCCTACACTAATGTGTGCAGGCCCATGTCTAACAAGACACTTGGAGGTCATCTCTACTATGTAAAATTCATTGATGACCATTCAAGGAAGACATGGCTCTACCTAATCAAAACTAAAGATGAAGTATTTGATAAGTTCAAGGAGTTTAGGGCTAAGGTAGAAACCCTAACCGAAAATAATATAAATACCCTAAGGTCTGACAATGGTGGGGAATAAACCTCTAAAGATTTAATTTCATATTGTAAGGATGTAGGTATTAAGAGGGATCTCATTGTTCCCTACTATCCTGAACAAAATGGATTAGCCAAAAGAAAGAATAAGTCAATTGAAGAAGGCAATAGAGCTATGCTCCTTGATTAAGATCTACCGAAGTTCTTATGGGGTGAAGCAATGATGACTGTTGTGTACTTTCAAAATAGAAGTCCTCATAAGAGTCTTGATAATACTACACTCAAAGAAGTATTCACAGGATAGAAGCCGAGTGTGGATCATTTCTGCATATTTGGAAGTCTAGCGTATGCCCATGTTCCGAAGGATAAGCGAAAGAAGTTGGACTCGACAAGCATCAAGGGAATATTCGTTGGTTATAGTCTTTCCTCAAAATCTTATATAATTTACATAAAGGAGGGAAGATACATTGAAGTAAGCAAGGATGTCATATTTGATGATAATCAAGCTTACAAGAAATCAAAGGATATTCCTATTGATTCTGATGACAAAGAATTTCCTGTATTTGAAGAAGATGAAGTTCATGAGAACTCTACTGAAAATGATGAAGAAGGACCAAGTGATCCTATTCAATCGGTGTTTGCCCCAATCACAAGGAAAAGTTCATATTGGTTAAGAGCTAAACTAGAATATGTTGAACGACATGAAGCTGTGAAAGTGTCCTCCAGGGAAAGTAAGAAATCGAAGAGGTACTTGGATTATGTTGCATATATGACAAAGTTGATTGAAGCCAAGCCATCTACATTCCAGGATGTTGAGCATGAAGAGGTTTGGAAGAAAGCTATGCAGGAAGAATATCAATCCATCATGAAGAATGGGGTTTGGGAAATCGTTCCTAGACCTAGTGACAAATCAGTTGTCACTTCGAAGTGGATCTATAAGATCTAACATGTTGTTGATGGAAGTATAGACAAGTATAAAGCAAGGTTCGTTGCAAGGGGTTTCTCTTAAAAGGAAGGCATTGAATATGAAGAAACATTTTCACCTACTACAAGGTACACTACTATTAGATCATTGGTTTCACTGGCTGCTACAATGGGGTGGAATATCCAT
Organism: Pinus tabuliformis; assembly: GCA_031772625.1. Classification (NCBI taxonomy): domain Eukaryota; kingdom Viridiplantae; phylum Streptophyta; class Pinopsida; order Pinales; family Pinaceae; genus Pinus; species Pinus tabuliformis. The sequence goes on from CM062819.1 coordinate 871,331,383, forward strand.
CAAATGGATGTTAAGACTACATTTATGAATGGAACCATTAATGAGGAAGTGTAAATCGAACAACCCGAAGGATTTGAAGTGAATAGCATGGACTCTCATGTTTGTAGACTTAAGAAGGCTCTATATGGCTTGAAGCAAGCACCAAGGGCATGGTATGCAAGAATGGATGCATATCTTCTTAGGATTGGGTTCATGAAGAGTACTGCTAATCCGAATCTATATATCAAGGTCATGAATAATGAGCCAATCATTATTCTACTATATGTGGATGATCTATTCATCACCAGTGTAGAATGAAGAATTCAAGAATGCAAGAAGATGTTGGCAGTCGAATTTGAGATGAAGGATCTAGGACTGATGCATTACTACCTAGGTCTAGAAGTATGGCAAAGACCTAGGGAGATATATTTGGGGCAAGGAAAGTACATCAGAAAGTTATTGCAAACGGATGATGGAATCCAAGCCGATGGTTACTCCTATGATCATCAATCTCAAGAAGTTGAGAAGCTCCAACTCGAGTCTCGTGGATCCTACCTCATATTGTCAGTTGGTGGGTTCCCTTATGTATCTGGTAAATACTTGGCCAGATATGTGTTTTGCAGTGAACATTCTTATTCAATTTCAGTTGGAGCCTCGTCATGATCATTGGATGGCTGCCAAAAATATATCGATGTATCTTCGTGGGACTATACATCACTGCCTAAAGTATGATAGTAAGGGATTCAAGCTAATTGGCTTGACAGACTCTGATTGGGGTGACAGTGAGACCGATGGAAGGAGCACTACCGGAGGATGCTTTAGCTTGGGAGTTGCTATAATCTCATGGATGAGTAGGAAGCAAGATCATGTTTCATTGAGTAGTGCCAAGGCATAATATGTGGTTGAATGTGAAGTAGGAAAAGAGGATGTTTGATTAAGCAAGCTTATAACATAGTTGTTCGAAAAGTATCTGGGTCCTACTGTGATTAATTGTGATAATCAAAGTTGTATCAAGATGTCTGGAGATCCCGTGTTTCATTCAAGGATGAAACATAACAATAAAAAGTTCGACTTTATTAGGAACTTGGTGCAAGATGGGATCATGAAGCTAGAATATGTTATGATAGACAAACAAGTAGTAGACATTCTAAAAAAGGCTCTTCCTAATAAGAAGTTTGAATATCTAAGGAAATTGCTTGGTTTGGTAGATATTGGTGATTGTATTGATGATAGGAATGGAAGAGATTTGTTGAGGCTTTGTGAGTGAACCATTGCTTGGGGAGACATTAGGCCAACACTATGTGGTTCTGTCAAGAATCTCGAAATTGAAAAGGTGGTGTTGTTTATTGAGCTCGGTTTGGATACACACCCGTATGTTTGGGTTGGTGGTTAGAAAGTAAGCTTGATGGTACCTAGAGGGGATGAAAGCTTGATTCCACCTTAGTCCCACCTGGATAAATTTCCCTGGTCAGGAATTTATTCCATGGCACTGCAGTGCATAAACTGTTGAGTTTTTGGTTGGATAGATTTCCTTGGTGAGGAATCTAGTCCATGGTATTGTGGTGCCTAAATTATTGAGTGACTGGTTGGATATATTTCCCTGGTCAAAAATCTAGTCCATGTAATTGTAGTGCCTAAAGGTTCTTCATGTTTTCATATAGTTTGAGATCTTCCACTGTATTTGTACATTATGAATACCTCGCTAGTTAAGAGGGGGTGTTAGAAAAAGTAACTATGTTCGGTCTTTAATAATGTACTTGAGTCATTATGTAATGTACTTGTCAACAGAATAAAGAAAATATTTTTTATTATTCTAACAATGACTTATTAAAGCATGGGTTTCATTCTTGGGTCATCATTATATTATTCAGAGTCCCCATTGTGGAGTCCTAGGATTAATATTGAGTTTATAGAGTCATTTTATGTTCGAAGAGACCCTTCTTGGGTTTTCAGATCATGTAAAAAGGTTTTGTATCAAGAAAAATATGAATTATGTGCCTTTCACATCAGGTCGGCCTAAGGAAGATCAAGTCGGCATAGAGACCCTCATTCGACCCATAAGAAGGATATATATAGAAGGAAGTCAAAGTCATTTGGAGACATCACTCTCTCAAGCAATTCGATATCTTTTGGGAAGTGTTGGGAAGTGTTGGGGATGTGAAGTCTAATGTTGGAAGGAGGAAAGAAGCACGAGTTTGGGGGAATCTCTAGAGAAGAGGAAAATTTTTAGTTTTGGTGCCTCTCTCTCTATGTTTCGTGGTCTTGTTTAGGATATCTAAGTCTCCTGCTGGAAGTTGCATGTTGTTGGGATCTGCTACGTAGCCGAAAATGTTGGAAAGGGTTGAAGATCTTGGAGGTTGACATGGTGTGGAGGGAAATTCTAGTCCTAGTCTAGGGTGAAGAGTCTCAAAGAATATTATTGAAAGGAAGAATTACTTTGACTGGGTTTTCCCCTTGAGGGGGGTTTTTCCCTGGCATGTTCCCATATCTTGTGTCTCTTGTTTTGTGATCTTCATGTATGTATAATTGATTGATGAAATATAAGATAATTAAGAATTAAAAGAAGCCAACACACTCACAAGTAATTATCAAGATCAGAGAATCAAACCCTAATATAATATCCTTGAATTTCCAACATGGTATCGAAGCTAAGGTCAAGAGAAGTCGAAGATCACTTTGTTGGCATGGATTCTCCCTCTATGGTCAACCACATAAGATTGGTTTTCAAACCTACTAGAAGATGGACCAAGAAGATCATCTTCTACCTACTCAACAAAGTAAAGAGTCACGGATTCTTGGTTGCCCTTATAGGATCTCTTACTGATGATAATGCATGGATCATTGATAGTGGAGCATCGAGACATATGACAGGTGAAAGTAGGAAACTTCACACATTATCAAAGGAATCATCCTCCCATGAAGTGTAATTGGGTGACAAAAAAAGCTATGCTATTAGAGGCCTGGGATATACATCACTAAAGTTGGACAATGGATCGAAGCTGCATCTCAACAACATTCTCTATGTTCTAGGTTTGAAAAAGAATTTACTTTCTATTTCTTGTTTAGAAGGTAAAGGGGAAAGAATTTCTTTTGTTGATGGAAAAGTATTGGTTTGGGGAAAGAACCATAGCATTGAGAAAGATAGGGTTATTGGATTTCATGAAGGGATTCTTTACCGGGTTAACACTCCATCTCCTCAAGATCTTGTTCATATGGAAATAAGTCCCATTGAGCTATGGCATCAAAGATATGGCCATATTTATTATAGGGTCATCCCTACTCCTAGTCAATTGGCTAATGGAATTCCTTATATGAAGCTAGACCATGAAGGTGTATGCAAGGGATTTTCTTTGGGGAAGCATACTAGAAAGCCATTCCATCATAGTGAATCTAGATCTAAAGAAATATTAGATCTCATCCATTTTGATGTGTGCAGGCCCATGTCTGACAAGACACTTGGAGGTAATCTCTACTATGTAACATTTATTGATGACCATTCAAGGAAGACATGCCTCTTCCTACTCAAAACTAAAGATGAATTATTTGATAAGCTCAAGGAGTTTAGGGTTGAGGTAGAAACCCTAACCAAAAATAAGATAAAGACTCTAAGGTCTGACAATGGTGGGGAATACACCTCTAAAGAGTTAATTGCATGTTGTAAGTATGCAGGTATTAAGAGGGAGCTCATTGTTCCCTACTATGCTGAACAAAATGGATTGGTTGAAAGAAAGAATAGGTCAATTGAAGAAGGCATTAGAACTATGCTCCTTGATCAAGATCTACCGAAGTTCTTATGGGGTGAAGCAGTGATGATTTTCGTGTACATTCAAAATAGAATTCCTCATAAGAGTCTTGATAATACTACACCCGAAGAAGTATTCACAGGAAATAAGTCGAGTATGGATCATTTCCACATATTTGGAAGTCCAAGATATTTCCATGTTTCGAAGGAAAAGCGAAAGAATTTGGACTCGACAAACATCAAGGGAATATTCGTTGGTTATAGTATTTCCTCAAAATCTTATAGAATCTACATAAAAGAGGGAAGATACATTGAAGTAAGCAGGGATGTCATATTTGATGAGAATCAAGCTTACAAGAAATGAAAGGATATTCCTATTGATTATGATGACGAAGAAGTTCTTGTATTTTAAGTAGATGAATTTCATGATAAATCTACTACAAATGACGAAGAAGAAGGACCAAGTGAGCATTTTCAATCAGTGGTTGTCCTAACCACAAGGAAAAGGCCATATTGGTTAAGATTTACATTAAAAGATGTTGAAGGACATGAATCTGAAAAAGGGTCCTCCGGGGAAAGTAAGAAACTGAAGAGGTATTATGGTTATGTTGCATATATGACAAAGTTGATTGAAGTCGATCCATCTACATTCCAGGAAGCTGAGCATGAAGAGGTTTGGAAGAAAGCTATGCAAGAAGAATATCAATCCATCATGAAGAATGGGGTTTGGGAAATCATTCCTAGACCTAGTGACAAATTGGTTGTCACATCAAAGTGGATCTATAAGATCAAACATGTTGTTGATGGAAGTATAGACAAGTATAAAGCAAGGTTCATTGCAAGGGGTTTCTCTCAAAAGGAAGGCATTGACTATGAGGAAACATTTGCACCTACTACAAGGTACACTACCATTAGATCACTGGTTTCACTGGTTGCTACAATGGGGTGGAATATCCATCAAATGCATGTTAAGACCACATTTATGAATGGGACCATTGATGAGGAAGTGTACATCGAACAACTTGAAGGATTTGAAGTGAATAGCAGGGACACTCATGTTTGCAGACTCAAGTAGGATCTATATGGCTTGAAGTAAGCACCAAGGGCATGGTATGCAAGAATGGATGCATATCTTCTCAAGATTGGGTTCATGAAGAGTACTGCTAATCCGAATCTATATATCAAGGTCATGAATAATGAGACATTTATTATTCTACTATATGTGGATGATCTATTCATCGCTAGTGTAGAACGAATAATTCAAGAATGCAAGAAGATGTTGGAAGTAGAATTTGAGATGAAGGATCTAGGACTGGTGCATTACTACCTAGGTCTAGAAGTATGGCAGAGACCTAGGGAGATATAATTTGGGTAAGGAAAGTACATCATCAAGTTATTGCAAAAATTTGGGATGATGAAATCCAAGCCGATGGTTACTCCTATGATCGCCAATCTCAAGAAGATGAGAATCTCCAACTCGAGTCTCATCCTACCTCATATCATCAGTTGGTGGGTTCCCTGATTAATCTGGTAAATACTAGGCCGATATATGTTTTGCAGTGAACATTCTTAGTCATTTTGATTTGGAGCCTTGTCATGATCACTGGATGGCTGCCAAAAATATATTGATGTATCTTTGTGGCACTATACATCACTGCCTTAAGTATGATAGTAAGGAATTCAATCTAATTGGATTCACAAACTCTAATTGGGGTGGCAATGAGACCGATAGAAGGAGTACTACCGAAGGATGCTTTAGTTTGGGGGTTGTTATGATCTCATGGATGAGTAAGAAGCAATATCTCGTTGCATTGAGTAGTGCCAAGGTAGAATATGTGGTTGCATGTGAAGTAGGAAAAGAGGATGTTTGGTTAAGGAAGCTTCTGATAGACTTATTCGAAAATTCTTTGGGTCCTACTATGATTAAATGTGATAGTAAAATTTGTATCAAGAGGTCTGAAGATCCCGTGTTTCATTCAAGGACAAAACATATCAATTATAAGTTCCACTTTATTAGGAACTTGGTGCAGGATGGGATCATGAAGCTAGAATATGTTCCAACAGATGAATAGATAGCAGACATTCTAACAAAGGCTCTCCCTAATAAGAAGTTTGAATACCTAAGGAACCTGCTTGGTTTGGTAGATATTGGTGATTGTATATTGATGATAAATGAATCGAAGAGATTTTTTGAGGCTTTGTGAGTGAATCATTTCCTGGGGAAACATTAGGCTAGCACTATGTGTTGATGTCAGGAATCCCAAAATTTAAAAGGTGGTGTTGTTTATCAAGATTGATTTTGGATACACACCTGTATATTTGGGTTGGTGGTTGGAAAGTAAGCTTTGTGGTATCTAGAGGGGTTGAAAGCTTTATTCCACCTTAGTACCACCTGGATATATTACCCTGGTTAGGAATCTAGTCCATGACATTGTGGTGCCTAAATTGTTGAGTGACTGGTTGGATAGATTGCCCTGGTTAGGAATCTAGTCCATGGCATTATGTGTTAGGATATTCCAACACATAGGAAATAGTTAAGTATAACTTGGTCTAGTGTAGAGTTAGGTAAATTGTATTTCTTTACTATGTACTTTTGTAACTTATAATCTGACGGTCACAATATGTAGTGATATGATGGTTCATTCTCTCCTCGGTATTACCGACACTTGATCTGTGGCTTAACACTCGATTGGTCCACGATCTCTATTTAAAGAGCATGGAGGGTCATTTGTAGGGTAATTGTTCATGAGAGAAGCTTACGTAAATTTTCATTCTTTTATTAATAAATTTCCTGAAGTGGCCGCGTTGGCTCAGGCCGTGGACTGTTTCCTTCTTTGAGGGTTTTAACCACGTCAACGATACTGGTGTATTGATCTATGATCTGTTTGTGAGCGGTGTCCTTTGGTGTTCTGTCTGAGGAACTTAACCTATAAATTCCTACATGGTATTAGAGCTATTTGAGGGCCACATATGTTGGTGATCCAAATCTGAAGTTGGTAGAACTGCATCTGACTTTCGTTTCCTAGATCTACTGTTACTGACTGCTTTCGGGCCGAGAGGGATGCTCTATTGTGTTAGGAGCATATGTTCCAATGAGGAACCCCTTTCGTTTGATACGAAAAGGTTTCTAGTAGCCCTAGCTACGTCATTTTTAAGATCTGGAGGTATACAGTGTTTATTTGCAGTTTTTAGTTATTTTCTCTCTGTTTATTTCGGTTTATTTAGCTCTTTGTTTTTTTTATTACCAGATCTATACCTTTCATTTCTACGTATGCTCTTTTCCCTGCGACTCTGTGCCATCTGGGAAAATTAGAAACAGAAAGGAAGGATTTTTCTCATGCATATGCTTTTTTTCGTCGCACCTTAGTGTGATCTCGGAAAATCAGAAACGTTGAGAAAAATATTTAGTTTCCAGGTAAAGCTAACTTCAAGGCATAAGGTTTATTTTTTTTGTATGTCCATGTTGGGTTTTGTGTTTTTTGTTTTGTAGGGAAAAAAGAGCTTTCTCAAGTAAGCACACACCCCAAAGCTTCAGTGACTAGATAACAAAAAAAAAAAAAAAACCTTCCTCTTTTCCAAAAATTACTAAACTTTTAATCTAGCTCACTTGGTCCAAAGCTACTTTATGAGAATAGAGGTCTTGAGTTCAAGTTTTTCTTTTTGTTGAGCTAATTAGATTAAGTTTGGAAAGGGGGCAGATTTTTTTAAATATAACATTATCATTCATTTCCGCACATTCCCGCACTTCATTGGCATCTTCAACAACTTTTCTTCAAAAAGCCATAACTTCTTTATCTGGAAGCCGTTTTCAGAGCCATTTTTCTTTAATCAGCCTAATTTTTCGAGATCTTTCCATTGGAACACTTAGTTTCAGCATCTATAGCTTCAGTTTCTGTTAAAATGGAAAATCCATGCCAAGTTATTCTTGCCAGCACCAACTACTTCCAATGGTGGTCCTATATTGTGGATTTACTTAGAAGTAAAGGTATTTACAAAATAGCCTCAGGCCAAGAAACCAAACCGAAAGATGAAGATAAGGCAGCCAAATGGGAAAATAGGCAAGATCATGCACATGGGTTGATATGGATGTCTATTTCTCCAGACCTTAGATTCCATATCGCAGAACTTGATACTCCTAATGAAGTAATGAAACAGATCACTAAAGTTTTTGGAATTAAAAATGAACTTAGAGCCCATCAACTCGAAAATGAGTTACTTACATTGGACCCCAATAATTTTTCTTCCATTGAAGATTTTTTTTCCAAGTTCAAGACCCTTATACTTCTCTTGGAATGTGTTAAGGTTATGAAAGAAGATGGTAACCTTATCTATTCCATTCTTACTAAGTTGGGACCAGCCTACTCTGTGTTTGTTTCCACTTTCCATTCTACAAGAGAAGCCTTCATTTCTCAAGGACAAGACTACAAGTCCCCTTCCTTTGATGCCTTTTGTGATTCTTTAATAAGAGAACAAGAAAAATACATCTTGGTCTTCTTAATCTTGGAAACTCTTCTAAGAAAGCCTTAGCCACCCAGTGAACCAAATTCAAAGAATCCTAAGAAGTCGTATCCTAAAAAGAATGGTCCTAAACCAAACAAGGGTCCTAAGCCATTTTAGTCTCAAAATGAAAAATTATTTCAACAAAATGATAAGATAAATAAAAACAAAGGGAAGAAGGCTGATAGACATTGCCACTTTTGTAATCGAGATGGCCACTTCGAATCCAAATGCTTTAAGAAGATGGAAGCCTTGGAAGCAGCAATGAAGAAGCATAACATCCATTTGGAGCACTCAACAACTTCAACTTCATCTTCAGGAATAACACTTTTTGCATGTGGTTGTCAAGCATCTCAGTCTTGGATATGCACTAAATGTATCTTCTTCTTCTCATTCTCATGAGTGGCTCATTGATTCTGGAGCTTCTTATCACATGGCCAAAAACAAAGCCATGTTTTCTTCTTTAAATGATTGTAACACCAAAAATATATATGTTGGTGATGATAGATCTCTTAGTGTTGTAGGGACTGGAACTGTTCATATAGACAATGGTCAATTCAATGATGTATTATGTGCTCCAACCTTATCCTGCAACCTTCTATCTATATATCAGATAACTCATTCAGGTGAAGGTAAAATCGTTGAATTTTCACCTCACGATGTTGTAATTAAGGACCTAAGAGATCCTAGACATATTTTAGCTACTGGAATTGCTGATGATTCTACAAGGTTGTATAAGTTTAACAACTTTGAGTCATCAAATCTTCCCTCGGTATTTATTGCTCATAATGATGAAGTGAGCAAACTTTGGCATGAGCGATTTGGTGACTTAAACTATCGCTCCCTTCAAAATCTATGTAAAAAAAATATGGCGACAGGTCTTCCAATGGTATCTTTCAAAGATGGTGTTTGTTCCAGATGTGTACTCAGAAAACATCATTGGGGTAGTTTTTAAAAACGTGCCTCTTGGCACGTCTCAGCCCCTCTACAGCTTGTGCATAGTGATTTATGTGGTCCACTTCCAGTTGATTCATTCTCTGGCTACAAGTATTTCTTAACTTTCATTGATGATTTCTCCAGACACACTTGGGTATACTTCTTAAAACTCAAGAGTGAAGTATTTAACATGTTCTTGGCCTTTAAGGCCTTTGTTGAAAAACAATCTGGACATCAAATTCTTAAGCTAAGATCTGATAATGGTGGAGAATATGTTAACAACAAATTCATCAACTTTTGCACTGAGAATGGAATTCAAGTGCAACATATTGTTCCATATACTCCACAACAAAATGGTGTAGCTGAAAGGAAGAATCGCACCTTAAAGGAAATGGCTAATTGTATGCTTCAATCTAAAGGACTTAGTCTTAATTTTTGGGTAGAAACAATTAATTGTGCAAATTACATAATAAATAACACTCCTACTAAGGTTTTAAAGAATATCACTCCAGAAGAAGCATGGAGCTCAATTAAACCATATGTAAGTCACTTTCGTGTTTTTGGAAGTGAAGCATGGGCCCATATTCCAAATGAGAAACATAAAGCTTTAGAACCTAAGAGTGAAAAATGTATTTTTGTTGGATATTTTGAAGATGTCAAAGGATACAGACTTATTCCACTTAATTCCAAAAATATTATCATTAGAAGAGATGTAAACTTTGTTGAAAATATATCGGTTTATGAGCCTAGTTTGGCAAATGTGCCACCTCTCTCTATCCCTTCTATTTCTGAAAATATTTCTTCTTTAGATGATGACTGTGAGGATGAAAATCGTCCCCCACCTTCTCAAGATCCTCCTTCAGCTCCTCAGCTTCCAAAATGGGTCCGTGCTACTCAGGATGCAGCAGGTGCTCTTGCCGGTGATCCTACAGATCAACGATGTACATGTTCTCAGTTTGATAGAGCCTCTTATTTACTAGCTCAAGCTTCAGGTAATTATGATCCTGACACCTTTGCAGAAGCTTCAGGACATCTAGATTGGGACGCAGGTATTAATGAAGAATATCGTTCATTATTGGCAAATGATACATGGGATCTTGTTCCCCTTCCAAAGGGACGAAAACTTGTTAGATTCAAATGGGTTTACAGAACCAAGTATGGACTAGATGGAAAAGTTGATAAACATAAAGCTCGTCTTATTGCTAAGGGTTTTTCACAAGTTGAAGGCATTGACTATACTGAAACCTTCTCCCCTGTTGCCAAAATGAACTCTATCTGCCTTGTTCTTTCCCTTGCTACCTCTTTCAAATGGGAAGTCCATTAGATGGATATTAAATCTGCCTTCTTGCATGGGGACTTGCATGAAGAAATCTATATGGAACAACCTACTGGCTTTATACAAACAGACTCCAGCCTTGTATGTTGACTTAAGAAATCCCTTTATGGTCTCAAGCAAGCCCCTCGGGCTTGGTATGCCAAAATGGATAGCTTTCTTTTAGAAACTGGATTTTCTAGGTGTCATTCTGACAATACTGTCTACACCAAGAAAGTAGGCAAGTCTCTTATCATTCTTGTTCTTTATGTTGATGATCTTATCCTTACTAGTAGTGATCCCAGCCTTATAAACCATGTGAAGTCCAGCCTTAAAAACAATTTTGAAATGACAGACTTAGGACACTTGCATTATTTTCTTGGTCTTCAAGTCTTGCAATCCAAGGAAGGTATTTCCCTTTCCCAGTCCAAGTATGGATGTGATCTTCTACGCCATTTTCACATGGAAGATTGTAACCTAGCCCCTTCTCCCTTTTATTCTGGAGCCAAACTTTCAGTCACTTGTACTTCCCCTGAAGTTGATGCTACCTTGTACTGTCAACTTGTAGAAAAAATTTTGTATCTGACCCATACTCGTCCTGACCTTTCCTTTGTTGTTGGCCTTATTGCTCGGTTTATGCAAAACCCGCATGAAATCCATTGGAAAGCAGCTAAAAGAATACTTCATTATGTTCGAGGTACAATTCAGTTTGGGATTCATTACAGTGTAGAAGCATCTCCTCTATTGGTTGGTGTCACTGATTCTGATTGGGCTAGTGACCCTGATGATCGGAAGTCTACTGTAGTTTATGTGTTCACTCTTGGTTTAGGAGATATTACATGGGCTTGCAAGAAACAAAGTTCCATTTCTCTTTCTTCAGCAGAAGCAGAGTACCGTGGTGTCATAGAAGCCAGTAAGGAAGCCCAGTGGCTTCGTCAAATCCTATCAGAGATTGGCTTTCAGCAATAGCATCCGACTACACTTTGGTGTGATAATCAAAGTGCCATTAAACTATGCAAAGATCCAGTCCAACATCAGTGCATCAAACACATTGAACTGCACATGCACTTCATCAGAAAGCTCATTCACGACCATGTTCATGAAGTGCAATATTGTTCAACAGATGATCAAGTTGCAGACATCTTTACAAATGCTCTCACAGAGGTGAAATTTACTAAACTTCGATTTATGGTTAGAGTTAAAGAAGTTGTCACTAAGGGGGGATAGGCTCTAATGCCTCCTTTGTTATTTGAATAGGGGAAATGGAGAAAGAAACTAAACATACATTCAGTTATAAAATTGACCAAGAAAAGCACATAACTAACTAGAAGCCAAACACACAAATAGACACACAGGATTTACGTGGGAAAACCTTGACAGGGTGTCAAGGAAACATCCACGGGGCAAGGGATTGGAATCTCTATTAATTCAACAATGATTCTCCACGATTACATTTCTCAGGCATTCACTAGTTTTATACCAGCTGTCTTCGTTACATAACTGCTATTTCAGTATAGAACTAACTAGTTACATTTACCCAAAATTACATAATTCATTGTCAAACTAACATCCTTCATTCTCCTATTGTGTCATATTTGTACATCCTTCAATCCTATCCCAAGTTGTTCTTAAGGGGGGATGTTAGGATATTCCGACACATAGGAAATAGTTAAGTATAACTTGGTCTAGTGTAGAGTTAGGTAAAGTGTGTTTCTTTACTATGTACTTTTGTAACTTACAATCCGACGGTCACGATATGTAGTGATCTAATGGTTCATTCTCTCCTTGGTATTACCAACACTTGATCTATGGCTTAACACCCGATTGGTCCACGATCTCTATTTAAAGAGCATGGAGGGTCATTTGTAGGGTAACCGTTCATGAGAGAAGCTTATGTAAATTTTTCGTTCTTCTATTAATAAATTGCCTGAAGTGGCCGCGTTGGCTCAGGCCGTGGACTGTTTCCCTCTTTGAGAGTTTTAACCACGTCAACAATACTGGTGTATTGATCTATGATCTATTTTTGAGCGGTGTCCTTTGGTGTTCTATCTGAGGAACTTACCCTATAAATTCCTACATTATGATGCCTAAATTATTGAGTGACTGGTTGGATAGATTTCCCTGGTCAAAAATCTAGTCCATGGCATTGCGGTGCCTAAAGGTTCTTCATGTTTTCATATAGTTTGAGATTTTCCATTGTATTGTACACTATGAATACCCCCTAGTTAAGAGGGAGTGTTGGAAAAAGTAACTATGTTCGGTCTTCAATAATGTACCTTAGTCATTATGAATGTACTTATCAAAAGAATAGAGAAAATATTTTTTATTAATGTAACAATGACTTATTAAAGAATGGGTTTCATGCTTGGGTCATCATTATATTAGTCAAAGTCTCCATTGGGGACTCCTAGGATTAATATTGAGTTTATAGAGTCATTGTACATTCGAAGAGACCCTTCTTGGGCTTTCGGATCATTTAAAAAGGTTTTGTATCAAGAAAAATATGAATTATGTGTCCTCCACATCATGTCATCCTAGAGACACTCATTCAACCCACAAGAAGGCTATATATAGAAGGAAGTCAAAGTAATTTGGAGACATCACTCTCTTAAGCAATTCGATATATTTTGGGAATTGTTGGGAAGTGTTGGGGATGTGAAGTCTATTGTTGGAAGGAGGAAAGAAGCGTGATTTTGGGTGAGTCTCTAGAGAAGTGGAAAATCAAAGTTTTTGTGCCTCTCTCTCTATGTTTCATGGTCTGGTTTAGGAGATTGAAGTCTCCTAGGATTTTGTTGCTACTGGAAGCTACATGTTGCTTGGATATGTTGCATAGTCGAAGTTGTTGGAAAAGGTCGAAGATCTTGGAGGCTGACATGGTGTGGAGGGAAAGGCTGGTCTTGGTCTAGGGTGAAGTCTCAAATAATACTAGTGAAAGGAAGAATTACTTTGATTGGGTTTTCCCATCGAGGGGGGTTTTGCCCTAACATGTGCCTATATCTTATGTCTCTTGTTTTTTGATCTTCATGTATGTATGTAAAAGAATCCAACACACTCACAAGTAATTATCAAGATCGGAGAATCAAACCCTAATATAATATCTTTTATTTTCCAATAGATCAATGATGCATTAACATGATATAAGAATATTTAGTGTATTGACATTAAAGTTGATGCATTTATATATAATTATATTTAGCAAATTGGGAGGAAGAAAAAAATAATGTAGATAATATGAATAGATGAGATGAGAAAAATATGGTAAAATAATGAAAAATATATAAAAGTTTAATAAGTTCAATTATTTTTTCTTAATATTGTTAGGCATTTTGGTTTACAAATGATTGGTTCAAATCCTTTAATAATTTGAAAAGATGAAAAAATGTGGACACTATGAAGAGATGATAGTTCAATGAGAAACATAGATATGTTAGAACATAGGTGAGAATGTGGAAGCCCAAGGGATTTGGTCAAGTGGCTACTATTAATGTTGTTGGTAATTTGGTTATTTTCTGGCCCATATGATTTGTAAATTGCCATAAATATTCCACTAGAATAGTTCATCACAACAGATCTTATAAAATAATTGAAATTTTTACTATAAAAGTTAAATTTTCTTTAGATCTAAGATTATTTAATAAATGATTTCTGCTTACACAAGTTTTAAGAAAATCTAAGATTATTTTTATAGACACAAGTTCTACCTTGGGAAACCCTTACAAGAAAAAACCCAGTGAGAAGGTAAGGCTTCTCAACTCTCTTTTATGGTATGGAAGTATGCAAGTATAGAATAATAGATAATATCTATGGAGTTACTTGAGATATGTGGCCTATAAGTCTATTACATAACCTTAAGCCCCCTTTTTATGCTATATAACTTCATACTCCTAGTTGTTATGCTTAATTATATATTAAAATAGAATATCATATAATAAAACCATTGCTCCTCCTAGTGGTTCGGTATTTAACATAGTTGGGTAGTCAAATAGGGATAGGGTTTCAATCCCTCAATTGTCATTGAGAGTTATGGTTTTGGGAATTCTAGAGTTATGGTTTTGGAAATTTTTATGAGGAATGAGGATTTTCATGGCATCGTCTCATACCATGGTGGCCAACATAGTAGGTCAATTTTCTAGAGGCATAACCTTTGCATACAAACTCCAATTGACATGATTTCTACATTCTTAGAAATATTTGTGGGTGTATATCAATATCCATGAGTTCAACGCTAAATTGGGAAAACTTTGATGCAAAAGATGTTGTTTGATGCCTCAAATAGCTTTGGAAGATTTCAAACCCTAATTATCCAAACAAGGACCCCCCATTAAGATGATGTTGATTGATTTGATTAACAACAACAAATACTCAACATTAATTGTCAACCTAGGTCATATACTTTGAGACACTACACTATTTGTGTGAAAGTTGAGAGAACAAGATCGGCTACACTAGGGACCTAAGATCACTATCAAGAGAAAGTCTCACATAAGGAAAAGAAATCAAAAACTTGCATTAACTTGGGTTTCTATTACAAAGTATTCATGTGGACTAGTCTCTACTGTCACCAAACACCAAACACAAAACTATATGCAACTTGAACACCTTCAATGGTAGAACAACTTACACTACTCAATCAAGAAACATATCTAAGGGACCATTGTGTCCTTGTGACTAGTGCCTCCTAGATTGATTGACATAAATGTTCCCTCAAATCTTAGGCAATCACGAAGTTCAAGGACTCACTGTGGGCTCACACCAATCTTGCATGAAAGGAAATCAAGGCATTGAAAAGGACAACCTCTATCAACTATGCAACATTTCCAATCACATAGTTGAAGGAAAGAAATTAAGCCTAAATTTCCCTCCAGGGGTATAATTGCTATCTACTCATCATGTGATTTAAATGCAAAGTGAATGAAATCAAATGTGAGGTTTGCAAATCTGAAATCAATCCTTGCTTCAAACATTAAGAACACTAATTATATATGAATTTCATTATTCTTTAAGAAATATATATATATATATATATATATATATATATATATATATATATATATATATATATATACGTTTAACAAAAGAAACAATATTGTCATTAATTAAGCTTAAATCCTAAAGTTGATTGAACAACCTATAAAAAACACATAATCCCTATTGATCAAATACATAAATAAAACATGAAATTATTTAATGTGCACGAATTGAGTGGTATCTTAACAAAAATGAATCCTCTGCATCAATATTTGCAAGGAGAAAATGATAAATATGAATGAAGCATTTTCAAACTACTCGAGTTGATTGTTTATATAAGATAAAGCTATGCTTTATTAATGAAAGTGCGTAGTAAAAGAGAAACTTAAGATGCAACCAAGCACAAAGATATTGCACTCACAAAACCAACAAGCCACATATCAAATTGCCAAGGAACATGGACTAAACTTAATGTTTGAGATTTGATATCAGATTTGAGACAATAGCTTAGATATAATCCAAATCCAAGCCATTCAACCAATCATTGATCGATTGATATGATGAAAATGAAAATGAGGCAACTAATATAAAAATTGTTCATGTATTAATCAATAAACCACACAGTGTGGTCTCTAAATGAATGGATCTATTGAAACAAAGATTCACTTACAATATTCAAACCACACACAATAAGCTAACCTTAAATCACACAGAATGGAAGGGGAAACACGATGGGTTGGTGGGCCCAACCCAACCAACCATGTTTCCTCTTGAAGAGAAACTAAATCATGATGAGATTATACACAATAGATAAACTTGAGCATCAACAATTTATATTGATAAATCCATAGCTTACATAGGAACAATATAAAGAGGTTCAACCCACTAGCCACACTAGTGAGTGGAAGTATAGTTCTGAAATAAAAGTGGAACAAAGTGACTTTGCCACTAACCTGACTAAGGGATAGGGTCTATTTTTATATAAAATACAATACATAACATTTTTGATACACGCCATATTCATATACTATTCTGAATACAGACTTGAGAGATCTAATGGTTTCTCCAAATCTCGAATTAGAACGACAACTAGAACATCCAAAACAAAAGTAAACAGGCGTGATTTAGTTGAAGGAACTTGAACAAAGTAACCTTGAATCTCAATCTTAACACTGAACTAAATAGCAGAGTGGAATACCAACCAAGTGGGCAATATATATGGAAGATCAACTCTAATGGGTGATAGAGCATCTCAGAGCCATGTTCTAGAAAACCCACGAGTTTCTTTTCCATTGGAGGTTGTGCACATAATCCAAACTTGGACCCCGATTATCGGACCTTTTGAGGGTTGCAAGATTTGTATCACCTTCATTACTAAACCTTAATAATAATTATTAAGCCCAAAAATGTATCCAAAACATATATTTTCAACACAAATTCAAGATTTACCTTATAACCCTCCAATTATCTTGATTTAGCATGATATTCCTTTGTTGTGCGTAAAGAGGACTATATTAAGGAAACAATATGGTTTGGGGGTAGGTTAAAAATGGGCATTTGACAACAAAATTCCTTCAATTCCTAGCCTCAACATCTCCCCTAGCCCTAAGGCTTTGTGTGTCCTCACACAAAAGAAAGGGAAGTACACATAATTTTGTCAAATCTTCGTTTGATGCTCCTATACAAAATTATACCAAATTGAACATATTTGAAGCTCGGTACCCATCAATTTTCAATGTTAATTTTAACACTTGCCCTGCCTAATTTCTCCGCATCTTTCAATTGCCTTTTTAAATTTTAATTGCAAACCAACAAGTAGAAATTTTGCATGTGCCATCTTCAAGCCATCTTATCATGCTTCTTTCTCTCCTCAAAAAGTCTATCAAATTCCTCCCAAATCTCCTCATTTCTGGCCTTCAACACAACATTTTCATTCTTGACATGTCTATTACGAATCTTGGACTCTTCGATTTTCTTTTTAATTTCTTAATCTTTTTAATTTTCTCCTTCAACTTCTTGGCTTGAGGTTCGTAATGTAGTGACTAATGGAAGTCTAAGGCACACTCAAAGTCTTGAGCTGGTAGTTCCACAAAAGAAGTGGTCTCAAATGCAGATGACTTTTCCTTAGGCATTTTGGGTGTAGGTCTCTTATTTTAAACAAAATGATGATCAGCGATAGTAGGGTTTGAGAAAAAATTGTTGAAATATGGGGATTTTTGTACAGGAATACGGTCAAAAATAGGGGCTTGCTTGTCAGTGAACAACTTACACATGTCTAAAATAGAGGGTTCATGCATATGAGCTAAATCATTCTTTGAATGAGGAGGAGATGCCACAGGTGGATCAACTAGAGGAATAGAGTGTTCAGGGGAGTCTTGAACAATTTCACATGTCAGGGGAGAGGATGGAGGGGAAATTTTTCTCTTTGTCATACTTCTTGTTAGCCTGTGTGGTGGAACAAAGGACTACATTTTTTATGCCTTCCCCTTCTTTGAACCTTCAATGACCAATTCATGACCCTCATCTATCAAAACAATTTTTTTGTTCATTATCAATACTATTCACAAGCCTCTGTTGATTTTCCATGGGGGTCTCTCTCATTTCCTTATCCTTTGATGTTACTTCAAGTATAGAACTAGGGTTACCAAACTAATTTACTACCACAAATTTATCCCAAGTAACCTATGTTTTTTGCAACTCAATAAACATTTTTATAAGTTTGTGGTGATACAACGTGTTAATTTTTATTATATGTTTCAATGCTTGCAATAGTTACTTCAATAATTTATTAGCCTAGTAATAATTTCACTTCAAATTCCAAATAGCAATCAATTATCATTCACCATTGACAGTAATTGTATATAGAACATCACCAATAATATACACAAGAAGACAAGCCAAGACAATAAACACAGATATTTAGGCTAATGACAAGGAAAAACCCCACAAGGGAGAAAACCCAACCAATCCTTCTTATTGATTAATATCAAATGTTCAGGAAAGAGAGAAAATCTATTTTTTTACAATGATGACAAAGTCTAAGTTAAAACTTTGACTATCAAAGAAATATGACCGACCCAATCTGATCCAAATATGTCTCAGTCAAATCTGCAATTATAAAGTCTTTCAACAACAATCAACTTGCCATAACTATTCCAGGAAATAGTGGTCAAAATGTAGTCAAACAACCTCCAATCAGTTCAATCAAACCATCAAGGAACACGACCTCTTCACCAGTTCAAAATCAGCCCAAAATAGAGATGAAAAAACAATCAAACTAAGTCAAGGTTCAGCAATCAAAGTCAACAGTCCGGCCTTTGGTCAACATTGGTCAACATGCACAAATATTTTCAATTTATGTGCCAATGAGTGTGGCCTTCCAAATAAAAACCTTTTCAAGTCAAAACGCATTCAAACCACCTCAAAAATTCCTCAGTCAATGCTGGTCAAAATTTGTTGCAGAACAGTCAATGTAAAAGATAAAATAGTACAAAAATCCTTCATACATGTGGAGAAGAAGGAACTATCTCATAAGTTGTATGAACCAATGAGATGAAGAGATGTAAAACGTGTTGTTGTGATGTGCCAAAATAAGTGACCGTATGTTATATTTATAGTGGTTGACGTGGGGTGAAGAGACATGTTTATTCATCACTGGACCAACTTAAAGAGGGGAAGACCTCAGTTGACTTGAAAATGAGGCATTTGTAGGTGAGAAAAAATTCTAATTGAGGTGAAGAATAATGCCATCAAGGGTGATAAAATGGAGGTATGACCCCTCAAAGGAGGGGCTTCTAGGATGGGGAATTATCCCCTAGTTGCACTCGTTAACATAACTTGTGTCTGGCACTCTTCAACATTAATTATTAGTTAATTATTCATTATTTATTATTGTTATTATTTATAGTTTTATATATATACACACACACACACACACACACACACACACACACACACACACACACACACACACACACATATATATATACATACATACATACATATATATATATATATATATATATATATGTATGTATGTATGTATGTATGTATGTATGTATGTATACATATATCTATATATATACATATACATACATACATACATACATACATACATACATACATACATACATACATACATACATACATATATATATATTTGTAACAAGCTTCTAATAATGGGAATTAGCCCCTAGTTTCACTCTCTAACACTTCCTCTCAACTAGGGATGAATTCCACCTATCACCATTCATCAACTGTTATGTCATCATGTCCATCATGTACCATCTCTACATCTTATCTCATCTCTATTGAAGATTGATATCATAGACCAATACGAAAGGATTGAAAGAGGGTGGGTCACAAGACCCTGCCACACTCACCAAAATGACAGAGGAATCTCCAGGCTTGATCCTTAATGACCAAGTTGTTGAATATCATTCATCCTAGACATAGGGAATATAGTAGTACTTGGTGCGTCCATCGGTAGTACTAATTAACTATAACCACTTTTCCCAACTCATTGGCCAAATGAGAGGTACTTCCCAAGAGTCCCAAATTGCAAGGGTAGGATGTATGTTGGGGTATACACAGGGGAAGGTGAACCACTCACCCTATTCTCATATTGTGTACTCTATAGGGTAAGGTGAACGACACACCCTATGCTCACATGTTGGGGTATGTACTCCATAGGGGAAGGCAAACCACTCACCTTGTGCTCATATAGCTCCAAGAAGAACCCCAAGCAACCCAAGAGCTCCCAATGCTCAATGTCCAACTCAAGTGGGACCCTCATGGGAGGGTCTTTCCATGGCTCCAAGTCTCTCTCGAAAGACTAAGAACTTGGTCTTCTCCAAGGCCTTCATGAGGATTTCAGCAACGTATTCATATGTTTTGATGTGTTGGAGCCTTATTTTTCCCCATTGTATCATATCCCAGATAAAGTGGTACCTAATATCAATATGCTTGGATCGGTCGTGGAAGACAGGATTCTCTGAAAGGCGAATCCCACTTTTATTATCACAATAAAATATGGTGGTATCCATCACATGCTCAAATATCTCACTGAAGGACTTCCTCAACCAAATGGCTTCACAACAAGCCACTAGTCACAATATATTCAACCTTAGTGGTGCTTAGTGCAACAGATTTTTTTTTTTGGCTCATCCATTAAATTAAAACAAATCCCAATGAGAAATAACACCTAGATGTGATTTTTCTATCCACCACACTGCCATTCCAATCAACATCAATATATCCCTGTAGTATTAGATTCTCAATAATGTACCTCAGTCCACGCTTGATAGTGCCATGAAGATATCTCAAAATATTCTTAGCAGCAACCCAATGTATATGATGAGGCTCAACCATAAATTGACTTAATGTATTAACAACAAATCATATGTTTGATCGTGTGTTCACTAAGAACATCAAAGCTCCAACAAGTTGTCTATATTTAGTAGGAATTTCCAAATCTGGACCAGTGAGACTTCCTCATAGATTCCTGAAATTTAGTTCCATCATTGTAGTCACTGACTTGCATTCCACCATTCCACATCTTTCTAAAAGGTTCACAATATATTTTCCTTGAGAAAGGAAAATATCACATGGATTTTTCCATAACTCCAAGCCTAGGAATTAATGCATCAATCCTAGGTCCTTCATCTCAACTTCAGAATTCAACCCCCTTTTACATTGATAAATGAGAGGGTCTACACCAATCAAAAAGTAATCATCAACATATAAGACCAAAATGAGTGCCATGTCCTTTTAAACCTTAAAATATAAGTTTGTATCAACCTAGATACTTGTAAATACCTGCTTCATGAGATAGCTATCAATCCCCTCATACCAAGACCTAGGAGCTTGCTTTAACCCATAGAGGGATTTCTGCAACCTGCATACATGTGTGCTTCTATCCTAATCTTCAAACCCATGAGGTTGTTTCAAGTAGACTTCTTCTTTAATTTAGCCATGTAAGAATGTGGTCTTGACATCCATTTGATGTAGGATCCATCCTTGATTTGCAGCAAGAGAAATTATGGATCGTATAGTGTTGTATCGAGCAAATGGTGATAATATTTCATCATATTCAATTCCTTCATTTTGAGATAAACCACGATCCATGAAACTTTCCTTATATTTTTCTTCACTTCCATTGGCTCCATGTTTAATCTTGTAGATCCATTTTGAAGTGACCACAACCTTCTCCTTGGGTATAGGAACTATTTCCGAGACATTGTTCTTCATGATCGATTCATTATCCTCATCCATAGAATTTTTCCATACGTGGTGCTTCACAACTTCTTCGAAAGTGCAAGGTTTGGTTTGAATGATAGTACTCACGAAAACCAAGTATCCTTGATACCTGATGGGATTCTTACTTTTTTGAAATGTCCCTCTAGGGGAACATGATTTTCAACATATTGAAGTGTATCCTAAATCCATAGTGATCTTTTATTTGAGGTAGAGGGATCATAAGGAGGTGGATCAAGTGGATCCATCGAGCCATCAACATATGCATGGGCTCATCCATTGAAGGTTCTTCTTGTTTTTCATCATCATCATCCTTCCTTGAGATAGGGAGATCCCTACCTATTTTTAAAGTAGTGTATTCATCAAAAGTAATATCTCTACTCACTTACACATCCTTTTTGAATAGGTACATAAATTCGACATTCCTTTTAATATTCAATATATCCAACGAATACACCTTTCTTCCAGAGGTTTCCTACTTATTCATGTTCTATTTTGGTACATGAAAATATATAGGACAACCAATGATTCTAAAATAAGCAACATTAGGTTTCTTACTAGCGAAGACATCTTTTATTGTCTTGAAATCCAAGCTTTGATGAAGGCTCCTATTTTGAATGTACATAACAGTGTTCACAGATTCTCCCCATAAAAACTTCACTATATCTTGATCATAAATCATGGCATGGGTGGCTTCCATAATAGTTCGATTATTTCTATCGGAAACTCCATTTTGTTGTGGATTATATGGAATGGTTGTCTCCCTCTTAATACCTACCTCTTTGTAAAAGTCATTGAGTTCAGATTCATACTTGGTTTCATTATCATCTCTTGATGTCTTGATCTTCTTTCCTATATGATTCTCCACCAAATATTTGTATGAAAAAAACCATCTAAATACTTCATCCTTCTTCTTTAGGAAATAAATCCAAGTCTTGTGGGAGAAGTCATCCAAAAATATCACATAGTATAAGTATCCTCCCAATGAAGTGTTGGGTATGGAGCCTGATTATCTTCCTGATTCATAGGTATTGTTTCAGTTGGTTGTATACCTTAGGAGGACTATACACCCCTCCACGCGAGGGGGTGTGGGGAGACGGTTCCCCCTGGTTGGGGGGTCTGGGTGCTAGTTGGCCCCCGGCGGGAGTTCGGGGATAATGCCCCTAAAGCTAAACACAGATGATAATTTGCCTTGTAAAATATTGTAATTTCGTATTCAATCTAGGTTGTTCATTGGGCAGATGATCTGATAGTAGAATTTATGTTAATTTATGGTTTTATGCCCTAGAAGTCACCCCCTTAGTTTGTATGAGGGAATCATATTGCGGCTACGGATTATTATTATGAGCAAGAAAAGAAGAGGGGAATGTGTGAGAGAGAAGAGGAAATTACAGCGGATTTGTTGTAGGTTGTATCTCTTCATTTTGTTCGATAATATAAAAGGAAGGATTGGTTGTTTCTCTATGGACGTGGCCCAAATTGGGTGAACCATGTATATCTGTGTCTCTCTTGTTTTATGTGTTTTATGTGTTTTTTGTATTTTTTTCCACAACATTTTATGTATTTCATTGCTCTGTTATTTAATTTCTAACGTGAAGTCACGGGTAAAGGACCAACCATGTCAGAATGGACCAATTGAAGAATATCATATGTATTGCTTTCACTAGAAGGGGATGGTCCCTTTGTATGTTTTCCAGTTGCACAACCTTGAAAAACTCCTTCATGATTCATATGAAACTTGGGCATCTTTGTGATCATCTTCCTTACACTAGGTAAGGCTTTGTAATGCAGGTGAGAAAATATTTGATGCCATAGCTGACATTGAATAGAGGTGTCATTAGCCAAAACTCCCAGTGGATTTCCACCAACTTGATAAATACCTCAACCCTAAACCAAAGAGTAAAAGCATCTTTAAAGTCCCTATGCCATGCATGTACCTTTCCATCAATGAAAGCTAATTTGAAGCCTTTGTCTTACATTACAGATATAGACACAAAATTCTTCTTCATATTGGGCACATACAAAACTTCCTGAAGATGTATGGTTTGACCATAGTTCAAGTAAAGAGAAACAATTCCTATCCCTTTCACGGGTAGGTGGCATTATCTCCAAGAATAATATTTAGATTAGTCTTCCTCTCAACTAAATTTGAGAGAACCTCCTTATATCCAATGAAGTGCCTTAAGGATCCACTATCAATTAACTAATGATCCAAGGTGTTTGAAGGAGAGGTAGTAGATAAAGAATAAATGAGATAATATTCATCTTATTTTTCAACAACATTATTTTCATCATACTTGGTATTTCTTGTTCTCTTGGGAGGTTAATTATTTCCTTCTTGAGCAGGAGCATTTCTTTTTCCTTTGTTATTAGACCTGTAGTTTCTTTGATTGTTGTTGTTGTCCCTTGGAGGATTTTTCTTGTCAGGACATTCTCTAGAATAATGGTCAAACTTGTTGTAGTTGTAGCATTTGCCTTTTCCTTTTCCTTTGAATCCCTTCTTAGATCCTTGACCCCACTTTCTTAAATTATATGGACCAACATCATTCCTCATTTTAGCATGAGTAGAGAAGGTAGTAAGTTCATTTCCATTGAAATACTTATCTCTTTCCATTATCCTTATTTCCTCTTGAGTGCATCTAGCCAATAGTTCACCAAAATCAAGTGTCCTGTCATTGTTGAGAATGGTGGTGACAAATGTTTCCCATGGTCTTGAAAGATCTCCAAGAGAAATGAGTGTAAGTTTCGTATCAGCAGTAAGTTCTCCAATGGATAGAAAATCCTTCTTTACTTGAGTTATTCTCATGAAGTAAGGTTGTATAGACTCCCCTATGTCCATCTTGATATCCCTCAACTTGTTCTTGAGAAAGAGGATTTGA
This sequence comes from Pinus tabuliformis, assembly GCA_031772625.1. Lineage (NCBI taxonomy): Eukaryota > Viridiplantae > Streptophyta > Pinopsida > Pinales > Pinaceae > Pinus > Pinus tabuliformis. The sequence goes on from CM062819.1 coordinate 871,355,951, forward strand.
TTTGCATTGTTGACTTTGAGAATCCCAATAAATTTATCATACATTTCCTTTGAAGTTCCAAAATCAGAAATATAAGAGATTAAATTCTTTTGAATGGAGTCAACTAATATTTTCTTAGCTTTGACCTCGCCTTTTTTGTACTTCGTTCTAGTAGCAGCAGTTGCATTTGAAGGATGCTCCATCATTTTCCCTTGCACATAATCCAACACTTCATGTTCCTCTAAGGTCAAATCAAGAGTCATGTTCCACGCATGATAATATGTTTTGTCATTGAGCTCATCCCCAGTCTTTACATATGAGGTAGCAACCATGGAGACTTGTCTCAATAGTCCTTTTCCAACAATAACAAGTATTTCAACAATGATTGCTTACTTCTCCCTTGGGCTTTGTCTTCACCTTGGCTATGATTCCATCTTAATTTCTATGGTATGTTCTATGTTTGCAATATCTACTTTAATAATTTATTAGCCCAATAATAATTTCACTTCAGATTCCAAATACCAATCAATTATCATTAATCAACATTGATAGTAACCGTAGATAGAAAATCAACCATAATATGCCCAATAAGACAAGCCAAGACAACGAACACAAATATTTAGGCTAATTCCAAGGAGAAACCCCACAAAAGGGAAAACCCAACCAATCCTTCTTATTGATTAATATCAAATGTTTATCAGAGAGAAAATCCAATTTTGTACAATGATGACAAAGTAAAAGTTAAAAATTTGACTGTCAAATAAATATGACCAACCCAATCTGATCTAAATTTGTCTCTATTAAACCTGAAATTCTAAAGTTTTTCAATAACATTCAAATTTCCCTAACTATTCTAGTCAATAGTGTTCAAAATGTAGTCAAACAACCTCCAATCAATTCAGTCAAACTATCAAGGAACTTGGCCTCTACACCATGTCAAAATTATCCCAAAATAGAGATGAAAAACTAGCCAAAGTGAGTCAATGTTCTATAGCCGAAGTCAACTGTCCAGCCTTTTCTTGCATTGCAAGGTATGTATTATTTCTCTCGGTGCTTTTGGTTGAAATCAAAATTATTTTGGAAACAACTCAAGAGTATTTCACTATGAATATGTTGATGCTACTTTCCGACATTGCAATAGATGAAGGGATAAATAATTACATAGGAGTGTAAGCTAATATACAAGTTTAAGGATTTGCATGAAGTAAGACTTGCTCTCAGCATGCCTTCTCCTTGATAGAAAATATAAAACTTATACGGTGTATCTCCCTCAATCTCAAGTACAAGCAAGTTTGAGAATGCAAACTCAAGATATGTTAAAGTTGGAAACTAGGGCCAAACTTCATGTGGGTCATCTTATTCGTGGCTGATAATATTTTTATTAGATTCCTCTCATCGAGAGGTGTAGGATTTATCTAAAGATCATCCGATTCCGATAAGTATTTATGGAGATATGAATTTATTTTGATTATGGAATTATTATCAAGCCAACCTACAACTCATGTAGGCTCAAAAGCCCAACAGTCGCATCTATTCAAACATCAACAGTTGTGTATAAATATAGGAGGACTTTTCCTCATTTGCACTCACTCATCTCATCACATCTCTCTCTCTCTACTGCGTAGAAAAGAGTCGCTTCTCTATTGCGTAGAAAAGGGACTCTCTCTCACACATGTGGAAGGAAGCTGCTGAAACTGAAGCTACAACTGCAGATCCAAACTTTGACCAGCATGGACCATCTAACCTCCTCTTTTGAACTGTGCTTTAGGTTCATCTGAACCTCCTTTGAAGGCTGCAACTTTTGGTGGTGGAATCAAGCCGATCCGATGGTCGATTTGCGAGATATCGATTGCCCTAGTTTGAAGGAAGCTACTGAAACTGAAGCTAAAAATGCAGATCCAAACTTTGACCAATGTGGACCATCTAAACTCCTCTTATTAACTTTTTTGTAGGTTCATTTGAACCTCCTCTGAAGGCTGCAACTTTTGGTGGTGGAATCAAGCCGATCTGACGGTCGGTTTGTGAGATATTGACTACCCTAGTTTTGATGATGAAGCCACTAATGCTAATGTTCTTGATCTAGGGTTTGCTACTGCTGATATAAATCAGATTTATTGTACTATCTATCTTTGCTGAATTATTGAAGATAAAATAATATTTGATCAAAGGGTTTCCCCACACATTGTGGGGTTTGTCCCTGGCTAGCCACCACATCTTGTGTCTCTTGTCTTGGCTTGTTTTCTATCGATCATTTAATGTTCTATCTGCACTTTACTTTATGTACATGTGATTTCTAATCTGTGGAATATAATAAGAAAATAAGTAAATTGTTATAAGCATAGAACATACCATAACTTAACATGGTATCGGAGCTGAGGTGAAGACAAATCCCAAGCAAGAGCAAGAGCAATCACTGAAGAGAAGATTGGCAAGGCTATCCTAAAAGAACTATGGGGTCCTCAACACTCTTTCCTGCCAAGGACAAGCCTCGTAAGAAAGCTAACTATCATGGATGGAAGATGTCTATCGATCTAACCCTAGAAGATCAAGGAGTGTTGGACCATGTGAGAGGCAATATTGTTGAGCCTCCATCAAATGCATCCACTGCTGTCTGGAACAAATGGAAAACTAGAGAAGTCAAAACAAAGAAGATCATCCGGGACTCTATCGACAAGCGCTTGGTGGCCTACATCTCCGATCTAAACACCTCCAAAGAAATCTATGATAGACTGGTGAGTTCGTTTAAAGTTAATGATGCAAATCAAGTTTTGTTTCTTAGAAATAAGTTGAATGAAATTAAGAAGGGTAAAGATGAGAGTATGCAAGCATACTTCTTAAGAATCACCGAGATCAAGAACGATCTCCTATCTATTGGGGAGATTATTACTAATAGGGAAATGACACTCATGACTCTTGGAGGATTACCATCCGAATGGTACGTGTTTAGGACTACTCTTCTGAACAATAATGTAATTCCTGGTTTTGAGGAATTGATGGCTAGATGCATTCAAGAAGAAACAAAAGTAGAAGAGAAAGAAATGCCCTTGCTAAAGATCCTCCTGCTATCTTTTCTTCTCATGCTAAGAAAAGAAATAATTATGGGACTAAATCAAAAGGAAATGCTGGACCTAAGGGTGGAAGAAAAGGACGATGTTACATCTGTGTTAAAGCAGGTCACTATGCAAGGGAGTGCCCTGATAAAAAGGACTCACACCAAGACGATGATCAAAATCCCTCTGATGGCAATCAAAGGAATGACAAATTCAATAGCAAAGGTAAAAGGAATGTTTGGAATCAAGGAAGAGGGAAACCATTCAAGAAGGCTAGAAATTCTAGGATGTATTAAATGCACCTGACCTCAGAAAGAACCTGGTGTCCATCTCAGCAATGGAAGACAAAGGCTACAATGTAACCTTCAGCGATGGCAAGGTACGTATATGGAAAAATAAGGTTAAAGATGCCTTTACTCTTGGGTTTCGTGTTGATTCATTATATCAGGTTGATGGAAGTTTGTTATGTGTCATGTCTTATGACACACCTCTTCAGTCCAAACTTTAGCATTGGAGGTTTTCCCACCTTCATTGCAAAGATCTACCCGATGTAAAACATATGGTAACAGGGATACCCGAATTCCGAGTAGAAAAAGAAGGTGTATGTCTGAGATGTGTCGAAGGAAAGCTCAAAAGGGGACCATTCCCCTCAAGCCAAAGCAAGACCTCCGATATATTACAGTTGGTTCACTCAGGCATACCTAAGGTTGGCATTAAGAGGGAAACTACTACAACACATACTCCGGAGCAGAATGGTGTGGCACCGTACGACTATGGAAGCTATCTCTATGGGTAGATGATGTAACAATGCCTGATGTGGAGGAACCTATGAATCCTATTTATCCACCTGAGCCTTCCTCTTCTAGGAAGAGGCCTTCATGGGTTAGGGGGATACTTGATGATGCTGAAGAACATGCTGCACCCCGAGGAACCTTCCATGAAAGTAAGAAACTTAATAGGTATCAGGGATACCTGACCATCATGAGCACGATCATACAAAATGAGCCTTCATCATTCTTAGATGTCGTCAAGCATCAAGTATGGAAGGATGCTATGACCAAAGAAAATGAGTCTATTATGAAGAATGATGTCTGGGAAGTAGTTCCCAGACCCCTAGATGAGAAAAATTGTCACTTCTAAATGGCTTTACAAGATAAAGCATGCAACATATGGAAGTACGGTAAAGTATAAGGCTCGTTTTGTTGCTCATGGTTTCTCCCAGAAGGAAGGTATAGACTGTGATGTGATATTTGCACCTGTTGCCAGATATACGACCATCCGCTCGATCATAGCCCTTGCGGCTTCACAAGGATGGAACCTACATCAGATGGATGTCAATATCGTGTCCTGGCACGGTTCGATCAAAGAAGAGGTCTATGTGGAGCAACCTGAAGGATTTGAGATTCATGATCGAAAATATCATGTATGCAGGCTTAAGAAAGCTCTCTATGGGCTGAAGCAAGCACCCCGAGCTTGGTATGAGAGGATGGATAGCTATTTGATGAAACTAGGATTCACTAGGAGTGAAGTCGATCCTAACCTTTACTTTAAGGTTGAGGATGAAAAACCTCTCATACTAGTGCTATATGTGGATGACCTCTTCCTAATAGGTGCAGACCCTCTCATTCACAAATGTAAGAGGGAGTTGGCTTCTGAATTTGAAATGAAGGACCTAGGACTGATGCACTATTTCCTAGGACTTGAAGTTTGGCAGAAGCCAGGGGAAATTTTCCTATCTCAAGGAAAATATGTGGTGAATATTTTGGAAAGATTCAGTATGGTGGACTACAAGCCCGTAACTACCCCGATGGAGCTTGACTTCAAAAAGTTAAGCAGTAGTGTTGCTGGACCTGTTTTATGAAATGCCACCGAGTATCGTCAACTCGTCGAAGCATTAATGTTCTTGGTGAACTCCCGTCCAGACATATGTTTTGCAGTCAACACATTGAGTCAACATATGGTTGAACCTCACCACATACATTGGATTGGTGCCAAGAATCTGTTGAGATATCTTCGTGGCACAATCACTCATGGGTTAAGATACACTGCCAGAGATGTGAGACAACTTGGATATACTGATGTTGATTGGGCAGGCAGTGTGGTGAACCATAAGAGCACTTCTGGGTGGGGTTTCACTTTGGGATCTGCTTTGATATCCTGGATGAGCAGGAAGAAGAAGTTGGTGGCTTTAAGCACTGCCGAGGCAGAGTATATTGCTGCTAGCATGGCCTCCTCTGAGGCAGTCTGGTTGCGGAAGCTCTTCAGTGAGCTGTTTGAATTTACACTGGATACCACCGTGATCCTATGTGACAAACAATGGGATTCATTTGTCAAAGAATCTCGTATTTCATGATCGCTTCAAGCATATCGATATCAGGTACCACTATATTCGAGATATGGTGTAGGGGGGAGCTATAAGGCTCCAACATATCAGTACAGATGAATAGGTCGCCGACATTCTGACAAAGCCCCTGGGGAAAGTCAAATTCCTAACTTTCCAAGAACAATTTGGTGTTGTTCAAAGACCCTCTGATGAGGGTCATGTATGATGCATTGAGCTCTGGGAGCTCTAGGGGGGTGCGGGGTACTTCTTGGAGCGACATATGACCACAAGGTGATTCACTATCCCCTGGTGGTGTACACCCCACGGCGACGATGTAGCAGGATGATTAGTTCTCCTGTGAGGCCTGGATTAATGTGTTCTCCATGGCAATTTTAGCAGGATTGATGTGTTCTCCTGTGAGGCCTGGATTGATATGTTCTCCATGGCAATTTTAGCAGGATTGATGTGTTCTCCTGTGAGGCCTAGATTGATTTGTTCTCCATGGAAATTGTGGCAGGATTGATGTGTTATCCTGTGAGGCTTGGATTGATGTGTTCTCCATGGCGATTGTAGCAGGATTGATGTGTTCTCCTGTAAGGACGGGATTGATTACGTTCTCCTGTCGAGGCATCCTACCCATGTAGTATGGGATTCATGTGAAGCACCTCTCATCTGATCAATGAGCAGGGAAATGAAGTTAGGGACCATAATAGTACCGATGGATGCATTTTTGTATCTACCGTACTCCCTACGCTAGGATGACCTCCATTGATCTGGGACCAGTAGTAGGAGTTGTACATACTATGACGCTGACTTCGAGTCAGCTGAGAGTGGTCTGGGACCAGTGGTACATACTCCAAGACTGACTTCGTGTCAATGCAGGACTGGTCTGGGACTAGTGAGAGTGGTACATATGATGACGCTGACCTAGGGTCAGTTGAGACTGGTCTGGGACTAGTGGTACACTCTCTGAGCTTGCAATACAGGTCTGGGACCAGTGAGAGTGGTACATACGATGACACCGACTTCAGGTTGGTTGACACTGGTCTGGGACCAGTGGTACACACTTTGAGACTGAATTTGAGTCAGTGGAGGATGATACTGGTCTGGGACCAGTGGAGTTGTACTCACTATGACACTGACTTCGGGTTGGTTGAGACTGGTCTGGGACCAGTGATACATACTCTGAGACTGACTTTGAGTCAGTATGAGACATCCTCGATCATTTCTTCTTCTTCATAATTTAGAAAAAAGCAAAGCAGAACAGAAAAAAGTAGAGTAGAGCAGAACAAAGCAGAGCAGAGCAGTATAGATTAGTACAGGGCAAAACAAGACAAAGCAAAACAAGAAGAATAGAGCAGAGCAGGACAAGGGTCAGGCTATATAAGGTAGTGCATTTGATGGATGAATAGTAGTGACCGACAGACAGATCACAGATGAAGTTCTCCCTAGTTGAGAGGGAGTGTTAAAATTGGCAACTAGAGCCAAACTTCATGTGGTTCATCTTATTCATGGCTGATAATATTTTTATTAGATTCCTCTCATCGAGAGGTGTGGGATTGATCTAAAGATCATCTGATTCTGATAAGTATTTATGGAGATATGAATTTATTTTAATTATGGAATTATTATCAAGCCGACCTACAACTCATGTAGGCTCAGAAGCCCAACAGTCGCATCTATTCAGACATCAACAGTTGTGTATAAATACAGGAGGAATTTTCCTCAATTTCACTCACTCATCTCATCACATCTCTCGCTCTCTACTACGCAGAAAAGAGTCGCTTCTCTATTGTGCAAAAAAGGGACTCTCTCTCACACATGTAGAAGGAAGCTGCTGAAACTGACGCTGCAACTGCAAATCCAAACTTTGACCAGCGTGGACCAACTAACCTCCTCTTCTGAACTATGTTGTAGGTTCATCTGAACCTCCTCTGAAGTCTACAACTTTTGGTGGTGGAATCAAGCCAATCCGATGGTCGGTTTGCGAGATATTGACTGCCCTAGTTTGAAGGAAGCTGCTGAAACTAAAGTTGCAACTACAGATCCAAACTTTGACCAGCGTGGACCATCTAACCTTCTCTTCTGAATTGTGCTATAGGTTCATCTGAACCTCCTCTAAAGGCTGCAACTTTTGGTGGTGGAATCAAGCCAATCCGATGGTCGGTTTGTGAGATATCGACTGCCCCAGTTTTGATGATGAAGCCACTAATGTTGATGCTGCTGATCTAGGGTTTGCTACTGCTGATATAAATCAGATTTATTGTACTATTTCTCTCTACTGAATTATTGAAGATAAAAGAAGATTTGATCAGAGGGTTTCCCCACACATTGTGGGGTTTGTCACTAGCTAGCCGCCACATCTTGTGTCCCTTGTCTTGGCTTGTTTTCTATCGATCGTTTAATGTTCTATCTGCACTTTACTTTATGTACATGTGATTGCTAATCTATGGAATATAATAAGAAAAGAAGTAAATTGTTATAAGCGTAGAACATACCATAACTTAACAAGATAAGATTGTGCCATATGTCATAAAGCAAATTCAAGTTGTTGTTTTTCTATTCACAAATCAAAGGTAATGTAGTTGAGTCTATTTGATCCTTTATTAAGATCTCATTTAAAATGATAAATAGAGACAACTTCATAATATTAATAATAAAGGACCATCTAAAAAATGTTTTGACATAGTGTATATCTCTGTGGAAGATATTGAAACATCTTATTCGATTGACATGATATAGGTCAACAAAACGGAAACATTTCTTAATTGATTGATAATATTATTATTGCTCACTTATGATATGTATGACTACAACAAGACATTTTACAACTTAGTAAACCCTAAAAGAGGTAAAGTATATGTGTAAATTTTATTTAAGAAATATCTCTCTAGTAAATGAACACTTGTTATCATATAATTCATCCTAAGATGCAATAAATTCTTCACAATTTTGAATATGGTTAAAAGATCGATGAGGCTAAAGGAAAAATAAGAACGATGAACCAAATGCACTTGTGTCGAGAGAATTTTCCATCTTGAAGATGATTTGGTTAAATTTTTTGTGTAGACCTGTGTAAGATATATTTCCTTGATACATAAGGATTGCTTCTAAAGTTATAGGAATATATGAATATGTCATCTTTGTGAAAATATCATGTCAAGTATGCAGAAGATGTCTTGCATTGTATTATTGTGATTATAATTATATCTGGTGACATTACCTGTATGACAATTTTTTTAAGAAGTATGGTAAATTTGATCAAAGGACACATCTCTAAAGTTCCTCCCTGGGTTAGAGGAAGTAAGAAGGTATTTTTCAATCAATATCTCATAGGGTTGCCTAATCCAAGAAGAAGCTATTCAACCTTTGAGAACCTTGGTTATCAAATCTGAATCAAATCCCTTGAATTCTCTTGTTAAGGCAGAATGCATCTTGGATACACTTATTTCAAGTGTCATGAACTAATAGGAAATTTTGATGATTTGAATTTAAATCATGCTCAAGGGTTAATTTAAGTTTTTATGACATGATATAATTATTGTTACCACTATAATAAGAAGGTTGAGTTCCTTGGAAGGACCAAGGGTAATCATCTAGCTTGCACTACTTAGAATTCATTGGTGCATTTGAAGATTGTCTACCTATTAAGAGTTGGTAGGTGGAGCGAGTTTTCTTATAAAAAGCTATAGAGGACATTTGAATGTCATATTGGATTTTTCCTTCATTGTTTAATAACAGCACATATGAGGTGGCATGGAAAAATATATGTTTTTGAATGTGTGGAAATAGAAAGAAAATTTGTTGATGAGTATTATACAAACTAGGGTTTGTAAATCCTAGAAGACTAGAAATCTTAAATGTGAAATCCCTAGGGTTTGTGATAGAATGCTAGAGCTAGACCTAGATCAATATTTCCGTTGAAAGAAGAAACTCGAGCTCATGCAAAGTAATTTATGACAAAGACAAGGATGACAAGATTTCATAGGATGATTTTTGCAAGATGGAAACGATCAAGAGGGAGTTGACAAATCCCTTCAATTGATCAAAATATAAGTCACTTATATCTCTCTCCTTTATTATTGTTTTTGTTTTACTATTAGTTAGCCTCTTGTCTTTGAATATTTTGTTTGGTTATAATTGTTCTTCCATGGCATCCTAAGAAGAATTGTAGGTATGTCATGAAGGCTTTTAAGGCTCTAGTAGAAAATGGAAGTATTGGAAGAACAAAGTAGTGTTTATGGTAAGAGGATTCTCTCAAAAGTAATTTTTTTCGAGAGGGGGAAATAGTGCCATGCCGGATGACCAGAAGATATTTTGGTTCAAAGAGAGTAGACTATTAGACAAGCAAGTATAAAAGAAATATGTATATGAAAATGTTGTCGAGACTTGAAGGGAAGTCACTTGTGACTTCCAAGGGGATCTACAAGACCTAGCATGCAACAAATGGCAGCATAAATAAGTACAAAGCAAGATTCATGAAAGTTATCCTAGTAAGAGAGAAAAGACTATGTTAAGACATTTGCTCCAAATTTTCAAGTACAGTTCTGTTAGAATTATTATCCCTAATATTTTTGTTGAAGATTACACCTGATAGATGTAAAGTTTGTTTTCCTTGATGAAGTAATTGAAGAAGAAGTGTAAATAGAGCTACCTTGGTATTTTGAGGTACATGAGAAGGAGTCTCAAGATGTTGCTTCAATTTGGGCTCCATTATGATTTCTTGGATAGGAAATGATAATTGGACAAATCAGGGATAAATTCCCTCCTTTGGACAGTATTCCTTATCAAAAAAGACCCATCCTAGCCCTTGGAAGAGTTTAATTTGGTTAAAGAAAAGTATATTTTTAATATGGAAACCCACATGTCCATAAAAGGACAAGTCATCCCTAAAAGGAAATTGGACACCCTTAGATGGCTATAAATACAAGTCAAGTGACCCTCATTTGGAGATCATCAAGCATTCTTCTTTTCCCTTCTTTGATTTTGGCTCGAACACTGCTAAAATTGGTTCGCGGGAAATTCATTCGCACAAGTTCAAAAATTGTAGGTTTTAACCCTATATAGAAATTACTTGCAACAAATTCTTAAAACAAAAATATACAATGGCGAGATCATAAAACAAATATACACAAATATTTTCCCCTGGATCCCATAACCGAGACTACCAGATTGATTTTTCATTATATTCCTTTCAATGTTACAATACATATATGTACATTCCGAAGATATCATAAACCCCAATCCATTAACCTTGGATTAGAACATAATTGTAGTTCCCTTGACCAGATATACAAAATACCATGGGAAGAAAACTTCCATGCCCAAATCCTTGTGCAAAACCCATGCACAAAACCATAGGTAAGTCCGCCCACCTATTATAGGGTCCAAAAAAAAAATATGGGGCATTGCCCTGCACCTTGTGCAACGGGGCTACTACCCCCCTATAAATCCCCCGATAGGGGGGGATTCTTGCCCCCTATGACCCCCCTACTGCGCCCAGCATAAAGAACAATGGGCGTGATCTACATGTGAATATTCGTGGAAATAATATAACACACACGCAACATTCTCCCACTTGTTGTTTTCTTTTCCACACAAGGGGTCAGATGAGAGCTTAGTCATTGGTCCAACCCTGCAACGCCCTTTGTTTCTCTACACCAAGAAACATTCTCAGTGTTCACAGACTTCCTCAATGCATCTGCAACATTCTTCAAAGTGTCCACCTTTACCAGTGACACCTTTTTTTCCTCAACCATATCCCTCACAAAGTGATATTGAACATCAAATTTCTTTGTCTTTAAATGATAAGTAGGGTTCTTTGCCAAGAAAATTGCACTTTGGCTGTCATAGTCTATCCTTATAGCTCGTTGTATTAACCCCATACTTGGACACAAACTCTGCAACCAAACTACTTCTTTCTTGCATGAGTGGCTGCCATGTATTTTTCCTTTGTAGTTGAAAATGCCACTACAGTTTGTCTCTTTCTCATCCAACTAACTACTCCAAATAGGTTAAACACATACCCACTTGTAGATCTTCTCTTATCTAGATCTCCAAATCTAGTCTACATCAACAAAGATACGAATGTCCAAAACTCTATCCAATCCTGATCTTCCTTGGTAGCACAGACCATAATCACTAGTGCCACACAAAAAAACCTAAAATTCTGCTTCACTGTTGTCCAATGATCTTTCCCTAGTTTTGACATAAACCTGCTCAATACTCCCACTGAATGTGTAATGTCTGTTTTAGTACAGACCATTGCATACATCAAGCTAACAACTGCACATTCATATGGAACAAGAGACATATCCTCTTCTTCTTCTTCTATCTTAGGACACTATTCAGCAGATAACTTTACACCTACAGGAATAGGAACCTTCACTGGTTTACTATCCTACATATTAAACCTCTACAGTTTTGTCTTCACATAATTCCTTTGGTTTAACCAGAGCTTCCTCTTTTTCTGATCTTGTTTAATTTCCATGCCCAAAATATAGTTTGCAGCACCAAGATCCTTCATTTCGAATTTGGAGGAAAAATAGGTATTCAAATCTTGGATAATTTCTTTGTCATTTCCAATCAACAACATATCATCTACATACAAGACCAAATAAATAGCATGGTCACCAATTAATTTAAAATACACACAGTGATCTGCTTTGCTTCTGGTGAAGCCAAGTCCCCATATATATGTACCAAATTTCTGATACCACATCCTTGGTGACTGTTTTAACCCATACAAAGACTTTTTTAACCTGCATACTAGTTCTTTCTTACCCTTCATCACAAATCCTTCAGGTTGCTTCATGTAGATCTCTTCTTCCATATCCCCATGAATAATTGTTGTCTTCACATCCATCTGTTCTACCTCAAAATAAAAAAGCAACAACAACAGATAAAAGTAATCTAATTAAAGTTAACTCGGCAATGGGAGAAAAAATATCACCGAAAACAATTCCCAGCACCTGGGAATAACCTTTTGCTACCAGCTGAGATTTGTATTTATCCACCTTGCCTTTTGTATTCATCTTCTTCTTAAACACCCATTTTCTTCCAACGGGTTTCCTTCCAACCGGAAACTCCACCAGATCCCAAGCCTCATTTTTGTCCAAATATGTCATTTCATCAACCATGGCCTCTTTTCAGAGTTTTCCATCCTCTAACTCCACTGCCTCCCTGACAATTATGGGATCATCATCAGTAATAGATAAAGAAAAATTTGAAAAGAAATCAGATGAACTATACCTTTATGGTTGCCTTCTCTCTTAAACTGATCTTCTCAAAGCTGGAGTTTGTGGCTCTTCATCTTCTGATTATTGTTCTGTTATAGAGTATAATTCTTCCTCCTTTAGCTCAAACTCTATCTTCTTAGGTTCCTTTGGTATTACTTCATGTATAATAACATATTTTTCCTCTCTAAACACCACATCTTGGTTGTACGCAACCTTCCTTGTTTCTTATTTCCAAATATTATAACCTTTTAAACCATCCTTATACCCAATAAAGATGCACCTTTCATATTTACTATCCATCTTGGTTCCTTTCTCATTTGGAACATGTACATATGCGTCACATCCAAATACCCTCAGATGTGAAAGAGAGGGTTTCTTACCAGTCCATACCTCATGTGGATTCTTATCCTCTAACATTGATGAAGGTGATTTGTTAACCAGGTAAGATGCAGTCTCCACTGCCTCTCCCCAGAATTCCTATCCTAACCCGGCGCCATTGAGCATGATTTTTCCTTTTCCATTAACGTCCTGTTCATTCTTTCTGCAAATCCATTTTGTTTAGGTGTGTATGGGATAGTCTTATGTCATGCTATACCACACTTCTTACAAAAATCTTTAAATTTCTTCTTGCAGAACTCTCCACCATTATCTATCCTCAACACCTTGATCTTCTTCTCCACTTGATTTTCCACTAGAGCCTTAAATTCTTTAAACTTGTCAAAGACTTCATATTTCTTCGTGCGGAAATATATCCATGTATTCCTTGAGAAGTCAGCTATAAAGGAGACATAGTACACAGACTTACCAGTGATGGAATTGACACAGGTCCAAACACATCACTATGCACAAGCTCTAATATCTCTTTCACCCTCTTAGCACCAGAGGGGAAACTCACCTGATTTTTCTTCCCATATACACAACGTTCACATAAGTCAAAATCCAGAGAGAAATTAGACATACCTTATACCATACCATTACCATGCAGTATTTGAATTCCCTTCTTTCCAAGACTTTGATGCCATAACATGCCCTTTTCTCTAGATACCACTAGGTTTTCTGCTACACTTTCAGGAACCACAAAATTGTTGCACCCATCAATAATAGTGCTACCCATAAGCTTGTATAGAGTTCCAATCCAAACTCCCCGAATCAATATCAATGCTCCTCGAACCATCTTGCAGGTCTCTTTCTCGAACACTATTTTTACACCTGCAACATCCATCTTGCTTATAGAAATCATATTTCTAGTCAATGCATGAATATCCAGAACACCAAGAAGTGTTCTAATCCTTCCACCTTGCAACTTCAGCTTGAATTTTTCACATTCAATGATTCTGACCTTCCTATCATCCCCTAAGAAGACATCGCCACCATAATATTTCTCATACTCGCATAACCACTCCCTATGGGGAGTGAAGTGAAAGGATGCACCTGATTCAATCAACCATGCCTCATGATCTACATGTGCACTTGAAGAAGAAACTAAGTACACATCCCCACCTTCATCTGAGGTGGTTTTCACCTCTATAGAAGGAGCATCATCAGATCCATTTCCTTTCTCACGAGCTTTAGATCTACAGTCCTTTTTGTAGTGCCCTTCCATTCTGCATTTCCAACATACCTTTACAGGTTTTCCTAGAGATTTAGATCTCCCTCTAGGTTTATATCTCCCACACGAGGACTTATTTTTTTTTTTTTTTTGGGACCATCCTTGTACATACAATGCATATTGATTCTAACTCTATATATTTTTTCGTCTTATCTCCTCTAATAACGAGGATGAGACTATTTCATCAAACTTCAAGGTAGTTGTATTTCTACCTACTGAAACAACCAAACTATCCCACAAATTTGGTAGATAACAAAACAAACTGATGCACTTATCTTCGTCTAAATTTTTTATATCAATAGAGAACAATTGGCTTACCACAATATTATAAATGTTTATATGCTTTGTCACCAAGTTTCCATCCTTCATCCTTAGGTTATACAACTTTTTCTGCAGGAAAGAAAAATTCACCAGAGACTTAGATTAGTACAAATTCCCTAACTTGACCCACAAATCCTTCACTGTAGCTTCCCCTTATTGTTCTCTTGTCCTTCTGATCCAACTTCACCACGTCTTTTGTTGACATTGTCATTGGTTTAGTACCTAGATCTACCATGATCCACTGATCTTTATCCACCAGTAGATCCTCCATCTTGAGCTTCCACAACTCAAAACTCTAACCATTAAATTTCTTGATCTCTATCTTTACACTGCTCATAATCTTCTTTCACCGCAAGAATCGATCTCCCACTAAACAGTGTCTACCATAGGTCCGAGAAAAACCCCTCAACATCAAAGGCATCCCCTTGGATCCAAAACATCTCTGATACCAAATATAGGTTTTAACCCTATACAGAAATTACCTGCAAACGAATTCTTAAAATAGAAATATACAATGGTGAGATAATAAAACAAATATACACGGATATTTTCCCCTGGATCCCAAATTCCTTTCAATGTTACAATACATATATATACATGTCGAAACATTCATAAACCCCAATCTATTAACCCTGCATTAGAACATAAATGTAGTTCCCTTGACCATATCTACAAAATACCATGGTTATAAAACCAGCATGCCCAAAACCATGTGCAAAACCTATGCACAAAACCATAGGTAGTTTTACCCACCTATTATAGGTTCCAAAAAAAAATTCAAGGCACTGCCCTAGACCCTGTGCAAGGGGGCTACTGCCCCCCTATAAACCCTATGACCCCCCCGTGTGTGCGAATAGTCATGGAAAGAATATAACACACACCCAACAAAAATTGCAGGGTCCAAGTTCACATGTTGAACATTTTATGAGAATCTAATAAGAAGAAGAATTTGAAATGGTCTTCCCCTTGTGGGGCTTTTCCCTGGTCTCTGACTAATCCTGGTGTCTCTATGTGAGAACTCTTTTCTTCTATTGTTCCTTTATGTTCCATTACATTGATGATGATATTGTTCTTTCTATATAATTTCATATATTTCTAATGATGTTTAATTTATGTGGGATGAATTCAACATGTAAATAATGAAATGAAATTATCAAATAAAAGAACAATATAGCCCTAAGAAAAATTAACATGGTTTCAAAATTGGTATGAATAAAAGTCATTAAAAACACCCCTAAGAAGACACCTTCGATGGAAGTAAGAGAAGATGGAGGAGACCTAAAAGAATGTTAGGGTTTGAAGGAAACCCTAGGCAATCTGATTATTAGGCTTTAATGGATTACATGAGGTTAGGGTTTGAAAAAAACCCTAGAATATGATAAAGGCTTGGGTTGTGTAGTCTTGAAACCCTATCATGATAATGAGAAGTTGTTCTAGCACTTGTGATAGATTTAGTGTAACCCTAGCTGGGCCAACCTCAATTAGGCTTTGTTGTTGATGAAATCGATGGAAATAATTATGGCAACATTGTTACATGGATAATGGACAGTACTAAATCTTGGAGGTTGGTTCAAGAGGGAGATGATCACCTCTTGTTAAAGAAAAGTAACTTTTAGACATGTTATTTCTTTGTGATAGTGTACTTATTGTTTTGATTATTTCTTATCCTTTCTGCATATTTCAGTATTTCAATACTTCTAACCTCTAGATGAGATGTGATAAGCAGATAATTCTTGAGGATCATCTAAGTTGTAGGAAAAGAGAGCTAGTGCAGGAAGTGAAGAGTTGGTGCTAGAAAAGGAAAGAAGTACATGAGGAAAAAAATTTTAAGTTTTCAAAATAGCTTTCAAAAATTACAATATGCAAGTACTACAACTGCCAATGACAAATAAGTGTGACAAGTTTCAAAGGTACATGAATACTACAAGGTATGTGAAGTATATTACTTAAGTGTTACGATTTAACTGTAAGATTAGGTGGAAAATTAAGCCATAAAGTATGTTGATAATATGACCTTCATAAATGAATCATGCATGCATATGAAAGTAAGTTTGATTTCTATCATAGGTGATATATTGGTGCTCTTGATATTTGGCAAGTATCTTACATTTTATGAGACATGGTGGATTTCCTGATTTTATAAATTTGGCTAGAAACATTGATTATTTTATATATGGTAACTTGATACTATTCTTAATGCTTGTGATAAGCATGGTATCCATGATGATAAAAGCATGAAATAAGGTTGATACTCATGATATTCTTGTTGATCTTATTGAGAAATCTAAGGGCTTGATTAGTTAATGATTTCTCTATCTTGATAACTGCTTGTGAAGTAATTTCATTCTTTAGACAATTTAAACAAGATCTTTCAAATGTTAGAGATTATTAACTTCATCAACCAGCTACCATGCATAATAAACAAAAGAACAAAGATATAATATGTAGGCAATAGCTAGGGAAAAACCTCTCCAAACCTGAGAGGAAAACCCACAGTAATTCTTCTTATAGTTTCTTCTCTTGACAAAATTTCCAAGACCAATACAAAGACCCCTGAGACCAAGTGACTCCAAGATCAAGGCTAGAATATCATCTTATTGTTGTCTTCTTCACTTGCTGCAATATGGATCGGATCTTCTACCAAATCATGGATGATCTAGCATGCTACTCCCTTCTCCTCTTCCTCTAATCATGTTCTTTCTCAAGATAGTCCACTAACCTAGTGGATCTTCTTAATGTTGCCCTTAAACTAGATGATCTGTCCTTTTGAGATTGCTACTTAGAAACCCTAGGTCAAGGTCTAAAATTGATACCTTTCTTCCCACAATTGAGTGATCTTTTGGCCTAGAAATATTCCCCTTCATTCGCTAGGCTAGGAGACTCCTTCTAGGCATCCAACCAAATTCTTTTAGACTGCGATTCAGCCCTAGACATGAGGACTTCATGAACTATAATGCTGCCCTATATATGAATAGTACTTCCGCATGTGTGGAGGGTTTGGGCTCTCCTAGCCCTCCTAACAGTTCGCTCTACTCGCCAGACTTCCTCACACAAATCTATCTCCGAACTAGACCCAAAAACGAGATGTCTCCTTGATGTTGAGGGTAGATTGACTGATGCCCTACCTTCGTACGTGAGGGAGACATATGCGGCTTTGACTGCGGCTATAGATGGTCTTGACCGCGGCTCCTTTCTCCTCCTTATCCTCGCACCCACGAACAGTGTCCTTTGAATAGAATAAGACCCAAATAATTGATGATCTGAATGCATGAGGAGAGGCCTATTTATAGTGTTTGAGGCCTTCTTTTCAAGCCAACATGAATTGTCTCTTAGCCAACTTCAAGCCAACTTGATTATTCATTTATAAATATATTTTTATGCCGAAAAATATATTGCTTCTATTGCATTCATTTGGAGGGATCATTTAGTATCTCTTTTGATCTTGTCTTTGAGGGAGATTTTGACACATGATTCTGCCCTTGATCTTGGAGTCATACTTGTACATTTCAAGTGTAAACATTAATGACACAACCTATCACCTAGAGCTCATAATGAGGGCTACAAAGATAAATACATTTTTTGAGCATGAAACCCATGACTCAAGTTCACAAAATATTTTTCTAGATACAATTTACATCATTTGCTTTGGAATGTGACATTATGAAGACCGAACCTAGTTACACTTTCTTCAACAAATCTTGGTTAGGTTTTGATAAGCTTAGTAAATTTAACATTGTGGTAAAATTGGACGCTAACTTGATGGTTGAGTAATGTGATAAAGAAGTGATGTTGTGATTATGATCCTTGAAGTATGAAGATACACTTATATGACCCTAACATTTGGTGAATATTTGATGATACGTGGGGTAATGAAGCAGTTGATGATGATTTTTTATGGCAATAATGCATATATGTTTGAGAACCTGATATAGTTTGACTCCATGATTTGAGAATTTTGTTGACACGTGACAATATTATGATAATACAAGTTAATGTATTGATTGAAGATGATTGAAGAGGCTTTCCATTCAAAGGGAGAAACTCCATGAGACCCCAACACCTATTATTATTTGCAATAAATGAATAGAAAACTCTTGATTATTGAAGCAAGGTTTATGGAAATGAATATCTGATGTTGTTAATTTTTAGCAAGTTCTAGTATGAGCAAAGAGGGTTTCTCCTAGTCCAAGCCCTAGCTGTTGGGAGAAAGGCTTAAGGGTGTGGCTACAGGCCTCCCAGATGCACAGAGGAAGGCCTACGGGTGTGGATGAACTCGCAAGATACAAAAATATAAAACCTCATGCATGAAACTAGGGGCGTGTGATAGAAATTTCTATGGATAGAAAATGAATAGTAAGATCTACATAATGTTTGACTTGTTGCGGGGATCATAATGAAGGATTGTTTGATAGCAAGACCTCTCTAGAAAATTTGAAGTGACCTACCTTTTGGAATATACTCTTACTTGTGTTGTTGGGATGAAGTCTAGAGAATCATCGTTAATATAATCTTAAGGAGAATTTCATAATTGACACGTCTTATGCAGAGATATTTATGTTGCAGAGAATGTGAATGGCTTAACTCTTCTTGTGTGTGTAGGAATCTATAGTATGCATATCAGTACGTTAGTTACCTTGATTTGATCATTGGAGCTAGTATGGCAATAAAGTATAGCTCCTTAGTATGCAATAATTTCTATTTTGTTTGTTACACAGATTTCACAATGAATGGATGGCATAAATTTATATAACTTGTCCTTGGTATATGCATTTACATTTAGTGATAGAAATTATTTATATTATGATCACGTAGTTGGTTTGATGAAGTTTGGCTTTATATTGCTTGGTAAATGACAGATATTGTTATGACAATAGGCAAAGTTGTAACCCGGTACTTGGGGACTTAGATTGAAAATTTTAACAATAATATTGGCAAAAAAATTCATGAATTTGATATTAGTTTTGGTTTGACATTTAAGGCTTGATAAGCAGACTTACTTGATTTGATTGTGCAATATTGATTTGTTTGAAGTTGGTTATATTGGTTTGGTCAGTGTTATGTTTGAAAAAGTATTGTATGGTTTGAAGTAAGTTCCCCGAGCCTGATATGTATACATTGACAACTACCTAGTGAAGCTTGTTGATCTGAACCTTTACTTCAAAGTGGTCTAAGGTATGCCTTTAATTTTGGTTTAATATGTTGACAGTCTATTTTTTACTGGTAATTTGTTAGAAATAAAATTTCGAATTTTCTATTTACTGTTAAAAATACACCAAATGAGTTCTAAATGTAAAATATATATATTAATTGATAAAATTCAAATGATGATTACAAGGCTGAGGAGGTGCTCCTTAAATAGGAGTTGACTGGCCATGCCTAATCAAAGATACATGCCCCTTTGGGACTAATGTCTCTTCATTTAGCTAATTATTTTTTTAATTAATAATTTACTTATTTAAATAATATTTTAATATTTTAATTATGAATTATGAATTTAAGTTCATATAATTTCCTTCCCCTTAAGATGCTTTGTCCTCAAAGGATAGGTAGGCTTGGGTGTTGATCCAAGAAACATTCTGATTCTCAAGACAAATCTTCCTCTGGTAACCTCTTCCATTTGATGAGGTATTCCTTTATTGTCTTGGACCATAAAACCTTTTCTCAGGTAGCGATTATACCTTCAGGAAGGACTATTCTTCCTTCTTCATCGGTCTCTGGTATTTTTGTTTGTGCAATTTGGTTTTTCCATAATAATCTTTTGAGACTTGGCATGTAAAAGGTATTATGGATTTGGCAGTTGTCCAGTAACTTTAACCCATAAGCTACACTACTTATCTTTTTATTATCTGATACGGTCCATAATATTTATGTGACAATTTATTCTTCCCTTGTTGTTTTAATGATAGTTTCTTATAAGGTTGGAGTCTAACAAAGACCCAATATCCCTTCTCAAACTCTCTTTCAAAGCGGTGTTGGTCGGCTTGTTGTTTCATTCTATTACGAGCCATGGTTAGATTTTATTTTAGTAAGTTGATGATCCTTTGACTTTCTCCTAGGTGGTCTTTAACTGTTGGTACCCTAGAATCAAGGAGTGAAAATTCCTTCCACCTAGGTGGCTCGTAACCATATAAGGCTTGGAAGGATGTCATCTTAGCTGATGTGTGGTACGTGGTATTATACCACCACTCTGCCAAGTGTAGCCATTGTGTCCATCTGTTTTGTTTATCTATAACGAAACAACAAAGATATGTTTCCAAGCATTTATTAACGATTTCCGGTTTCCCATCTGTTTGGGAGTGATAGGCCGAACTCATGTTGAGGGCTATTCCTACTTGATGGAAGAATTCCTTCCAAAATTTTCCATGAAACCTTACATCTCTATCACTGACGATGACCTTAGGAAACCCGTGTAGTTTGTAAATATTCTTACAAAACACATCAGTGATTTGTTTAGTTGTGTCAATCTTTTTAATAGCCATAAAGTGGGCATATTTAGTGAACCTGTCGATTACTACAAATATTTTAACCTTTCGATCAGATGTAGGTAGTCCTTCAATAAAATCCATCGAAATCTCCTCCCACTTCTGATTTGGAATGTGTAGTGGATGTTGCAATCTTGGAGTTGGAACATTTTCGCTCTTTTTCCTTTGACAAATATCACATTCTGCAACATATTTCTGAATTTCCTTGCTCATACCCTTCTAATAGAATGACTGTCAGATGTTGTAGTAAGTCTTGTAGAATCTGACATGTCCACCTGCTGGCGAATTGTGAGACTCTTTTAGTATTTTCACCTTAAATTTGGATGCAGGTGTTAGGTAAATTCTACCCTTGTACCATAAGATGTCATTCTTCCACTCAAATTTGGTATATTGACTGATATTCTTAATCATGGACTCACAATCCTCATCCTTGGCATATTCGACTCATATTTCTTCCAAACATTCTGGAACAACTATCATGGCGGCACATGTTGTGTGGTCGTCATCCTTACGTGAGAGTGCATCAGCTACAACATTCTCCTTTCCCTTCTTGTGTAATATTTCTAAGTCGAAGGATGGCAACTTATCCATCCATTTATGTTGTTCTGTTGATAATGTCTTTTGCTAAAGTAAGAACTGAAGACTGTTGTGGTCGGTTCATATTGAAAATTTACTTCCAAGCAAATATTGGCACCATTTTGTCAAAGCGTGTATGATGGCAAGCAGCTCCTTTTGGTATGTTGATTTTAATCCTTCTCGTTTATTAAGTTTCCAGCTCTCAAATGCTATAGGGTGGTTTTCTTGCATTAATACAACTCCAATTCTGAACCTAGAAGCATCACATTCGACTACGAATGGTTTTGAGAAATCTGGAGTTGCTAGTACTGGTGTGGTTGACATTACTTCCTTTAATTTCTCAAAAAACATGTCTGCTTGGTCATTCCACTGAAAAGAATTCTTCTTTAATAAATTGGTCAGAGGTGTTATCAGATGTGCATTGTTTTTTATAAATCTTTTGTAGTACCCGGTTAAACCTAAAAATCCTCTTAGCTTGGATATGTTCTTGGTTTTGGTCCATTCTTTGATTGTCTTGATTTTGTTGGGATCCACTTGGATTCCTTCCCTAGATATAACATTTCCTAGGTATTCAACTTCCTTTTTCCCAAACGTACACTTTGATAGCTTAGCGTAGAACTGGTTCTTTTCCAATACAGACAATACTTCTTCTAGATGTTTGAGATGTTCTTTCCACATCTTACTGTAGACTAGAATATCATCGAACAAAACTAATATGAACTTCTGTAGATAAGGGTGAAAGAGTTCATTCATGGTTGCTTGGAAGGTGGCTAGCGCATTTGTTAATCCAAATGGCATGACCTTTGAACTCATAATGCCCTTCATGAGTCTTGAATGTCATCTTTTCAACGTCTTCTAGCTTTATCCGTATTTGGTAGTAGCCTGATCTTAGATCTAATTTGGAAAATTATTCCTCACCATGTAGTTCATCTAGCATCTCATCAATGAACGAAATCGAAAAATTATGTTTAATAGTGATTTTGTTTAAACCTTTGTAATCTATACATAATCAGAAGGATTTTTCCTTCTTCCTGACCAATACTATGGGTGCAGTGTATGGATTTCTACTCTTCGTAATGACTCCATGCTTCAGCAGGTCTTGTATTTAGCATTCTATTTCTGACTTGTGGTGATGGGGATAACGATATGGCTTAACATTTACTGGTGTTGAGTTTGGTTTGACATCAATAATGTGTTTAATTTTCCTCTCCAGGGATAACTTCATTGGTAGATATTGGAAAACCTTCTCGTATTTCTGAATCAAGGATGAAACCTCTAATGGTCGATGAGTCCCTTATGTCGATAATAATTCCAATTGTTGACATTGTGCAACAAATGTTGGTGCCCCCTTGCGAATAAGTTTCTTCATCTATTGAGCGGAGATGACTTGAGTTGGTGGTGCCTAAAACCCAAACAACTTATATTTCCTTCCATCCCATTTGAATTTAATGAACTACTTTATGTGATTTTTTGAATATGTGCCTAGTGTTCTTAACCATTGTACACCCAAAACAACATCTACTCCTCCTAGGGGAACCGTATAAAAACTGGACTCCATTGCATAATCGCTTAATTGCAACTTAACCTTATGGAACTTGCCTACTCCATCTATACTTTTTCCATCTGCTACCATAACTTTTAAATATGCTATCGGGTAAGCAAAGATGTTCATTCTTTTTCCAACATTGACATCTAAAAAGTTGTGCGTACTTGCTGAGTCTACTAGAACGATAACGCTTTTCTTCTTGATGTGACCTTTAAGCTTCAATGTTTGTGGTTGAGCTATCCCTATGATGGTTGCTAAGGAAATTCATGGCATATCTTCCTCTAATTCTAGACTAGGGTTTATTTTCTTCATTGTCCTCTTCATCAAATCTATCTTCTGAAGATTCCTCTTCTTGTTCAACTTCACAGTTCTACAATTTTTGTGTTACGCCCGTGTGTCCTGCGTAATACTTGTCTCCGCACTTCCAGCATTTTCCACCTTTTTTTCTTTCGATATTAGATTGTTGTTTCCCTTCATTTCAAAATGGTGGTGGAACACACTTGCTAGTATTCTCTAACGAGGATTTACATGCCTTCCCCTTGGAATAATTGTTATTTATGTCGTTACTGGTATATGGTGTTTTGTGAAGTTTATACTTCTACTCGATAATTATGGTTGCATGTCTGGCTTCCTCAATGGTTTTGGGCTTATGAAGTTTTAATTCTTTGCGAATGTAATATTTAATGCCACAACAATACATTTTTAGCAGCTCCTCATCTGAGAACCCTCTTTTCCTTACTGCTAATACTTCCCACTCGTGACTATATTCACTCACCAATCCTTTTTGTTTTAGGTGAACGAATCTCTCGCAAATGTCATCCTCTTTCTCATCATGAAATTTCTTTAACAAGGCATTTTTAAAGTTTTTCCAATTGAATGAACAACCCGTACATTTAGATGACCACCACAAAAGCCAACCGTATGCTTATGCTTCTAAGTAGTTGGATGCGGTCATGACTCTTTCTTGCTCGCCGAGTGGAGCGTTTGCCAAAAAAATTGTGTCCATCTTATTTACCTGTACGACAGTGCCCTTATAGTTCTTACCATCATACTTAGGTAATTCATTTTTTTATTTTAAGATGATTCGTTTCGAAAGATTTAGCATAATATTGGATTTTTTGGGATGGGGTCCCAATGGGTAGAATTGAATTAAACTTAGTCATTTTTGTAAATAATTTTGTAAAAGATGTAAAGTCTCCGCAAAATGTGGACGCAGAGCGCACAGATAGATAGAGTCAAAGGGGCCTTAGCCCCTTATTTTTGGTCGGTTTTGAAGACTCACCCATGAGCTAGGGGCCATGGTATTGCATTAGGAAAGCTATAAATAGTTGAGTCGTAGCAACTCTTGAAGGAAAGTTGGGATAGAAAATTGGGTACATTGAAAAGTTTTGTTGTCTTGGGCAAGAGCTAGGGTGGGAAGGCTCTGCTTCGTGCGCTTAGGTAGAGAAGGGAAGGCTCCTGTAGCTGAGTACGCAGGAGCCCTGGGTAGGGTCCGCAGCTAAGTACGCGGACCCCTGTAGCTATTTGCACAAGGTAAGAGAGTTTGTAATCAGTGAGTTGAAGATCAATAAAGCCAATCTTTGAAAGAATTACTGAGTATTTCCGTTGTACCTGTTTACATTATATGTTGTCGATTAAAGTAGGTAAATCAACTGTTTAAGGTCCATAAGGACTGATCGTGGACCCTCGTGAAGGTCTGAAGGCCTCTTTAACTTAGTCACAGTAATGAACCCTAGAATTCTATCGATATGCACGGAGGCAGCTCTAAGGTGGTGGAAGACATCACACTAGTCTCTGGATGCAAAAACTTGGTTCTTTCATCCCCCAATACTGCTTCGGGTGAGACTACAGTCTACGCTACGAGGGTTGTTGTCGAAACGGCCAGCAATGTAGGGTTTTGTTGGTTGGCATAACTAACTCTAAACTTGGGTCAGGACCCCCTAAGCCAAGAGGCTTCCTTGGAAGTGAATTTGGGGTATGCACTACTTATCATGCCTCAAGAACTCATTCTCTAGAGAAGTCTCACCTTCCGGAGTCTTGGGACTCTGTGTAGCTGAAGGAGGATAAGTCTCTCCAAAACGTCGGCTCATCAAGTTTTTTAAGTAAGAGATATCGTTGACCATCCGGTCCTACTTACTAACTGACTTTTCGACGTTATCTAAGCATTTATTTAACTTTTTGATGTCCTCTTGAATTTTTTTCACATCATCATTGTTATTGGCCATCATTTTGTTTCATTTTTTCCTTGAAGACCCATTTTTTAAAATAATAATTTTTTTAAATATTTATGTAATTATAAAATATGTATTTTTTTAAATAAATATGTAATTATAATTTATATAATTATAAGTTTTATATATATATATATATATATATATATAAGTTTTATAATATAACATATTTATATATATATAAGTTTTATATCTATATATATATATATATATATATATATATATATATAGATAGATATATATATATATAGATATATATATAGATATTAGTTATAATTACATACCTTTTTAATTAATTCCATTAAACCCCACCAGCCGCCGTTGATAACGGGGTCCAGTCGATTTACTGACCTCTGTTCGGAGCATTAACCGGACACGACTGTTGGCCATGGCTATTAGAACATAGATGGGGTATATCGATCTTGTAAAAATGGTTAGCGCAGCGGCTGATTCAACGTGGTGTGAAAATGGTCAACAGGGAATACACGCCACGGCCTGGCCTAGTCACGCATTCAGAAACCCACGACTAGCATGGTGGTGCGGTGTTCCACGCTTGGATCAGACACCGCAAAACACAGCACGTCCCATGGTGATAGTACTTTGAAACCCGCAGATGTCGCCTGTGGCACAACAGTTTCTTCATGCCGCTTGTTCAACCTTGCAGACGTCTTTCATAGTGAGCACAGGCTGTGGATGGAAGGCCTGTAGGGCCTGACGGCCAGCAAAACATCATGGGTGTCACCAGTCTAATGCTAGCTCTGGTACCATTGTTAGAAATAAAATTCCTAATTTTGTATTTATTGTTAAAAATACACGAAATGAGTTCTAAATGTAATATATATATAGATATATATATATATATATATATATATATATATATATATATATATATATATATATATATATATATATATATATATATATATATATATATATATATATATATGGATAAAATTCGAATGATGATTACAAGGCTGAGGCGGTGCTCCTTAAATAGGAGTTGACTAGCCATGCCTAGTCAAAGAGACGTGTCCCTTGGGGAATAATGTCTCTTCATTTAGCTAATTATTTTGTTAATTAATTGATTATAATTAATAATTTACTTATTTAAATAATATTTTAATATTTTAATTAAGTGTTATGAATTTAAGTTCATAACAGTATGCCTTTAATTTCAGTTTTATATGTTGACAATCTATTCTTTTACAGGTAATGAGCCTCTTATAATCAAAGTAAGAGGGAGTTGGCCTCAGAGTTAGAGATGAAGGATCTTTGCATGATGCATTAATTTATCAGATAAAAATTTTGGCAAAGACCGAGAGAAATATTCCTCGCTCAAGGAAAATATGACATGAAGCTAGTGGAGAGATTTGGAATGATAGAATACAAATCACTGGACATGCCAATGGAATTGAATTTCAAGAAATTATGCAGAGATGTTGTTGGACCTTACTTAGCAGACTCCTATGAGTACCGACAGTTGATTGAGACATTAATGTTCCTTGAGAACACCCATTTGGATATATTTTTTGTTGTGAACACTTTGGTTCGTGCCTGAGCTACTTCATACAAATTAGGTTGTTGTCGAGCACATGTTGAAATAATTTGCATGGGAAGATCAATCTTATTCTAATATATACTACAGGATATGTAAGATTACATGGATGTACTAGTGTTGACTAGGTTGGAAATGTTGTTGATAAGCAGAGCATGTCTGGGTGTTTCTTTAGCTTGGGATCGACCATGATAACTTTGAGGAGCAGAAAATAGGAGTAACTTTAAGCACGACCAAGGTTGAGTACATTGTTGTTAGACAGTTTGGTTAAGGAATCTCTTGGAGATTTGTTTGAGCAGGTTTTGGATATGACAGTGATATATTGTGACAACAAGATTGGGATCTGATTGGTAGAGAATCTCGTATATAGCTGGGATAGAGATATCTTCATAAATTGAGACAATGTTGTTGTATGAGACAAGCTTAGGCTTCTGGTTGTTGCTTCCGTGATAAGGAAGATGAATAAGGTATCATTTTATGTCATATATTTTCTCTAACATAATATTTTATGTGATGTTCCATATGAACAGGAAAACAGAGGATTGTTGCTTGAAAGAACCACAGAAAGCAGTAAGATTCTTTAGTGAATTGTTTGATATAAGCACGTTGGTATGTTTCTTATCTACAGAGAGTAGCATGGAATGATGGATGTGACACTCCTGATAAAGGGTTTGGTCTTGTCAAGAACACTAAGCTATCAATTCCCCCATGTTTGAGCTCTCAGGGTGAGGAATTGATTCATAGAGCTCCTAGGATTGAGGGAACTCTGGATAATAGGTGTGCATGATCTCTAATCTTGCAGTAGATTGGGTATCTCCCCTATTATCACCCATAGGGTGTGTGTGATCCTTTTCCATTTTGAGAAGTCAGGTATCTCCCCCTATCTTAGTCTAGAAGAGTGTACCCCAATTGGAATCATACCCACAAGTCAGGCTTGTTGGGATTGTCCCTCCCTATCTATCCAACGGGTTGAGGAGGCTTGGGGTGTGTGATCCTTACCTTTGGTAAGTTGGGTATCTCAATCAATCTGGATTACGATGCAAGTTTTCTACCACATGACTCTTAAGGTACATTGTTAGGAATATTAATAAGCAATAGGATGGTTGTGATCTTTACCTCGTATAGAAAGTGGTATCTCACCCATTGATTGCACAATGGGATAGTTGTGATCCTTGCTTGGTAAGTAGTATCTCTCCTATTTCTTGATATAGGGTGGTAGTTGGATGCTCCCTTATATGAGATTACATGGGGTGAGAGTGTCCCATAGGACCTTCCCCATTTTCGCAAACATGAGGTGAAAGTGTCCCATAGGAAATTCCTCATTGTCTTTGGTTCCCAGGTAGTAGCATTGGGCTCCCCATTGCTAGTGATTCCGCATGGTAGAAGTGGTTCTCAAATGGATAAATGGTGGTAGTTTGGGCTCCTCTGTGATGTCAAATTCTTATTATTTTAGAATTGAGAGTTTTCAACATATGAGCAATGATGAACAAAGATAAGTGGAGATGAATAGAGATAAGCATAGATCAACAAAGATAAGCAAGGATGAGCATAAATGAGTCCAGATGAGCAGTGACAAAAATTGGTGATGACAATATACTTGTGCTGGGACATATGTTTCATTCAGTAATTTCTCCCTATCTGAGAGGGAGTGTTAATTTGGAAGCTCAGGGACAAATTCCCTCCTTTGGACAGTCTTCGTCATCAAGAAAGACCCCTCCTAGCCCTTGGAAGAATTTAATTTGGTTAAAGATAAATATATTTTTAACATGGAAACCCACATGTGCATAAAAGGACAGGTCAGACCTAAAAGGAAATTGGACACCCTTAGATGGTTATAAATATAAGTCAAGTGACCCTAATTTGGAGATCATCAAGCATTCTTCTTTTCTCTTCTTTGTTTTGGCTCATATAGGTCTGAAATTGGTTTGTAGGAGATTCGTTCACACAAGTCCAAAATTGCAGGTTCTGAGTTCGTTGGATTAGGGTTTTTGGTTCGTAGCCACAGGGTTTCCATAGGGAATTTTCATCTAAAACCACATGCATACAAGCCTTTGTGTGCATCTAGAATGATTCAACCATGCACATGATTGTTAGCTCTGTGCAGCTGGGAATTATGGTTTCTAGTGATAGTTGACCACAAATATGAACATTTGATCACAGATTCCGATAGTTGACGGCAGATGTTGACACTTGACTGCAAGATTTTGGATCATGATATTGATTAGTATTATTGTTGGGTTTATCTACAGGATATTATTTGGTTGGTTTTGCTGGATAGTTTTGTGAATGAAGAATTGAATTATTGTACTCTCTCCCTACTGAACATTTTATGACAATCTAATAAGAAGAAGAATTTGAAAGTGTTTTCCCCCTTGTGGGGATTTTCCATGGTTTCTAAACAATCTTAGTGTCTTTATGTGTGAATTATTTTCTTCTATTGTTCCCTTATGTTCTGATGCATTGATGATGATATTTTTCTTTTTATATAATTGCATATGTTTATAATGATGTTTAAATGTTGTGGGGTGAATTCAACATGTAAATAATGAAATGTAACTATCAATTCAAAGAACAATATATCCTTGAGAAAAAATAACAAGCAGGATGCAGACATCTATCGCACTCAACACTACAAATATATTGCAGCTTGATTGGCAAGTTGTGAAGCAGTATGGCTTCAGAAACTACTTGTGGGATTAATTATTCAGGTGCAGGTATCGAACATGATGACATGTCAAAGCACAGTGAGACCTAGTACCAAGACGTGGTACAAAAGGGATAAATATGGCTCCAATACTATTCTATAGTTAAGAGGATTATTGACAAAGCCTTTTTCCTGGGATGAAGTCTGTGTACTTCTAGGAAAATCTTGGAGTGATCAAGCATATCTCTCTCAGCAAGAGGGAGTGATGAAATTATAGCATCAAGGATAGTCATTCTCCCTGGGTCAACCAAGATTAGGGAGAATGGTCTGACAGAGGGAAATCATCTTTCTTGGGTCAAGTATGTTGACCAGGATTAGGAAGAATGGTGTTATAATTACTCAGTTAAGTAGGTGCATTTCAACATCAAGCCTAGACTCTACAAATAGGTTAAGTCAGCAAATTTAGCATCATGGCATAGAATTACTCATGTAGTGAGGCATTTGGGCTTTCACTATGGGTCAAAGGGCCAAAATCATGGTGACTAGTTGATGCTAATTATGTACCATGAGTCATAGGTACTAACTATAATTATGGTGATGGTGTACCATGGGTCAGAGGTACCGACCAGAATTATGGTAACTAGTAGATGCTATCTATTTACCATGTGTCAGAGTTTCTAACTAGGATTATGGTAATCAGATGATGTTATTGATGATGATGAATTGTTTTAACCTTTTCTTAGAGAAAATTGTCAACAAGAGAACATCTGGATAGTCATTATGAATACCTCCCTATCTAAGAGGGAGTGTTGAATTTTGTAGCTATGGTTAATCTTAATAATTAATATTTTAGCCCTTAATGTATTTGTAATAATAAATATATGATATGTTCTTCATGTCAGTTTCAAAAGAGAAATTTTGAAGTTTTGAAATTTGAATTTTTGGCTTCAAAAGTGATCAATTCGGCCCTCCTTCAAGTCAGTCCATCCCCGGTTAGAGAGACACCCATTAGGCTACCCATATCTCTATATATACTCCACTCAACCTCCTCCTTCAAGAACAATTCAGATCATATAAGAAAATATATCTTCTAGTAATTCAAGTGAAGGAGAAGAAGACATGAAGGACGGAGAAGAAAGAAGACATCTCAAGCAAATATCTCTCTCTCTCTTTTCACTTCACACGTGGTATTTATCTCTATCGCTGACTTTGCATGTGTGGAATAGGACCAAATTTTTGGACAGTTTCTTTTGGGCATATCTTCTGTCAGACATAGATTTTTTGGGTGAGAAAAGAGGACCTAATTTCGGCCTAAGCAGATCATACAAGGCCAAGTTGGATGGTGTTATAGCATCATTCACCACTCATGTAGACTTGATGCTCTTATATGGCCCTGGGAAGTCCCTTTACCCTTGCATACTTGAGTTTATCTTAAAAATTTATATTTCAAAATCCATACGCAACTATACCCACTACAAATATGTGTACATACATGGGTCTCATAACACTATACCCACGTACACATTTTTAAATTTAAAAAAATAAATAAAAATCTATTTTTTGGACGGGGTTTACTGGTTTTACCGAAATCCCACCTACAGGAGCCTATGGCCTAACTGAAAAAAAAACTAATTTGAGGTGGTATATATACACCCCTTAGGTAGTCCTAATGGATATGAGAAGAAAGGTATCGACATTATACACGATTTCCCCCAGATCAAGTATGCTTTTCCCTTGCCTCCTGCACTCCTAGTCTCTAGGAAACCCTGGTTTCCTTTACAGAGATGCTTAATCCCCTTATCTAGCATCTCCTTGCATTTATTATAGAGGTTTTCTTCATGGCTTGGGCTAGACAGGGAGGAAGGTTTCATCAGTGCCTTTGGCCTGGATCAGGTTGTATCTATCTTGTACTTACTGTTATTCGTCAATAAAGAAACTCATGTCTTGTTCTCAATATATGTTTTCATCTTATGAATGATAGTCTAAATTAATATTTATGATGATCTAACATATTTTTATGTATTTACTTTGAATTATATATTCTATCTCTTCTTCTATGATTGATTTGTAGGTCTACACATTTTGGAGGAAGCAAAGGGTTTGGATCCTATGGTAACATCTTCAAACGCAGGACCCCCGGGTACATTCCTAATCCCAAATTTAGTAATTCGAATGTTGGGCATGCTGGATTGAGTGTTCTTTGTTGGCTGATATATTCCTCTTTGTTGGGGCTTCCAACCCTAGCCTTAGGGATTATTTCATGTTAACAGAATTAGCGACTCCATTGGGGAATACCATTAGGTATTTCCTAGAAGGGTTAGTTTCTTTGATCTGGGTTTTTAGTTTGTTGTTGCCTAGTTTTTTCAACCTTCTGAAGTCTTGAGATATTTGGTCTTTCAGCCTGATATTTCATATATAGGATTTCCCTTTTATTTTTCCTCAATTTTCTTTCTATGCATGCTTTTATTTATAGACATTCATGTACACACGTAGCTACTTCTGAAGCAACTTTGTATGCATTGGTTTCTTCACACACAGTCATGTATATACGTTGAACTGTGTTTGAATAGCCACATACAAATCTAAAAAAAAAAAAACATTTCTTGAATTTGCTAAGGTTTTGACCAAGTTTCTTTAATATTTTTTTAATCTTTGTAAGGCATGGAATCATCTTGGTAATTTCTTTTGTTGATATCTTTCCTCTTGCTCGAGAAATGCTTCTGACAACCTAGGGTTTTGAGTTTTTGAAGTTTTTTCATTTGAAGTTGGGTTCCAAGTCTTCTTTGTGAAGTATCTAGATGTTCTTTTTCTTTGAAACATATCTTTATTTCTATTGAAGTTGTTGATAACCCAATTTTGAATTCGCTTCTTGTATGACCTAGATGTTGGCCCTTTTTGCTTTCTCTTTCTTGTTTTGTGAAAAGGGTTCAAGATTCTTTGGTGAATGTGATATTTCAGTCTTCTTAGGTCTTTCTGATTTTAGAGTCTCTTGCATCTTTTTTCCAAGATCTTGAAGTTGTAAATCTCTTGTTTGTACTAGTTTTTCAATCTTTATGATCATATTTGTGACTAGGTGGACTTGAGTGTTCTTCATACTTTTCGCTTTGATATTTTTTATTTGTTTTCCTTTTTAAACTTTTAGTTTTCAAGCTTCTTAAAAGAAAAACAAAATCACTGTCTTATTGCTTTCTTTTCTTTTTGTTTCTTGGTTTTGTAGTCTTTTGGGTTTTGGAAAATGTTCAAGTTGTTGTGATAAGGTCAAATATATTTTTTTCACTTTGGGATTTTCTTATGTTTGTTGTTTTGATTTGCCTTTGTCTTATTGGTCATGTTTGCTTGCCTTTATAATTTTCTTTGAATCTTGCATTTACATACTAGTGTACATTAGGTTAGATGAATTTTAGATATCATTTAGTTATTTTGTTAGATTTTTAATGTGTGAGTGCAAAATTGGAAAGGAAAAAGGAAAAAGAGTTTTGTTTTATTAAGTTTCTCGTAGAACCCTATAGAAGTCTCTTTTCATCAAAGAAAAAGAAGATCTACATTTTCATGTAGCCTAGGTTTTGTTAGTGATTTATCTTGGGTCATAACACCATTAGTTGCACTTTTGTTTCCCTTGTCCTAAACAATAGACAATTAAAATGAACACTAAAATTAAAATGAACTACACTTTTTCTTTTTGTCATAGCAACATTGACTAGTCTAGGGCATTTAAGGGCCTTGGAATAGGTGTGTGGAGAGTAAACTCTCCAAGGCCACTCAAACTGAAAAGTACAGAAGTTTATTAACGAGTGGAAACCCAGTGTGGTTAATTTGTTCGATAAATCTCCTCTGACATAGGAGTCAAGCATGAGAATGTGTGAAGATAGGGAAAGATATATACCCCCTCTCCTACTTATTGGATCATGTGCCCATCATTGTTCCCCCGGTTTTTTTTTACGAGTTGGTGACCTAGTTTCATTTCCTAGGGACCACATAGGTGAATGCAGGAAGGGAATGCCTGTGGTACTTGAGGCATATGTTTCATTTATTTCATAGTACTTCTAGAGGGTGCTCTCATAAAACCTGGTTACTTGTACCGGCAAAGGCTATTGTCTAGAGATCAATGTAACTATTTCTCATACCTTCGCTAGTAAGACTTGGGCCCTCATCATCCCAACTTACCTTTGGGAGGTCCTTTTCTTCACTTTCTTTTATTTTGGAGTATGGTCCTAATCACCCGAGGCGGAAATACTTGGAAGTTGTTTTTTTTTTGTATCTTTAGGACTTTCTAGCGAAGTTCTCTTTTCTCTTTGTATTTAGTTGGATTTAGGTGGAATTTGTCTTGTCACTTTTGGACCTTTTATTTTGAGTGACTTACCAACCATTCCACTGGTCTTGAAAGGCTTTTGATCTTTCTCTTGAAATTGTGGAATTGCCTCCTTAAGGGCAAATATTTGATTATGCATCTCTCCTCCTTGAAAATTCATTTGAACAATCCTGTAAGGGAAGGGTCTGTGCATAATTTGTTTATGGCCAATGTTCCTGTGGATACCAACCAAGGGACCCCTCAAAAATGGGATCCTTGTACTTTTCCTTTCTTTGGAAATGTTGGTGCTCCCTTGATGGAAACTTATATTCCTGGATTGAATGTTGGACTACCAGTTTGGTTCTGGTCGAGTTCGAATATTCTAAATGTTCTTGAAGCTTCTCAAATGAATGCTTTATTTCAAGGGCATCAAATGGGTGTTAATTGTTCATCTTCTTTTCTAGAGAAATTTGAGCTTCCTCTTTCTTCTTTGTCTTGTAATAAGAAATATAAAAGGAAGATAAAGAGGAGGACTACGAAGAAGAATAATTATCTCCATGAATCATCACCAACCTCTGCAAGCCATGTTGGAGATGAACCTTAAACTGCAGCAAGTCATGCTAGGGGAATAATTCTAGTCACTAATAGTTATACTAGCAATGAGTCACCTACCTCTGTGATTCATGTTGTTGATGGCTCACCACTGCTGTGAGTCAGTTTGGGGGCACAAATTCCATCTCTCTTGGGAAAGAGTGACTAACCTATGTAATTAATTTTGGAGACTCACCGCATGCCACTACTAGTCATGTTGGGGGCATTGATGTTGATCACAAACCTAGGTATAAAATATTTAAACCTAAGTTCCCTTGTAGGTTATGTAAGGGAGATCATCTTACTCATTTTTGCCCTGAGATGTCAATGGTACAAAGGTTATGGTTTGAGTCTAAAGCTTCTTCTACTCATGAACCTGTTATGGTTTCTCAACAATCTACTCAGCCATTGGTTGATGAAGTGGTCGATCTAGTGCAATCTTTTGTCAATCCCACTCCTATTTTAGGGGGTGAAGTGCCTAAAAAAAGAGTCTTCTTGATTTCTAGTTTAGATTTTTTTGGACTAGTGGGCATGCAAGTCTCTTCGAGTGTAACCCCTCCAAGTTCTAAGAGTGTTTCCTTTGATTGGGATAATCTTGTTGAACCTCGTCTTCCTTCTGTTGCACCTTTCCAAACAAGGGTTAGAGTTAATTCCACATGTCTATCAATGTATAATGGATGAAGGATCCTCTGCAAGTATTATATCATGCTTGACTTGGAAAGCTTTGGGTTCTCCAAAGTTGCTAGAACTTGATTGTCATTTGTTAGCCTATGATAGAAGACCTAGTGAATCATTCGGTGTTCTTCCTAAATTACCTATCACATTAGGTTGGAAGACTGTCTTAGTCAATATGGCGGGCGTTGATTTCACTTTAGACTTTAATATGCTCCTTGGGTGTGATTATGATGCCAGCCTAAGTTGCATATGTCCCAATGATCCAGCCTAAGCCGCATATACCCACAGTATGCAAACTAAGATTGCATGTCACACTATGTGTGTCCCAGGAATTCTCAATATTCATTTGTCTTAGTAAAATCTTCACTTAATCAAGGTTCAAGGCTTCTTAATTAAACTCTATGCGAAAATGTTAGACTTAACCATCCAAAGTCTAAACCTTTGATAAACCTTTAAGTGGAACCTTACACAACCCTTCATGATCTTTGGTTAATTCTTAACTTAACCTGAAATACACTAATCCCACTTGTTTCTATTATAATTCTCGTATAATAGAAATATCTCATAAACACACTTAAACCTTACCTTTGCACCATTCTTCAACCTTTTGCACATATACCGATGTTCCCCTTAGCGCGTTAAATCTCCATCATCGATCTCGTTCCTCGATTTGACAGTTATCGCGTCACCCGATCATCAACTAACCCGAACAATCTCTACCGTTGATCTTCTCTGTCCGATCCAACGACTGTCGCGTCATCCGATCGCCAATAAGCTTGCCTGATCTTCACTGTTGATCATTGTCGCTTGATCCAACGGTTATCATGCAATCTCACGCTCCAACTAGCACGACGATTAATATTCTGAAAGCACACGAGAAAAGTTGTTTTGTTGTGCTATGTGGCACCCCACGTTTTATCGTGTAGAATTTTGAAATACTACTTATAGCCTTTAGGCCGCGTGAGATACCACTTCCACCTTTGGAAACTACCCACGTGCTTAATATGAAACTTAAAGAAACTCAGCTTAATAAAGCGTTAGCGCTTAATCTCCGTCATTCATCTTCTTCACTTTACTTTGCACGACTTAATCTTAGTAGTCTATCACACACAACCTCGTCCGTTGATCTAACTGATCCAATGGTTCCTGTGCACCGTTACATTCTTTTGTCTCCTCTTGTGAAATAGCTCATTCGGCTTTTTGCTTGTGTATTTTCTCCCGCCTTACGGTTTTCACTTGTTCTGATCTCAATCTCTGCTCATGCCTTTACGCTTCCTTCGTAAACCTTTAGGTTTTAAGAAACCTTACAATTATTCTTTCGCTGTGAAGGTTCTCTCCAATACTGTGTATGCGCAACCACATAACACACTCCTCTCTGCACCTCTTCTCTGGTTCTTCACACCTACAACCTATGTTATGCAGAATTACTCTAGATCACACACAACTTATAATTTAATTACTCAACACATCACACGAACTCAGAATCGAGTTATCTATATTAAATAACAAACATTTACACAGGAATTTCTTCCTTGGCCTGATCTTCTATATCAGTGGCTTGTCCTTCCCTTACCCGTAGGCTTAACTGACTGACTCACTCTGACTGACTGACTACTGACTCTCTACCTTCTACTATGCCTTTTAGGCTTACATTTATACAAAAGGTTCTGTTTAACCAATTCTAGTTCAGATCCTTAATCTGCTGAACTAAATCTTGAATATCCTCTAAGTCCACTTTTAACTCCAGTAATCCCTAAGAATCCTCTCTAGTTCCACGAATCATGACACCACTTTCTAGTCTAAGCCTTATAATTGATTTCCAGACATAATTAGGGGCAATTAGCAAGAATTTAATTACCAATTCCTAAAGGATGTATTAAATTATTGATCAAAACTGGCATATAGGTTAGGTTCTTCACCTTCATTGTTCATTACCAATTCCTTTTCCATTTTGGTCGTAGGGTCAACCCCACCAAGCTGTGACATGGAACCTTCTCGCTACGTAGAAGTGTCATATTTTGTTCCATAGATCCTATCTTATCATGGGTGCCCTAGATAGTACACTCTTGTCACTTGGCACCCATGCTGAAGTTTTGTTCTTAGGTTCAGGATTGCTCTTTAGTCCCGCCATGACTTTGCATTGAAGCCACATTCTTCTTCTTCTCCGCTTTTATTCTAGCTTTATACCCTAGAGGCTCCCTTATGTTAAGTTGTAATATTGTATTGCATATTGACCACTTGCACCCCTTTTTTTGGCCTTAAGCCGACTTCATTGGACTTGTATATAAGCTTGGACTCGTATATAAGCCACTTTTGACCATGACCTTTTTGCAAGATTAAGCCATGCATTCATTAGCCTTTTTGACTTAACACCCTTTTCCGTGGAGGGAACATTTCCCGAGTGTTGATGACCAATATTCGCCGCCTTGCATTGAGCATAAGAATGTTCCATACCCAAGAACTAGTTCACTTTCCCTTGACACTTTTTCTCTCCACTGTACTATAGGCATTCTTTTATTCTTTTTCGGGACAATTTCTTCATTATTTAATGGAAATAAGTGTCATTCATGTCGCCCTTTAACAAAGAACTTAAAAATGAGTCTTTCCTCTATCAAGCTAGGACTTAGTTTGAATTTAGGGAAGCCAAAACCTTGTCTTTGAATTAATCCTCGACCGGTTGGATAACTCTTACAATCATATGGAGAGTTTGTTGATGCCTCCTACATAGAAAACTTATACAAAGTTATTTTATGCTACCATAAAGTCACATAAAGTCATGCTTTTGTTCAAGGGAAGTCAACCTTTTGTTGGCCATACCCGGTCTCTCAAGTTATTCTTAGTATCACATCAGTTACTTGGTCCTTTACTCATGTTAGTTAAAAAGGTCCCCATTGACTTCTTGCTCGTGCATCTACTCTTATCGACTCTGACAAATTTCTCTAAGAGTAGACCTAGAGTCGCACCTTGGCCCTATTTACATCATTGATAGATGACCTTGTGCTCAACATCGATTAGTATCATGGGTCTTTGATTGAGTGGTTTACATTGTGTTCGACATCAGCTTACACTATCACACATTGGGATTCATGCATTACCTTGGTTTCCATTTGACCCTATCAGTGGATTCCTTGCCTTTGTGTCAACTTTCATTATTGGTTGGTTCAAAGGATTTCTTTTATGCGCTAGCCACATTTTTTGCACGCCGGAAATGTACTTTGGGGTGGTTACTTCATCTTTATTCATCTAAGTCCTTCCAAATTATTGGCCTATGGGTTATGCTCGCACTGGTTGATGTGGGATTCCTTAATGCCTTCCTTCCTGAAGATCTTTTTCCATCGACTCCAACTCATTGCTCTGGGATCAAGGTCTAGAGTTTGTTTTCAGTACTTATGGTTTGTAGTCACCAGTGGAAAAATCCTTCACTGTCGACAATGATAATATACCA
The DNA here is from genome assembly GCA_031772625.1 of Pinus tabuliformis. NCBI lineage: Eukaryota > Viridiplantae > Streptophyta > Pinopsida > Pinales > Pinaceae > Pinus > Pinus tabuliformis. The sequence goes on from CM062819.1 coordinate 871,394,504, forward strand.
ATGTCTCTTGATTGGTAGATTCTTTCAAGTGTTCAACCTCAACACATCTATTCACACTTGTTAGATTGTACTAGGGTACCTTCACACTCATTATCATTGTTGGTAAGTTATCTCACGATTGTTAACGGTATACAGCAATGACTGGTAATCAAACAATTTCACACATGTTTAGCTTTAGCTCATTTATTTCCATATTGTAGAAATGTACCATCTACGGTCAGTGAAGACCTTGGGTTGTGTCAACATCTTGGTTCACTTGACAATTCCTTTAACTTTTTTCTAGTGGCACCTCTCAGCTCTATATGTTGCACACTTTATCGGAAGCATCCTATATATTGGCACCTGAGGCTATGTAGTACCACTACTCCACTTACATGACTTGGTACTTTTATGAGGATCAACTATACATCAGCTTTGTTCATACATCCTCCCATATGATACTGAGACATAGTTCCACTATGTTCTTTCGCGATTATGATCTAATGATCCATTATGTATTTTTCAACTCATTTTGCACACTTATGCATACATTTTGGATCCACATTATACTTTATCAGCAAACATGCTTTATTACTTCTGAGCATGGGTATGCCCACCTCAGACATGAGTTTTATTTTTTATTCTTTCCACAGGTATTTGATGGGTTGAAATCTAGTGATGTCCTCCTAGGTTTTCGAATGGCTCCTCTCTCTATACTTAATATATTTTGTCCATCATGTTTCCTTCTGATCTCGTACATTAGGGGGCATCTGTTATAGCATCATTCAATACTCTTGTAGACTTGATGCTCTTATATGGCCCTGGGAAGTCCCTTTACCCTTACAGACTTGAGTTTATCTTAGAAACATGTATTTCAAAATCCATACACAATTATGCCCACTACAAACACATGTGCATACACATGTCCCAAAACATTATAACCCCCATACACATTTTTAAATTTGAAAAAAAAAACTATTTTTCGGGCGGGGTTTATGGGTTTTACCGAAATCCCACCTATAAAGCCTATGGCCTAACTGAAAAAACTAATTTGAGGTGGTATATATACACCCCTTGGGTAAGCCTAATGGATATGAGAAGAAAGGTATTGACATTACTCGATTTCCCCCAGATCAAGTTTTCTTTTCATGTGCCTCATGCACTCCCAATCTCTAGGAATCCCTTGTTTCCTTTGCAGAGATGCTTAGTCCTCTTATCTAGCATCTCCTTGCATTTATTAAAGAGGTTGTCTTCATGTATCGAGCTGGACAGATGTTATAGACAATTTTGTGCCTTGCAGCATTAGGCATGAATTGTCAATAATCCAAGGGATCCAAAGTCCCTAAACATGATGTTCCTACCCCTAGAGGAACAAGGTCAGCAAACCAACAGCTCTCAGATCAGTTCTCCACCTGAAAACACTCAAAAACAAGCAATCCTGAAATCAAAGCAGGTGCTCCACTAGGCTTCTGCGCTGAAACTCAACTCCTCCATGGTGTACCTGCGTTGCAAAGCAAGTGGAACAAAGGCCACCTACGCTGAGCGAGATGGGACAAGTGGCACACTGAGTCATTGCTCTGGAATCTTCCAAAAATGACACTTGGATCAAGGATTTCGCCTTGTGATGAGTCAGAGGCTCTGTTTCTCCAAGTGGAAGCAAGGTTCTCCAAGTGGACTCAAGAACTGAAGATCAACTGAAGAGAGAGAGGACACAAGGCAGCTACACATCAGTTGCAAGCTGACTCATCCTTTCTCAATTCATCTATATATTGAGCTCTCTCCTATGAGCTCAGGAGGCTGGAATTTTGTGCAAAGTAATGATATGCTGTTGGTTTCACTATAGAGCTATTGGGTGATTGCTTGAAGGAGGTGAAGAGGGGAAATTCTTTCTGCTGGGAGGTGTTGCTGGATTGGGGCCTTCAATGGTTGTAACTCTCTCAGAACTTTACTTCTTCATTAATAAAAGCTATTGAGGTTCTTCTATATGCACTTGTTTCAATGATATATTGTGATAATTGTATATTTGATTTATGCTAATCCTTGAATCAGTTATGATTGCATGCTTCTTGTAGTTTCCTTCTTTGTTATTTTGCAGGATCTCATTGTAGCTGGGCCAGCAAAAGAGCAAGGAGCTGGGAGCAAGCAGCCAAAGAGAAGAGTTTGGATTCGACATTAAGCGCAAGGCAACGGTTAGTGCATTTCCTCATTCTCTCTTGCTTTCGTAAAGAAGTAAACCTTAAGTAGTTTTCTTTATAGTTGTTGCTGAGGTACTATCACCTTTAGAGTGGGATAGGGTCATCCGAGTCGGATACTTTTCCCTACAACAAACTGGCGACTCCGCTGGGGACCGTATCTGTTTGATTGTTTGTAGTATTTTGCTATTCATTTCCTGAACAAAAGAGTACCAAATCGAAAAGCTTTTGACTATATCAAAAGCGAAGTAGAGGGCAGCTACTCTAGCTCATTTCTGAGCATGTTCATGATTTGAAGAGCTGATCTACAAGGATCCTTGTAAGCTCTTAGTGATAGCTTTTCATCTTCCTTGTCATCCCTTAGCATGTGCTTGACTGATAGCTTCTGATTTGAGCAAAAACTGTGAATTTTTGAGAAAATTGTGACCCGGAAACTGAGAAAACGCAACTTTCGTTTTCCAAAGCAGGTAGTACACAGGCTACCTGCTTTGCAACGCAGGTCCCGAAGGGGCTACCTGCGCTGAGAGCCAGACTGGCTGTGCAGCACCTGCGTTGGCCCAATTTTGCCTTGTGCAGTTGGGGTTGCCTCCCTTTTTCTTGCCTGTTTTCACTATAGATTTTGCTGCTAGTTGTCAGTCTTGTACCTATTCTGAAACCAACCTTACTTGCCATCATTCCGCCTCTGTTATATAACGAAATTGTACTTGTTCTTTTGTATTTCTTACATCATTTACAATTTCCCATAACGAAAGTTAACCAGTCTTGCTTTGGCCTCTTAGATCTGAACCTGTGTTAGGCATTTTGCTGGTCTAAAGAGTTAGCTTGTTTGCTGTCCATAGCTGATTAGTCTTTTTACTTTCGTCATTATGGTTTGATTTCATGTATTTCCAGTGTTTAAACAAGTAAATCTTAAGGTGTCTTTTGATTTTGGACTAGCTTGTTTACTTTCGCTTGAAATCGAAATCAAAGTTATATAACAACTTTCTTTTTGTAATACATCAACATTAAGAAAGGGAAAAGAAAATACATGCATTGTGCATTTTGCATTTGACTGTTTGAATACTGATTTAGGAAAAATTGCATTAGTGTGTGCTCTATGATCTGTGTGAAAAGATTTGCCTTTCTTCTCCCTCAGTAGTTAAGATTTTCAAAGTTGAAAGATTGAAAAGTTTGCTTCTCATCTTAGACTGCATTCAGGAATTTGTTACATACATCTCGTGGTGATCCTTAAAGGCAAACTGCTAAACAAGATCAACATTAAAATAAATTCAATTTACATAACAACGCTTTGTAACATAACGAAACACAATAGAGGTCTAGGTAGAGACGTGAACCGGCGTCGTTAAACATAGTGACTGTCAATCTCTACGAAGGTGGGTGATTCCTCCTGAGGGACGATAGCACTAATACGGACTTGTGCCCCCGCATACCGTCGCGTATATTGGGGGACCCCTATAGGAATAAAACCTTTATCCATAGGAAGCCGTGTCGGCCGCCCTACTGATCGCGATGCAGTGAACACAGCATTCACGAAGATCGACCACTCGTACCGTAAAACGTATTCTGTGGTTTCGCGAAAGGTTTGGCACACCCTTGCCTAGAACTCCAGAGTAGTTTCTTTTGGCCTTTTTCAAACTCTATAACTGAAAAAGTCCATCCGAGCATTTGTCACTTCGGGCTCGTTAATACATCGAAGGAGACTAGAGTCATCTTTAGCTTTTTCTCGACTCTTAAAAAGTGAAAAAGCAAGTTGTGTCTAAAGCGTCGTCATATAAAATTCATCTTAAACGGAACATAATCACCCCTATTCCTGCGTTGATCTTCGAAGTTAGTCTTTTGGCATCGTAAGTTCTTGTAGAATCGCTAAGAAATCTTTTGGATAGACTAGATATGTCTGAACAACCGTCGACATCTAGGACTGTGTCGTCTGACACAGCAGCAGCAGAACCTCCTGCTACTACTCCAACGATGTTCGCTGGTATACCATCTGTCCCGGCAAATTGTCAACAACAAGCCGGAGTCCAATCAGGGACGACAATATGGTTAGTTCCTATTTCTTCATCCGGATTATCATCTGGTACTTCTTATGTTGAAACTCAACAAATTGATCCAATGTGTCTTCAAGGGCCAATTTGCCCTTTAAGTACTGGATTTCCACCATGTGGAGGGCAGTATGCTCTTTCATTGTTCCCTCCTAGAGAACAACCATATGAGAGTTTACAACAAGGATCAGGTCAAACTGGAATTACATCCAGCGGTTGGGTACCAATACTGCCTCAACGATCAGGAGTTGCATATTCAGTGCGACCAGTACACCCTGTGTCGAATATTACCCCCACACCTGCTATGGCGAATGCGTCGCAAGTACAAGCGCTACCTGTTGTAATACAACAACCTCTTGTCTCAACGGCTCAATCACAACCTCAGGGTAGTGCCTCCTTATCTGGAGCGACTCAGGCTCAAACAAGTACTATGACTCCTCATCTTGGTCAATCATCCAGTATTGGTCAACAGCAAATGGTCCAACAACCACAGCTGGTTCAATCTCAACAACCGCCATTCCAGCAATCATATCAAGGACCTGAGCAACAAGTCTTTGTAAGTAATGGGAAACCATGCTATAATGGTTATGCCCATCAACCTTGTCAAAGTTGTTAGCATTATGCTGGTCTGCAAAGACCCATTGCTCAGGCGATACCATCTTATCCCGGATATGCTTCGCCTAACCTGAACCAACAGTTGCCCTTTATAGCAACTCTAGAATTACCAGACCTAAACCGGCTGACTAATGATCCAATTGCTTATGCCTCTTGGTGGCCAGCGATTCCGCATAAACTTCCATCGGACATTCCTAAATTCAATGGAAATCCAGGTGAAGATCCGTCGAATCATGTGATGACATTCCACCTATGGTGTTCATCAAACACCCTGAATGATGATTCGATAAGACTTCGCCTCTTCCAGAGGACATTGACAGGTCCAGCGGCTAAATGGTACATTGAATTGCCAAGAGCCTCTTTCGACAATTTCAGCTCCTTAGCCACGACTTTCTTAACCCATTTTCAATTACCGATAAGGTATGAAACAGGAACAGAACTCCTTACCAACTTCAAACAGACAACGGCCACTCACATATCTGATCATATACATGAGTGGCGACGTCGTCGTAGGATGGTGAAAACTTACGTTCCCGATCAGCTGTTAGCTAAATGGTTTATAAAGTCGTTACTTCCGGTTATAACGGAAGATGTGGCCAAGGGAGGAGTCGTAACAGAGGAGCAAGTCATTGCTCGTGCTCAATACTTAGACTTAGTATATACTCAGTCGGGCACGCTCTACGACAAAATACCTGACGCCCCTAGACCTGAATTTTCAATTCCTCCCCCTCCCGAATCGAATACTAACTCTCACGCCAGTAATGGCGTGACTGGCAAACGCAAAATTTCTAGTCAAAATGCAAATGAGGAACTTCTTGCCTCAGAAGTAAATGCCATGTCGACCGACAAGGGCAAACAACTGAAGCAACCAGGGGGCAAGAAGAAAAAGAAAAGGAAAGGGAGACCCCCGACAGGGTGTCATATATGCGATGAGGATCATTGGACAAAAGATTGTCCACATATACCTGAAGTTAAGAAACTCTTCAAGAGTTCAAAAACCCCGGCAGTATTGACTGATTCGTTTCCTAATCCAAGACAAAATCTGGTTGCGAATCAAAATGCTTCCCGATCCCAAGTGCTTATGTTGTCCACCTCAAAGCAACAGAATAATGCTTTGGCAAGGAATAAAGGTTACCGGAATCCACAGCGGTCGAATAACAAGGCTGATAAACAACCTAGTAGTTCGACAACAACTTTGAACAAAGTTGTGCCACCCATCGTTCCTAAGCCAATAATAAACTCGCCAAAGGGAGTAGTACACAAATCGACATTTAATCCTCGTGCAAAAGTAGCACAGAATTATAATATAATAGAGGACCTGACCCAATCGTCGTCCGCTATGTCGACACCTGAGGTAGCGCAAAATTGCACCTCCCAAGAGCAAGCTTTATTATCAGCCATAGGTGGGATTGGCCCAATGGATTCCAATCTTGCGACCTTTGATCATAAAGGACATGACCCTCAGTTACCAGCTCAACAAGATTTCCTTATTAAAGTGAAAGCCCTCAACAAAACTGTTCATCGAACAATTATTGATGAGGGGGCATCTACATGTCTTATGTCGATGAGTTGCTGGAAAAATTTAGGCTCACCACCCTTGTCGAAATCGTCAACGACATTAAAAGCATTTGATGGACGATCATACACTCCATACGGGATTTTAAGTAACTTGCAAGTTGAACTAGGGGGCAAAACAGTAGAAGTTGATGTTGAAGTAATCGACGGGAGCCTTGATTACAACATCCTACTGGGAAGGCCTTGGATATATGCCATGGCTGCAGTTGTGTCGACCTACTACAGGAGGATTGTATTTCCTTTTCAAGGAAAAGTTACAATCGTCGACCAACAAACATTTCTCCCCAACAGTTCTCAAGTTACGGGAAGCAGCACAATGATCCATGGAAGTAATCAATCACTCCAAAATATCGGAGTAGGTCTCCTAAAAGACCCTGCCTTAATGGGTACTTTTGCCCTACCGCCAGCAAGTAATCTGGCGGAAGTAGCCACAGTGGAAACCTACAATATGAAATCTTCTATATCCAACGGATTCAGAAGATTCCTAAATATTTTGTCAGCATGGATCGTCGCCCTAATGGAAATACTGTAAATACAGTGGGCCCCGAGGACGGTTCTTATCTCGTGTCAACCTCGTTAAAAAATGAAACAAGGAGTCATGAGGATAGTTCTTTTTACTATGTCAACCTCATTAAAAAATGAAACAAATCCCCTTTTCAAAAATCAAAGGTAAACCTTCATTCCAACCACCAAGTTGAATGCAATGAAGCTTGGGGGGCACCCTCCTTTGACATGCGTTATTATGCTGGGGGCATGCAAAAGAACGAGCAGTTTTGGCAAAGTTCATGCTCGTTAAAAAATAAACGCAAGAACCGAGCAGTTTTAGCACATAGTTCATGCTCGTTAAAAAATAAACATAAGTTGTGAGCAATCTTCCCCTAGAGTTCAAGCTCACCCAGAAAAAATGAACCGGTAAATAACCTTGGTAAATGTAACCTTTGACAGCCATATTAAAGCCCTGGGTCGTGTTCTTGCAGTCTCACCTCCATCCGTTCATTTGGCCAATCGTTCATCTCCATATGTTTGTTTACCCATTTTGAGGAACAGCTGCGAAGAGTGATTTCACTTAGCCATCCTTGTGACACTGCCGTGATTGGAAAATTCCAACCTGTACCTGGAATCTGCTGCTATCCTTGTTTATCACTCGTTCCTCAAAAGATGAGTCTTCTTTGAGCTCTTTTCACTTACTCGTAAAATATGAAAAGTTTGCCGAGTTTTGGCCTTCCAACTCGTTAAACGACCGGAAGAGCTATCCCTCCTCTAGATTTTAATCTTTTTGGACCTGAGGGATTATTGCACAAAAAGATCGAGCGCTTGTTTTTTTCGGCTCGTTAAAGCAATCGAAAATTCATCCCTTCTTTATTGTTTTATACTTCTTCGGACTTAAGGGATTAGATGACGAAAAAGGAATTTTGGAGTTGACTTTATGTACCTTTTCAGACTCTCTAAAAATGAAAAGGACCGAGTTATCCTTGTCGTTAGACTCGTTAAATTCATTAAATAGCGACAAACTTGTCTTTAGACGAGAACGAGTTTCCCTATCGCTAGGCTCGTTAAAACATAGCGATGGGCTTGCCCAAAGGGCAGGTTATAGAACAAGCATATGTTATCCTCCTCAAGCTTGATAAAAATAAAGAGGTACTGGTCAGCAATGACTGGGGAAAAATTGGGAGAACCTCACAGCTTTAATGGTAGCAAGTCGCTCTTGAACATGACACTTTGTCCTCCGTATCACATCGGGTTGGGTTGTTTCATTCACTGGTCTCATCACCATGGTCCTCGCCACACCATCCACATTTGGGGTAATGCTACCAATCCATCACATCAGTGTCGTTATATGTTCAAGAGATGTTGTTCTGCAAAGAGTCAACCGTGTCCCATCCACTGCCATACATTGTCCTTCATCCATTTCATGACCGCCACCCTGAATCATACATCACAGTTTGTTTTCACCTCATCACAATCACTAGCTCCGTTCCGTGTCACTGATGTGGGATTCATTAAGGCCCTCCTTTGACGGATCGCTCCTTGTCGACATCAGCTCATTATCCAAGGAGTTGATCTAGGAACACCCCCTTCAGTACTTTGAAGCTTGCATGCCTCAATGGCAAGTTTCTCACTTCCGGCGACAGGTATACATCAATGACCTTCGACCAGAAGATTTTGCATGGTGGTCGACGCCAAGTCCTTTATTCCCACCATGTGAATTGTACTGCCGTACCTTGAGGGTCATCATCCTTATCGGTGATTCCTCTCGCGCTTGTTAACGGTTTACATCATTGACCGGTAATCAAGCGATGTCTTTCCATGTTCGACTTCAAGAAATTCTCACATGGATTGACTTGTACATCGAGTGAAGATCGGAAGAGATTGAAGACCCCGGATCTAGTTTCATCCATCCGGGCTGCGATATATATTCAGGATATAAAGACATTTGATATGTACATCATTGCAGCAGATGATCATCCTTCTCAAAGGATGATAATTTCAGCAGAAAATTATCAGTCTATCATCAGACGATCGTCTGTTCTATGTACCAAAATGTATTTATAAAGCTGAGCATGGGAATGCCAGCCTCAGCTAGATCATGAAAAAGAATGAAAAATAATGTATTGTATTGTATCTTATTACAGGACACTTCTCAGCAGATTGAATGAACTTCGGATCCTCCTAATAAAGCATTTCACCCGATAAACGACCTCATACTTTAGGGGGCATCTGTTATAGACAATTTTGTGCCTTGCAGCATCAGGCATGAATTGTCAATAATCCAAGGGATCCAAAGTCCCTAAACATGATGTTCCTACCCCTAGAGGAACAAGGTCAGCAAACCAACAGCTCTCAGATCAATTCTCCACCTGAAAACACTCAAAAACAAGCAATCCTGAAATCAAAGCAGGTGCTCCACTAGGCTTCTGCGCTGAAACTCAACTCCTCCATGGTGTACCTGCGTTGCAAAGCAAGTGGAACAAAGGCCACCTGCGCTGAGCGAGATGGGACAAGTGGCACACTGAGTCATTGCTCTGGAATCTTCCAAAAATGACACTTGGATCAGGGATTTCGCCTTGTGATGAGTCAGAGGCTCTGTTTCTCCAAGTGGAAGCAAGGTTCTCCAAGTGGACTCAAGAACTGAAGATCAACTGAAGAAAGAGAGGACACAAGGCAGCTACACATCAGTTGCAAGCTGACTCATCCTTTCTCAATTCATCTATATATTGAGCTCTCTCCTATGAGCTCAGGAGGCTGGAATTTTGTGCAAAGTAATGATATGCTGTTGGTTTCACTATAGAGCTATTGGGTGATTGCTTGAAGGAGGTGAAGAGGAGAAATTCTTTCTGCTGGGAGGTGTTGCTGGATTGGGGCCTTCAATGGTTGTAACTCTCTCAGAACTTTACTTCTTCATTAATAAAAGCTATTGAGGTTCTTCTATATGCACTTGTTTCAATGATATATTGTGATAATTGTATATTTGATTTATGCTAATCCTTGAATCAGTTATGATTGCATGCTTCTTGTAGTTTCCTTCTTTGTTATTTTGCAGGATCTCATTGTAGCTGGGCCAGCAAAAGAGCAAGGTGCTGGGAGCAAGCAGCCAAAGAGAAGAGTTTGGATTCGACATTAAGCGCAAGGCAACGGTTAGTGCATTTCCTCATTCTCTCTTGCTTTCGTAAAGAAGTAAACCTTAAGTAGTTTTCTTTACAGTTGTTGCTGAGGTACTATCACCCTTAGAGTGGGATAGGGTCATCCGAGTCGGATACTTTTCCCTACAACAACAGATCTAAAGGAAGGCTTCATGAGTTCCTTTGGCCTAGATTAGGTTGTATCTCTCATGTACTTACTATTATTCATCAATAAATAAACTCATGTCTCATGAGCCCTAGCTTCCCCATCAAGACGATGTCAAGGGTTCAGTTCGTTAGAACCTTTCTCTCAATTACAGTAATGGATACAGTGTTCAAGATGGAAGGTGTAATATAGTTATGGGAGTGAAATGGTATATAAATGAGGAGAAAGTGATACACAATAGGGAATAAAGTAGGGTATAAATCAGGATTGAAGGTTTCATTTAGTTAGATCCACAAATAATTGCAATTTCTCATTGGGGAATGTGATGCTAGAGTGCTAACATGATGATGGGATATGGGTGCATACAAACTAATAATAGTGTAGGGTAATCAAGGTAATCAATCTATAATTTGAAGATAAGGATGAGAAAATGTCATTTTCATGAGGATTTAACACTCGTTCAAATGATTACACAATAAAAGGAAAAAGCATAGCACCAAGACCTAGCAATATCAAGTGAATACCCAAAATTGTGGTCATTTTGTTTCTATCTTTCCATGCGTAACCAAAGAATGGAATATATTATTCTAAAGTTTTGGGTCCTATGAGTGAATGGTAAATACCACCAAAATCTTAAATTGTAGAAGAAATTAAGTGAAGTACCTCAAATACAAAATAGGGAAAAGTGTCCACGGTTTCCCCGCTAGGACTGACTCTGTTGTTGAATATATTTCAATAGGAAAATAATACTATGATGGATTATTATCGTGTATTGCTTAATTGAAGCATATATATATACTTTTTCCTTTTTTTTGTGTAATCATTTGAATGAGTGTTAAATCCTCATGAAAATGACATTTTCTCATCCTTCTCTTCAAATTATATCCTGATTACCCTATGCTATTACTAGTCTGTATGTGCCCATATCCTATCATCATGTTAGCACTCTATCACCCCATTCCTCAATGAGGAATTGTAATTATTTTAGGATCTACATAAATGAAACCTTCATTCCTGATTTATACCCTACTCTATTCCTTGTTGTATATCACTTTATCCTCATTTATATACCATTTCACTCTCGTAAATATATCACACCTGATGTCCTAAACCATGTATCTATTACCCTAAATGAAACCAAGGTTCTGATAAACCAAACCCTTAACATAGTTCCAAGGATTTGTTTATAATATTTTTTTTAAGCTTGGTAACGTTTCATTTTTCTTGAGTTGTCAAATGAAGACATTATCAGGTAGTTATCTTAAACATAGAGAGAGAGAATGGAGGTTTCGGTTAGGTTTTTCTCATGTTTTTTCTCTCTAATCAGCGCTGGCAAGGGTTTTTGGTTTATGTGAGGTCATGAGAATGGAAGCTCGAGCAATTATGCAACTACAGTCATGGTATATTGCATTTTTTACAAGGAGATTCATTTGGATTTCTCTTTGAATATTCGATCGTCTCTCATCACAGGGAGTCATGAAGGTGGTTGGGTTAAACAAAGATATATAATATTTTCTTTGATATAGTTGTGATGGGAGTACCCACTCTAGGAAGATCAGTTTTTCAGTTTCAATGGTAACAAATCATGTGGGTTTTTGGGGATATGTAAAATTCCACAACTGTCGACAAGGGTTGTGACCTATACATCTCTTGCATGACCAAATCTAGGTTATGATGACGATTAACCCCGGTTTCAAGATGGGCCCCTACTTCTTGTTGAAGAATCTAGGGCCCACATAAATTAGAATGATTCTTCTTCACATGATAACAATTTGTGAAGTATTTGTTACTTAAACTTAATTTTATTTTCTATTCATTATTAGTGTGTGTATGTTAGCTTTATCAAACTTCTATCAAAACAAAAGAGACAAGAACTCAAATATTTAGCTTACTTCTAGGGACAAGACCTCTTCCTCTTGGAGAGGAAAACCCACACAAAATTCTTCTTATAGAGATTCCATTTACAAATACCAAGACCATGACCCTTAACACAGTTATCCTCTGCAAGACCAAGACATCTTATCCTCTTCCTTGAACACTGCTGAGATCATCATGATTGTTGCACTGTTGAAGCCATCACTACTATTGCATCACTGAGATCTTCATCATAGCCTATTCATCATATCATAGAGATCTCTTTTCTTTATTGAGATCTTCATTGTGACCTTGATTCTCTCCCTTGATCAATGCAGCGAGGGCTTCATTTCTTCTACACCATACTTGGATCATCATTGTACTCTAGCTGGAATCATCATCATGTTGATTGTGAGTAGCAAAGAGTATATGTTATAACAAAAGTGCCGAGACAGTGAGGGAAACTATAGGGTCATTATGATTCTCCTTAAGCCGAGATAGTGAGACTGAGGCTATACGAAGACAGTCAGGATTTCGAGGTTCTTTCCATCACATATATACATTCACTGCCATGGAACGATTATGATTACATCCTTTCTTGCACTGAGATCCTTACCCTCCATTTAAGCTGAGACTGTGATAGTTGCTACTGCTACTCATTATGTCAAAACTGTGATCTTAACCGAGATTTTCATCGTGTTTTTCCTTGCATAATATATGTATGACAGAGGTACCTTATTGTCCTTATCCAAAGATTCATATCTTCTAGAGATACACGTTTGTCTGCACTCAAACGAAACAATAGACTTGCATCTTCCCACCGAAATCTTGTGCCCATTCGAGATCCGTGTCATGTCTTCCTGTGGTGCGGATCTCTATTCCCATACCTATCCATAATATGGTGATATTTATTCATCCGAGACCCAGAACATTAGCCTTCCTGTAGTGTGGATTTCCACCTATACCCATACGAAATTTCAGAGAGGAAATTGCGAGTTCTGTGTCTCCGATTTGTGGATACCTTGACAGGGTATTTATAGTGGTTACGACCATACATTTGAGCAGACATGATCCCATGAACCTACATGTCATTTCCTTGAGCCGACATGACTTCTATTTATGCGTTTAATTCATTTTTGGAGCCAACATGACTTCTATTTATGTGTTTAATTCATTTTTGGAACTGACGTGATGAGTTTCTATTTATGCATTTAATTCATTTTTGGAACCGACATGATGAGTTTTGTTTGCTTACAGACTTCTTGGAGGATTATGCTTGGTATTTGGAGGGCTGCTACACATTTTGTAGGCTAGAATACATTGCACATAGGTTTTTAAAGAGCTCTTCAATACATGACATGACTCTTTGACAATTAAATAAAAAAATTTAAGACATCACAAAGAAGTCTTTGTCCTAATTACACTTCTTGCTCATGAAACCTATGTAGCAAGATATACAAAAATAATTAATTTCATTTTTATTACATCGTTTTACAAACATCATGTCATTATGAAGACCGAACCTAGTTACACTTTCTTCAACACTTCTTGCTATGAAGAGGCTCACTCCTCACAAAACAAACAGAGATTTGGCGGATTCGTTCCAAATTTTTGCAAAAACATTAATTGGGAGATCACAACTTTTAGAGGTTCGAGGCTCAGATCTAGTAATACATCTGAAAAATAAAATGCAAAACTCCATGAGTATACTAACAAATATCCATAGCTTTACTTATGAAGATAAGCTATTACAATATGACAACCAATTGCAGGATTACGACATCAAACGTAATTCCTCCATTATCATGATCGTGAGGTTATGGGGAGGAAGTCTAGGAATGAGTAGCCACAATATAACAAATCCTCCACATGGGCCACCCTCTTCTGCCAGAAACCGTAAGGGCTTAGCTTCATTAAAGAATGTCGTGAAAGGGAAAGTTGCCACACTATATAGAAAAACCCTCAATCTAAAAACCCCAGGTCCTTACCTAGTTGAGCATATGGAAAAAGCACCAGATCTGTTAGTAAAATTGCCAAAAGTAAGGTATTTTCACTGTTCCCCAAGGTAGAGCTATTATTTTCTGATTTAATGGCTATTGGCCCAAGTTCTAAGATCTACATCAATAGATCTACCTCAACTGGACCAACAAATGTGATATTTAATTATGTGTGAAGGGAATTTTTGTGGTTCAATTTGACAATTAGGAAGATCTGGAATATGTCATAAACGAGGGTCCATGGTTTTGGGGAAGGGTAGGTCTCTTCGTAACTCCATGGTTTCCTTATTTTGATGCCACAACAATGGTGTTTGTGAATATTTCATTATGAGTAAGGTTACATAATCTATCTCTTCCTTTCTAGCACCACCAAGTTTTAGAAGGTACTGGAAATACATTAGGGAAATTTTTGAAGATGGATAAAGAAAGAGTTGAAAAATGTATTTTTACTTTTGCTTGCATTTGTGTGAAGATATACCTAAGAAAATGCCTACCATATCGCATCCATCTAGTTCATCAAGATTTCAAGTGGACACAATTGTTAGATTTTGAAAACACTACTTTCAAGTGTCAGATCTGCCATCAAATAGGGCACCTGTAGAACTCATGCCCTCAAGCAAAAAAAAAAGAAGGAAAAAGAAAAGATCACAAAATCCAAAGGGATGGAAATTTCAAGATTCATCCTCTTCAAAGGATGAAGATGAATAATTGGATGAGATTCATCAACAACCATATGAAAAAAATCAACAATCCTCCCAAGTTGAGTAGGGATAAAATAAGCAAAAGGATTCGGTCAATCATGCCGAGAAATCCAACGTTTAGCAATGATTCAAGGTCCTGGAAATTGTCATGAGGAAAATGAAAACATCCAAGGATTAGTTGGAATAAAATGAACTCGTGCATCTGAGAGTTTGGACTCAGATAAAGAAGTGCCACCAAAATTAGAAGGAGAAGAATTGGCAATTGAAATGGAAACTCCAAACTTTAGGGTTTGGCAAAAAGTACAAAGAAAGAAAGGTAAAAAGGAGAAACTCAGTTTATTTAGGTAAATGTTAATTTTGGTAGCTAGGCTAAGATGAGTTCCTTAGGCACATAAATATGGTCTTTCGGGACAATAGACAAATGCACTTGTGCATGTACTCATGTAACTTTTTATCTTTATTAATAGAAAGTTGTTACTTTTTCCTAGATAAAAATAAATAAATTAATTAATTAAAAGATAAAAATTAAATAAAAATAAAAAAAACCTTAACATCATCTCGATCGGGATGCTAGGGTTTGTGATATAGAAACCCCGGTATTTGGAAGAATTAGAGGTCTCCCCTATGTTTAATGCCAACAATACTATTTTGAAGTCTGCAATCTAGCTTCCCTTTCTCAAGTGATTCCAAGGTTATAAAGATGTTGCTATGGCTTTTTCCCGAGGGTTTAATGGGAACTTATCTCAAATTGTTGGTCTGGTGATGGCGGTGATGGAATAATATTTGGCTCAAGCCAAAAGCCCTCCACAACAAGAATACAATGTTAATTTTTTAAGTGCAATAGGTACAAGCACTAATTTCTAAAAATTGATAATTACTTTTAATGATGTAGATATTCTTTTTATCATTTCTAGTTTATCATTAAGAAATTACACTTCAGAAATTCAACAGTAAAAGAAATAGGATAGTAGAGATCGCAATGCATAAAGAGAACACAAGATTTACCTTGGGAAAACCCACTTAGGGGAAAAACCCAACAACCTTTTCCTTAGAGAAATTATTTAGTTCAACAAGAGATACATCTAATTCTTGTAGTCAAGTATAAACTCAAACTTACTAGCTAAGAAAAACAAGAAATTTGGCCTTCATATGTAAATTTGCCTCTCTTGTTGTCATAACTTTTCTATTGTTGATGTTGAAATTGCCATTGCCAATGGAGCTAATGTTGAATCTGATGATGTTGGTGATGTTACTGTTAATATTGAAGGATGATGATATTAATGTTGTTGAATATGGTGGGATGATGGTGAAGATGACGATGGTGAAATGATGGTAGTGAAAATGATGATGGTTGTTGGACACCTAATCTGCTAAGGGTTATGGTGTGGAATATGAATAGTAATTGGGGTCCAAGAGACCACTTGGAATATGAAACCAAGTGTCATACACATGCATTAATATGTATATCCTTGTGAATAGAAAATGCTCATATCAATTATGTTTATCATTCCATGTGTGAGTTTAACAATGGTGAAGATGATGTTGCTAGAGATGATGGTGGTGAAGATGGCGATGATAAAGAAAATGATAATGTTGAGACTGGAAATAATGAAGACAATGATCACCCTGAAAGTGATGATGATGTTGAAACTACAAATGAAGAAGGTGGCAATACTAATCAACGTAACTGTAGAGAAGTGTGCTGTGCTAACTGTGGTAAATATTTGGTAATATGGTCTCCCCAAGCTCTATAATAGGGAGGTATTTCATATATATGCTTTGTTATCACCAAAAATGAACACAGAAAGACATCTTTTTGGAAACAAACCATTTTCTTAAATATTAGTTAGCACCTCCGTTTTTCATAAAATTGTGGGAGAATATCCCTGCCAGTTGCCTAGTTTTCAAGTATATCTTCTGTCCAATTGCGCCAACAAGATGGTTTTCACAACTGGACCTTATTTTTCTCTTTACTTTTTCTCTATTTATAATTTTTTTCAATAAATAAAAGAAATGAAGTAGAATAAGATGAAACTTCAGTAGGCTGTAAGTCCTACTTACTACCATCTCCAACTCACGTTGCTACAAAAATTGTTGAATAAATGCTTATCGATTAGTGAGTTGCCGATATGGTTTAAGTATATGCTCATTAACAAAGAATGAAGTAACCTACTCATGAATAGTATTTATATTCATAACTATGTTGTCAAAGACACTCACAACCTCATATGGGCCTAGCCACTATGCCTCAAAAAGCTATAAACCTAGTTGAACTACAATTTTGACAATTTTCACTTGGAACTTAATAGGAAAGAGGACTCGATTTCCATACACCGACTCATATGGAGTGTACCTGGTGGTCTTCCTTTATGTGATCCTGTATGCACACAAAGCCTCTCAAAGTTTATTTGCCTAATACCTATGATGCATTTGTATTGTCTTGGTAAAAGTAGCTTCAAGAACTTTGTTGGTGGACTCCACCTATCCATTGGTTTGTGGATGATATGGCTAGGATTTCTAGTGTTTCATATTTTACTATTGAGTAATGGTCTTCACAAGCCTCGAGGTAAAATATATCCCTTGATCTATAAGAATTTCTCTGTAGACACCAAAATGCGTAAATATGTCCTCAAACAAAAAATATACAACTGACTTTTTAGTAGCATGAGAATGTGCTTTAGCTTCTACCCACTTAGTTGTGTAATCAATACAAACTAAGATATGCCTCTTCTTTTGAGATAGTGGAATGATTTGTCCAACAAATTCAAGGGCCAATTTTCAAAGGTCTTAACAAGTACTTGAGGGTGCAAAGGCATTTCATAAGCATGTGCTTGTTGGCCCATCTGTTGACATCTATCACATCTACAGACATACTCCTTCGCATCCTGAAAAAGGGTAGGCCAATAGTATCCCAAATGAAGGACCTTATAAGCATTCCTTTTGTTGGATAAGTTCCCTCCACATGGTTCATCATGGGAAACATTTCATATTCTCGCACACTTCTCCAGATGCTCCAATCAAGACTAATGTAGAAGGGTTCTCCCTCAACCCAAGAGTAGGAGGAACTAGACTTGATGATCTTATGCTTGTCTCTGGAGGAGAGATGTGATGGTACTTTCCCTATAGAAAAATAGTTAGCTATATTTTCAAACCATAGGGAGTTATTAGACACACCAAACAGATGCTTATCAAGAAAAGTGTTATCTAAAGGAACTACTTGACTTTCATTATTGATTCGAGAAAGAAAATCAACCACAAGGTTAGCTTTACCAATTCTATCTAAAACAGTGATATTGAATTCCTATAGCAATAAAAACCATCTAGTCTCTCATCCATTAACCAATTCATAAAATACTTGATAGAAAAATGATTTGTATGAACAAATACATCATACCTTGTAATATAGTGTCTAAACTAATTGACTGCATAAATTATAGTTAAAAATTATTTTTTATCACTGTATACTTCAACTCAATAGGTGTAATGTTTTTACTAGAAAAGTAAATGGCATAAGAATATTGTCCTTTCTTTTGTCTTAAATCTACCCCAACAACTATGGTTGTGGCATTCATAAAGAAGTGGAACAAAAGGGACCAATTTGGTCCTATCAAAACAGGTGCTTGGGTAAGTTTATCTTGAGGCTCTTTAATAACATGTTGGAATTCATCATTCTAGGAAAAGTTAGTATATTTAGAAAACAAATGAAAAAAAGGATCAAATATCCTAGCAAAATGATCTATAGATATCCTATAATAGTCAACATGGCATAAGAAAATCCTTGCCTCCTTTTGTGATTTTGGCATTCGAAGACACACAATGATCTCAACTTTAGCAAGATCAACCTATATGCTTGCACTAGAAATAAGGTGACTAAGGACTATCCCTACATTTTTCATCTTACAACACTTAACATTACTCAAAGCAAGGTTAGTCTCTTGATATCTTACCAAAACGTTTTCCAAATTTTCGAGTGCCTCATGAAAATAATTACCATAAATAGAGAAACCATCCATATATGTTTCAACGCACTCAAGATCAAATAAAATAGCTAAAACTTCTAGTTTAAAAGTAGCAGGGGCATCACACAAACCAAAGGGATGTACCCTATAAGAATGAATTCCCTAAGGGCATGTAAAGGTGGTTTTGTCTTGATCTTATGACGCAATATGATATGGTTATATCCATTGAATCCTTTGAGAAAGGAAAAGTATTTTTTACCAACCAAGGTGTACAGTAATTGATCTATAAATGGGAGGGTAAAATAGTCCTTGAGGGTTTCTCTGTTAATATCTCTATATTATATGCAAATAAGCCACCTACCATCCTTTTTTGGGACTATTACAAGAGGATATACCCACTGACTATCAGAGATGGGGTAAATGAAATTAGGCTCAGGGAGCTTCTGAAGTTGTTCTTTAACAAAGTCTCTAAGTGCAGGGGTCATTCACATTTGGGACTATCAGATAGGACGGGCTCTCTCCTAAACATAAAATATGGTGCATGCAAGTTTTATGAGGAATTCCTTTCATGCCCTGATAGTCCAAGAAAAGGTGCTAGTATGTGTTTTCAACATGCAAAGGTCTATGTATTTGCAACACTTTAATTTGATGCTCTTGATGGGATGGTTTCAGTTGATAGTTTATGTATAAATATTTTCTTGGAATGATATCAACAAGGGAAACATTAGATTATGATGTATTTATGGTTGTCACTAGACTCTACAACACCGATGAAGTGTTAGGACCACCATTTTCCTAAAAATCTGAACTAAAAATATGAACAAGGAAATCATGGGTCTAATTATCTTCGGTACATTCTATAAACTAAAAAATTTGGTTGTGTTGACATGGAAAATGTTCGCTAACCGAACAAGGGGAACTAACCCGATCACAATCCCCAATTAGACCTGCTTTCGTTTGGAATGGCTAGTTACAACGGGTTTTAAGGGACCCGATAAACTGTTTAGACATGTTGAAAGATTGCTTCCGGGTGGAAGATTTCAATTAAATCAACAAACTGAAACAGCTAACCTCTATGTGTTAAATCCTATCTATACTACTTCTAACTACTCTAATCTAGTCCTAGCTATCCTAATCAATCCTGCAAGAGCATAATACAGAGGTTTAAACATCATATATATGTTTAGCAGGAGCGTGATAAAGAAGATCAAACATCATGCATAGATTCAAGTCCAAATGAATCAATCACTGAATTCACGGCTGGACAGGACTGTATTAAAGCTAAATTGCAATCCAATCACTGATATAGGAATCCACATTCTTTTATGGAATTAAAACTGCAACTGATGTTTAACTTAATTTCAAATCAGAGACCATTCACAAGTTAACCATGAAACTGAATCACATTCAATTTAACAAGACTAATAGTGAACTTTAAGTCGTCAATATGCATAAATACAAATCACATTTACATTCATTCCACCAACCACACTCTGATCCAAAACATATAAATAACAATCAAATAAGTCATAAACTAAAGGCTCCTTCTTCCCCCAAAATAGTCCTCCTTATTCACAATAAAGTAAAATTGTTCTTCTCGAAAATCAAAATCCCCTTCTCCTCTTTGAAGGTAATACTTATGCAAACTCCCATGACTCTAGGTCTACCCTGCCTCTTCATCTTCCCACTATTTCAAATATGAAAATCGAGTACACAGAGATAGGATCATTAGCGTGACCGATGGCATGTAGAAAGCATAACAGCCGGGTCAATTCCTTTCCTGAGGAAGAGAACAGATGTTGGTAAAGGGGGTGATTGTATGTTACCTTCCCATAATGAAGACCAACACAGCTCTACTTATGGAACGTACAAGCAACACGTGGGTTCCAACCCAGAACGCTTGTAGCCAGACCCTTAAACGCAGCGCTTCTACATACATGGCTCTTCGAATCCCCTCCTGCGTCCTTTGCTTCTCACCTGCAAGGATAGCTATCATTAGTTTAATGATTGTGAACAATAAAACATAAATTTACAATCAAACGTAAACACTGCCTTCATTCATTTTATACACTATGGAACAAGTGTGAAAAGGATTTATGCCTGATACATAGTCAACATACAATTTCTCGCTCAACCCATAGGCTTGGCACAGTTTTGTGAGGGCTTCTTTTAAATCGCAATCGGGTATCGACCCCTCCACGGGTCGTAGTACCCATGCCTTCCACTTCCCTGATGTGCAATTGCACTATCGGGACTCCACAAGCCCGCCCTTTACACTGAAAACCCGATCCCTTTGTAATTTCGGAAAATTTGGAAAACACATGAAAACACAGGAAATCCCGCCCCGATCGCTCAAGCCGGACCTCAAAATTTATATGATGGAGTCTATAAATATCGCCGAGTCCGGCCTATCGCATCTCGCAATATGCACAAGCCTAGGGCTCCGCCAATCGCGATATACGATAGGGCTTCGGACCTGAAAATATATATATTGTATTTGATAGCTCAGCGGGTCCGCCATATTGCTGCGTGTATTATGTATAAGGCCTAGGCTCCGCCGATATGCGATATGCAATTGGGGGTCGGACCAGACAATGTATACAATGCAGTTCATAGTGTCATCTGGAGGCTAGGGGTGCGCCCTATATACATAAATCTTGGACTTAGGCCAATTGCGATATGTGACGGGCTTTCGGACCCGACCATATATATATATATATATATATATATATATATATATAGATATTGTGATTCATAACGTCGTCGGGTCTAGTGCCTTATGGCATGCATTATGTGCCCAGATTGAATGCAATGAGCGAAAGAGAGAGGATATATGTATTTTGTGAAGGGTTTCCTTTGCAAAGGGATTATAACGGGACAATGATGAGATGAAGGGTTTTGGACACTAGACAAACCCCGATGAGCATATGAATGAAGGGCTTAACAAGGTTATATGTGAGGGGTTTGTTAAGGGGCTTTCACCATTTGTGAACGGAAGATTTGGCTCTTCATAGAGTTAAAACCATTGGGATGAAAGGATAATTCAGAGAGATGATAGATCAGAATTATAGGGGGCCCATTCAAAACTTGTTATCAGAGCATGTTTTAAGAGGGTGGTAGTTGTGGCCACAACAGGTTGATAACAAAAATGGACTGAATGGCTCCATCACTATTACCATCTTCAAACCATATGGTGTTTTCAAATTATTGAGTGGATTTGGAAGGGGAGTATAGAGTTACTTTCTTTCTTGACTCCCCTGTGAGATAAGCATTTCACTAAAGTTATAGCAAATGTAAGCATTTTTAGTGGCAAGCCATGGTCATCCTAAAATCAAGGGATGTCCTCCTATTGAATTCTTAGGTTGAAGGGCTATGAAATACGAAGGGTATTCCCAAGATTTTAGTGAAACAATCACACCATATAGCACACCCTTCGGTTTGAATTTAGATCTATTTGCTAGTTCCAAAATGGTGGGTGTAGGGTAGAGGTGAAACAATTGTAGTTGTTCCATGGTCTATATATTCATGACATTGATTGTAGCTCTAAGATCAATCAATACATTAGGGAAAATATGTCATTGATATGGAATAAAACAATTGGATTACCGGGGTCTATGTATTGTTCTACAAAGGCTCATCATGTCATCAAATCGGTTGTTTTTCTAATGAACTGTATAGTTTGTGGTTTTGTTCTCTTCCTCCCCATTTTTTTATGAATAATTACCTAATATTTTTGGTGTAAATAGGGGGAATTTAAGATAAATGTTTCTACGTTTGAAAACCAGATCATGTTTAGGGTGTGGGTGACATTTCTCTAAATTTAACCTCTCTAGATAGGGAGATGAACTAGAAGATGGTAAAGGCTCTAAAATTTCAAGTGTGTTTTATTGCAACATAATTGTGTGTATGATCCTTTGTTTCCTCCTTAATAATGATAGGGTAATTTTTCTATTTTTTAAGAACCCTTCTCGATCTTAGTTGGATGTCATGCACCACAACTGATATGATCAAATATGTAGGAGAGGGTGGAATCTCAACATTCAAAATATGTTGAGTTTCCTTATTATTAGGGTTGGGAATCGATTGGGCAGGAAATTGTGTGGGTCTAGGAGGTTGAGAAGGTGGTAGTTGTGGTGGTGAGGGTTGCATTTGTTGAAGCAAAGTAGCAGGTTGAGACTATTGAGTTTGTGGGTATAATGGATATGGAATGGGGTATAATTGTTGCATTGGCATAGGATTGGAAAAAGCTAGCATGTTTCCATAGTTGGGCCCTCGCCACCCGTGTTTCCAAGGGTGTCTTTGGACATGCTGCTAAAGATATCCCTGCTAACTTGGCACAGAAAAATTCCAATATTGAAAATAATTTCATTTTCTGGGAAAACTAGAAGAATGAGGTGTATGATCAGATTGTATACCTAAGCCTCTAGGTTGCTAAGGCTTCTTTGATCCCATTACATGTAGCTACTCTAGTGCTTGAATTTCTCCTTAGTAGATTAATTTTAGGCTAGTAAGTGATGGGAAATGTTCTGTCACATGATTATTTGCACAAATGGCACACACATTAGTGACATTTATAGGACATTCTCATAGGGGGTGTTTTTGTCTACATTTAGGATAGAAAATAGAAAGTGTTTCCCTCTCTTACTCTTGCTTTTTCTTAAATTGCAACACATCTAATTGTTATTTAAGGATTTTAAGTAAGTCACTTTTAAAGCTTTCTAATAAATATCCTAATTCATTTTTAGTTACACCACTAGTCATTGATTTGGCATTTTTAGGGAGAAGATCCCTATCTCCTATGCCAAATATTGCTTGACTACGATAGTATATCATGCACAAATCACAAATCTAATCAAAAGGTAGTTGTGAAACATCACTAGATCCTAACAAATTTAACACATGAATAGATTCATTTAAAATACCACTTATAAAAATAGTCCTCATAGTATCAGGGTCAATTTTATGTTGCTTGGATCATTGAAGATTGTACAAAAACCTTTCAAGATAGTCTTCCAGACTCTCATCTAATCTCAGTGTCATTTTAAATACCTCTTCTCTCAACTTTCAGGTTTTGCAATATGCTTGATATTTCTTAAGGAATGTTCTACGTATTCCACTCCATGTCTGGATAGTGTTCCCTCCCAACCCCGTGAACCAACATAGTGATGCATCCTTAAGGGTAGTTGGAAACGATTTAAGCTTCTGAGTGTTGATTGAGTAATCATTACTCTTGCACAAAATGTCAAACTCAAATAAGAATGCATTGGGTTCCTCATTAATATTAGCATAAAAATGAGGTAGGAAAAATAGGGGAATGTTTTTCATTTACACTATCGCATCATGGTCCATGATAGGGAAT
The DNA here is from genome assembly GCA_031772625.1 of Pinus tabuliformis. NCBI lineage: Eukaryota > Viridiplantae > Streptophyta > Pinopsida > Pinales > Pinaceae > Pinus > Pinus tabuliformis. The sequence continues at coordinate 871,418,563 of CM062819.1, forward strand.
CTAAACTATCACATTATCGTGTCCTTCATTGAGAACTTCCTCATTTCCATATTTTTATCTCCTAGCAGACCGAACTTCGTCTCTAGAGGTGGTAGCTAAGTATGATTAGTTTCATCCCCAGGATTTTTCTTCCCTTCCAACTTCTCCAAGGCAAGAGAATCAACAGTAGAGGCCACCGACCCTTTAACAGTTGTAGGTTTATATGTTCTAAAGCTACCTTCCTTAGACTCCAAATGTAGGCTTATGGCTTTGTTTGTTTGGGTCTACTTAGAGAATTTACTGACCTAACATTAGAAAGAGGGATTGAAACAATATTTGATTTACCCTTACCCTTAGCTTTATGCTTAGTACCTTTGCCCCTAGTCATAAATGTTTAAAATAAAAAAATAAAAATTACAAGAAGAAAACAAGGTGAAAAGAGAAAACCAAGATGCAAGCTTCTAGCGTTACTTGTGTTGTGCCTCTTCACCTAGTGAGCTTGACAAGAAAATACTCATTTGCAAGAATAAGGAAAAACATGCACTTACCAGCATGACAATGGATTGTGGGGTTCATCTAAGGTGGTTTTGAGGTTCTTATCTCCCGTATTACCTTCCCTCCTCCAAGTATTAAATGTTGGGGAATCTAATAAACAAAGTCGCATCACTAATGCCTTTACCTTGCAAGCACCTCCCCATCAATGGCACCAAAATCTTGGGTGTGTTAATTGATAATAAAAAATACTCAACATTAATTGTCAATCCAAGTTGTATACTTTGAGACACTGCATTGTTTGTGCGGATTTTGAGACAACAATGATATGCTACACTAGGGACCTAATCTCACTTCCAAGAGAAAGTATCACACAAGGAAAAACAATAAAAAAACCTACATTACCCTAGGCTTCTATTATAGAGTCTCTGTGTGGATCAGTCTCCAATGTCACTAGAAACCACACAAGAAACTATAAGAAACTCAGATACCCTCAATGGAAAAAAAAACTTACACTACTCAATCAAGAAACCTATCTAAGGTACCTTTGGGTTCTTGTAATTAGGCCCTCCTAGAGTGATTGACATAAATGTTCCCTCAAATATTAGGCAGTCATGAAGTTCAAGAAATCATTGTGGGTTCAAACCAATCTTGCATGAAATAAAATCAAGGCATTGAAAATGAAAACCTCTATCTACTATGCAATGTTGCCAATCACACAGTTAAAGGAAATAAATTAAACCTAAATTTCTCTCGAGTATACAATTGTTATCTTCTCATGATGTGATTTAAAGGTGAATGAAATCAGATGTGAGATTTGAAACTATGAAATCAAACCTTGCTTCAAAACACTAAGTATATATATATATATATATATATATATATATATATATATATATATATATATATATATATATAAGAAATAGGGTACCATCATTACTTAAATACTAAAGTTGATCGAACTCACAACTCGTAAACAACACATAATCTCTATTGATCAGATCCATACATAAAACACGAAAATATTTAATGTGCACGAACTAAGTGGTATCTTAACAAACAAAAAATCCTATGTATAAAATATTTGCAAGGAACAAATAGTATATGTATTAATGAAGCATTGTAAAACTACTCGTGCTAATCTTGTTTATATAAGAAAAAATTATGCTTTATTAATGAAAGTGCATAGTGACAAAGAAACTTAAGATGCATCTAATCATAGAGATAATGCACTCACAAAACCAACAACCCACATATCATATTACAAAGGAATAGGGACTAAACTTAATGTGTGAGATTTGATATTGTATCTGAGACAATAACTTAGATATACACCATATCCAAGGCAAAGATATTTAACCAATAATTGATCTGTTGATTTTGATCAAAATATAACAACTTATATACAAATAGTTCATGTATTAATCAATAAAATGCCTGATTTTTTTTGTAAATGGATGGGTCTAATTAAATAGAGTATCACTTACAATATTTAGACCAGACATAGTAAAATAACATTAAATCAGATGTAAATGAAAGGGAAATGCATCGGGTTGGTGGTCTCATGCCAACCAATAGCGTTTCCTCTTAAAGAGAAACGAAATCACAATAAGATTAAGCACAATAGATAAACCTAAGCATCAAAATTTTATATTGAAAAATCCAAAACTTACAGAGGAACAATATAAAGAGGCTTGACCTAGTGGCTGCACTAGTGTGCATAAGTGATAGATCTGAAAAAATAAATAAATAAATAAAATGAAACCTAGTGACCTTGGTGCTAATTAAACTCAAGGAAAGGATTTGTTTTTATATAAAATGAAATATACAATAGTTTTGACACATGCCCTATTCAAATCCTATTTTGAGCAGAGGCTCGAGAGATCTAATGGTCTCTCTAGATCTTGAATCATAACAATAGCTATAACATCCAAAACAAGAGTAAATAGGTGTGATTTAGTTGAAGGAACTTGAACAAAGCAACCTAATCTCGATCTTAACACTTAACTAATTGTTAAAGTGTCATACCAACTAGGCACACAATGTTGACTAAATATATGTTCTGAAGGATGATACAGTATCTTGAAGCCATGTCCTATAAAACCCACTTGTTTTTTTTCTATTGGTGCAGGACCCTTTGATGGTTGCAAGATTTGCATGACCTTCATTATTAAACCCTAATAATAATAATTAAGCCCAACAATGCATCTAAAACATATATTTTTGACATAAATTCAAGATTTACCTTATAACCCTCTCATTGTCTTAATTTTGAATGATATTCCTTTGTTGTTCATAAAACAGGATTGTATTAAGGCAAAAATAGGATTTGGGGTTAGGTTGAAAATGGGAATTTGACAACAAAATGTCTTTGATTCCTAGCCTCAACGGATGGCATTGCAAATTGATTCATACAATTTTTTATACTTTGAAAGCACCAACATAGTTGAAAAATAATATAATGATCCAATATAGATGATCATAGGTGTCTAGTTCAAATCCCCTTACATGACGTGAATTAGTCCACATTGACATGTACTAAGGATGTCATTCATGAATATGGAGAATCATTCCTTGGTTTTATTACAATGTTTTTCTTGAAAAAAAACCAACGTGCTAGTTCAATTAGTTTTACAATATTGTTGGGTATTTGGTAGTTTTGTGTCAAAAAAGGATTGGTTTGAATTCATTGAATGATACTTGTTAGTTTACATTGATGAATTTATTAGGGATGTGTTGACGGGTAAAATGTATCGCCAATAGTAAAGGGTCTCCCTAATGCCAAGTCCTAATTAAAACTCACATTGTTTGGAATAGGATCTTCATTTGGCATGTGGGCCCAACTTCCACCATGTGTGTTTTACTCTTGACTATCATATGCAAATAAGTTAAACAGAGAGAAAGTGTGAAAACCTAGAGAATGAGGACTAAATCAACCCACAATAAATAAATAAACTTGTAGAACAATGTACAAGAACATAGCAACAAAACAATAAGAAAATATTCCTCAAGAGGAATCTAAAACATACCAATAAGAAAGTACTAGATGTTAACTACAAATTAGTTCGCAATAGGTTACTAGCATTAGCGTGGAATAAAGAGAAAAAATTCAAAAGCCAGCATATGATTCATACGCCACTAATCAATCCATTAACATAAAACTAATATGAAAGCACACAAACACACATGATTGGAGTATCGATTATCCATTACAACCAACAGAGGAATGCATGGGAATCTATGCGAAGAACAAAGAATTTCTTATTAATAATGCTACAAATCCAAGTACATGCACCAAAAACCCATCAAAATCCAATAGTGGAATGAAGGCTACTCATATAATCTCTAACATAAACCATAGCCTCACCATCACTCAGTTTAAAATATGCCAAGAACAAGAATGCTAAAAGCTTTGAGTATTAACAACTATGCTAAAGGACTCAAGTTACAAAAGTCTCTTTCGAATGAGGCATGAGGGTACATTTATGCAAATGGGTGGGTGACCTATCACCTCTCCTGTGACTCTTCAAATTCCCCCATGGCCCTTTCGACTCCTAAGACTTTTCATATTCTAAATGTTTCTTGAATGATTTGAACATTTAGTATTTCCCTAATTATTACAAAATACTATTTACAATATGAGAGAAGGAAATGTAACCGAACTATATGTTGCAACTTGTTAGTTTATATCATCATCAACCATCTAAGTATCTTTAACCCTGCAAACACCCAACCAATCATTAGGGCACCAGAGGAAAACATTTCATTATAAAAAAAATAGGAAAAAGTTGTAATAAGTATCCCTCCCTCTATCATGAATATGATTAATGTTGGTGTTGTTAATAAAATCCTCAAAGGATGCATCTACTAGTTGATGAAACCAACAAAAAACAAGAATTCCTAAAAACAATGACAAACAAGATGAAGGTGTCCCCATATGGGTAGTTGAATTCTCTTTGGTAGTGACACAACATGTGCACAAATTCAACATAAGAATAGAGTCTTGAATGGAGCACCTCACTTGCTACTAAACAACTCTAAAGTTGCTGTATATTATTCACTAAACACAAAACCCATGCATCTGTGGATACAACAATGCAACTTTCTAGTTTGGATTTATCTCGAAGAATCACTACAACAAACATTCTCCATGTCAGATTTGGGTGGAATAGCAGTTCAGTGCTCTTCCATATTAGCTTCCATATCCAATGGACAAAAATAATAGGTTTGACCATATTCATCATGGAGATCATAAAAGAGCTCCTCACCTGATGCAATACGTTCCTATGCAAATTATCCACTCTATAATCTCCAACAACCATGATCATCTTTACATAAAAATTTGGTGAATGATTTACAAACTCAAGTTCACCACCTTTCTGATATACATTGAGAACACACTGATCATTTAATTTAAAAGAATGACGAGTATAAGCTTCTTTACTTGAAATTAATTAAGCAACATACTCCCCAAGGCACTCGTGGTTTGATAAATAGATTCTTTAAAACTGCAACCATACAGCGACATCAACTTTTCCGAGCATCACCCGTTGTTTCCTCATAAGCAACTTCATGTTTTTGCATTTATAATTATCCCGTCCTTTTGGTGGACCACCCGAAGTTCCATCCCACAATCAACCATGAAAAATTGTGTACAATGGCTGCTTTCTATTCCCTTTGTGGTTAACATGATATTTTCATTGACTTTCGATTCATTATGTATGTCAAGCTCACTGGAAGATAATTCTGCAAAATTGATATTAGTTGTAAAGGTTTTGTCCTTAATAGCTCTTCGTACAACGATATTTTCCTCTAGAGGTGGGTTAAGCAAAATTAAAACAATGTTTTTTTATAATAGAAGAATCAATAACATCTTAAGGCGTGGATCAACATCAAAAGAATCCAGAATTAGCAATGTCGATTTGATTTTGTGATAGTTCCTTGAATTAAAATAAATGAAGAAAGTTCCCCAATATTGCCTTCTTCATTTGAGGGGTATCCTCCTATAACCTTAGTGATGTAAAATTATTTCAAAAATTTGTATTCAATGCGAGATATGGACAATAAAAAATATAACATAAATAGAATCTGAACTTCACTTTATCATTCCTTACATAATTCAATAAATACTTGATATGCCTCTTGCTTTATTTCGTCTCTCCTCAATTAAAGTGTTATAATCCAAAAGATTCTCGTTGAGATCGATATGAGTCATGAGAATACGCCTACAACAATATCTCAGCAACCCCAATGTATCAAGATCGTCTCCTTCAATATAGTCGTATTGCAGATAGTCAACGCATGTAATCATTTATTCCCAATCACCTTTCTGCAGGTGAAACATCAACACCATTACAGACATGTTCAATCTCAACTAATCTTACCTTTGTGCCACCAAGGTTCATGGTGTCATCTGCATGACCATGTGCTCAATAATATCCTCCTATAGTTCGCTCAAATTCATCCATATTCCTTCTTAATGTCCTTCCATTATGAAGTGCCATCCCTTCGAAGAAACATCACAATGGTTGGTATTTAATAATGTCGTCGAAGCACCCAAAATTCCTTGGTCAAGTGCTAACTCACCAACTCCAATATTATCATGAGGAAGAGGATTAACATCTTCACTAGGGATGAATATAGAACAACCCATTCCTGGAATGTTGAGTGCTACAAGAGATTGTGATAATAACAATGAACCTGCAACAAATCCACCACCAATCACGGTACCAACTCAATACTCTATAACTGGCTTGTAAGAGGGTCTTCCCATTAGCCATAGGCATTCATCCACATTCGATGCCTCGCCATTGGAACTAAAGTGACTAATTCTTGATCAGTAAAGACCAACAACATAATTTGCGCGCGCTTCCAAATCCATGTTAAACTTGGAACCAAACTCAACATTGTCACTTTGGAATCCTGAATGAATGTGCATTTATGCTCATGCATCTTGACTCCAATTTATTTCTTTTAGTTCACATATAGTTCCAAATACAAAAAAATAAGTTGTTTGACACTGCTTCTACAGGTTGTGCGAAAACATTGAATTCATAAGCTCTTTCCATGGAGCTAGATTAACTAAAAAATCTTCCCAAGAAATGCCACCTTCTCATTAACACATGCATAATTCGGTGTCTATTCTAGGAACTACTATTGCAATTGGATCACCAGCCTCAATAACTTTAGTGTAGAAACGAAGTGCTTTATCAACTCGAATGGAAACACCGTAGCATTCTTTGGTAGCTAACACGTTCTTGTAATTTTGAGACATAAATCATTGTGTGGAGAAATGTATCTTTTGCCATATTTTAAGGTCTTGTATAATTATCTCAGGTAGACCTCCCTCGGGTAAATCCTTCTCTGTCGATAGCCAAAAAACAAACTAAGGAATGGTTGTTGGAGTAACCGGCCAAGAACAAGAATTCTCTGAAAAATATCAAAATAGTGGGGCAGAAACCATTGAAGAGAACTTAAGCCATAAACTTCCATTATCATGCCAATTTCAATCCTTTTGCAATCATTTGTCTCAAAGGAAAGCATGGTGCTGAGTTCAAATTGATCACAACCTCCCCATAAATTAACTGATACAGCCAAACAAATTGCACTTAATGAACTTTATGATATGGTTCACAAATGTTTGAGCCTTTATAGAATCTCGATCAGTGCAAGTGTAATTGGAGAGGACAAACCATCAAAATAATGTGATCTATTTTCTCATCTTCTCTCAAACCAATAATGAAAGTAGTGAGTCGGTTAGGTAAAACGCCTGCAAACTATGCCTCGGGTCTATTTCATATTACCAAAAGATTTTCCCATAAGGGAGACAAATCAAAAAATTGTTTTAACATAGGAGGAATGAACCTTCCCAGCCACATCGTGAGCAAATAGTTGTCATCAATACAATACAATTTCATTACCAAGACAATCACTAGATATTTTGACAACGTGTTTATGTAAAATTGCAACTCTTTCAATACTTTATATGAAAGAGACAAGATGAGTTTTACAAGCTTGAATACCAGAGTTTTAAATGCACAATAGTTGAGAGAGATGGCAAAGGTTAAGCAAGCTAATTTAAAAAAAAAAAAAAAAAATTGTAAAAAATTGCAAAAGAAAATTCCAAATGATTTTGCAAATACAAGTGTTAAAGACGTTTCAAATGTATTTTCTTAAAAAAGAGTTTAATGCTAAACAAGATTTTTTTGAAGATTTGAGCTTGATGCATAAATAATCCTTTTCCCCAAAGCATACAAATTAAATTAAAGATTGAAAATGGCATTGATATGAATCACAATTTCTAACATGATGATGCAATTACTGTGACTTTAATTGCCATGAAATACTCATGAGAACTCAGGCTTGAAGATGCAAATTAGGGGATGAGAACCAAAGTAAACCATGGATGGAATTTTCACTCGTACAACCCAAGATTCATGTTTGTATATTACAATGTATACTATATGAGTATAAAGCTTTAAAAGTGCATCAATGAAGCAGTGCCTCTACGAACTATAATGGATTTAGAAGAATGAGAACCAAGATGAGGCAAGGTGTGCATAGACAATGTGCTTTGTGAAAACATGAGAAACCATAATGTTCGATGATAGCTATGTCATTTAAGGATTTGAACAATTCAAGCCACACTAATACCCACTAAAACCTTGAAAAGCAAAGGGGGACCCAAACTTTAGGTATTCAAGCTAAATTTGTGGGGAGTGTTGTAGCAGCTACAATAATTGGTGAACCACTGGTAGAATTCAACATATCTTCCTTAGTCCCTTTAGTATATAGAGCCTTAATAATCATGCAAGGAAGTACTGAATTTATATTGTGCATACCACTTTGAGTTACTTTACCATTTACAGATGTTCCATCTACCTATCTCCTTAGCTAGGTCATGTTATTTTTTACACTAAAACAAGAGCCCACACATGTAAGCCTTAGACAATAATACAAAGAACATGTTAAAGGGTTTATTGTGTTCAAAACTTAAAGTGAGTTTTTGGTGTTCCTTCGTTGCCAACTAGCATCCATATCCCTGGTGGAGTCGATAAATCACAAGCATTGATTTTCTTTCAGAAAGCATCCATAACCTTGACGAAGTTGCTTGTTTCACCTCTCTATGTAGGAAGCCTTTCTCATGCATTTACCCATTTTATTTAATTTTCTTTTACATGCACTTGACATCATTTATTAGGGAATTCATTGGGCCAAGGAAGATGAGGGATCCTGAGTTATTTTATGGGCAAGAGAGGTTGTTTCCTATTTTGTAAAAACTAAAATATTGTCTAACTTAAGGTTTCCCTCATGTCATATTTCCACATCACATCTTCAACTGAAAAATGGACATTTAAAGAAAATAAATAAATGTCTAGGACCAAATAGGAAACAAATTTTAGGTTATAGGTGTAGGCCTTATGAACTTATTACAGTTCCCCACGAGTATCGACTCATATTTCCTTGCTAACAAATTCGACTCATGGAAAAGATATTCAGGACGAGATTTCAATACCAGGGTCTAGAAAAGGCTACCTCTTAGAGTGACCATCAAAACCATGCACAACCATTGATCTGATTTAAGCATTTGGGAAAAATGGGTAAATAATCTCTTCTTGGATTTATTTATGCATGGCTTTGAAAAGCAAGTGCAGAGAATAAGGATTAAATGGAAGGGTAAATTCTAATGCAATACAATGCAAAATAAAAGAACAAATGCAATGCAATGTAAGAAACAACTAACTACAATGCAAAGAAAATCAATACAGGAAGATGATGCTCAATGCAAAGGAATAAGGCTTTAATGAGAAGAAATAAGTAATGTGCAAAAGAGATAAAATCTTCATGCAAGGAAAATAAGTTAAATGAGAACTAACAGAGCCATGCAATGCAATGTAAACAATTGCTAGATGCAATGAAATGAAATGTGATGCAAAAGAATAATGATAAATGTAAAAGAAAAGGCAATGTAATGGACTCAACTAGATGTAAAATATATTGCAACTGCAAAGACAATGCAGGGAAATAGAGCTAACTTGAATATGAAAGAGTAAAGTAATGAGAATAACTATCTGTGATGCAAATGAAAACAAAATAGAAAGTAATGAGATTAACTACAAAAAAAAATGCATGTATAACTATACTAGCAAGAAAATAATTGGAAGGAAACCTAAACCATAATCGAATTTAAGAGAAGAGATCAGGATCATGTGAAATTTGATTTCCAATGGAGCCATATGAGCTACACCTCACCTGCAAACACAAAGATATTAATGATTAGTATCAATATGAATTAATGTGCACAAACCAATATACTTGCATGTGCATCTTGTATAAGAGATAGAAGGTCCCATCTTCTAGCTGCAAAGTTAGCCAGAAAGGAATGTTATAACCAGGTTGCAATCTTGTCTTGATAGACAAAATCATAAACATGAACACCCTAGTAACCTCTCAAATATGTGCATTCATTCGTATTTATGTGAAAATCCTAAAAATATTTCAATGATGAGCATCCATTTAGTGAAACCGAACTATGAAGAAAATTCTATGAGGAAACCCTAACAAGGCCTAGTTGATGGATCTTGTCAAGATCGTGAGGACCCAACATAGCCATAAGAAAGAGCTGAAGTGACTCACCATCCTAACTAGCCTTTGGACCTTCAAATGGTGGACCATAAAATTTTGGTGGCTTGGTGATCTGTAAACTATCGTGGATATTCCATTGGACAGTTCTTCACAACAAATATGATAATATTATATTTAAAATATTAAATTTTACACTATTACAATTTTATTATATTTCTAGATCTATCGATTTTACTATGAATAGTACATGCATGCAAATTAAAATTATATAGAAAATATTTAATGGAAAAATAAAATCTCTCACACACACTAGACACTATTTTCTCTAGGAAACCCTTTCGAGAGAAAAAACCAATTGGAAGGTGAGGTCGCTCCACTCTCTTTCTCTATCTCGAAATATGGTTGCAAGTGCAAAGAAGTATGGTTTGTGGCTTCTGGGCTACTACATTGCACAAATCCTTTCTATGTGCTCTACCTCCTATCCCTCTTGGCTATTTTTTCTCAACTGTGGAACAAATGCACTTGAAAGAATGAAATGCCTCTACCTCCTAGTAGCTCGGTTATAACACAACCCAATAGCCTACTAGTGGTTAAGTTTGACTACCCCAACTCTTAAACAGAGTTCCAATATAGACTCTTATAGAGACTTTTACATCATAATCATGTGGCTAGCCCCTTTTCTAAGAATAATGGGGGTTGACACAACATCCTCCCGAATTATGGGTATGAAAACAGGAAGGTCAACTTCTGAGTAGCATAACTTTTGCATAAGGACTCTAATTGACGCGCTTCTTGTGTTGTTGGAAATATATCTGTATAGAATAACACGTAAAGGTGTGACTTATAGCAGAAAATTTGTACCCCCAAAAAGCATTGTTTGATCCCTCAAAAGGCTCCCAGAAGGTTTCAAACCTTGTTTTACCAAACTAGGTCTCGCGAGTAAAAACAGTCTCGTGAGCTGATTCCTCAACTTTTTCCACTTTAAATGCATCAATATGGATGAAAAACAATATAATGATGCAATACGGATCACACCTCCCTATTTTTGGAGGCTTTTGGTACCAAAAATCTTCTACTGAATGAGGTGAGGAAATTTTTCCTCCACCTTCTCTCTCGTGTACCAGTTAGCTTTGCCTGGAAGTTTTCCTTTCAACCCAAACTTCCAAAGGTAATTCTTCCCCTATCTTGTAGTTCTGGACATCTTCTACAAAACTATATCTTCTATCAACTTTGTCTAATAATACAATGTCAAATCCTCCACAGAAGGTAGTACTTGTTCCTCTTCCTAATCGAGCATGGAAGGCTCATAGAGTTTCAAATTCTCAATATTCACAACCGAGTAAATGCATATATATGGTGGTAAATTGAGTTGATAAGAATTATCACCCACCTTTTCCAATATCTCAAATGGACCATACCTCAGAGCCTTGATTTTCTTACTAGGCCCCTAGAACCTCTCCTTGTTCAACTATAGTCATACTTTGTCTCCCACCTTGAACGATTTCTTTGTTCTATGTTGATCATGCTTGGCCTTATATTTTTCTTGTGACTTCTACAATATCTCTTGTACCTGTAAATGGATCTACCTAACCTTCTCTATAAATTTGTCATCCCTGAAGGCATCTCATGTAATATCTTCCTTGTTCCCGATATGCAATATCCAAAGGTGAAGGTGGAAAATATCCAAAACAAGTTTCAAATGGGGACTTTCCTATATAAGTATGGACGGTTAGGTTGTAAGAATGTTGTATATATACCATATTCTCATCCTAGTTCTTTGGATCTTTTGGTTGTATCCCTTCAGAAGTTGCACCAAAGTCATGCTGACTACTTTTTTCTATCCATCTATGTGTGGATGGAATGTTGTAGATATTTTCAACTTCATGTCCATCTTCTACCATAATGTAGTCTAGAATGCACTAATAAATCTTGTATCCCTGTCTAAAATTATGCTCCTTGGTATGCCAAAGTGCACCCAATCATGTCCAAAGAACAAGTTTGTTTCTTCTTTCGCACTAATGGTCTTTTTACAAGGCATCATAACACGCTTATTGTTGAACCTGTCAACTACCACGAACAGGTGGTCATGTCCCTTCTCGGTTTTTGGTAAACCTCCCATAAATTCCATGGAATGATTTCCCAAGGATTATTACGTATAGGTAAGGGATGATATATACCATGTTTCATGTTGTTAGGCTTGTTGGTAGAATAAATCATGCATCCTCTTATGAACCTAGCTACATGCTCTTGCATCGTTTTCTAATACACATACCTCTGCAAATTGGCCATGGTCTTCCCTACACTAAAGTTCCTTTAAACCTTGGAAGTGTGAGCCTTTCTAATCAGCTATAATCTCTCACCTTTAGGAACACATAGCTTATCCAACTTGTTGAGTAACCCATCTTAGAGATGGTAGTCAATGGTGGTTTCACCATAATGCACACGACTCTGACTCTACAACTGTTGAAACACCTCCTTGAAGTCCTCATCCTCTAAATATGCATGTTTGTATGCATCATGGGTGAATGGCTCCATGTGCATAAGATTTCCCAAATCTATGATCTTTGGTGTGGGTGGCCTTGAAAGAATGTTATCCAACTTGTTTGTGAATTCATTCTTATACTTGATCACAAAATGAAATTGTTGTAGAAACCTCATCCATTTTTAATGCATGGTTTGTTGTAGCTTACTTTGGGCCTGCAAGTACTATAGTGGTTGGTGATCTGTGTGGATTATTGTCTCCTTTCCCACTAGATGGTTCTTCCATTTATTCACATCTTGCATGAGGGCATATAGTTCCTTGTCGTAGATAGGGTAGTTAAAAATTACCCCATGAAATACTTCAGAATGGTAGCATATAGGCCTTCCTCCCTGCATCAAGACCACTCCCATAGCATACCCACTCACATTTATCTCCACTTCAAAGGGTTGATAAAAGTGTGGTAATTCCATAATTAGTGCTTGACTAATTTTATTCTTTAGCTCCTCAAAGTCCTTCTACTAGCCCTTTCCCCACTGGAAACTCTTTACACTTCTTGTTATGGCATGGAGAAATGATGCTACTGCTAAAAATGAGGTTATGAATTTCCTCGGGTATTGTGCTTCCCCAATGAAACTCCTGACCTCAAAAACATTAATAGGCACTGACCATTTCATTATGGAATCCATCTTGGTAGGATTTGTCTTAAGATCTCCTCCACCTATCACATACCCCAGATACACCAAAGATTGTCATGCAAACTCACACTTCTTGAGATTTGCTAGCAGTTGATGCTTCTTTAATGTTTCCAACACCTGTGTCAAATGTGAGATGTGCTCCTCCCAGGTAGCATTTTATACTAGTATATCATATAAATAGACAATAACAAATGGATCTATAAAAGGGTGCAATACATCATTCATCAATCTCATAAACATAGTTGGTGCATTACATAAGCCAAATGGCATGAATAACCACTCATATAAACCTTGTTTTGTTTTGAAGGTGGTCTTCTAGGTATCTTCTTATTTGACTCGAACTTGGTGATATCCAGACTTTAAGTCTAGCTTGGTGAAGTATTTTTCTTGTTGCAACTGATCCAACATATCATCTATCCTAGACAGGGGGTATCTATTTTTGAGTGTGATTTTTTTCAATGCCCTTTAATCTATACACATCTTCCAAGTCCCATCCTTCTATGGCACAATGATAATTGTGACCCACATGGTGATGTACCCGGTTGAATGACACCATGTTCCAGTAATTTTTGTAACTATTTCTTTATCTCACTTGCTTCTATAACAGATTTCCTATAAACCCAATGTTTGGCAATTGGGAGTCCGAAAAAAGTTGGATCTCGTGCTCGACTTCCCTCTTAGGTGATAGTCCTTTAAGCTCTTGAAACACATCCCTATATGCTTGTAGCAACTCTTATAATTGTTATTTTTGTTTCTTAGTACACCCCTCTATGGATGCCTTTTACGAATATAAATTATATAAAATAAATGAATATAAATAATAAATAATCAAAATAATGATTATCTTAAATAGTCATTAGTTAAGCGAAAATTCATGTCTAAAAGACATGCCCATTCATGAAAAGACATATGCCTAGGTATATAAGCAGGGTCTCATTGTAACATTCAATCATCCTTGTACATTTCTTATATTAATAAAATATCATTTATAAATACTTTTGTGTATTTTTACATTTAAAGTCAACAAGCTACAGGTTTTGTCGCTTCAATGGTATCAGAGCCATGCGAGTCTTTGAATGTTATCTGCCACACAATATGTCGTTAAGTTTTTTCCTTTATTTCATTGAGCACTTAAGTGAAATTCAAGAAACGTTTCAGAAATTAAAAAAATCATGTGCAGGAATTACAACATGTCTAAAGGGAGAATACATTGACATGAAGGATACTAACATTAAAGAATGTTCTAAGCAAGAAAATGATACATAACATGATATTGAAGAATTTGATCTTGATGTGGATGAGGATGATATAGATCAAGATGAGGATCCAAATGAAGTTGATCTTGATGTGGATGAGGATGATATAGATCAAGATGATTATCCAGATGAATTTGATATTGATGTGGATGAGAATGATATAGATCAAGATGATGATCCAAATGAAGATGATGTGGATGAGGATTATGTAGATCAAGATGATGATCCAAATGAAATTGATGTCAATGAAGATTATGTAGATAAAGATGATGATCCAGATGAAGTTGATCTTGATGTGGATGAGAATGATATAGATCAAGATGATGATCTGAATGAAGATGATGTGGATGAGGATTATGTAGATCAAGATGATGATCTGGATGAAAATTATGTCGAATGTAGATCAAAATGATGATCTAGATGAAGATGATGTGGATGAGTACTATCTTCAGAAACAAGGAGATGAAAAATATAATAACAATGAGGAAGATGTTGAAAAAGACATTGATGGTGATGATGAGTTTGTTGTTATTATATCTGAAGAAAGAAAAAATCCTCTGTCAGCAAAATTAGCAAGGGCAGTTAACAGTAACATTATGAATTCGGGTTTAAAATTAGAGCTGGCTAGTGTGGAATTGGTTGTATATGATACATCAGAGAAACATGAGGATTATGAATTTTCAAAAAATCCAAAAGAGCTTACTGCACTTTTTGAGCACATATCTCGCTCTGACGAATTTAAGAAAGACTATGAAGATATCAAAGATCAGAAGGCAAGAGCTTAGGAGAAAAATATTAAGGATCTATTAGATATACCAGCATCAAAATTGGAGTTAATGTGCAGTTCGATAAGAGTTCTTGCATTGGGGAACTTGATAAAAGTACAGGACAAATGTAATGAAACATTTAAAAAGTTGGTTTTTCTACAAGCTGCAGTTCCCCATCTTCCCTTTGATGTGTCCCAGTCAAAGGAATTGAAATATTTGAAGTATGAACCAAGGGATTTGAATTTCCGTGAGATTCCCTCGAGTGTTAGCTGCATGGATTTTGATGGTCGAAGGTCAAGTTCTCATGCCTTTGAAATCTCTTCCGGCGATCTTCAGCATCTCGGGAATTTGCGGATACTTAGATTGATCCACTTTGTAGCGTTGAAAAAATTGCCTGAAGACCTGGGTGATCTAGTAAGTGGTTTGCAAGAACTCACACTTTCATATTGCAGATCTGTAGAGGAATTACCAGCCTCAATTTCAAAGCTTCAATCTTTAAGAGTAATCAGAATGGAGTACTGTTCGAGTATAATGCAATTGCCTGAAGATTTTGGATCATTGAGTTCTTTGGAAAAACTCAATTTGCAAGGTTGCAAGAATCTAAAAGTGCTTCCTAGTAATTTTGAGAAACTCACAGCATTGAAATTATTGGATCTATCCTATTGCGAAAGGCTACTAGATCTCCCTCATGGCTTAGGAAACTTAACATCACTTGCTGAATTAGATTTGAAGGGATGCAGCCAATTAAGAAGTATTCCAGAAAGCATTGGACAGCTGAAGTCGTTGGCCTCGTCAGTGTATACACTACAACAAAACCAGCGATTAGCGTCCCTTTTTACTTCTTTTTTTGCATCTAGAGCCCATTTTTGGTGCTATTTGCATCCATTTATCAAATATGGTGCAAAACTTGACACAAAATTTGCATCAAGTTTTGCACCAAATCTTACACCAAGTTTAGCACCAGGTATTGCAATAGGTTTTGCACCACGTTTTGCACCAAATTTTATGCAAAGTTTTGTGTCATCCTTTACACCAGGTTTTGTTCCAGGTTTTGCATCAAGTTTGGCACCTAATTTTGTTTGACATACTTTTGCATCCTCATTTGCATCCACTTTTTGCACCTACACTTGCATCAACTTTTGCATCGACTTTTGCATCCTTTTTTGCATCCTTTTTTAAATCATTTTTTGCATCCATTTTTTCATCCATTTGTGCATCCCTTTTGCACCAAGTTTTACATCGTGTTTTGTGTCTAGTTTTGCATAAAATGTTGCATCTACTTTTGTTGCATCCACTTTTCCTTCTTGTTTGGCATCCATATTTACATCCTCTTTTGCATCTATTATTGTACCCACTATTGCATCTAATATTTTTGTGCCACAATTAGCGCCTAGTTTGGCACCTCCTTTTGCACCCACTTTTGATTATAATTTTGCATCCATGTTTGCATCCTCATTTGTGTCTAGGTTTTCATCAACTACTACATCTATTTTTGCATCCCTTTTTGTATCCAATTTTGGACCGGGATTTGCATCGGGTTTTGTGTCTCGTTTTGCATCTACTTTTGCATCGACTTCTATTGCATCCACTTTTGCACGCAATTTTGCATCCACTGTTGCACCCATTTTAAATTTCACTTTTTGCATCCCTTTTTACATCTTCATTTGCATCATACTTTTATTCTTTTTTTGCATCTATCATTACATCCACTTTTGTTATGCCACATTTTGCACCATGTTTTGCACTCACTGTTGTATCCACGTTTGCTTCCAATTTTGCATCCATGTTCACATCCTCTTTTGCATCAAATATTGCATCTATTTTTGCATCCACTTTTATGTTAGGTTTATGCATTGGGTTTTGCATCTCGTTTTGTATCTACTTTTGCATCTACTTACATTATATCCATTTTTTGCATCCAATTTTGTTTTGCCTGCTGCATCAATGTTTGCTTCCACTTTGACATCCATTTTTGCATCTTATTTTGCATATTTTTTGTCTATTGTTACATCCACTTTTGTTGCACCATATCTTGCGCCTACCATTGCAACCACATTTGCTTCCACGTTTGCATCCCCTATTGCATCCACTTTTGTTTCATCCATTTTTGCATATACTTTTGTTTCCGTTGTTGCATCCACATTTGTTTCACCACAATTTGTGCCAAGTTTTACACCTACCATTGGACCCATGTTTGCTTCCACTTTTGCCTTCATGTTTGCATCCAAGTTTGCATTGACAACTGCATCTACTTTTGCATCCACTTTTGTGTCAGGTTTTTCATGTTGTTGTGCATCTACTTATGTTGTATCCACTTTTCATCCAATTTTACTTCTATTGTTGCCCCCATTTCTATGTTCACTTTTGCATCCCTTTTCCAACACTCATCATATTTTCTGCATTGATGATATTCCTTATGGCATTGACAATTATGAACAATTGATGACAATGTCAATAATATTGACAATGATGAAAATGAAGATGATGGCGATGACATGAATTGTGATTATGATGATAAAGACGATAGTGGTTACAATGACAATGATGATGATGGCAATGATTATGATGATGACGATGCTAATGACGTTGGCGAATCTTCCCAATTTTAGATGTTGTCATTTTCATAATCATAAGCATTATCTTTGGTGTCATGATCATCATTTTCATCTAGGTCATCATCAAAAACAATAATGGCATGAATGATGATGATGCATGATTACAACAATGTCGATAGAAATTACATTAATGATGATGATGGGGATGATAAAAATGACAATGACGATGATAATGGTGGTGATGATGATGATCATCGATCATCTGTCAAAAATAGAGTTGTTATTTCTCTTACGTATATCAATGTGTCCTAAACAACCCTTTTCTAGCACTGATCACATTTTTTGGGTTGATGATATTTCTTACAACATCTACAATTATGAACAATTGCAAACAATGTCCATAATGATGATGATGATGGCATGAATGGTGATTATGATGATAATGTAATGATGGCAATAACAATGACAAGGATGATGGTGATGATGATGACAATGATTATGATAATGAGAATGACCTTACAATCTTATGGATTCGTGAACAATTACTAGTTTCAATACCATCTTCTGGATACGTATTACTATCATACTTTTTAAATATTCTGTCTCTCTTGAGGTATCTTACTATAATGGTGTTGTCAACACTAGAAAGATATCTTGTTGTAATGGTGGTTCTAATGTTAGCACTAGCAAAGTTTAGTAGGGAGGATGCTACTACAAGAGGAATTCCTTCTAAGTGACTATGGCATTCAAAATGAGGCTTTATGGGCTGCTTGGTAACACATGTTCTCATGCTCATATAAAATTAATGTGAAAAGTTGCTTTAATTGGTTCCCATGCATAATTGATATTGATAATGGGGTGGTATAAAATTGTAATGGGCATATCCGTTAGTTAGTTATGATGGGTCAACAACATTGAAACCATCCAAGTGACATTTCACCTTGGAACAATCGTCGCTCGTGCGAAAACACGAAGTTTATGTAAATGAAAGTTGTGATTGTAGTGGAATTAAAACCATCGAGAAATATCAAAGAAGACGCTGCCTACCAGTTTTGAAAGACAACCAAGGCATTGAACAACTATTTGCGTTAGGATGTAGTGAGGGAATCGAAGGAAATTTGGCAGCCCTAAGTTGCCATTACTATTGCCAATCACACATTCAATAGTAACCATAAAAGGTAGCCACATATAAACAGAACCTCGAGGTGTTGACAGTCAGAATCTATTGTAATAGCTTTGACGTATATATAGTTTTGTGTTTAGATGAGAATGAAGTGGGCTTCATCCAGGGTTCGGCTCAATCCTCGTCCATTCCATGCAGTGGTGTTTAATTCGCCAAGCAAGAGAATATTACGTGAGTGTTCAGAGTTAAATCAACAGAAATCAAGGACGCGTGATTGTCAAATTATTGCTCCTCCCTTATGATTGAGTGCTTGATGCGATGGTCATTATCCTTGGGTGATACTTTTATTCCCCATTTTCTATTGAAAAAGTAGTGTTTTTCTGTTCGATTATGATAGGATTGGATGAACGCCGGTTTGGGTGGATGTAGACCCATGTTTTTTTGTGGTGATCTTCAAATGTCTTGAGGATAAGAAAAAAATCCTTGACCAAGGTCCATGGTTTTGGGGATGAGTTGGTCTTCTAGTGAAGCCATGGTTTCCCAACTTCAATCCTCTCACTATGTTGCCGATGAATACTCTAGTATGGGTAAGATTCCCAGTTTTCCCATTCACTTTACCCATCTAGATCTCTTAGAAAAAGTGGGCAATTTTATTGGAAGATTCGTCAAAGTAGACAGGGAAAGACTTTTGAAAGGCATTTTCACCTATGTTTGCATATGTGTTTAGGTAGATCCCAATGAAGTTTTGCGAGATAAAATTGAGCTCAAGTGGATGGGAATTGTGTATTCCCAACCCCTGGACTATGAAAATACAACTTATAGATACACGTATAGATACACCAATAAATTTCAACCACAAACCTGTAAATTTCATTTTCCTTCACACCATGCATCTAATTTGTATTCTGTATGAGAATTAACAAAGGAATGATGCTCTTTTTCCTATATTTTGACTCCCGGAGAATACTATGATAAACGTGGATAGACATAGGGTCCTGTATGGTCCATTTACATCCCATGGATGGGAAATCAGAAGTAAATAAAATAACATCCATTACATAGGCACTCATGTAAAATGGGGGAACAATGTTTTCTAGAATAAAAAAACTACAGTTCTTCCTATAATCTAGGATTTGGATACTTAAATTATTAGATAGAATAGTCCCCCAGTCCATAACATAGCTGCATCAATCAAGGGTACCCACTGGTCTGAAAACTTTTGGGTATTGACATAACCAAATAATCTACATATCATAGTGGCAACATAAAAATATGGACCGACAAGAGAAGCTATAGAATGCATACCCTTATTTTCTCGCTTGTGCTTGCTGGCATCTCTTCTCCATCCTTTGATGACTTCAGATTGATCCTAATTTTCCTTCATGAATTTCTCAATGAAGTCATTATCATATTTCTTCTGAGCTGCCGACAACTGGTTCATTCGAGTCGAATCTTTGTTGGTGAAAGAGCCGATGATTGTGTTCCTCTTGGTCATAAAGTTTC
The DNA here is from genome assembly GCA_031772625.1 of Pinus tabuliformis. Lineage (NCBI taxonomy): Eukaryota > Viridiplantae > Streptophyta > Pinopsida > Pinales > Pinaceae > Pinus > Pinus tabuliformis. Next base: position 871,439,000 of record CM062819.1, read on the forward strand.
TGTCAGCGATGTTTAGATGGTCAACAACACATGTGATCATATCCATGTAAGGAAGGATGTTCAACTGAGCAACAATTCTGTGGAGGAATGAATTGGCCAGATCACTATATGTAGTATCAGAAACCGGGTATGAATCTTCGGCTATGACTACTCTTTATGTGACTCTCGGCTCTTCATCTTCGAAAAGTTGATATGTGGCCTCCCAGGTAGATGTTCCGGTGTTTGAGGTGCATGTGGTATCGGTAAATAATGCAAGCAATTCTGCAAACTCAGGGGGAAGAGCAACTGATTGTTGTTGAACAACAGGTTTCTTCATGGGTTTGGTCGACCAAGACATTTTTGTTGAATTATGCTTGTTGGGACTGACTTGTCAAGAGAAACACAAGGGTGAGAGTAACTAACATTCAGAGCGAATAACTTAGCAAATAACCGATTACATAATAATCCAAGACTTTTATGAGCGAAATCTCAAGAAACCGTTAGTAATAATGAATGCGTTTATTCTATCGAAAACCATTAATTCTCCACATTTGGCCATTAATATCGCATCCGCCATATCTCAACTTTTGAAGCCTTGTCACTTTGAAACCTCTAATTGCAATACGTGTTGCAGACTCGACTGCTCCATCATAGCACACCTTAATATAATATCACAATTGCCATGTCACGCCTTTCATATCACAAGTTTTAAAGACGTGTGTCTCGTCATGGACATTAAAAGTTGCAATGGTTATGGTGTAAATAATTAAATTGAATGGATATGGTGTAAATAAAGTCGCAAGTTAGAGGCTTCAGAAGTTTGGTCATGGACAATAAAACAAAAACGCCACTCGCGAGATCCCAATATGCAACGTGGCAGTTTTATGGGGTCGACCTCTTTATTACTATTTACATATATATGCCGGCTTTTATTATATTTATGCTTTAAACCTTTAAAATTTATTTGGAAAAGGTTTTAATCGCCATTTTTCTTAAAAGACTTTTTAGGATGTTCTAATATATCCTTTCGCATTGAGGCTTTAGAATTAAACCTAAAATTTATTGCTCTTTTTAATTAATTTTTTTTTAGCTTAAAACTAATATTTCCTCTCAATTTTTTTTTTTTTTAATTATATCCTAAATTTTAAAATAATAACCCTTCTCTATTAATTCTTTTATTAATTATATAATAAAATTATTAATTCATACAACACATATTTAACATTTTACTAAAATATTACTTTTACTTACTTCCATATCCCACTACTTCTATGACGTTGCACAAACCTACTTCCATATCCCACTACTTCTATGACGTTGCACCGGTTTGTGCAAATGCTAGTTCTATATACGATGTAGGGTTTCAGGGTCGGCGACAATGCTCTTTAACTTTTTAAAACATTTATATCTTAAAATGGGTTGTTATATCGGATGTAGGGTTTCAGGTCCGCAGATATATCCTTCTCCGAGGGGTTTCAGGAGGGCCTCTTACGCCGCGCCCCCTTTTTAGGTAGACGCATTTGCAAATATTTGCATTGTGCTATTTTTCTTTCCAGACGGCGGATTGACTTGATCGGCGCACGGACAAAGGTGCATTTTTGGATAACCGATGCGGCTGGTTCAGATCCTCATATGCAATCGGATAGAGGTGAGTCTAAGCCTTGATTTCTTTTGTCCCTCTCAACCCATATTCTCTTATCACGATGTCTTTTTTGTTTTGTATTTCCGCTTCACATTTTCCAGAAGAGGTGCTGCTTATATTTGCTTTCACAGACTCACAGCAGGCATATTTTTTCAATTTGTGTTTTTTTTGGCGCATTTATTGGCTTACATATCGATTGATATTGATATATTTTCCCTCAATTTTTCTAATCTTTTATTTCATCCGAGTATAAAGAGATACATTCTGTAAATGCTTTAAGCTTTGAGAAATATCAGAACGAAAATATACATTCTTTGTTAAGCCTGAAGAAGGCATTGATATTGATTGAAGGGTCCTGTAACTTCTCTAAAATTCAGAATTCTTCTTTTGAGGCACTTGGATCATCTTCAGAATACTGACTGTCATAAGAATCCCCATTCGAGGATGCAGAAATATGTTCGTGTAAGATATGACAATCCTTGATTTCACTTCATAACCTTGAACCCTCAGCCAACTGTAGTCCTTCCTTCCTCAAGGTGTCTGCTTCACCATTTAATTCTTTGTAGACATGTTCAAAGCACTCTGAAATAAAAACGGACAAAAAGTTTGATTTCATCTTCTACTACTGCCATTCATCCAATTAATTACTAACAACTGATGAATTTAGTAACACTTGTTTAACAGATTCTTCTCCTACAGGAAAGTAGCACAGTCTGAATTTAAAGGCTAATCGAAACTGTAATCTGAATGTCGTTTGAGCCTATAAACGGACACAGTTAGAAAACATGCACAGAACATGTAGATCACTGTCGAGAACCCCTGTTAATGCTATTCCATTATCATTGAATAAAAAGCTGCATCACTAACATATCTCAGTGCAAAATGCACTGCCCCCTTCCAAGTATTAGAACTTGTGTTTTGTGGCAACCTGATGAACTTGCCTAGGCTGCACCATGTACTGAAAGTGTTGACTGCAAAATAAATGTTAGGCCTTGTGTTAACTAAGTACATGAGGAAACCTATCAATTCCCTGTATACAGATGTTCATCAAATCTGAATTAGAATCAGCAAAGTACAATGAATTTACTACCACAGGGGAGTAGCCATGGGTTTGCAGTACATCATTTGAAATCTCATCAGAATTTCAATTGCATACACTGGAGTAGCCATGGGTTTGCAGTCCATCATTTGAAATCTTCTAAGAATTTCAATTATATACTTTTTCTGTCCAAGGAACACTTCACCTGCACTTTGCTACACCCCTAGAGCCAGCAAGTAGTGCTTCAAGTCATGACAAATTCTCTTGCCAATTTTGCCCTGCACCAGTTTGTGGATTCCTTTTAACTTCCTGTGAGTGTAAGATTGTCTACATATGGGACTAAAACAAGCAGATTAGAATGATCTACCAAATTGTAAAAATTAGAATCTGCATCTGTCTCAGTGAAACCCAAATCTGAAAGTTACTCATCGATCTTGGAGTGCCATGCAAATGGTGCCTGTTTCAACTCATAAAGGGCCTACTTCAACTTGTAAACATGGGTCTCAAGCCTATTCACCTAAAAGCCTCTTGGTTGGTTTATTCATATAACTCCTTAATCAACCTATTAAGAAATGTTGTCTTTACATAAATTTGATATAAAATCCAATGGAAGATTGTTGTGAAAGACATAGTAAATCTGATAGAGGTATATTTAGTAACAAGAGCAAAAGTCTCCTCATAGTCAACTCCTTTTTAATGGGAGAACCGTCCAGCCACAAACCGAGCTTTGCAGTTTTATATGCTGCTATCTGGTGCATGCTTAACCATGCATGATTGTTGTAAGAAAAACTAGAGTCAAATACTGACTTCTCCACTAGTCTAGGCACTATCTCCTACCCATCATTCTTTAGGAGGAGATGTATTCCTCCATCATGGCATTTTGCAGTACTTGCTTCCTTACTGCCGTTACTAGAAGGTTTTGTTTCAATAATGAAATATATCAGTGCAACATAACTAGGGAACTTTTTAGGAGGGTGGCTTATTTGAAGGGAAGTAGTTGGAGCACCAACTTACTTTGCCTCTTTTAATGTCTAGATTAGCCATCTAGGCTTTCTAGCTGAACTTGAAGGTAAAGAGGCACCCCTTGCACTTCCAAAAGCTTGCTGATCTAAGTATGCGTTTCATGATCTTTTTGATTTCTGCAGATCTGTTTTTGGGATACCAAGCTCTTCTGCCTCCATGGTCACTATTGGAGGTTCTTGAGACTTAGAGGACCATGCATTTTCTTCAAACTTGGTATCTCTGCTCACAACTACTTTATGTTGAGATGGAATGTATATTCTATAAGCTTTTGAGGTTTCACTCTAACCTACAAAAATGCCCTTCAAACTAGAAGGTTCTAACTTGGTCCTTTTCCCATCTGGAATATGAATGTAGATAGGACAACTGAAAAACTCAAAGATGTGTTACTTGAGGCTTCTGAATTCCTCCAGTCTTATCCTTCAAAATGTTGTGAGGATACCTATTCAAAATATAGACAATGATGAGACATGTTTATACACAGAGACACATGAGCAGAACTAGATCATGAATCAAGGCCCCAAACTACTGAGGGTTGTAGGGAACTATCAACATTTTCTTGATTCTTGATTTCATGCAAAAGGTATCAAACTTTTTTGGTTTTTGTGAATTAAGTCTAGGACTTCCTAGAAGAATCATCAATAAAATATTCATAGTAAATGTTACTTGATAAGGAAGTTGAAGAGATGGGCCCACATACATTTGAGTTGATTAGGTCAGAAACCCCTCTTGACCTATGTTTACTGCCAGGAAAACATCCTTTACATGTTGGCCAAGTGCACAACCTTTGCACACTCCTTTCTTCTCAGCCTTGAAGATTGGCAATGCCCACACCATGTTTTTCAAGATTGGCAACATTCACTAGTGCAAGTGACCTAGTCTCTTTTGTCAAAGCTCACACATGTTGTCACTATCATACCCTAAAGTTCTTATAGGATTCCCTTGCAATTTAGGATGAGGACTTGTTGATCTTCAAAGTTAGCCATATATGTAGGATCTATCATCACTGAAATTGGAAAGAGATTTTTAGTTAAGCTAGGTACATACAAAACATCATTAACTTAGTAAGCTTAAGGATATCACTTGATGGATCCCACTCTTGCAACTGGATATGTGGCATCATCACCAAGTTCTACTAAAGGTACTCTTGTTAGAGGTTGTATGTTTGCAGGCTCCACTGTCCACATACCAGTCCACATCAGACATGATGTCAGATGACAGGCATGAGACCATTGAGAAGTGTATCTCGAGATTGGATGAAAGCTCATCCACTTGAGCTGATGCTTTTGTACTCTTTACAAGTTGCTTTCCCTTCCCCTTCTTTTGATGACATTGGAAGCGAAGTGCCCAAACATTTGACACTTTGAGGGACATGGAATCTGTAACAAACCCAGCCCCTAGATGTCCTTTGAGGGACGGGGTCTCAATTTTTTTTGCAAACCTTTAAGCTTGAATCAGGTTTCCTCTCATATCCTTTTGCGTTAAACGAAAGTATGATTTGGTTTCCATTAGATTTAGCAATCTTAATCTTCACCCCTGTAGATTTCTTATTAGTAATCTAATTTTTCACTTTTAATCTCATGTGTTGATAGGGCTTTCTTTGAACAAGTGCATGTACTAAGTTAGTCTATACCCAAAGTACATGCACTGAAATCATTATTACATAAACATTCCCAGCTGGTTGCATCCATTCAGCCAACATAAAACAAATAAATTATCACTTATAAATATTATGAAAACAGATAAAAATACTTAACTGAATATTAATTGCCTGCAACTGAAGAATGGTGAACCTTTTTTCCACCAACCATAGGCTTAGCTACATCCATCCATGTCCACTGCTGGCCACCCCCTAGCCAGGCCATGATACCACTGGGGAAACTTGGTTTTCTCGAGGAAATTGTTGGGTGTGAAGGCTACTCTCCTTCACATACAGTCAGATGGTAGAAACCCCTCTACCCACTGGGCCTGGGACTTACACGAATTCCACAGATGCCTTCTCAGCTGGATTTTATCAGCACAAGGGAGTCCTTTCACTGCCAGTGTAGTTCCTCAGCGCCCTCCCCTCACTACTTGCTAACTCTCCGAGCTAGCATCAGATTCACAAGCCTTTTTGCCCAGGTCAGGTTCATGCTTTCCTGCCCCATTTCAGCACTCAAATTTGTATCTTAGCAGGCCCAAAAATCTAGTAATGGACCCAGCTCCAATTTGATACCCTTGGGCATGATTTTTAGCAGTCCAAATGAGTTTCATTTTTTGATGCCTGTGAACTTCGAGCTGTGAGCCCACTTGCGATTTTCACTCACTCCGCTCGTGGGCGCTCCCAGAACCTTGTAAACTTTCTTTCAGTACCTCCTATCTCCTCTGCACACTACCCACACATGGAATAATCATTTCCTCAACCCCCCACGTGCATCCCCCTTCCTTGGCCCAAGAAGACTCACAATTTTTCTTGCTTGTGGCAGATGGATTCATGGGTCAACTTGGGAAATCGAGGTGGGTACTTGCCATACCTTTTGTTGACAGTTCCTTCTATCCAGCTACTTCTCATCCCTTCATAAGTGTCAGTGGTTGGCTGCCCCACTACCCAGCTCTCCCTCAATAACTGATTTCTGGGAAGTAATTTCAAATTTAAATTTCTGGCAATTTGGCAGTATGGGACTTTTGGCAAAGGTCAATTACTTGGCAGGAAAGGTAACCTCCTAGTCCCCTCACCGGATTCCACTCGTAGTATCATGGCTAGTACTAGTGCTTCATTCTTTAATCAGTGGTTTGGTGAATATTCATTAACTAACAAAACATACGTACATCATTTATAAGTTGTCTGTTCTAGTTTTAAAAAAGTTGAGGAACATCCATGCTGTGATTCACGGTGAGATTGAGACATATTTACAAACTGGGGGGAAACAGGGTATTACAGAATCTAGAAGATACTTCATACTGTAAAACGGCATGGATCCTGGACAATTAACGATCTGGAGGTTGTCTGCTGTGAAATTGGGGCAAATAAACAAGAAAAATGAGTGCTTTATTTTGTTTTTTTTATGTGTCTTTTATAGGCAGATGGCTGAGTTTGAATTGCGAGAAGTGAGAGTCTGACTCACATTTGACCTGCAAGTATGAGTCATACTTGTAAGTCAATGCACAAATATGACATTGGGCCACAAGACAAACTTGGAGAAATTGAATTTGGCTTGGTTTCCTCAAAGAGAAGAGTCAAACTCAGCAGTCCAATTGGACTTGGAAAAATCTGGAAATGCTAGTGAAATGGCAAATTGTCCAAGTAGGTTGCTGCAGGTCTCAGTTGAAACCAGGACAGATGCTGATTTCTCCAAGTCTGTGCATTCTGCTTGGTTTACCGCATATGATATCGAATATACCCAATAAAATAACTATAAACTTGGAAAAAAGAAAAAGAAGAAAAAGACATCTGTTGGAAGACTTTCAATCTAGTATACAAGAGATCTCCTATTTAGAAGAACAACTCTATACTAATAATAATAATCTAATTTTAGATCTTATTTTAGGGTTACAGCCAAGACAGACATGAAATTGTGTATGAGACCCCCTTGTTTGTGTTACAAGTGACCTGCCTCTGCGCAGCAATTTGACTGCTAAAATCTACAGAGGTGTGCATACTCTGCCCCCCTCTGGATTTGATCCTGCTTTGTGGTTTACATAAAGATGATAATGAATCCTTGATTTCACTGTTTGACCATGAGCTACCTGTCAAATTTTAGAGTTTTATTTGACTTCCTGTAGCTTACTGAGGGCCAATATACAGCCCAACAAATCCAAGGAAGCTACCCAACAGCTCTTTAAACCCATTGCTTAGTACAAAGATTTTCTTAATTATCGAGAGGCCCTGTACAGGGTTGTACGCTCCTATGTGGGGGTATCTCTCGCTTGGGAGTGTGGTCACTGGATGGTTAAATGAATTAATCATTCTTGCTCGGCATTTCTTTAAATCATTGGTTTATTTTTCTTTCCTCTCATTGATTTTGGTGTCCTTTTAAGATTTCGGCTTCATCTCAAGTATTCTTGGTGAATGGTGTTTGAACCAGTGCGTGTGGCATTGTGTAGTTCTGCTTAATTTTTTGTTGTGTAGTTGGTGAATGGCATTGTGTATTTCTACTCATAATGGTTTCTGTATGTATGTATGGATAGATTGACACAGTTTTATGGTTGTGGGCAATGATATCACTGGCTTAGGGTAATACTGACTCGTGGGAAAATATTGCATCTCTGAAACCCCTCTAAACCCTGGGTGTGATATTTGTTCTGAGGATTGGTTTTTATTGTTGTTTTAAATAGAAAACCACCAATTTTAGGTTTGGAGTGGGGTTAGTCTTCTGGAACATATTCTTTTAGACAGAATGAGCTAGGAATCGAGCTTTGTTTATCAGTGGCGGTAAACCCAAGAGTAAGCTGATCTCAGAGCAAACGATTTTATTTTTTTTGGTCACAGATATGATAAGCTGGGACAAATTTCAATCAGCCATGATCAGATTCTCACCATTGACTACTATTCTGTGGAGCAATGGATTTAGAGGTTTTGGCCAATTTTGAATTCAACCAGATTCTCAAAGATTTTCAGATTAATGAGAACTCTGAGTTCCTGTATCTCCGGAGTCCCAATATAAGCAACTGAAGGGAATTTTGTGACAAAATTACAGGGCTATGAAAACTCCCACCTATCTACTGCACCATGGCCCAACCGACCTGATATAGATGTAGCAGTCTGCCATTTGTGTGTTCTCAAGATTTCCATATGATATTTAGATGGGTTTCTCTTAGTTTCCATATTCAATGCACCCAATGCGCAGCTTAGGTTCAATGCACTATTATAAGGAAGAACATTCTTATGAAAAGATGAGTAGATAAGTATACCGTTGGGGATTCTCAGCTTGAACCATACAGACAAAATGTGCCAAGTGTCGAACTTGGGCCAGTGGTGGTAAACTCCCACCTATCTCCATTGGATCATGGATGTGGAGATTGCCAATTGAGTTCTGAAATCGGAGACATCCACCATTTGTGTACTCAAGATACCGAAATTGTGTAAACTCGAAATACATACCCTCAAGCGCAGCAACCTTGAGGTGCATCTCAGTCTTGGATTTAGATAAATCTGTCTTACTGTCCATATTCAATGCACTCACTGTATAGTCTAGATTTAATGTGCTTTGACAAGTAATACAATTATGAAGAGATGAAGGATCACCCCTTCCACACCTAGGACCCATGCTGTACAACACACCTGAGACTCGGGTTTAGATAGATCTGTCTTACTGCCCATGTTCAATGCACTCACTGTGCAGACTACAGCCTAAATTTCAATGAACTTTAACAGGAAGTAATACACTTATGAAGAGATGAAGGATCATCTTTTCCATACCTAGGACCGAGGCTGTACAACACACCTCACTTAACTAAATCTGTTGTGTTTCTTTCTTGCAGTTGAATTCGTTGAAGGCAGAGAGAGGTCAAAAGGACTGTGAAAATAGTTTACCAACAGATGACAGAAACTCTGACACAGAACTCCATGGCAGTGATGAAATTGGTGGGCAGGTAAAAATTGAAGAGGTGATGGAAGAAATCAGGAAAGTGAAGAAGCAAAACAAGTTTACTCATTTTATCCTGGGAATAATTCTCGCATCAAATATGGTATGGCGTATCTCAGAATTGGCGGTAGTTGTACTGATAAAGAGGCAAATTAGCAATCCTTTCAAATTCATAGGAGGCTTGATATCTGGCAACCTCGGAGGGTCTGTAACCCAAAAGCATAGCAACCATAATTTCACGGCTCCCCTACTGCCTTGTGTTGAAACGCCTACCATTCCCCACTTTGAAGCACTGCAATTACCTCACATTGAAGTGCCATCATTTCTTCAAACAGAGGACAAGGCCTTCCACTTTTCAAATGGCAAACTGGTTAATGAATCATCTGGACAAGCTCAAGAAAGCATATCATTTTTCGACCTTCTTCTGCAAAACCCCTCAAGTATGTAGTACAATCCTTCTTTTTCCCTTGTTAGTGTTTCTTTTAGGAATGATTTGGGGGTTTCTCTGCAATTTATTTATTTGGTCAATTAGAAAAGAACGGTACTATGCTAATTTTTTCCATTTGCTATAAATGTTCATAGATCATAATCATGCAAGTTTGAGGTTATGTTGGTGTGAATATATTAAGATGGTGTGTGGTTGCTAGTTCTGAATTTCCTTTAAGCCCTTAAAAATGTGAAAATAATAAGATGGTTTATGGTTGCCAGTTCAGTATTTCCTTTAAGCCCTTTAATTTTGAAAAGTTAATGAAGAATAATGGATTGCAGGGCTTGTTAACAAATGCTTCTATTGGAATATAATTTAATTAAGAGAGAAGAGGAAAAGGACAATTATGCATAGACTTCTTTGAGTGTTTAATCCTCAAGAAGCTAAAACATGTTGGAGAGTAGAATTTGAGCAAGGGACTTACAAGGTCTAGTGTAGTTATTCTTTTACTTAATTCTTCTCTTTAACCTCAATTTCCAATAGACCAACAAGGAACCAATGTTGTTGACTATTAGGTGAGAAAGGCAATGGAAAATCACTCTTGCACATTTTATAAACGACAGACCCATCGATGTTGCTTTTGAGGCATTATGTAGACGATTATATCAAGATGTAAGCAACTCTGTTGAAGTGGAGAATATGAGATCTACTCAGATTGATTAGGGTTAATTGAACTCCTTGAATTCTGTCTTATTTTGCGCATCAATCTTTACATAGATCTATTGCATCAAGTTGTAACCAACTCTCTTGAAGTGGGGACTATGAGATCCACTCAGATTGGTGAAGGGTGCATCATGAACTTCTTGAATTCTGTCTTATTCTGCACAGCAATCATTATGTAGATCGATTGTATCAAGTTGTAACCAACTCATTTTACCAACTCTCTTGAAGTGGGGAATATGAGATCCATTCAGATTGGTTAGGGTGCATAATGAACTTCTTGAATTCTTTCTTATTCTGCACATCAATCATTATGTAGATCGATTGTATCAAGTTGGAACAAACGCTCATGGAGTGGGGAATATGAGATCCAGTCAGATTGGTTAGGGTGCATAATGAACTTCTTGAATTCTTTCTTATCCTACACATGAATCATTATGTAGATCAATTGTATCAAGTTGTAACCAACTCTCTTGGAGTGGGGAATATGTGATCCAGTCAGATTGGTTAGGGTGTTGGTTAGGGTGCATAATGAACTCCTTGAATTGTGTCATATTCTACACATCAATTGATTACTCTAGTCGAATTGACCTATCGATGGGATACCTGGTAGACCACTCAGTTTGGATCTCCTAATCCATTGTTGACTATCCACCGACTGTCTCCAGAAGATACATAGGTGTAATGAATTGCTTAACCTATTGTTCCAATAGCAAAAACATGCATACCTGCTTTGAGTAAGGGTCACTCATTCGAAGCAACGGGAGAGGAGGGAAAAAGAGCTTCCATATTTGGTGAAAATTCCAGAATGGGGACAAAGGGGGTTAGCACTAGGAGAAAAGCAATCTCCTCAATTTATTGAAGGGAGGAAGGAGGTATGCAGAGAACCATAGGCGTGGGTTTATGCAGAGCATTCTAGCATGGCGAGTCAATCATTTTGGGTCCCAGTGAACAAGAGGTCGTGGTGACAGCCAAGCTGAATGTTGGTGCTAGGTGGTATTGCACTGTTTGTATTTTTTCAACCCAGTGAATTTTTGGATTCTCCAGGAACTATTTAGATTTACAATAAAGTTCATTATTTCATTTGTGAAATTAAACTTTGGTGGGGAGGATTCATTCCTCCCAGTCACCCAAGATAAACTAAACTCAATAACTGAAGATAAACCTAACACATATATATAACCGAATATATTCAGATTCTTTATATATATATATATATATATATATTCGAATATTCATATTCTTACGACATCTGACATGTGGATATATTTTTATTTGAGTTGTGAAAGGGCAATGATTGTGTTGTTAAGATTTTATATAAATCTTTGATTTCAAACACCATTTTCTTTGATTTTTGTCCCTTTTGAGGGGGCCATGTTCTGCTTAATTTTTTTTCTAGTAACTGTTGTAATATAGAAATTAAAAAAAATTATAAAACAACCATAAAAAAAAATTAAAATTAAAAAGAACATCACATAACAAATATCAAAACCTAAACTAATTTGCAATATCTAACTCACTCATTCGAGTTACCAAGCTTATGTCTACTCAGCTTGCTGCGCAGCACTATTTGACTTACCAGTTAACTGTTGCACCTCCTCCTCCATGGCACTCCTAAAATGCTCATTGGCCATTTTTAATCGTCAGTTTTAACTTTCGAGTCTTGACTTTAGATATGGATGACCTTAGACTGATTCTTTGACTTTCACTCTTTACTTTTTTTGAGTTTGAGTTATATCAATTTACTATTCCAATCTTCAGGCTTAAGTATCTACTATAGTCTATTTTGGTTAGTACTAATTAGATTCTAGAATCACGAATTTAAATTTTAAATCAATTTAGAATCTAGAATGATGAATGATGAATTTAATTTTTAAATCAATTTAGATTCTAGAATGTTGAATAATGAATGATGAATATGGATCAATCTAGTTCATTATTGAATCTCGTGGTGTATGAATGAATGATGTATGTATTAGTATGAATGATGAGTATGGATCAGTGTATTTCATTATTTAATTCAATCATGTACGGATCAATGTATTTATGCTTTCATTATTGAAAATATATATATATATATATATATTAAAAAAATTATATACCCCCATATCCCCCTGCCCCCTAATTTTACCTAAAATTTGAGGGTACTCTCACACGCCCCCCCCTGTGCATCACCCCAGACATGCATCTCCCTATCTCGGAGTCTTGGTGGAACATTAGTTTTAACTTGCCAACATAGAAGGGTTGAAAATATAGTATGACTTCATATTGAAATATGACCATGCCCTTCAAATTTGATGCCAGGTTGAAGAAGTATTTTAGGAAAAGTATTTTGAAGTGTGTTCTAGTGTTTGCCTTTTAGAAAATGTTAATCTTTTTTCAAGCTTTCTTTTCAGTTCTTATAACTGATTTGTTTGTTTTACTTTAGTGGTTTATTTATAATAGTTAAAAAGGCTTACGAGATTTAATGGAAACCTTTTATACCCACACCAGATATGCCAAAAAGACCTTAGACGTGTGAATGCCAATTTTGATGCACCGTTCATATTGTGCAGTTGTGATGTTTTTTGTTAATGATTGTGCTGAATAGCTTTGTGTCGAATGATGCAGGTACCTTCAAGACAATTTATACCACATACGGGAATCACATGAGATGGATCTAGATTTGAAGATAGAATTCTTCAAACATGTTAACTAATGCATTCAACTGTCCAATGTTCTTAGGTAGCGGTCTTGTAAGATTTCTTCTGATAATATCTGGTAACAAGAGTATTATTGTAATCATTAAAATGTTATAAGTAAGATATATGAAATAAAAATTCAGGTATTGAATTTTTCATTAAACATTATTTAGAATGTATTAATACTTATAAGTATCTTAGACATGTATTTGTGTGAAAATAAATTGAATTGGTTTATGTTTAAGGACAAGGCATCCAAGGCGAGGTTAACCAAGACAAAAGTCACTCATCGTAGTGGCCAGAAAGGTTTAAAAGCACTGATAACAACCTTTGTAAGTATATTAAACATGTGATATTTTTTTAATAAATTTTGTACTAGAAGAAAGTCATTGTTATCTAATTTCTCCCTATTTACTGATTGATAGGAACTAAAATATGGAAGACCTCCAAATCATTTGGAAAAGGAGGTGCTGCAGCAAAAGAGATGGGTTGAATTTGTTGTTTGGATGGACTCTATGGTATGTAATCTTAGTTGGATTTCCAATATACTTTTAAACCATATTTTCATTTTATTTTTTAGTACTATTAGATATTATATCTTACCTCATTTTATGGTTAACATTGTATAACAAAAACATGTGTTGTGTTATGTAATTAATACTAACATGTAATATTGATTTTTTTTGTCAGAATGCTATAGGTAATGATTGCCAAGACGATGATCCAAATTATGTTCAACATATATCAGGAGATGATGAGGATGATGGTGGTGAAGGAGGAGATGATGATGATAGTTGCGGTGTTGGTGATGATGTGGATCAGAGTAATGAGGATGGTCAAGATGATCATGAGGATGATCTTGGTGGTGGTAGCTAGGCATGCACATGCATTGTTTTTTATGAAGAAATTATTGTGTAGAATGACATTGTTATGTTTAGATGGGTGTTGTGAATTTACCCTATATCAATGAGACATTTTGATTTTGTAATCATACGATGAGTTTGATTTATGTATGTTGTTAATTTATTGTAGAATAACGATATTCATGAAATATTTTGATTTGTTAATCATATTTGAATTTTACTTGTTTTGATTAAAAATAATAGTGATTTTATTAGTATTATGTTGCTATTTTATACATGTTTTGAAAATTGTTAATGACACATTGTTATTTTTTTGGATGGATGTTGTCAATTTCTCTTAAATTTCTTTACAAATGATTTTGAATTGTGATATCTGCTTTAATGATATTTAGAAACTATCATATATTTCACTATGAATCTATAAAGGGGGTCATATATGTAAAGAAAAATATACTTTATATAAGAAGTCAAATGCGGATGTAACCATGGATGCAAAATTGAAAGTAAAATTGGATGTTAAACTAGGAATTAATACAAAATGCAAGCAATTGACATACAAAGTGTTTTAAATTAGAAGTGAAACATTGTGCAATAGTTGACACAAAGAAGGGAACAAAACATGGCATACAAAAGGATATCAAATTGGGCAAAAACAAGGACACATAAATGGGCACCAAATTAGATGCAAAAAAAGACAACAGCTAGATGTAAAATAAGATGCAAAGTTGAGCGTTAAAAAGAAGCAAAAAACATTACAAATTAATATGCCAAATGATGATGCAAATAATGGTGTAAATTTGGAATGCAAACTTGGGTGCAAAAAAGGAAAAACAAAAAGATGTAAGAAAAGACATAAAACAAGATGCAAAATGGGGCTGAAAAAAGGTGAAACCAAGGATGCCATATTGGATGTAAAAAATGATTCCTAATCACATGCAAATTTAGGCTCGAACTCAGACACAAAATTATATGCAAATGTGGACACAAAATGAGGCAAAAAAAGATGCAAATTTGGATGGTGAAAACGATGTAAAACTAGACACCAAAAAAATGCAAAATTGGATGAAAAAGTCGGTGTAAATAATGGTGCAACATTGGACACAAGTAGACACAAAAAAATGGTGCAAAAAGGGGCATAAAATAGCTTAAAATTGGATGCAAAACTTGGTGCAAAAACAAATACAAAAGTAGACGTAAAAAATGACTCTAAATTGAATGTACCATTAGACACAAAATAAGATGCAAAGGTGGACACAACACATGACTCAACATAAGATGCAAATTTGGATGCTCAAAATTATGTAACGTTAGATGCAAGAGATGGTGTTAAAAATGATGCAAAATTGGATGAAACAAATGACGCAAAATATGGTGCAAAATGAGATGGGAAAAATGGAGACAAATCAAACGTAAATGTGGATGTAAAAAATGGTCCAAAAAAAGATGCAAAAATGGGCACAAAAATGGATGCAAAATTTGGTGCTAAATCAAATTCAACACATGGTGCAAAGATAGGCACCAAAGCTGGTGCAAAAATAGAAGCAAAAACTAGTGTAAGACTAGATACAAAACCTGGCGTAAGACTAGATGCAAAAACTCACACAAAATGGATGCATAAAAAGACGTTAAATTGGATTCAAAATACAGTGTAAACTTGATGCAAATGATGGTGCAAAAATGGAAGCAAAGAATGACACAAAATAGGAAGCAAAAGAGAATGAAAAATAGATGCAAAAAATGACACAAAACTAGAAGCAAAACCTGTCATAAAATAAAATGCAAATCTTGGTTCAAAATTTGACGCAAAAAATGATGCATAGTTTGGTGTAAAAAATGATGCAAAATCAGGTGCAAAAAAAGACGCTTTAAAAATTGTACAATAGAGCCAGATTTAGCGCCAGATTGCTCATCACAATTACAAAAAAAATGCACTAAAATCTGGCGCTAAATCTGGCGCAAATCGCTGGTTTTGTTGTAGTGATATTTTTGGTTGTTCCAATTTAAAATAACTACCTAATGGGCTTTGCAACCTCTCCTTTATCAAAGATATTTCAATGGCCATGTGTAGCAATTTACAGAAGCTTCACTTCCATGTTACTAGCAATAACATTGTAGACCTTATAGACATATTACCAGATTGGAAGGCTAATAGTGATGTTAGCATTCCATGCCCTCGAGAGGAATATGGTGGTTGTGATTGTCATCTATTAGAATTAAAATGCATTTATAGGATGAATATGATTGCAAAACTTGACAAGGAGGCAGAGGAAATGGCCAGCAATTACAAAGTTGCAGAGGGCTTAAAAATTTCTCATTCTTGTTTTGCATGCTTCAAGTCTAGATCTCATGGGAAAAATGGATATTCTGAAAAGAATTTATGCCAAGCAGCTCATAGGAAGGACAACAATAAAAATTATTTGTATTATCCAATTGTATAGGATACTAAATAAAAATATACACAACAGGCTTCAAGTAAACCGTTAAATAGCTTGCAGGCGTCGAACAAAAGAAAGACAGGTGTAGGATTCATAATGGAAATGACAGTGACTATTTCAACGAATTCTCCCCAGGATGTTGCACCAATAGAAAACATTGATCCCAAATAAAACATATAGAAACTCGTCTAGGATATCAAAAATTATGTCAAAAATAGTTTTGCGCAAGACAAAGTTGTGGGATCCATTCGAGAACTCAAGGAAATTCTCGGTGGTAATAATATCATGAAACACGCAAAAATGATGGTTAAAGAGGAAGTCATGTCTCTTCTTATGCGGCATCTTATAAAATCTTCTGCTCTTGTAACCCTTACAATAGATGTCAAGATTATGGACGTTGTGCTCGTTCTCCAACCTTACGACCACTACAAACTCTGATCAATGTTGTCGACCACTGTAAATTCCTCGGAAAAACCCCATTGACCTATCCCTTCAATTAATTGTTAGCACCAGTTTAACACGTAGTCACAAAGGCGGGTCATGATTTAGTTTAAAAACTATATGTTACATATAGTTCATAATAATCTATTCGTTTCAATATATCATAATTAAAAAATAATTATATAATTTTATTAATTTAAAATATGTATATATATTATTCAATTTTTAAAAAAAGAGAGAGATTAAAAAAAAAACCTAGTTCCAAAATAATATTACGAGCAAATTATACAAGTTGAGGTACCAGTGACGTTGAGTTACATATGCCAAGATGACAAACACAAGATGAAGAAAATTGCCAGCAATATAGCTTTGAGGACAAATCTGTTGAAGGAACGGGCAATGTTACGAATATAAATTATGTTAAATAGATGAGTATAAATAAATATAAATAATAAATAACCAAAATAATGATTATCTTAAATAGTCATTAGTTAAGTGAAAAGGAATGTCTAAAAGACATGCCCAGACATGAAAAGACACCTACCTAGTGTTGTGGCCACCAACAACCCCCCTCCTTATTTAGTATTAGCAATAACACTATGTAAGTGGGGACCCTTAGTCAAAAAAAATTTAAAAAATCAATTAGTGCTTATATGTCACTCCTTAAAAAATATCGCATCGCGCCAAGAACAATAGGGCATCTTCTTATGGGTCAAAATGATAAAATGCGAGATTGCGACGCGAACTCCATCGCATCGCATGCATTAATAAACACTCACATTAGAAAACCTTAAAATCGTCGATATGCGATATCGCATATCGCATGTCGCAAAATTGCATAAAATGCACATAACAATTAAACGATTAAGCGATCTTGCGATATTGCGATCTGCGATCTTTGCGATATTGCGATCAAACAACCTTGCGATAGAATAGCACGATGAAATTGCGGTAATGCGATACAACGAAATGCGATACTGCGATGCAAATCGCAGAAACGTTCCATCGTAGATTTTCCTGGCTCAATATTCAAGAAAAAGTTTTCCATGAACCAAGAACTGGATACGCGCTTTAATGATAATTAATGAATTACACGCCAGTTGTTAATAAAGTATGGTTTTGTGTTTTTCGAAGAGCCAGTTCACGTCAGATGGCATGTTTTTACATATCCGTGGCATTTAAAGCTTTCCTGTCATTATTTATTATCATTACTCTCTCCTCACTTGTGAACTGCAGGAACCAAGAACAAAAGTTACACAAAGCAATGTGCAGGAAGCTATGGGGAAAAAGGGTAGAGCTCCAATGTTCAAAGACAGAGAAAAAGCACCCTCATAAACAGATATCGCATGCAACAGAGCCACAGATTCACAAAATACTGCTAAGCCATCCATTACAGATATTTCATATACAGCCATGGTTAAATGGGTACTGAGCAATGTTGATATCAACAGACAGTTTAATGCTCAGGGTCAAGAGCTCACCAGGTCATTATTTTTTACAAATTTTGAAGCTTTATACCCGATAAAGAGGAAGAGGTGCAAAAGGCGAAAAACGCATCAGAGAAGCCTGGATCAAAGAACGGAGGCAGTTTCCGCATCGCTGAGAAAATTGCTCGAGAAGGAAAGCCTCTAACTGCTTAGTCACCTGTAAGCCCGAAAATTGCAAGAAAGCAATGATAAAAAATAAACTGGAAACAGAAAGCTAAAGAAAAGGCAGAAGCAATCCAAAGGATTAACCAAGTTGAACTGAGATTATTACTAGGCATACATGGTAAAGCCACATAGTTAGTGGATGACTCTCGAGTATATCATCGATTTTGCTGAGAAAATGGTGCCAGCTCTTGCCAATTTTGTTTGCTTAGCTCAACCAAAAGCGGAAGACAGTCATCCGACTCTACTCAAGCAAATACTGAATGCTTGCAACGTTAAGGAGCAAATGCAGAAATAGTTAGATATTAGATTTAATTTTTAATAGTTTTGTTTTATTTTTGCTTAGAAAAAGGGCGTTCATTTAAACCGCATCCATAATCTTTGTAATTAAGTTATTTAGTTAGTAGCATTTAAACCCTTCTCATGCATTTAAAGAAGGGTCCAGAAATTTATCAAAAACTTGTCCTCAGAACATGCACTTTTGCACCCTCCAAAGAGGTTTTGGTGAATGAATGGAACAGGATTTGTTGATGTTTGCATTTGATATCTGCTACTGATGTTGCACTTCTGTACTCTTAGTGGATGTTAGAGCAAAGAGAGATAAATCATTGTCGCTTGAAGCTCATGAGTAGGACCAGTCATAAGTGGTACTTTTATCTCTTGACCATTTCTGCTTATGTGTTAAAGTGATATACAGTTTTTAGTTGTTTATGTATTATTGCATGAATTCCTGAGTTATCATTTGGCACTTTTGTACGGTGATAGCTATTTATTTATGCTTAATGTATGAATAGCTCATTACGCGATATGCTTTTCACAACTGTTTCGTCTAACTTTTTATGCGAAGTGGTTCATCCTTATTAATTTATTTTCTCATAATAGCTGAATGATCTTTATTACCAGTTGTTATTTGAAATCTTTTTAGATCGCATAATAAAAGAATTACATCCCGGGTTAGTATAGACTTAGATGTTGTTGCTTATTAGATTACAATAGCATAGCATTAGATTAAAGTTAGAATTAGAATATCTCAATTAGGAACTGTTAGATCAGGAACATCACATTCTACACACACACACTCATAGATTGGGAAACTGGTCCCATATCCCTAGTCGGACCCGCTATGCAAAACGGATAAGGAGCTGCCAACCAAGGTGCGGACCAGGCGGGTATCCCCCTTGTTGTAGACCCGATTTTCGGGGTTTCAACATATTTTGCGCTAGAAGGAGGGCCTGAACTATGAATGGCAAGTAAATCTAAATCTGAATACCATTCTGAGAGTAAATTGTCCTCACCATCTCCCCCGACTTCTCCATTACACTTAAATCCAGAGTTAGAAGTCGCTGGAGTATCAACCACTGCTACGCACCCTGACATTTCAGAACAATCTACCATTGAACCTCCTGAAGTCGAATCTCTGATTCACAAACTTCAGTGATTTTCCATTTCTCCTCAAAGGTCTGATAAATCTCAAGGCAGCGTGACTTCGAAATATAACCCTGCTCATCCCCTGACCAGATTAAAGAGTGAAAAGTTTGGTGTTCAACCCACCAAATTACCTCTTCCCACAAGGAAAAGAGCAAGGAAATCACCAAAGGAGTCCGATAGCGAGACTCTTTCATCATCATCATCCATCTCAACTTCTTCACCGCGAAGTCAACCATCCACTCCGCCACTTCAGATCATCATCCATCCGTCCACTGGAACCCCCACAACTCTTCCTCAATCATCTGCAATCGTAGTATCCTCATCTTCCCAACCACAGGGATCATCTTCTGCACTTTCCTCTGTTAGTAGTTCAGCAATGGCCCAGTCTCCATGGAATAACCCTGGGGCAGTCTTAATGCCTGCACCCTTGAGTCAAATACTGGCCCATCCTGAGAAATGGCTGCCTAAGTTTAATCCCGAGGCAGGCATGCTAGCAGAAGAGCATATAAACAACTTTATGCTATCCATTAATCTCAATGGGGTTACTAATGAAAATGTTGTTGTTCGACTGTTTCCTTATACTTTGCAAGGAACAGCAGGATCATGGTATTTCTCATTACCCTCTAGATCTATCACTAGTTGGGACATCTTCCAAGAGCAATTCCTGACCAAGTTTGGTGATGAAAGCTCTACGGCAACGCTAATCAACGACCTATCCAACCTTAGGGCTGAATCTATAGAGCCTATCAAAGATTTCAATTTACGTTTCAATAAAATCCTAAACAAAATTCCTACTGCTTCCCAGCCCAGCGAAGAAGTACGAAGTGAATGGTATATCACTGCTCTACCATCAAACATAGCAATCTTCATGGACAGGGCTAATAAAACAACCTTAGCCGAAAACATGAAAGAAGCAATAGCAGTAGAGAAACGTATAATAGCCCTGGAAAAGAAATCCGCGATAGAGGAACAGAAAGCCAAGAAAGTCACCTTCAAGGAAGACTCCAAGAAGAAACAAACAAAAGATCCATTCGATTTGGAAGGATTGAAAAAATTTCTAAAGACCATGTCCAATGAAATGGTCGACATCAAAAAGCAAGTAGCAGAAACTTCTTCAAAAAAACCCTATAGAGATTTTAAAAGAGGCCCTTCAACAGATTCAAAGCCACCCAATGCTATTTCAAATGCTGAATCCGAAGAAGAGGAAGAGGAAATTGCCACTGAAGGGAAAATTGATGAAGAAGAAGTTGTAGAATTATAAGGAATGTGGGATTTCATCCTCCCACAAGAAGAAGATCAAGAAGTATTTCCAGTTAGAACACGAAGTAAAAATCAGCTTGATCCTCCCCAAACTATCCCTAAGCCAAAGAGCACAAGCTCTGCAATAAAGGATAAAGTCGCAACAAAGAAAACGACATCTAAAGCGACTCAAACCAGCCCAGTCCAAACAGATGCATTAACTCCATCTAAAACACTGATCGTGTCGGATGAAATGGAGTACAATATTATAGAAGATATGAAAAATACTAGGGCCAACATCACTCTTTACGAACTGAGCAAGTTAAAGCATCAACAAAAGATAATGATGAAAGAATTACATGCTGTGCTAGTTGCACCTTTGCCTGCCGTTGTACTTTCTCAAGCTTCTCATAACATGGGAAGACCTCCAACTAATGCGATCAATAAGATTGATCCAAATGACATCGCTCTAATTGGAGGAAGATCGAGATCGCATACTCCCCCGTTTCTCCTTACTTCTGAAATTTTCAATAAAAATGTGCACAATTGTTTGGTGGATTCTGGTGCTTCATCGAATATTTTACCAAATTCCATATATGCCAAGTTAAACGTTCAACCACAGAAATCCGATGTGCGCATAGTTCAGCTAGATCGATCTCAAGTCAAAGTGATTGGCAAACTAAATCAAGTAACCATAAGGTTGTCATCCAACCCGAAGGTATGTCAAGTTATTGACATTTTAGTTGCTGATATCCCAAAATTTTATGGCTTAATTCTTAGCAGGGATTGGTCAGAAAAACTTCATGGATACTTCGCAACTGACTGGTCACACATGTGGCTGCCCTACAATGGTAAACCAAATCAAATAAAAGTTGAACGAGAACTACATCAGAAATACATAGTAACAGAGCTAGAGGGGGGAAATGAACCAGTAGCATATAACAGTAGCATTATTGGAAATTACTCGGTAGATTCTTTCCTCGGCAATTTCAATGCTCATACGTCACCCTATTTAGAACACTCTGTTTTGTCCCAAGTCGAAAATTTTTCTCGAACTGATAGTTCAAAATGTATCAATTTTTTAGATAGTCCTGTAAATAAATCTTTGTTTTGGAAATTATTTTTTGATGGTTCTAAATCTAATGAAGGAGCAAGAGCAAGATGCGTTCTAATTAGTCCAGAAGGAGATAAAATCATGCTAACATGCAGACTCGAATTTGATTGCACCAACAATACAACAGAATATGAGGCTTTGGTCCAAGGGTTGTACAAAGAAATCGGGTTAGACGTCAAGTACCTTCAAGTTTTCGGAGACTCTAAGATTGTGGTCAGACAGGTACGTAATACTATACATTGCTTATCGGGTCATTTAAAACATTATCAATCCTTAGTTCAAGATCTGACTGAGCATTTTATAGCATTTAATATTTCTTCAATTCCTAGACTCCAAAATGCAAGTGCAGACCTTTTGGCTAACGTAGCTTCTAAGCTTATTCCTTCAGAAGATTTTAGTCCAGATAGATTCTCAATAGAATTAATCTTTAGACCATCTATTCCTGATAACATCACAAATTGGAGAGTATTCAATGACGATCCTGATATTGTGAATTTCCTCACATCTGAAGGATCCTACTCCAATCAAATAATTGACGAAGACCAACATGATCGACAATTGCGACAAGATAGCACTAACAATGCTATACCTAAGTCGGTATTCAAGTTAGAAGACTTATACGATTTGAAAGATCGGTTTAAAAGGTCTACCAATTCAAAACTCCAAATTTCAACTTTGAACTACGAAATAGTAAACCTAGGAACCGATGCCAAACCACAAAACATTAATCTAGGTCTTGGCCTAGCCCCTGAAGAAAAATTAGCGAATATTCGTCTTTTGAGACAATATAAAAATGTTTTTGCCTGGAAATATGATGAACTCAAAACATACGACACTTCCATCATCCAACATACTATTCCCATGATCGATAATGAAAAACCTGTCCAACAAAAGCTGAGAAAGATCCATCCCAATTTAGAAAATCAGATAAAAACTAAACTCAATAAGTTATTGAAAGCCAGAATAATCTTTCCCGTCAGACATTCTAAATGGGTCTCCAATATGGTACCTGTTAGAAAGAAAAACGGAGATATTAGGATTTGCATTGACTTTCGAAACCTTAACAAAGCCTGCCAAAAAGATAATTTTCCTTTACCACCTATGGAACAGATATTGCAGGCAGTGGCGGGCTCAGAATTAATATCTTTCTTGGATGGATTTTTAGGATACAATCAAGTGTTGGTACATCCTAATGATCAATTGAAAACCACATTCAGAACTAAATGGGGCACATACGCATATCGAAAGATGCCATTTGGTTTGATTAATGTTGGTGCCACATTTCAGAGAGCCATGGACATCGCATTCAAAGGTTTAGTCAATAAATCTGTAGTAATTTATTTGGATGATATAACAGTGTATTCCAAGAAACGAAGCGACCATCTTAGAGATTTAAAACAAATCTTCCAACGGTGTTTAAGGTATGGAATTTCACTTAACCCGAAGAAATCTTTTTTCGCATTAAGTGAAGGGAAACTTCTAGGATTCATAGTGTCAAAATCCAGAATTCACATCAATTCCGACAAAATCAAAGAGATTTCTGAAATATCCTTACCTCACAACAAAAAAGCCATGCAATCTTTCCTTGGTCATATCAACTTTGTAAAGAGATTCGTTCCAGATTTTTCACGAATCGTGTCTCCTTTGCAAGCCATGATTAAAAAGAACTCAAATTTTAAATGGGGCCAAGATGAACACGAAGCATTCAACCTGATCAAACAAGCTATTATTAATGCTCCATCTTTAGCCACTCCGAATTTTTCAGAGCCTTTTATTTTATATACATTTGCCTCAGATAGGTCATATGTTGCGATACTCACTCAAGCAAATCAAGAAAAAGCGGAAGCCCCAATTGCGTTTTTCAGTTCAAATTTACAGGGCACTGAATTAAATTATTCAGACGTGGAGAAACAGGCTTATGTTGTTTTCAAAGCGATCAAATACTTCAGACCTTTCTTACTCAAAACCCATACTAAAATTATAGTACCGTTTCCAGCAGTAAGGAATCTTCTAGTACAGAAGGATGTGGGTGAGAAAAGGGCCAATTGGGTTACTGCCTTATAGGAATATGACATTGAGATTAAACCAGCAAACATTATAAGAGGCCAAGGCTTTTGCAAAATGTTGGCTGGAGCGTCGCAAATTTCTGAAATTCCATCTGCAGAGGTACAAATGTGTGAGGTAAGCCTAAACGATGCAGAGTCATTATACGCTGATATCATTTATTATCTTAAGAACGGGTATGCTCCTTCACACCTTGATCATACTAAGAAAAGAGCTCTAAGGTTGAAAGCCAAACAATATCATCTCATAAATGATATTCTTTTTAGAGTAAATTATGATTCTGTTCTTCTTAGGTGTCTTGAGAAATCTGAAGGTGAAAAATTTTTGTAGGAACTCCACGATGGGCCAGCAGGCGGACACTATGCTGGAGATGCTACTGCACACAAAATCTTGCGCGCAGGGTATTACTAGCCCACGTTATTTAAAGACTCGCACAGTTATGTGAGGAAATGTCAAGTCTGCCAAAGTACTGCTGGAAGACAAAAGAAGCCATCCTTGCCACTACAGCCGGTTAACATTGAGCAACTTTTCAGTCAATGGGGATTGGACATAATAGGTGAGTTCGTTCCTCACTCTTCTAAGCAGCATAGATATATCCTTACAGCTACAGATTATTTTACTAAGTGGGTAGAAGCAGTTCCACTCAAAACAGTTAATGCTGAAAATATCATTGAGTTCATAGATCATTTTATAATCACCAGGTTTGGATTGCCTTCTGCTTTAATGTTTGATAATGCATCATACTTTTCTGGAAATGCAATGACTGAATTTTCACTTAAAAGAGGATTCAAACTTAAATATTCGGCCAATTATTACCCGCAAGGCAATGGGTTAGCTGAGTCCACAAATAAAAACCTAATCAGGATTATCAAAAGAATAGTTGACCAAAATCATAAAAATTGGCATAAGGCTTTGATATATGCTTTATGGGCAGACCGAATAATGCAAAAAGCTTCTATCAGCACTTTTCCCTTTAATTTAGTTTATGGGAAAGAAGTGGTTCTTCCGACTCATTTGGCAATTCCCTCTTTGTCTCTAGTTCAATACATTGATGAAGTACCCACTTCCTCCTTACAACTAAGACAAATGGAAATAATCAAATTAGAAGAACAGCGGAACAGGCTAAGAATACTCATGCTCATCATTAAGCACTAGTAAAATCCTCTTTTGATTCAAACATAATAACCAGAAAAGATTTTCAGATGGGAGACTTAGTTTTAAAATGGGACAAGGCTCATGAAGAGAAAGGAAAACATACAAAATTTCAAAGAATGTGGCTTGGTCCTTTTCAAATTGTAGAAGTCGTAGGTCCATCAACGTTCGTTTTACAGGATTTAGCAGGTAAGAGAGACTCTTTCCCTTTTAACGGACAAATTCTCAAGAAATATTTTCCATAGAAGATTATTCTTCTATTTTTGTAGAGTAGTTGTTTTTTCCTTTTTTCATAATAAAACCAGTTGTGAGTGGTTACATTAGGCATTTATGCATAAGACACCAATTCTCTTTCAGATTTTGATTTTTCGCTTGTATAAATAGCATATCTTTTGGAAAATTGATCTTTATTATTGATAGATACAGTTAAAGACTCTAGCCTAGATATGATACTAGTTTCAACTCCATAAAGTTTGATGAAAACAACCTTTAGTGAAGAAATTGTTTTATCTCAGTACAATGAAAGGTATCAATAACAAAATAAAGATTCTCTGTAGAACAGTTGTTTCCAAAAAACTCTACTATTTTCGTCCAGAGCTATCTTAAGGAAACAATGACTTCCTCCCCGCTAAAGAGATCACAACCTTCAGAGGAACAATCCAAGGATACACTTCATCTTGAAGAATAAGAGGTCTCATCACGAGCCGGGTTATCATAATCACAGATATTATAACTTGCTGACTTTGCCAAATATTGTACACCACAACAGGGCAATGACTCAATATTGTTGCAATAAAAAGAAAAGGGGTCTCATCAGGAGCCAGCTTGTTCAGCAAAGTTATAAATCAAGTGAATGACTGTGTCATAAATTGGCTACCAAACCAAGACATTGTTCTTTAAGAATAAAAAGAAAATCAAAGCAATAAGTGTGGATGTGGATTCTTCTTTGAGAGTTGTAGGTTGCTTTAAGCAGGATACGGGATCATTGATGGGTAACAGGTAACCCTGTCGAGGCTATAAACGCCTGCTGGCAGTAGAGGCTCTACCTACGACAAATGAGCATATTTAAAACTGGTTTACAGAGAAGACTTTGTTTTATCTTTGCAATACCAAGTAATGACTGATGTAAATATAAGGGCTAGCTTGAGGAAGCAAATAATCAAAGTTGAAAATAGTTGAAACAAAATGTCACTGACACGTTAGAGCATAATGTACTTTATCTTTCCATAATAAAGTTTAACTTTCTGAAAAATTTTCTGTTTTGGAAGTTTAGAAAATTCAATAGAAAAAACAAAGATAACTGGTTCTTCCAAGTGAATCGCCAATTGTTGTGGCCACCAACAACCCCCCTCCTTATTTAGTATTAGCAATAACACTATGTAAGTGGGGACCCTTAGTCAAAAAAAAAAATTAAAAACCAATTAGTGCTTATATGTCACTCCTTAAAAAATATCGCCTCGCGCCAAGAATGATAGGGCATCTTCTTATGGGTCAAAATGATAAAATGCGATATTGCGACGCAAACTCCATCGCATCGCATGCATTAATAAACACTCACATTAGAAAACCTTAAAATCGCCGATATGCGATATCGCATGTCGCAAAATCGCATAAAATGCACATAACAATTAAACGATTAAGCGATCCGCGATCTTGCAATATTGCGATCTGTGATCTTTGCGATATTGCGATCAAACAACCTTGCGATAGAACAGCATGATGAAATTGCGGTAATGCGATACAACAAAATGCGATACTGCGATGCAAATCGCAGAAACGTTCCATCGCAGATTTTCCTGGCTCAATATTCAAGAAAAAGTTTTCCATGAACCAAGAACTAGATACGCGCTTTAATGTTAATTAATGAATTACACGCCATTTGTTAATAAAGTATGGTTTTGTGTTTTTCGAAGAGCCATTTCACGTCAGATGGCATGTTTTTGCATATCTGTGGCATTTAAAGCTTTCCTATCATTATTTATTATCATTACTCTCTCCTCACTTGTTAACTGCAGGAACCAAGAACAAAAGTTACACAAAGCAATGTGCTGGAAGCTATGGGGAAAAAGGGTAGAGCTCCAATGTTCAAAGACAGAGAAAAAGCGCCCTCATAAACAGATACCGCATGCAACAGAGTCGCAGATTCACAAAATACTGCTGAGCCATCCATTACAGATCTTTCATATACAACCATGGTTAAATGGGTACTAAGCGATGCTAAAATCAACAGACAGTTTAATGCTCAGGGTCAAGAGCTCACGAGGTCATTATTTTTACAAATTTTGAAGCTTTATACCCGATAAAGAGGAAGAGGCGCAAAAGGCGAAAAACGCATCAGAGAAGCCCGAATCAAAGAACGGAGGCAGTTTCCGCATCGCTGAGAAAATTGCTCGAGAAGGAAAGCCTCTAACTGCTCAGTCACCTGTAAGCCCGAAAATTGCAAGAAAGCAATGATAAAAAACAAACTGGAAACAGAAAGCTAAAGAAAAGGCAGAAGCAATCCAAAGGGTTAACCAAGTTGAACTGAGATTATTACTGGGCATACACGGTAAAGCCACATAGTCAGTGGATGACTCTCGAGTATATCATCGATTTTGTTGAGAAAATGGTGTCATCTCTTGCCAATTCTATTTGCTTATCACAACCAAAAGCGGAAGACAGTCAGCCGACTCTACTCAAGCAAATACTAAATGCTTGCAACATTAAGGAGCAAATGCAGAAATAGTTAGATATTAGATTTAATTTTTAAGAGTTTTGTTTTATTTTTGCTTAGAAAAAGGGCGATCATTTAAACCACATCCTGAATCTTTGTAATTAAGTTATTTAGTTAGTAGTATTTAAACCCTTCTCATGCATTTAGAGAAGGGTCCAGAAATTTATCAAAAACTTGTCCTCAGAACATGCACTTTTGCACCCTCCGAGGAGGTTTTGGTGAATGAATGGAAAAGGATTTGTTGATGTTTGCATTTGATATCTGCTACTGATGTTGCACTTCTGTACTCTTAGTGGATGTTAGAGCAAAGAGAGATAAATCATTGTCGCTTGAAGCTCATGAGTAGGACCAGTCATAAGTGGTACTTTTATCTCTTGACCATTTCTACTTATGTTTTAAAGTGATATACAGTTTTTAGTTGTTTATGTATTATTGCATGAATGCCTGAGTTATCATTTGGAACTTTTGTACGGTGATAGCTATTTATTTATGCTTAATGTATGAATAGATCATTATGCGATATGCTTTTCACAATTGTTTCGTCTAACTTTTTATGTGAAGTGGTTCATCCTTATTAATTTCTTTTCTCATAATAGCTGAATGATCTTTATTACCAGTTGTTATTTGAAATCTTTTTAGATCGCATAATAAAATAATTACATCCTGGATTAGTATATACTTAGATGTTTCTGCTTATTAGATTACAATAGCATAACATTAGATTAAAGTTAGAATTAGAATATCTCAATTTCGAACTGTTAGATCAGGAACATCAAATTCTACACACGCACAGTCATAGATTGGGAAACTAGTCCCATATCCCCAGTCGGACCCGCTATACCAAACGGATAAGGAGCTGCCAACCAAGGTCCGGAC
Source organism: Pinus tabuliformis (assembly GCA_031772625.1). Classification (NCBI taxonomy): domain Eukaryota; kingdom Viridiplantae; phylum Streptophyta; class Pinopsida; order Pinales; family Pinaceae; genus Pinus; species Pinus tabuliformis. The sequence goes on from CM062819.1 coordinate 871,468,046, forward strand.
CAGGCGGGTATCCCCCTTGTTAAAGACCCGATTTTCGGGCTTCAACACCTAGGTATATAAGTAGGGCCTCATTGTAACATTCAATCATCCTTGTACATTTCTTATATTAATAAATTATTATTTATAAATACCTTTGTGTATTTTTACATTTAAAGTCAACAAGCTACAGGCTTTGTCACTTGATTTCCTTGCCTCTTACTAACTCTTCTATAGACTAACTTTCTCTTAAAAAAAATAAAACATACTTCTTGTTGGAACTGATCAATTTCTTGGCTTGGTTGGAACTTACCAACAAAATTTTTGACTTGCCTTTGTGTGCCTTAATGATGAACAATTTTCCATCCTTGATGAGCCAGTATTGGTTGGCTCTCCACATGAATATTTCATCTCACATGTACATGTAGGGACTTTGAAACATGACTCCACATACATCAAGGGGAACCACATCTAGTTCAGCTTCATCAATAAAATCAACACTAATGGCAAATCTAATTGTTCATTGTTTTCTTACCTTCAACTTCGCATCCTTCTTTACCCATCCCAATGGATATGTGTTAAATTTAGATAACAATGGTATGTTCTATGCTTAAGACAATTTACTTCATTGTTCTTTTAGCAGCCCAATGACAAATTCCAATTATATCCAGTAGAAATCACATTAAATTATACACATTGACAGTAAATGCAGATAGAACATAAAATCATATGTAGAAGACAAGCCAAGACAATAGGACACAAAATGTGGCAGATGTCAGGGACAAACCCCAATGTGGGGAAACCCCCTGATCGAATCTTCTTATTATTCTTCAATAGTTCAGCACAGAGAGAGAGAGTACAAATATCATAAATACAAGCCCAAAAAAAATCTGCCAAATCAATAATCAATGCAGCCCTAACCAGAAAATCAGTTGTGGTCAAAGATGCCCCAAATAAACCTCTAATTAACTGGGTCAACAACAGAATAGTACGGCCTCTATAAATGGTCAAAGTAAACCCAAAACTGCTCGGACAACCCAAACAATCCTTGTTGTAATTTCTACAGTGAAACAAAAAGTCAACACTGCAGTGAATGTGGTCAAATTGTCTTCAATTACCTCGATTTGTGTGCCAAAACATTTGGCCTAAAAAGATCGAATTTTTGGCCCAAAAACAGAAGTCAACGCTTGGTCAAAATACCCAAGTCAATGTGGTCAACACTGCCCTAATCACAAAAAAATTCGGCCTCCTGAAATCTCCTTCCTTCCAAACGTGCAAAGAAGAGAGAGCTTCCAAGTGTACGAACTAATCAAGAGAGGAGAGAGAATATTATATGATGAGTTGAGTGAGTGTCCAAATGAGAGAATGGTCACTCCTATTTATACAATTCGTTGAGAGTGAGGAGACGCATCCATTGGGCTTCATGATCCTACATTTGATTGAGGCCGACCTTGACAATTTGTCCATGAGAAGAAAAAATTCAAAATTTCATTTTTGCTTGTCAGAATGAGATGATATTATATCAAAATTGTACCTCTCTGAAAGAGGGATCTAGTTAAATAATCATCTTTATCATATGAGTTGTCCTAAGGTGGAATTTGGCCCTAGTTTCCAATTTTAACACTCCCTCTCAACTAGGGAGAATTCCACCTACCAAACCATCTAATATCATCACGCCAACCTGTCATCATGTACCATCCATGCCATCACTTCCTTTCTCTGTTGAACCATGAAGAAATAATGAATAATAAGTGATTGAGATTGAGTCATAAGATCATACCACTCTCCAATGACTAAATTCAATCCTTGATCCCAGATCAAGTTGTTGAAAACCATGCATCCTAGTCATGGGGAGTACGACAATACATGATGCATCCATCGATAGTGCTATGGTCCCTAACTAGATTTTCCAAACTCATTAGTCATATGAGAGGTGCTTCCCATGTGTCTCGGACTCTATAGGTACGATGTGTGTCGAGGCGTCAGCAGGAGAAGGTGAACCACTCATCTTGCTCATATGCCATAGGAGAAGGTGAACCACTCATCCTTTGCATATGCCAATCGTAGGGGAAGGTCAACCACTCACCCTACATACATGAATTCGGGTAGTGGAAGTTGAACCACTCACCCTACACACATGTTAACCATAATGGGGTATCACAAGGGAAGGTGTACCACTCACCCTGTATCCAGTGCACCACTAGGGGAAGGTGAACCACTCACACTATGGTCGCTCATAGCTAGCTCCAAGAAGTATCCCATGCCCCTAGGAGCTCCCAGAGCTCTGTATTAAACTCATATGGGACCCTCATTGGAGGGTTGTTCCACAATTTCAAGTCTCTCTCAGAAGGTTAATAATTGACCTTCCCGAGAGGCTTTGTGAGAATGTCTGCAACATGCTCATCTGTCTTGATGTGTTGGAGCCTAACTGCTACCTGTTGTACCATATCCCGAATAAAGTGGTACCTAATATCGATGTGCTTGTAGCGGTCATGGAACACGGGATTCTCTGATAGACGGATCCCACTCTGGTTGTCACAGAATATCACGGTGGTATCTAACACGTGCTCAAATAGCTCACTAAAGAGCTTCCTCAACCAAACTGCTTCATAATAGGCCATATTCACAGCAATGTATTTGGCCTTGGTGGTGCTTAGTGCAACCGATTTCTACTTCCTGCTCATCCAAGATATAGAAGCAGACCCCAAAGAGAAGTAGCACCTAGACGTGCTCTTATGATCCACCACACTTCCATCCTAGTCAGCATCTGTATATCCATGTAGCCTCAAATTCTCGGTAGTGTATCTCAGTCCATAGTGAATTGTGCCCCGGAGATATCTTAAGAGATTCTTGGCAGCAATCCAATAAATGTGATAAGGCTCGCCCATATATTGACTCAACGTGTTCATAGCGAACTATATGTCAGGATGGGAGTTGACCAAGAACATCAGGGCCCCCACAAGTTGACGATACTCGGTAGGGTTCGCCGATTCGGGCCCAACAACACTTCTACATGGCTTCTTAAAGTTGAGTTCCATTGGAGTAGTCATGAACATGCAATCCATGATCCCACATCTCTCAAGTAGATTCAAAATTTATTTTCCTTGAGAAAGGAAAATCTCACCTGGATTTTTTGAGACCTCCAACCCTAGGAAATAATGCATCAGTCCTAGGTCCTTCATCTTGAACTCGGAAGCCAAATCCCTCTTGCATTAATGAATGAGAGGGTCATCACCTGTCGAAAAGAGATCATCCACATAAAGGAAGAGAATGAGAGGTATGTCCTTTTCAACCTTAAAGTATGGGTTCAGGTTAGCATCACTTCTCATAAATCCCAGCATCATAAGATAGTTATTAATCCTCTCATACCAATCCCTAGGGTCTTACTTCAATCCATAGAGGGCTTTTGTTAACCTGTATACATGTGTCTCATGATCCTGAACCTCGAACCCCTCAATTTGTTCCACATACACTTCCTCCTTAAGCAAACCATGAAAGAAGGAAGTTTTGACATCCATCTGATGATGTTCCATCCTTGTGAGGCAGCAAGCCTGGTTATGATCGAATGGATGGTGGTATATTGGGAAACTGGTGCAAATATCTCATCATATTCTACTCCTTCCTGTTGAGAGATGCCTCGAGCTAAAAATATAGCCTTGAATTTCTCAGCACCCCCATCAGCTCCATGTTTCATCTTGTAGATCCATTTCGAAGTGACCACTAACTTTCCCTTGGGTCTAGGAACCACATCCCAGCTATCATTCTTCGTGATCGACTCATATTATTTGTTCATCACATCCTTCCAAACATGTTCCTTTATGACTTCTTCGAATGTGCAAGGCTCATATTGTACAATGGTACTCATGGAAGCTAAGTACCCTTGGTACCTATTCGGCTTCTTGCTTTCACGAAATGTCCCTCTTGGTGCCATATGTTTCTCATCATCTTCAACAGTATCTTTGAGCCATAAATGCCTTTTTCTTGAAGTAGTGGGCTCACTAGGAGGTGGATCAATGGGATCCATCAGACCTTCAACATCGGGCATCAGTTCATTGGACGGAGGTTCATCTTTCTTTTATGCATCAACATCATCATTGTCCTTCCTAGGAATAGGAAGATCTCGGATCTTTCTAAGAGCAGAATCTTCATCGAAAGTGACATCATGACTTAATTCCACTTTTGTTTGACCAAGCACATAAATTCCATATTTCTTCGAAGATTCATTATTTCCCACAAACGTTGCTTTCTTCCCAGATGCTTCTAGTTTTTTTCTTTTCTTTTTCAGCACATGAAAGTATACATGAAAACCAAAAATTCTAAAATGAGAAACATCAGGTTTTTTACCGGTGAATACTTCTTTGGGTATCTTGAAGTCCAAAGCTTGACGTGGGCATCGTTTTTGTACATACAAGGCAATGTTGACAGCTTCTCCCCAAAATAACTTCGGAAGACCTTAATCATGAAGCATAACCCAAGTGGCTTCTATGATATCATGATTCTTCCTTTCGGAAAAACCATTTTGTTCGGGAGTATATGAGGTTGTAGTCTCCCTCTTAATTCCAACTTCTCTACAATAGTCTTTGAATTCATTTGACTCATATTTGGTCCCATTATTGGTCCTCAGTATTTTGACCCTCTTCCCTGTTTGATTCTCGACCAAGGCTTTGAAGGAACAGAACCATTTGAACACTTCATCCTTCTTCTTTGAGAAATAGATCCATGTCCTGCGAGAGAATTCATCCACAAAAATAGCATAATAAAAATATCCACCGAAAGATGTCACAGGAAACATACCTGATAGATCAGAATAGACCAATTGAAGAATATCAGTGGTTTGAATCTCACTTGAGGGGAATGGTCCCCTTGTATGTTTTCTAGATTCACATCCCTGACAAACACCTTCAAGATCTAAGTTGAATTCAAGCATCCCTATGACAATCTTCCTTACATCGAGTAAGGCTTTGAAATTAAGGTGAGAAAATCTATGGTGCCATAATTCGAATTGAAGAGAGGTGTCACAAATCATTGCTCCTAACGGACTTCCTCCTACCTGATAGAGACCTTCAACCCTGAATCCAAGGGTGAATGCATCTCTTGGGTTCCTTTGCCAAAGACAAACCTTCCCATCAATGAATGTCACCTTGAAACCCTTGTCTTCCATCACAAAAATAGAAACCAAGTTCTTTTTCAGATCAGGTACATATAGAACTTTTTGCAAATGAAGGGTTTGACCTTGATTTAAGTGAAGAGTAACAGTATTGATTCCTTTCAAGGGATAAGTGGCATTATCCCCAAGTATAATCTCCATATTTGTCTTATTTTCAACAAAGTTAGAGAGGGATTCCTTGTACCTAGTGAAGTGCCTTGAGGCACCACTATCAATCAACCAATGGTCCAATGTATCCGGAGGAGAGGCCGCAGAGAGGGCAGAAATAAGAATAAATTATTTTTCTTTGCAATATTAACTTCATCATAGATGGAGTTTCTCGACTTCTTGGGAGGATGACCACCTCTATTTCGAGCAGTAGGAGAATTCCTCTTTCCTTTGTTATTGAACATGTTGTTCCTTTGATTGGCATTGCCTTTGAAGTTGTTATTATTGTCATCATCTATTGGAGTATCCTTCTTGTGAGGACATTCTCTAGCGAAGTGGCCAAACCTATTACAATTGAAGCACCTTCCTTTTCTCCCTTATTTGAATCCCGACTTGAACCCTTGTCCTTGATTCCTTAGACTAGCATTGTTCCTTCTCTTAGAATGAGCGGAGAATGAGGTAGGATTGTTTCCATTTGAGGGCTTGTCCCTTTCCACCATCCTTATTTATTCTTGAGTGCATCTGGCCAATAGTTCATCAAATCCCAGAATCCTGTCATTGTTGAGAATGTTAGTGTTGAACACATCACAATATCTTGTAAGGCCCCCAAGTGCAATAAGAGAGAGTTCCTGATCACCAATGACTTCACCAATAGAAAGGAGATCATTCTTGATCTCGGTAATCCTCATGAAGTAGGATTGTATGGATTCTCCTCTATCCATCTTGATATCTTCCAACTTGTTCTTGAGAAAGAGAATTTGATTTGCATTGTTTACTTTGAAGATCCCAACCAAATTTTCATACATCTACTTAGATGTTTCCAAATCCGAAATATAGGCAACCAAAGGCTTATGAATAGAATCAACAATAATATTCTTAGCTTTAACCTCACCTTTCTTATACTTGGTTTGTGCAGCAGCAAATTCATTTGAAGGAGGCTCTGTTATTCTTCCTTTGACATAGTCAATGACATCATTCTCTTCTAATGCCAAATCCAAAGTCATCCTCCATGCATTATAGTCGAATTTCCCCTTGAACTTGTCCTTGGATTTGAAGAAATATGTAGTCGTCATTGGGACTAGTTCCAAGTCCTTGTCCAACAGCTTTCTTTAGTGCTTTCTTTGCTTCACTCTTGCTTGGGCTTTGTCTTCACATGAGTTATGATACCATGTTAAATTTAGATAACGATGGTATATACTATGCTTAAGAAAATTTACTTCAATGTTATTTTAGCAACCCAATGACAAATTCCAATTATATCCAATAGCAATCACAGTAAATTATACACATTGACAGTAAATGTAGATAGAACAAAAAACCATATGCAGAAGACAAACCAGGACAAGAGGACACAAGATGTGGCAGATGCAAGGGACAAACCAATATGGGGAAACCCTTTGATCAAATCTTCGTATTATTTTTCAATAATTCAAGAGAGAGAGAGAGTACAAATATCATAAATACAAGCCCAAAACAGATCTGCCAAATCAACAGTCAATGTAGCCCTAACCAGAAATTCAACGGTGGTCAAAATTGCCCCAAATAAACATCTAATTAGCTCGGTCAACAATAGAATAGTACGACCTCCGGAGAGGTTCAAAGTCAACCCAAAATAGCTCAGACAGCCCAAACAATCATTGTTGTAATTTCTGCAGTCAAACAGAAAGTCAATGTTGCGGTCAACATGGCCAAATTGTCCCCAATTGCCTCAATTTGCGTGCCAAAGAATGATGCCTAAAAATATCAAAGTTCTAGCCCAAAAAAAGAATTCAACGCTTGGTCAAAGTACCCAATTCAATGGTAATCAATGCTTCCCTAATCACAGAAAATTTTGGCCTCCTAAAATCTACCTTCCTTCCACACGTGTGAAGAAGAGAGAGCCTCCAAGTGTACGAACTAGTCAAGAGAGGAGAGAAAACATGATATGATGAGATGAGTGAGTGTCCAAATGAGAGAAGGGTCACTCTTATTTATACAATTCGTTGAAGGTGAGGAGACACATCCATTGCGCTTCATGAGCCTACATTTGACAGAGGCTGACCTTGACAATTTGTCCATGAGAAGAATAAATTAAAAATTCCATTTCTTCTTGTCATAATGAGATGATATTTATATCAAAATTGTACCTCTCCGAAAGAGGAATCCAATTCAATAATCATCTCCATCATATGAGTTTTCCTAAGGTTGAAGTTGACCCTAGTTTCAAATTTTAACAATATGGGTTTGCATGATCACGGACTTCTAGCCCCGCTATTATTGACCAACTCAGGTGCAGTGAGATTCAACTGCGATCCTAAGTCAAATAGAGCATCGATCTTGGTCTTCTTGACATGTATCTTTACGTTAACACCAAAATATAATACACACGTTTGTACAATCCATGTGACACCCAAAGTTGTCCAGCAAAGCATACAGGTGAATAATTTCTAGTTGAAAACATCATGAAATACAAAAATCAAAAAGTATTGAAAGATTTTAATTATAAATTCTCCTGGCGCGGCTCATCCAAAGGAAGAAATTAGTAAATACACAGTTTTTTCTTCGATAACTGTGCGATTGAACAAAATTATGAGTCAATAATCCGAGACCACTTCACACACTTGGAAGATAGGTTTCCCTAACATGTACCATTCAGGGCCAGTTGATTTTGAGTCGACTTGGAGATATACAGTGCCTAAGGGATCCTCTTATCCTACTTATGATTCATCTTCTTATTAATGAACCAAGAGAGGGAAGAGGAATTCAAAATTCTATATAAACAAGTCACTGGAGAACCAAAAGCAAAGAAGAAGTAAAGCATTATTATTCCAGAAAATTGTTTCTCAACAATCCATCATTCTAGTGGGAAGAGGATTTCACCATTGATAGAGTCTTCATACCTCTTTGAGAGAGAGAACAAGCTTGCAAGAAGATTGAGGAAAGGAACTTCCTTGTTGAGGATTTTTTACCACCATTTCTCAAACAATTCTCTCGTGGTGTTTAATTATTTATCTATTGTATCTCTTCTACATTGAGCAATCAATAAAAGGAACCCTTTTACATTACTTTGTTGATGTGTTTGCTTCATCAAGCATTGTTTATGTGTTTATTTCTTAGTTTTATTTTTTGTTTATGTATGCATTGTTTTCACTATTTACAGTGCTTTGCTTACCCAAGTTTATCCACTAACAACAACCATTTTTTGTATTTTCTTTGTAGGGAACAACCAACTACAAAGAAGGTGTATTTGGTACTCCATAGCAACAAACACACCACTACATATTTGGCGAATCAACTAGTTTCCTTTGTTTATTCTAACGGTTTTTTTTCCAGGACCTTCTCTCTCCATTATCACTCCATTGTGCGTTTATCACCTCTCCATAATTTTTATAGGGTCTTTTGGACCTGTTTTTGGCTAAGAAGCTTGACTGTTCATTTTTTTCCACTAGTCACATGGATTTTGTCACAGATAGACATGTGGTTCGTGCACCTGTGCACAGGAAAATCCACACAGCTTATAGAGAGCACAAAAAACCATTGTAATTTTTCTTTTCTAGGTGATTGGAAACCTTTAGTGAATTGCCTTCACCTCTGCAGATTTTTCTAGTTAGTTCAGATTTCCTAGTTGCTTTACTAATCACTATTAGTAGAGTAATTACATCATCTTTGCTTCTTAATTGCATTTCTCACATAACTTAATTAAGGGGAAAAGTAATGTTGAAGAAAGTGTAACTAGGTTTGGTCTTCATAAATATAAGTTTGGCTTTTGTATTTATTCAAGAAAATAGAAATTATTTTTATGATATTTGTCAATGAGTTTCTTACTCATTGAATTAGGTCAAGCACATGTTTAAGTGCTTCTAGGAAGTCAAGAGCCAATGTATTTATGTAAGAACCTTTGAGAGCATGTTACAATATGTATAAAATAGTATAAAGGTTAAATGAATACCTCCAAGACAAGTACAAGTCCTCTCCATGCAGCAACATCCTCCTCAAGAAGAAAAACAAAGAAAATAACGAAGAAATAGTCAAGTCGGCCTAAAGGAGGGACAATACTCTATATATAGAGGTTGTCCACTCCCTCTCAACATCATCCATCTCTCTAAAATCAAAGACAGTAGCTTAGAAAAAGGGTGAAGAAGGGACGAAGAAAGGGTCTCCAAGACAAGCGAAGGAAGGAGGAAGAAGGTTGAAGTGAAGAGGATTGTTTCTAGAGCTAGAAATAGTCACACATGCGAAGAAGAGGTGGGTAAGTTTGCGAGTATAATAGCAGGATCAAACAGTTCATGAATTAGTGTTGGTTGGGTTTGAAATTAGGCCTACAAGGCCTCCCAAGTCAAGTGAATAAGCCTATCTCGCTAATAAAGGAAAAAGGACCCCAATTCTCTAGGGCACCTCCCACACGTGCGAGAATTAGGGCTGCAGTACTATCACACTAAGCCTTCCACCATACACCAAGAAGGAACTCAGATGATCAAGAGAAGGAATGAGTATCCTTAGGTGAAGGATATCACTAAGGAAGAGTATCTCTTCTAGAAGATCTACTTACAGTGGAAGGAATAGAAAAGTGTCGGAAGAAGGACGAAGTGTCGGGGAACGAAGTGTCGGAAGGAGGTAGACAAAGTGTCGGGGAACGAAGTGTCGGAAGGAGGTAGACAAAGTGTCGAGGAAACATAGTGCAAAGTAAAGGAAGGACTTGACTTATGCTTGTAGGTTATTCTAGTCAAGGGTCTAGGGTTTGATATTGATCAAGAAATAATCTTAAATAAGAGAAAACTTACCGAAGGGTTTTCCTCTCAAGAGAAGAGAGGTTTTGGCCCTAGCAGAGAGCCAACATCTTATGTTCTTGTTCTTATGTTTTGGTAGCAGTTTGATGAAGTACACACACATGCATTAATAAGAAGAATAAAAACATTAAGCTAATAAGAAAAAATAAAAATACTCCACAAATTGTTATCAAGTAACGAAGAATCACACTACACTTATTTTCCCAAGATTCTTCAACAAGTAAGTGGCCACATTCCACATATTTTTTCAAATTATTTTCCTATTTTTCACAAGTCACATAGCTTAATTAGTAAAGGAGTATGTGGCCCATTATCCACATATCTTGTTACTAACCAAAGAATTTTTATTTCATTAGTTTATGGAATTAGGACCAAGTGTTACTACAGAAAGCAAGTAATATTTTCTTCCCTTGTGTCTTTTAGATGAACTTGGGTTTGCATATGAAATCTTTCTTAAAGAACTTGAGTTTTCCATCTCCCTTTAGGCACACATAGTGTAATAGGAAAAGAGTAAGTGGCCCACTATCCACATATTATTTCTTTTTCATGCAAGGAACAATCAAAACTTAGTGTAATTATAGGATATTGTAAAGGATCATTGAATATCCACATCTTCTCACACTTTGTATGTTCACTTTTCCACTTTCACACACACTACACGTCACACACTAAGATTCTATAAGCTTTTTACAAAATGGCATCCAGTTTCTGGAGCTTTTTGTCCTTAGTTTATTTTTTCTTATATTCTCACACCATAAGTGAAGCAAGACTCCTAAAAGTAACCATAACTTGAACCAACTAAATTTCCCCACAGGGATCATAAAAGAATTTATAGTTCATGTTAGGACCATTGGGAGTAGGCATCCCATAATCCTCTATGGTCATATTACATATTTGAAACATAGAAGTTGACTTTTAGGGTGCTTCAAATCCTTCATCATCCCATGCAAAAGGCTACCTGAGCACATCAGAGACCCAATTTAGAGAGAGTTCAACTTAGGTCTAGTGTTTGTGGTACTATACAAGGCTACCCGACCTGTATAGTGCTTGGTACTGGTAACTGATTACCAAGAAGCTAAATACTCAACAAGAAGCTAAATACTCAACAGCTCACATGGGACGAAGGTATCTTAATGGAAAAAATTGGGGCATCCTTTCCCTATAGCTGGAGGTGCGGGAAGCACCAAAGCCTCATTCATTACCTTGGTTGATTCTTTTGGTTGTTGGAAGTGTCATCGATTCTTTTGGGACGTAGCCCTAGTACCCGTCATAAAATATGTCTCTGCAAGTCCCAGTTACTTTAAAAGTGGTAAGGAAAAATTGATCTTCATAGGATATTTTATCATACGCAAAGACAAAGGAAAACCATTTTTTTGCTTGATTGATCACATAGCATAAATTAAAGGGAATGTAACCATTTTATTTTTTCACTTTGTTTTACGTATGTGATTTACTTGATTTGATACTTATATCCTTCCCTCATCACATGAATTGTAACACACTATGCTTTACACCATAGGGGACCCCAAGGCTCCCCAACACTCTAGGTGCTTCCAAAACCTACACCCATTACTGGGAGGTGTCCCAACTCTCTCGTCATTTAGGCGTAGAAGACACCACACAACCACCGTTATAGGATCATCCTTTATTGATGCAACTTCAATTGGGACCCCTACTTGTCAAAACACTCCTTTCACTACCCCTCAAGGGACTCCACACGCTACTCCTCATGGGACCCCTCACACTACCCCTTAGCAGAGCCCACACAACACTCCTCCTGGGATTCCACACAGTTCCCACATGGTAACCACTCTCATCAGGGAGTCTCTTTACATATAGCTGCTCAAAATAATTTTTTGATAGCAAACAACTTCCAAGTCTCGTTTTTAGCTTCCTTAAATCTCCCTAATTTAAGTCATTTAACCAATGACCCTATCGCACATGGCCAAAATTGGCCACCCATGACAACCAAGCTACCTTCAGATGTGTCAAAATTCTAAGGGAAATAAGGAGAAGATATGGGAAACCATGTTATGACCTTTCACCTTTGGTTTTCATCCAATGGTATCACGGAAGACATTGTTCACCTACGACTATTTCAATGCACCCTCATAGGGGTCGCAAAAAAATGGTACATAGGCCAATCCACTGGGTCACATGGGAACTTCAGTTCTCTAGCCACAACATTCCTCACATTTTTTCATCTCTACGTCTTCCAAGACTCAAGACTGGAACTTCTAATTCATTTCAAGCAAACATCTCCCATGCACATATCAGATCACATCCATGAATGGAAAAAATATCGTAGCTTGTGCAAATCTCATCTAGAAGAAAAAATCCTCCTCGACTTGTTTTTGAGATCCCTCCCATCAGAAATATCAAAAGATATGGAAAATTCCTCCCCAAAAAATGAGGAAGAGGGTATCAAAAAAGTTCAACAATTAGAGCTCACATACACACAATCTTGATACCTCTACCATGTCCTTCCAAATGCACCTCGCCTACAATCTTTTAAACCAGAGTTATCAAGTGCGTCTAGTGCTGCAAATGGGTTGATCAGGACCATAGCCTAAAATCAACAAAGAAACACCTTCTAGTACTCTAGAAATACGTACAGTGGACAACCATTTTGTACCACATTTGCAGCACAACCACCATAAAGCACAGGATATTATCCCAGTCAACCTACACCTCTGTAGAATCCTACTATGTAGGTCAACCAATACCCTCCCACACAGGGTGGCCAATACCCTCCCACACATGGTGGCCCATATCCTCCCACATCGGGAAATTCGTACCCCCCTAGGAATACAGAAGTGGTTTCCACTTCCCATTACACATTTTCCAACCAAGGACAAGGGAATCAGTACTTCCCTTTTTCCAACGCCTCAACAGAATAACCCACCAACACAAGCTAATTCAGGGGTTAATTTTGTGCAACCTTCTCTCCCTTAACAACAGTAATAGTTTGAATGAGTAGACACGGCTAACACACTCAACGTTGCTAAGAAGAAAGGAAAGAACAATCAAAAGGCAGAGCCTGGACAAGGGGGTAAAAATTAGCAACAACTTCCACGGGAACTGACTGGGGGCAACCCCAACCGAAATCCAAACCAAGGTCAGGCCAATGCTAACTCACAAAGGAAAAACAAGAACCCCAGTCTACAGACTAACCATGCTTGTGCCACTTGCGGGGAGCATAACCAGTACACCAATCATTTCCCTAAACTCACTAAGTTGAAGAGGATTAAACATACTAGGGGACAAGGGGGGGGAAACCAACAAACTACAATAATGCAGAATCCTTTCCCCCATCAAGGAGTGGTAAATACTCAGCATAAACCCTCTCAGCAAGAGTCTCAAAATCCTCCTAGAGGAAGTTCCCAAAATACCTCAAGTTGCAATATTTACATGGTAGGGGAAGAAGTTCTCCTGCAGACGTGAAACCTCGATTACGAAACTCCACCATAAACAAATCCATACACCTCGACCACTACAACACCGTTGGCAACCCCTTGACATCCTATAGAACTCATCCCAAAAATGGTCAAAGGGCCTTTTTGACGAACAAGACATAACTCAAAGGCCGCTCACAGCTACAACATAGTCAATGACTTAGCTTAATCTTCATCATCTATGTCAGCATTGGAACTCTTACGAACATATCCAACCCAACAGAAAGCCTTAATTTTCGCATTAGGCACACTTGACCCTGCCAATTCTCATTTAATGGCTTTCGACTTGGATAGTGTTTCCCCACATCTTCCATCGATACTCGCCTTCCAAATTCTAGTCAAAATATGAAACATCAACATCCACCGATGCATAGTTGATGACACAGCATCCACATGTATTATGTCCAAAACAGTTTCGAAAAAACTTGGATCTCTCGAACTCATACCATCTAATATCACTCTCAGAGCCTACGACATGCATCCTTTTGCTCCCGTATGCCTATTCCAAGACGTTCCGGTGCAACTCACCAGTAAAATTGTGCTCATTGACATAGAAGCTTTAGACACACAATTGGATTACAATATCCTTCTTGGATGAAGTTACATGTATGCAATGACTGTAGTGGAATATTCTATATTCAGGATAATGATGTTCCCTCATGATGGGAAAATTGTTACAATTGACCAACTCACATACTATGAGAAGAAGATATCCACCACCCCTGATAGTGTGCTACCTTTCGTAGGATATTCCCTTGAGTTGATCACAAACTTCACTAAATTCAAACCTGGACAATTTAAACCATCAATTCTCCTTGGTACATACCTTGGAGACTCCCCTTTGCTGAAGGCCATCTGTGTAGCCACAGAAGCTGTTAGGTCCCTATAATACTAGTGATCACCCCATTATTATTGTAGTTGTATCCCTTATTAATATTGTTGTGCCCCTATTGTCCCCATATTGTTATTACTGTGCCCCATAGAATCCCTCTATTGTTAGTTTTGTGGCTTTATATTATTATTGTTAGGTCGGCTGGGTTATATTGTGACTCCTTAGACTCCTATATATAGAAAGGAGGTTTTGTCATTTGAATCATCGAAGAATTGTTCATTTGTGTAATGTAAAGGAGGTTTCCCCCTTGAAGAGGCTGATTCTAAGGCGTTCAACTATCTTTTCTATCTTTTTGTGAGCTGGTTTCATAACATTTGGTATCAGAGCTTTGGATTCTAGGGTTTCGCTTCTCCAAATAGGTCATCGTGGAATTTTCGCTATAACTTTTTTTCTACGATGTTTCAGAAGGTAAAAAAAACCCATTTGAGACAAAATTGCACTGAACCTCGGGTCCAAATTTCAGAGCTTTTCACACTATATGTGCAGAGATATGATCTGAGGAAGTTGGTCTTCTTGCAAACTCCTAAATTACATTCCAAATAGGTGACCTGGGGAAAATCATCATAACTTTCTCTCTGAGCATCGGATTGAAATTTCGTAAGAAGGTACAGAAAGAGGACAGAATGTAGTTTCTTGTGTATATTTTTCAGAGCCAAAGGTCGAAACAATGACTCGTGGCACGTCGTACAAGTTCGCTCTACTGAACTAGTCTATAACTAGGTCACTATGGGAGATTTGGCATAACTCTTCCCTAGAGAATCCAATTTGGATCAGACTGGTGGCATTGGAAAGAGGACGCAGAGGGCTACTGCAGGTCGCAATTTTAGAACTAGATGATCCGAAATTATAGAGATACATCAGATTCAATATCAAACTCCTACAAAGTAAAAAAAGGTGTTTAGTTTTTTTTAAATTTTTGCATAAGCTTGGTTTGAAAAATTAGTTTGAAGGAATTCAAAGGGCATAGTAAAGAATTATTATCGGTAATTGATGCCCCGAGGTAAGAAAATGCAAACACCTAGTAAGCAACCTGAAATCTCTAGCATGACTCATGAAGAAGAGGAAGAAATGCAACATGATATATTGAAATTACGAGACCAAGTGCAACAAGTGTCACTTGCACAAAAGTAACAAAATCTAAGATGGATGGTTTAAAGAAAGATGTAGAAGCTAAGATGGACGGTTTAAAAAAAGGCGTAGAAGCTAAGATGGATTGTTTAAAGAAAGGCATTGAAGCTAAGATGAATGACGTGGAAACTAAGATGGACGATGTGAAGATAGGCATGGAATATTTGAAGACAGACATGGAAGATTTGAAGACAGATTTGACAAAGTTTCTTCTAGAAATACTTACTAATGGTGAAAAGGTAGTAAAGGAAACTCATGATGAGAACAAAAGAAATGTTAATCATGATTTAGTAGACTCTAATGTTGGATCGAAGACCCACCATATTCCAAAAATCGATATGAGGAAGTTTGATGGCAAGGATCCCACAACATGGATATTACAGATGGAGCAATTTTTCGATCTCAATAATGTGCAAAACACACAAAAGGTACGTATTGCAACTTTATATTTGGAACCAAATCAGTTTGTATGGTATCAATGGCTTTGCTCTCGTAAACAAATTATCACTTGGGAAATTTTTACTGAAGAATTGACAACACATTATGAGGATACAAAAAGCAACACTTTTTTTAGCCAATTGATAAGTCTCAAACAGAAGGGTTCAATAATGGAGCACATTGAGGAGTTCTAAAAATTGAACATAAGGGTAAAAAATATTCCAGAGGAGCATAGGATTGATGTGTTCATAGGGACTTTAAAGGATAATATCCAACATGATGTTCACCTTTGGGAACCTGATTCATTAGAGAAGGCATTCAGGTTAGCAAGAAAAATGGAAAGCAAAATTATGGCAACCAGGGATCATACCACTCACAACTATAAATATGGAAGTGTTGTTGGCCCTAGTATTCCACAACCTATAAGGTTGACACCACAACAATCGGAAGAAAAAAGAGCAAAAGGGCTTTGTTACAGTTGTGATAGCAAATACACTAAAGGTCATAAGTGTGCTAAGGAGAAATTATTCTATATAGATTGTGAAGAGGAAGAAGAAAAGGAGTAGGAAAGGTCAAAAGAAGAGGATATACTCCAGGAACAAAGCCTAGATAAAGAAGAAATGAATCCGACCATATCTTGTAATGCATTGGCTGGAATTACCACTCCTAAAACCATCAAGATAGAAGGACAAATCAAGAAGAAAAAGGCAATAATGTTGATTGATTCAGGAAGTACCCACAATTTTATTCATTGTAAGATAGCAAAAGAATTGAATTGACTCCTATATCCAGCACCAGAGTGTCAAGTGATGGTTGCAAATGGAGGAACAATAAATTGCTCTGGAAAGTGCCATAATATCAAGCTATCCATGGGAGAATATGTATTGACTAGCCCATTGCTTTCCATTCTAATGGGAGGTGTTGATGTTGTACTGGGAGTCCAATGGCTACCATCCTTGGGTACAATAGCTTTTAATTTTCAAGAACTTTTCATGAAATTTTCTGCAGAAGGAAAGGAATTTGAATTAAGGGGTATTGCAAGGAAACCAGGAAAGATAATCAGCTCTAACTGTATGACAGAGCTTCTAAAAAAGGAACAAAGAGGTGTAATTGCACAATTATGTTCACTAGATGTTTCCACATCAGAATCATCTATTTCTCCAGATCTCCAAAAAGTATTGGACAATCATTCCAAGGTATTTGAGACTCCTAAAGGTCTCCCACCTATTCGTGATCATGATCATGTTATTCATCTGATTCCAGGAAGTGTTCCTCCAAACGTCAGGTTGTACAGATATCCTTATGCCCAAAAGAGTGAAATTGAATGTATGGTTGCAGAAATTCTAGAGGCTGGTATAATTCAACCTAGTCAAAGTTCTTTCTCTGCTCCAGTAGTATTAGTGCACAAGAAGGATGGATCATGGCGCATGTGTCCAGATTATAGGGAGCTCAACAAGCTCACTATTAAAGATAAGTTTCCCATTCCTGTCATTGATGAATTACTGGATGAATTGCATGGATCAATTTACTTCACCAAGTTGGACCTTCATTCAGGATATCATCAAATCAGAATGAAGACTGAAGACATTCTGAAAACAGCATTTAGAACTCATGAGGGTCATTATGAATTTTTGGTCATGCCTTTTGGCCTTACCAATGCACCTTCTACATTTCAAGGTTTGATGAATGCCATTTTCAAACCCTTCCTTAGAAAATTTGTGTTAGTATTTTTTGATGATATACTAATCTACAGCAAGTCTTGGAAGGATCATGTTGAACATGTTGATAGGGTGCTACAATTATTGGAGGAGAAACAATTATATGCAAAAAGATCCAAATGTTTCTTTGGAGTACAAGAGGTGGACAATCTGGGTCATATTGTATCTCATGAACGAGTTAAGGTAGACCCTAGCAAAATTAAAGCCATTAAAGAATGGAAAATCCCCACATCCATAAAGCATCTGCGAGGATTTCTCGGGTTAACGGGGTATTATCGCAAGTTTTTTAAGAATTATGGGAGAATAGCATCACCTCTAACAACATTATTGAAGAAAGATGCATTTTCATGGACTCCAGAAGCAACAAAGGCCTTTGAACATCTTAAAGAGGCAATGTGCCAAGCACCGGTCTTAGCGACACCGAACTTCACAAAAACCTTTATTGTGGAATGTGATGCTTCAGGAAATGGAATTGGTGCTGTTTTAATGCAAGATTAAAGACCCACTGCTTTTGAAAGCCGTCCAATCAAGGGAAATTTTTTACACAAAGCTATTTATGAGAAGGAAATGTTGGCAATACTACATGCACTTAAGAAATGGTGACCCTACCTAATGGGAAGACACTTCAAGGTAAAAACAGATCATGATAGCCTTAAATACTTTTTAGAACAAAGATTATCCTCTGAAGAGCAACAAAAGTGGGTCACAAAGATGTTGGGTTATGACTTTGAAATCATATACAAAAAAGGGAAGCAAAATGTGGTAGCAGATGCACTCTCAAGAAAGGATGAGGATGTGGAAGCATTGTTGTGCGCCATTTCTATTATCCAACTAGATTGGATTAACGAAGCAAGGGAGGAATGGAAGAATGATGAAGAAATGTGGGCATTTATTCGAAAGTTGCAACAAGATTCCGGTATATCTGATACATTTAGTTGGCAAAATGATTGGTTATGGTACAAAGATCGCTTATACCTCTGTAAGAATTCCCAACTCAAACAAAAGATTCTTATGGAATTGCACACTTCTCCCTTAGGAGGGCACTCAGGATTTTTAAAAACTTACCACAGGGTTAAGAAGGAATTTTTTTGGGATGGCCTTAAATCGGATATTCAAAAGTTTGTGGCAGAATGTTTGGTTTGCTAACAAAATAAAGTTGAAACAATTAAGAACCCGGGTCTATTACAACCTTTATCCATTCCAAGCCAATGTTGGGAGGAGGTTTCAATGGATTTTATCACAGTTTTACCCAAATCTGAGGGAAAGAGTGTCATCATGGTGGTAGTTAACAGACTTACCAAGTATGCACACTTTTGTGCATTATCACATCCATTTAAAGCCAGTACAGTTTCTACTGCATTTATGGAAATATTTCAAAAGCTACATGGAAACCCAAAGATTATTGTAAGTGACAGAGATCCCATTTTCACAGGAAATTTTTGGACAGAATTATTTTCTTGTCTTGGTACTCAGTAAGCTCATAGCTCATCTTATCATCCTCAATCTGATGGGCAAACTGAGATAGTAAACAAATGTTTGGAAGGATATCTTCGTTGCTTTGTATCTGATAAACAAACACAATGGGTCAAATGGTTGCCTCTGGCTGAATGGTGGTATAACACTTCCTTCCATACATCAACAAAAATGACCCCATTTATGGAACTTTATGGATATCATCCACCATCCATCACATCATATTTAAGAGAAAATTCTAAGGTTCAAGCAGTGGAACATCACATCGAACATCAACAACAAGTCCTCCAACTCTTAAAGGATAACCTCGTGTTGGCACAGAATAGAATGAAACAACAGGCAGATTAGCATCGCAGCGAAAGAAGTTTTGATGTAGGTGATTGGGTATTCCTACGGCTACAACCATATAAACAAATGTCCCTCAAGCAAGCTAAGAAGGATAATAAATTATCACCAAAGTATTATGGTCCGTACAAGGTGTTGCAAAAGATTGGTACTATGGCATACAAATTGGAGCTTCCTGCAGCTTCTCGAGTGCACCCAGTTTTCCATGTTTCGTGTTTAAATAAGGTTATAGTCGACAAGCTCCCAGTTCAAACAATATTGCCAGAATTTGACGAGGAAGGAAAAATTATATTGGAACCGGAAGCAGTCACGCAAACAAGAACTCGACAGCTATGAAATCAATCAATTTCGGAGTACCTCATCAAGTGGAAGAACTTATCCGCTGAAGATTCCACATGGGAGGATGAGAATTTTATACAGAAGCATCCAGAACTACTCAAGCGTTGAGGACAACACTTTTTTGAAGGAGAGGGGCATGTTAGGTCCCTATAATACTAGTGATTACCCCATTATTATTGTAGTTGTATCCCTTATTAATATTGTTGTGCCCTTATTGTCCCCATATTGTTATTACTGTGCCCCATAGAATCCCTCTATTGTTATTTTTGTGGCTTTATATTATTATTGTTAGGTCGGCTGGGTTATATTGTGATTCCTTAGACTCCTATATATAGAAAGGATGTTTTGTCATTTGAATCATCGAAGAATTGTTCATTTGTGTAATGTAAAGGAGGTTGCCCCCTCGAAGAGGCTGAATTCTAAGGCGTTCAACTATCTTTTCTATCTTTTTGTGAGCTGGTTTCATAGCAGAAGCTCCCGTGTGCATGATGAGTTCATCAAACACCTGCCAAAGTCAGGAACTAGTCCCATACACTATTAGTGTTGCAACTTTTGATTCAACATTCCTACCATATGTTAATACCCAAACACCATTCTTATACCGTCCACCTAGATTTTTCTCACACCAAGTCATGGCAGCACTCACATTGTCGAATATGGCTCTCGTGATACCGGTCTGGTATCTAGCCTCTTGAGCCATATTGGAAAACTTAGGTATCACCTCGACAGACATCATTCTTGTAGCCCCTCCTCAGGAAACCACCCCAAAACAAGCAATTCCTACATTGACACCAGTCGATGCTAGCAAGAGGGATAAGCAAAAAGGAAAGAAGGCGGAAGCCTCAAACTCTTCCACATCCAGGGAAACTCCACCCTGTGCTTTGATTGAAGTAGTTGGGCACCCTACCAACATGTTCCTCGAGTTAGAGGAGTTAAAAGATCTTCTGCATGCCCCAAAAACCCCAGTAACCCCACCTCCACCTGCTGGAGAGAAGGAAACACCAACACACAATAAGGCATGGCACACCAACTATGCATGCACTATATGTGCAGAGTACGGGCATTATAATCATTACTGCCTCGAAATCCCGCGATATTGAGATGCATTGAGTGCACTCGCTCAAGCCAATACCATGGCTCCATCACTTCCCGTTGTGCCAGTGGTGGATGATGGATCCAAAACCATTTTTTGTGTGTTCAAGTAAAATTCATTGCATAAGATTCATTTATGTGCCCATCACCATGCTACCTCCTACCCTTGGTTAGTATCTAGAAGAATGAAAAAACGACCTCCGACAGTATTGCCAAAACCTCCCCACACATGCACCCTATGCGACAGACCCAACCACCTGATCAATCAATGTCGAGAATTCAGCAAGATTAGAGATGTATTTCTCTTATTGGTTCATATTCCTAGACCTACTCACTCAAATCAAATTAGATGCTCACGCAATCATTGTCACATATGCTCCCAAGCACATCGTAAGTAAAATTGGCAATACCTTCCACGTTTTCGAGCAGCAAGAGTAACACTGAGACAAACTAATGTTTGGGACACACATCATGCTGATACTAAGATATGGAGGTGTCCAGCTCCCAAGAATGCCCCATCTCATGAAACCAATCATGCTGCATCATCTCACGCAATGGGATATGCTGAAACCCACACCATTTATTGTGTTAGAACTATCCCTCTGTGCAATGTTTGTACCAATGACTCTCATAGTTCTAATACATGTCCTATGTTATGAACATTTGGATACCTTTGGATTCGACATCTGCAAGTTCACCATATCCCTTAACACCAACCTTACATAGAGGTAGATGCTTTAGCTCCTAGGACACCAATGTTATCATGGTAACTTATTCCCACTCATCATTAATCTTCCATTTCAAAGGTTCTACCACCACCTAATGCTGATGACATGCAACATCATCTATGATTCATTTCCTCTTCTGTAGGAACCCTGATTCACGTCGTTTTCTCATCATTTCTTGGTGTCAAGACTACTAAACCCACCACATCGGTGTACCACTACCGATTGTCTATACCCATCCCATTTTCACATTTTCAACTTTGTTGGGTTCTACAACATCACCCACTTAATCATTTTCTTGCTTATCTACCAGCACAGCTAGGCCCAAACTCCATCCTCACGGCCTCGCACAACCTAGTTCAATATTAGATAATATTTTTCACTCAAACGAATATATTCTAGAGGCCACGACAGAACCTGAATTTCCACGAGATACCATGCATCACCATTCCTTCTTTCTACCTAAAAAATAATATGCACCTATTGATGCATCAAGTCACGATATTTTCACAATAGTATCAAAATATTTCCTGCCACTACGATAGATAGATTTGTTTAAAAATAACATCCCAACACCATATGAATTTGATGAGGGGAACATGTCAAATATCTCACCTACCATTAAGGTCGATACTTCAAACAAACCTGGCATAGTCAAAGAAATCTCGTTGGGGCAACATGCTCCCTAGAGGACATGGCCTCATACAAAGCCATGTTTCAGGAATATAGGGATATATTTGCATGGAATAACTCTAAAATATCAGGCATTAGTCTCACCATCATGGAGCACCATATCCACATATAGCATGATTCCCACCCCATTACACAAAAACAACATCAGGTCCATCCTTCTAAAGCATAAGCGATCAAGCAAGAAGTTGACAAGCTCCACAAAGTTGGTTTCATCTATCATATCGCTTACACCTCTTGGGTTTCTAACCCTGTACCTGTCATGAAAAAATAGGGCACCATACATATCTGTACTAATTTCATATATCTGAACAAATATTGTCCTAAGAACAATTACCCTACACCCTTCATCGACCGAGTTATCAATGCATGCGTCAGTTACGAAGCCCTATCCTTCATGGATGGCTTCTCAAGGTATAACCAAATTTAGACTCACCATATCGATCAGTATAAAATAGCCTTCACAACCCCATGGGGTACATTTTCATATTGATTCATGCCCTTCAGCTCAAAAATGTTGTCGCCACTTTACAGTGGACCATGAATTATATCTTCCACGACCTGGCTCATCTCATCCTCGCCTATTTGGATGACCTCACCTTACAATCCATAAAGCAGTCATATCATTTGGAGGATCTTCTCCTAGTGTTTCAAAGATGCCAACAATACAACCTATTCTTGAACCCTCTCAAGTGTATTTTACGTCAATGTGGGAATACTACTGGGATTTATTGTTTCCTAGAAAGGTATTCGAGTTGACTCGCTGAAGGTCCAAGCCATTCAGGAAATACCACTTCCAAATAATTTGAAGTAGTTACAAAGCTTCCGGGGTAAGGCCAACTTCTTACATTGCTTTGTACCCTATTACTCCACTTGTGTGCGTGGTTTCTTGTGCCTTCTTTTTCAGGACATTCCCTTCCACTAGGATGAACAAGCCCTAAAATATGCATTATCTCAAGCTCCATTGATTAACCTCCCTGACCATACCAAGGATTATACCCTTTACCTATCATCATATAAGTATCCATTGCGGGGGTACTAGTCCAAGAAGGATCAAATAATAGAGAACATGTTATCTATTATATCAATAAGAATCTCTCTAGGTCTTCCTTGAAGTATAAGCCATCTGAAAAGACAACCCTAACCCTTATACATTCCATACAAAAACTTCGGCGTTATATCATCTTACAGACCACCACGGTAATAGAAAATATCAACCCCATGAGATATTTTCTCACTCGTTGTATGATGAACCAAAAATACGCTCAATGGTTAGTTATTCTATAAAAATTCAATCTAAAGTTTGCTTCCCCCAAAAGCAAGAAGGCCCTTATCCTTGCAGAGTTCATCGTAGATCTCCCTACAAAGTCCCAAGAGTCCCTAAATCCAGATTTAAATGGGAACACAACAAATTACAGAGATAATCATAAATACAAAGATGCAGTGGAAATAATACTTCATTTCATTACTGTAAAATATTGAAATATGCTTACAAACAGAAATGGAAATAAACCAGCTAGGGCGATGGTAGCTTATCTCTGAGGAAAGATGTGGCGGCTACATGCCTCTGAACTGTGTTACAATGGGGCTCGAAGGCCTATTTATTGTTGAGAAACAATGAAAAACCACATCCAAAAACCTAACCCTAAAAGACAAAACGCCAAATTATGGGCCTCGTTTGGGTAAATTGGTACATCAACTTCCCAGGGTCGTAACTTTGGCATATGATCTCCGTTTGACACGCACAATATCTCGTTAGAAAGATCTATCCGAGAACTACAATTTTGGTAAGAGAACCATTGATCCATGGACCCATGTTGCTCCTAGTTTTCCCAAAAAACGTCGTTTAGGGCCTCAAAACGGCTCCAGAAGTTCAGGACCCGAAAAACTGCTAAAAATAGTAAATTGTGCTACAACTAAGGAAACTAAAAAACTAAAAGAGACAGTTGTGGGGTCCAAGTGGGATAGGTGGGTGGCCACCAACATCCACCTGGATCATTCCTCCCCCCTTAGGAAGCAATGGTCCCTATTGCATTGAGTTCCTCCATCTGTTGAACTTGGTCCCTGTGAGTTGTTATGCAACCTCTGTTGTGTCCAATAATGGTGGGAAGCATGGTCGACGACGGTCCACATTGAACACTCAGTGAAAGCAAAGGAATGGGGGAATGTTGTGCTCCAAAGCATTGTCTCCCACAGCCTTGGTAATGGCATAAGGACTAGGTCGTAGTGGTCAGAGCCTCTGATGGGCTCTTGTAAGGCGTTATTTCTGGAGATGCAACCTGACTTTGTTGCCCACCTGAAACTTGTGTGGTACCCCTATGGGTGAGGAGAAGCTATTCTGTCTGCTTTCATAACCGTATCCATCTGTTGTTGCCGCTTTGCGGAGGAACCCTTCGCGGGGGTCATGGATGTGGCGATGATCTTCCCCTTACTTTGGGAGTGAACCAAATAGAAAATGAATTTCCGAGTCTGGGAGATGATCTTGTTGCATTTCTTAGCAGTGATCAAAGAGGTGATGGTAGGTGGGGCTACCTCTGGTATCTTGTATAATGAATTACCCAAAGTGATAATAACAGCACGCGGCCTTGACTCATACACAGCATGTCGCCTCCACAAGTATGGTTGGCGTAATAATACATCAAAAACATCCAAAGGTGCAACATCGCACAATACCTCGTCTAGGAAGGGTTTGATGCTGTAGGGCAGGCGACACTACTGGTGAACTCGGAGATCTCATCCTTGGTGAAGCCACCTGATACTATACAGTTGTGGGTGTGGTGTAGTCGGTAGGCCTAACCGCTTCACGACCTCTGCTAAAATGAGGTTCTTTTGGCTCCCATTGTCAACAATGAATTGCAGCGGCGAACCCTTGACCCACATTTGTGAGTGGAAAAGACACTCGCCCTCCTCTGGATCTTTGGGCTCATTCTTCTAGATCTTGGTGGTGGCAACAGTGGTGCTGGGCTCTGCATCAATGATCTATTTTCCTTTGCCATTCTCCTTGTCGATTTCTGACTCAGGGTCGAAACATGCATCTGATTCGGAAGCCTTCAACTCAGCCACCAGCGACTACTTGGTTCGAATCTCACTTATGTTGTGAGTGGGGATCTTATGGAACTCACACCACTTTCTTGTGTCCTTCTTCGACTTCATGGTGTTGTTATTTTCTTGCGGCTTCGATGGGTTGCCTTGGGTCACCCCGCCTTGGCTTTGTCCCTTGGTCTTCAGATTCGGAGATCCAAAGTCTTTCTTCTTCTGTTTAAACTTATGCTCGATTTTGACAGTGTATTGGTACGCCGTGCCGAGCAAGGAGATGTTCAAGAACTCCATCTCTTCCTCGATGTACCTGTGTAGGCAGCTGTGGTATTTGAGTACCAAATGTAGCTCATAATCCTTGATACCCAATTGTGTGCAAAGGGTATGAAAGAAATTTGTGAACTCCGGCACATCTTGGTCCCTTTCCTGCCACAGCGTGGTCCACTTTATGTATTTGTCCTCGTAGCTTTTGACAGGGTAGTATTGTTCCTTGATATCATCCCGGAATGAATTCCAAGTGGGTGTGGCAAAAAATAGTGAGCCTGTACTTTCATCCTTCTGCTCGTAGTAGGTTTCCCACTAGTCCTTGACGTGGGGGGAGGCTTTGAGAAGAGCGAAAATAATCTTTTCCTGACTAGAAAAATCATGAATAGAAAAATAACCCTCTATGATATTTAACCATTTATCTATGACATCTGCGTCTATCTGACCCTCGAAGATGGGGATTTCAAAATTAACTTGTACCTTAAAGGATGTGGCATTTCCAAAGTAGTTGTTGGAAGCCGATGTGTCGCCTCTAGGTAGCCGCTGAAAGATCTGAGCAAAGTTGTCCATCATCACGTTCCTTTGTCGCTCGAGGGCTTCTTTGAGCAAGATTTTGATAGCATCTCCTGCCCCCTCGTCTTTCTTGTCTTCCGTCATGGGAGGTTGTCGGAATTTGCGAGGCTGCTGCTCTTGCAAAGGTTCGACTAGTTCAAACCCTAACTCCTTATATCCTGACCTCATTGGGGACATACAAAGAAAAACAGAGAAAGAGCAAACCGCTCTGATACCACTGATTCGGTTTTAAATGGGAATGCAACGAATTATAGAGATAATCATAAATATAGAGATGCAGTGGAAATAATACTTCATTTCATTATTGTAAAATACTGAAATATGCTTACAAACAGAAATGGAAATAAACCAGCTAGGGAAATGGTAGCTTATCTCTGAGGAGAGATGTGGCAGCTACATGCCTCTGAATTGTATTACAATGGGGCTCGAAGGCCTATTTATTGTTGAGAAACAATGGAAAACCCTAAACATCCAAAAACCCAACCCTAGAAGATGAAATGCCAAACTATGGGCCCCGTTTGGGTAAAGTGGTACATCAACTTCCCGGGGTCGTAACTTTGGCATACGATCTCTGTTTGGCGTGCACAATATCTCGTTAGAAAGATCTATCCAACAACTACAACTTTGGGGAGAGCAACATTGGTCCATGGACCATGTTTCTCCCAGTTTTTCCAAAAAAACGTCGTTTAGGGCCTCAAAATGGCTCCGGAAGTTCAGGACCCGAAAAACTGCTAAAAATAGTAAATTGTGCTACAATTAAGGAAACTAAAAAACTAAAAGAGACAATTGTGGGGGTCTAATTGGGATAGGTGGGTGGCCACCAACATCCACCTAGATCAGTCCTTGGTTAATGATGCCTTCCTCGATGAACGTTTGTTCCTTGTGTCAACAGATGACCCCTGGTATGATGATATCCTCCTCTTTCTTCGAACTCAAAATTTCAACCCTGAACTTACTCACGACGATAGGAGGCACATTCACCATCAATCCCCTCGTTACCTCCTTTTGGGGGGCATCCTCTATCATTGAGGCATCAACACCATCCTTTGTCAATGCCTTACCCTCGAACAAGCTTAGCATGGCTTAAATTATTTCCACAACGGAGCTTGCGGCGACCACCTATCAGGGATGGATACTACTCAGAAAATCCTTCGTGGCAATTTTTTATGGCCCACCTTGTTCTGTGATTATGTTCAAGTAGTCAAGAGGTGTGAGCAGTGCCAAATATATGCTCATAAGGCACGAGATCCACCAGCTCCTCGACGCTTGGTCATCATTGTTGGCCCCTTCTATAAATGGGGCATAGAATTGATGGCCTACAACTCTCCATCTTTAAGCGGCCATAAGTATATTGTGTTCATCATCGATTACTTCAAAAAATGGGAAAAAGAGATGCCCACATATAATAACACCACAGAAACCGCTGCGTGATTTTCCTTCAACCATGTCATAACACAGTTTGGTGTTACCAAGGAGTTGGTCTCAGATCACAGAAAACATTTCAAGAATGCAATATTTCAGGAATTATCCCAACACCTTGGTTTTTCTCATGAATTTTTTCTCCATACTACCATCAGTCCAACATCCAGGTAGAAGTTGTCAACAAAATTCTCAAAACAATGTTGCAGCATATGGTGAACAATCATAAAACCAATTGGCACCACATGGTGTTTTCTACCTTATGGGCATATTACACCACAGTCAGATCATCGACTGGATTCACACCCTTCCAATTAGTCTATGGGGTCGAATTTATTCTCCCCATCGAATGTGATATCCCTACCTTACACTCGACCATAAAACTTCTCTCTGGTACCACACCTTTAGAGAAAATGTTGGTATACTTGGAACACATCAATGAAAGTCAGTGATGATCTCTCTAACATAATGAAGCATACAAAAAGAGGACTAAATTCTCTTTTGACCACAATTTCACCCCTCGATCATTCATCGAAGGGTAGTTAGTCCTTCGCTACGATGTACCAAATAAGCTTTAGGACCAGGGAATTTAGACACACTATGGAAAGGCCCATACATTATTAAACATTGTCTCCTCAAGGGGGCATACATCTTAGCAGATATTGATGGGACTTGCCTTAAAGATATCATTAATGGGCTCTACCTCAAAATATTATATTAATAACACTCAAAAAAACCCTAGAGTATAAATGTATGTACCATGATTTATTTTTATGATGATCACCTCATCACAGATGTATACTAAGAAGCACTCTCTCATCATGTGTCGTAGATGGATCATCCACCAGCCCATCATCACGAGTTCACTGATGGTGCTTCTGGATGGTCACAAAACCTCATTGCAGCAGCCTCGGCCATATACTCTCCTGACCTGACACCCCTCTACCAGAATGGGATATGTATCAAGTCAGCCACTAATAATCAAGTTGAATACGATGCCAGCATAGGCCTCTTAGATGATGCCTCCCATCTAGGTATTAGTCATCTACATGTGTTCCTTGATTCCTAGCTTGTTGTATCTCAGTTCAAAAAAACCTTCAGAGTACATGATCCTTGCATTTTTCGTAAATATCTTCATTCATAAAGGTTAGCTCGTGGTTTTTATCATATCACATTTTCACATATACTAAGAGATCAAAATATATACTTGACAGAATAGTTAATCATATCATAGACTGGCATGTATCACATATATATCATCATTAAGACACATAAATCATGAACACCATATCCATCAAATAAATGCAAAAGTATATCACATGAATAGAAGCATACAAAAAACAAATCATGAGAGCCGTAAAAGATCACCATCTCATAGATATATATATATATATATATATACATCTGTTGGCATGAGCCAAAAAAATAAGTCATCAAAAAGGGGAGCATCCTCATAACAGGTGCTTGCCCTGGTCCATACATTAAAATACATCTAGGGTCAAGGCCCATAACCCCTTGCAACCTCCGCCTAAAGCCCCCCAGCCTCATCTGGTGTTGGAGCCAAGATAGGACGAGTAGTCGCCACTGCTACCACCAAACGACAAAGGATAGGGCATTGTGCTCTATCATGATCCATAACTCTCTCCATTGTGTCCTCCCTCAGTATCACCAAACCTACTCAGGCAGCCCCTCAAGTAGGGTGTCCGCATATCCCATGCATCCTTGGCCTCCTACACTTGTTCCTCTGCACGCTCCCGGAGCCTCGCCATCTCAAAGTGGGTGGAAGAACTACCCCACTTTTCTGAGGACCCACTTATCTCAAACAATTGGCGTTGAGCTGGTCTCTCAGGGTCCTCCTACACCTTGTCATCTCTCTATTTCCATGGCACATATGTTGCACTAGCTATACCTGAGTGATGAGGATTGTTTCTCACTAAGTAGGCCAACGGACGTCCACATGGACCCACTTCTGCAAAAAAACATACATGGTATCAATATAGTCATAAATATACATCATAAATACATGAAAGTAAGAATAAATGCAAAACACACAAATCACAAACTTACCGGACCCCAAGCATCTCCAAGGGGTAAACCCATATCTAGATCTCCCTTGAAAACCATGCCACAATATGCATACTCCATAATCATCTGAGGGTTCTAGTATCACCCCACCTCACCCCTACTTTCACGAGCCATCACAAATTCCCACCGTTGCATATGCAGATATCTTGGAAGCCCTGGTAGCAGTGCTAGTATGGTACGCAACATCACGACCCTTTGATAGAGGATGTTGCAAAGTATGTTGGCATAAAAAAACTCTATGAATACCCCATGTGCACTTGTGTAAGCTATGTTGTCATCCCTCTATGCACAAAACTGACCCAATCATAGAATATGCCCCACTGAATTCTCTAAAGGATGGTGATTTGTGGTCTAGAAAGAAGGTGAGGGGATACTAACCCAGCGAGGTGCACAATCATTGCTAGAGTCACTTGCTCAGCTAAATCCAAAAATGAATCAATCTAGACGCACACCTGATCAATAACATCACACCCACAGTGGTGGCCTGCCCACACATGCAGGTCCACCCAACCATGTAGAAGTAGCATTGATAATACCTCTCCATGAGACACCATTCCTGTAACAAAATAGACATCCACTATAGCAGTGAATGTCAAATCCTGACCTCGGATACTGAACGCCTCTTGATCCGGCTCCCATCTCATTATCACAAAATGTAAGAAATCCTCCTGCAACCTCAGCAAGGGGTTATAAACGAACTTCAGAAACCCCCATCTGGCCAACACCGCACTTTCCTAAGTGTCTCCAGCCACCGTTATCCCGAGGTGATCCCAATAACGCTCCCTCTGTGTCATACTCATCCTACCAAAAAGGATGTAGAAAACCAAAATTAGCCTCATAAGCTTAAAAATTATCTTTTTGTCAACCCACAGGTCTATCTTAAAAATAAGTGCACGGCCACGTGTCTGCCCCTCAAACAGATGCATGTTATCATGTTGAATTCAAACCATATAGACGCTCAATCAACGTGTCTTCTAGCCCTTTACCTGTAGGGATGTCGGCCCAACAACCACATTTTTGTTTTCCTCACAGATACATAAGTGTGATTGTTTCTTGAACAATCATGCTATTTGTGCACCTGTAAATCCACAGAGGCATCAATCTGAGGACCTCACGACTGTTTTTCCCACATTCACGATATATCCATGTTTGTGTTCCCTTAACCTACTAAAACTTTGTGATTGTTTCACAGTCACCCATGCGGGGTATCTCTTTTTCCTAAAAAGAGGTCCGTACAGGGCATTATGTGCGGTCTACCTATATTATCCTATCAAAATCACAAAGATTAGGTAGAGTCCTCTTACTTGTCTGTCCTCATACGCTTCCCTGGTGCACAAGTTGACCGCTACGAAAGAAAATAGCTCCCGGACCTAGCTTTTCACTCCAACTCAGCAAGTACAAATGAGGTGGCATATGGCCCACTTTTCCCTATATATCGCCCTCTTTGTCATCTTCTAGAGCCTTGTTCATGATATCACGACCTCTGTTTTCAAAACTGTCAGCAAAATAAGGATTCATACGAAAGCATCTTTATCATGCTACCCTTCGTTCCATTTCGACATCATACTCATTTTTGGACCTGTTTCACATTCAAAGTACCCCTTTAGGTGCACTTTTCCATGTTCTTTGATTCATCTTGTTTAGCAGATTTCAGCTTATATATGTTTTTATCAAGATGTTTTCACTTGGGGTATTGGTTGTCAAAATTGTAGGTATACTAGCAGTTTCCCATCATAATCATTCCCCTGGTGGCCATCGATAGTTAAGTTATCATTCTCCACCCAACATGATAGGCTTCCTACAAAGATTTTCATATCCTGACATCATTTCTCTAAAATGCACCATAGGGTCCATCATCTCGACCACATTTACCACCACCTTCCCTTGCACCTGGTAAACATCCATGTTGGTCGATAATACCTTCCCATTCATGGATCACCCCATTTTATAGATCCCCACACACTATTGGGATCCATGACCATTCACTCAGGCCTGAGAGCCATCTCATTCACATGTCTTGAAGATCAACCTCATTCTCCTCTTCTTTACTTATTGCTTACCAACCCTACTCCCTGGCCACCTTATTTATTTTTGTTAGATCAAGTTGAATGCACTCCCGCATTCTATATTTCGCTTATAATAACTCCATATGGAATAGCTCATTTGTGTCACTTCATCCGCCTCTTCAACCTCACACCAATACCAACCAATGTGGCCCCTTCCCTCAACAAAAAAACTTACCTACATCATCACGCAGATCACTATTTTTCTTGGGGAACCTATCTCCATGTATGTACATGCCAAACCACCTTTACATTCTTTTGGCAAGTGTACAAAAAAAAAATTAGGAAAATGGTTCGCAACCATATTTTCATGTCTCTTAGCCGAAGGAAGTCCCTAGTCTCTCTTGGTTGGAGTTCACTAATCACCACATTATTCATTGATCATTCATTACGTCAGTCAGAACATTCTTACACCTACCCTATATGTCTTACCGACTCAAGCGACAATCCCCCCTGGAAGAATTGTTTCGATTATTGCCACTTGCATTACAACTCAAACCTTGGGAAATTTTCTATATTCATTCATATTTTCAGCTCTCATTATCATCCTTGGTTACCCACCATATTACAATCATCTTTATCCTTCATTTTAATTCCTTGAATAAACATTTTCTGCAATTAGTGCTTCTTTCTTATCGACTTCAACACCCATCTTCCAGTATGGAAGCAATACCTTAGGTTCTCCCCCCTTACAAGGCATCCTTGGGTGACATAGTGGGAATTGATATCACCCATTGATGTCATCAGTCTCCCTGACATTCAACACCAGCATAAGTTTTTCATTTCAGGGTAGTATCGTACATTGTGATCATTGTAGTTCTATCATTTAGTTGAAGACCCATGCATCGCTTAGTACCTCATTTATAAGTGTTTACATTTTGATGCATGGTAGGTACCCAGAGTCTAAGACCCATGCATCCATGATCACCTCACTCAACGGTGCTTCACTTTTTATGCATAGGAGAACCTAGTTCAATCTATTTTTCAGAAGAAGCCTTGAGGGCATAAGCAGTTATCATCATCAGCCATCAACATGTAAACCACTGGAACACTGACTTGACAAGAATATTTCCTGTATGATTGTAATAGTTAGTCACTAGTTATCATAATGAGCATGGGACATGCCCACCTCGTATAGATAATTTTTTATTAGCATTCCTTTAGAGCATGTTTATCTTGCATCCTCAGTTAAGGTTTTTCCCTACTAACCTTCACAACAAGTTATTTTATTAACACGGAAAAATTGTACACACATTTGTATAATCCAAATGACAACCAAAGTCATCCAACAGAATGTACAGGTGAATACTTTCCAGCTGAAAACATCATGAAATACAAAAATAAAAATTCTCCAAAGGATTTAATTATAAATTCTAACCACATGGCACATCCAAAGGCATAAATTAGTGATCGTGCAGTTATTTCTTCAATAGTTATGCCGTCGAACAAAATTCCAAGTCAACAGTCTGGGACCACTTCACACACTTGGAAGATGGGATTCCCTAACATGTACCAGTCAAGGATATCCGATTTCGAGTCGACTTGGAGATATACAACCCCCAAGGGATCCTCTTGTCCTACTCATAAGTCATTTTCTCATTAATGAACCAAGAGAGGGAAGAGGAATTCAAAATTCTATATAAACAGGCCATTGGAGAACCAAAAACAAAGAAGTAAAGCATTGTTATGCTGGCAAAATTTTTCCTCAGCAATTCAACATTTTAGTGGGAAGAGGTTTTCACCATTGAGAGAGTCTCCATACTTCTTTGAGAGAGAGAAGAAGCTTACAAAAAGATTGAGGAAAGGAACTTCCTTGTTAAGGATTTTTTAGCACCATTTCTCAAACAATTCTCTCCAAGTGTTTTATTATTCATATCTTGTATGTCTTATACATTCAACAGCAAATAAAGGGAACCATTTTCCATTACTTTTTCAATGTGTTTGCTTAATCAACCATTGTTTATGTGTTTATTTCTTAGTTTTAGTTTATTTTTATGTATGCATTGTTTTCACTATTTACAGTGTTTTGTTTACCCAAGTTTGTCCACTAACAACAACCAATTTTGTATATTTTCTTTGCAGAGAACAACCAAATGAAAAGGTGTCTTTATTACTCCATAGCAACAAACACACCACTACACTTTATATGGAATAGTTTGGTCATTTCTTTCTCTTCCTGTTGTTGAATGCTACTTAGATTCACCTCCTTCTGCATTAACGTACATACAATCTTCTCATCCACATCTGAGTTGCTTTCAACTTGGTTGCTTTAATATGTGGCCATGGGATTCTTCTTCTTATTATCTTTCTTTTTGTTCTTCAGGTTCAACTCTGGATGCAACTTCCCGCACTTCTCCTTTGTATGGAAATCAATGTTGCAGTGGTTGCAGTAGTTGTTAGGATCTTTGCACTTGTGCGTTGGGGCTACCATATTTTTATCCTTTCTTCATTTTTGC
The DNA here is from genome assembly GCA_031772625.1 of Pinus tabuliformis. Lineage (NCBI taxonomy): Eukaryota > Viridiplantae > Streptophyta > Pinopsida > Pinales > Pinaceae > Pinus > Pinus tabuliformis. The sequence goes on from CM062819.1 coordinate 871,502,293, forward strand.
TTCTTCTTCCCCTCCTTAAAATCATTATTTTTCTCATTCTTCTTTGATCCACTTGATTACAATCTCTTCGGGCCTATGTTCTCCAGGTACTATGCATGCACATAAGCCTTCTCCACTAATTTAGGTTTGAACAACACCACTTTCTCCCACAGATGGCGGTGTAAACCCCAAAAATGCTTGAGGAGTACATATGGGTTTCTTTGGGGAGATACCCAACATTATGGTCATCTTTTTGAACTTTATGGTGTACTCCTACACACTCTTCCCTAAATTTTTCCTGAAGTAGTGCCATCGGATCCATTGGTCCTCTACCTACCCAATAGGGTAAAACTAAGACTTAATGATGGTTTTGATGTCCTCCCACTTAGTCAATGGAGGATCTCTCTCCAACCTTAGGGTCTCTATGTAGCTTTCGCATCAAGTGATTGCATGGCCCTCTAATTTTAGCCCTGCAAATGAAATTTGTTGTTCTTCCTCAATTTGATGGATGTTAAAACAAACTTGCAGTTGTTGCAACCAATGATTCAAGTTAAGAGTGTTGATCTCGCCATTGTACAACTTAATATTGACCTTTGCTTCCATTTTAAACAAGGACTATTATTGGTTCACAACACTCAAACTGGGTTGATCTTTTCCGAGTTCTTTCTTAGGATAGTTTTTTGTTTGTTCCCGGTCTCCTGATCCCCCTTCTAATCTGTCCTCTGCATTTGAACACCCGTCTTCTCCAAATATCCCAAGCTTATTACTGATGATCACCATGAGTACATTTACATTATGATTTATATATGTGACTTGTTGTTCCAACTGTGAAAACTTCACCTCTACAGGGTCACGAGGGCCATTCATAGATTTGTCTACCATGATAAGGGTTTTACGATTTTTGGCTTGTCGATCTAGATCCCCTGCAAATCTCCACAAAATACCAAAATAAACCTAGATATAATACCAATATGATCCGTAAACTACCATGGATATTCCACTGGATAGTTTGTCCCAACAAATCCTATAATATTATATTTAAAATATAAAATTTTACACTATTATGGTTTTGTTATATTTCTCGATTTGTAGATTTTACTATAAATAGTGCATGCATGAAAATGAAAATTATACAGAACATAGAGAATGAAAAAATATAAGTTCACACACACATTAGACACAATATTTTCTCTAGGAAACCCTTTCGGGAGAAAAACCCAATTGGAAGGTGAGGTCGCTTCGCTTGCTTTCTTTGTATTGAAAATATGGTTGAGAGTACAAAGAAGTATGTCTTGTGGCTCGTGGCCTTCTTCTATTTTCTCTACCTCCTATCCTTCTTAGCTATTTTTTCTCAGATATGGAACAAATGCACTCGAAGTAATGGAATCATGACTTTGGCCTAAGCCAAATTTTAGTCAAGATATTCTCAGAATCATCACTTTTTCAGTGTTGTAGGTGATGTTTTGTATAGGTATGTAATCTGTCTCTCTATGTTATTCTGTTTCTAGGGATGTAGAAGGATGTTTAGTATATTGAACAATTTTGAATCAACCAAGATCAATGACTTGGAGGGTATTTAGTGGATGGTTTGAAGAGCCCTAGAACAGTGGACAAATGGAAAATTTGTCACAATGCATGGGAAATATTGTAAGCCCTTAGGATTGACTCTCTAAAGGAGTAAGGTATGATTTTTTGACTGGAATATAATTTTCTTTTTGATAGTGATACTTTGACTAGAATATAAGTGTGTTTATGATAGTGATGTTATGACAGTATGACAAGTATCCTTATGAAAATGATTTATTACAAGGTTCTTATGAAAATTATATATGACAATGATTTATGGTGAGACTTCTTATGACAATGATATATGAAAAGTTCACTTATGACCATGATTTATGGCAAGAGTCATCAATATATGACAAGTTCCCTTATGATAGTGATTTATGGAAAAAGTTCTTATGACAATGATAAATGACAAGTCCCCTTATGACAATGATTTATGGAAAGAGTTATTATGACACTGTTATATGACAAGTGTCCTTATGACAATGATTTATGCAAATAATTCTTATGACAATGATATATGACAAGAGAACATATGACAATGATGTATGGAAATGTCCTCATGATTTTGAATATAAAAATACTTGACAAAGATATGTATTACTTGTGACAATCGTATGGAGGTAGCCTTATGGTTTCATCTCTAAGAGACCTATCAAATGTCTTGTGGAGGGCTTGTGAAATCCTCCTTGATTGGTGTGTATGTTTCCATCTCTTGAGAATCTTGTAAGATCCAAGGTTGGCCCTAGGAGGCATAATGTGAATGATGATGAAATACTTTTGTCTCATTATAATTATACTTTGTATCTTAGTTGAAAATTTGATGAATATCTAAGAGGAAGAAGAATTTATTTTGAGTTTTCCCCCTTATGGGGTTTTCCCCTAGTCTAGGACCTAAATCCCGGTGTCTCTATTGTGTATGATTTTCTTCTAGTGTTCCTTACTATTCCATTGCATAGTTGATGTTAATTTTCTCTCTATATAATTGTTTATGATGATATGGGATGAATGTAATGTGAAAATTGTTGAAAAAAAGTTTTAAAATGCAATTATCTGCAATAGAGAACTATCTAGCCCTTAAATTAAAAATAACTTCTTATTAATAACATTGCAAAGCCAAGTGCATGTGCCACAAAACCATCAAAATCCAATAGTGGAATGAGGGTTGCTCATATCATCACTAATATAAACCCTAGCCTCACCACCACTCAGCCTAAAAGATGCCACGAGCAAGAGTGCTTGTTGAAGGAGCTAGTTGGGTTGACCAACTATTCGAATATGAGAAAGGCTAGTCAGATAACATAAAGCCTAGACTCACCACCACTCAACCTAAAAGATGCCAAGAGTAAGAGTGCTCGTTGAAGGAGCTAGTTAGGTTGACCAACTATTCGAATATGAAAAAGGTTAGCCGACCCAGCCGACTAGCCTGAATGTAATAGATTGTAATACGAAGGATGGGTAACTAATGATAGAATAGAAAGTGTGGTTAATATGATAGTTATACTCTTGTAACTATCCTATCGGTCTATATATACTTGTTGGTATGAATGTAAAAATTATTTTGCATATAATACAAAATGTGTATATACGACTTGGTTATCTACCCATTACTATGTCTTGCCTCTTTTACATGATTTATGTATGTTTACTCATGTTTTCCTACTGGTAATAATTTATATTGTTCACTAGATTACGAAAATGGTTTTGTTGTCAGTAGAAAGAACTTGATTCCAATATAATATGAAAGCATAATTGTAAACCCTAAATGAGATGCAGTTATGGTGGGAAGCGAAGATCAATAACTATCTGAAAAAATATGCATGAATAAATCAATTGTTGATCGCGGAAGTCAGGGCTAACTTCTTCACAAAATAACATGAGTGTTTTATCGGAGGAGCCCCGGTAGAGATTAAAAAGTTCCTTAACAGTGTTACTCATGAAAAAACCTCAAAACCAAACTAACGCCTAGTTGTTATTGAAATTATCAAACGACGATCGAACGAATTTACACGAGTGGCTCAAGTCAATATTGGAAGACTATTGTGAAGAACAAGCATTATAATATCGAACTTATTTATAACATATAAAAGCTAGGTTCTACGACGATCTACATGACGAGTTCTTCTACATGATAACAACTCTACTACATAAATTCCTTTTAGAGAAAGGCGCAAGACACATCGTCAAATATCACCCACTGCTAGGGATTCTAGCCAGCACCGACTGGAATAAATACCAGAGTGTAATTTTATGGACGCTTGGTGTAAAGACATGAAAGAAGCATGGGATTATTTTTTAAGTAAATAAGTATGCCTGACAGACACTCCCTTGTGAACCAACACTAGTCGGGTCAACATCGGTTGGGTGGGGGGGAGTGGTGTAGCGGATCGTGATGATTAAAAAGGAAAAGAAAATAATGAAAGAAAAAGTTGGAGAAGTATTGTAGTCGACGAAAATGGAAGGGAAGAAGTTGTCTGACAAGAAAAAAAAACAAGAAAATAACTGACCAAATAGTGACTAACAATACAAGCAATTGAATGACATACAAAAATTAGCAAGCAACTTGAGACAACATCGATGAGAAAAAATTAGAGAACAAGAATACCAGAAGAAAAGAATGAAGAATCAGGAGCATGAGAGTGAAGATGCACGAGACTCCTCATAAGAGTTGAGAGGCGTAGCACCGCCCACCCCGACAGAGAATGGTCTATTGGTAACTCCAAGAGAGCAAGTACATGTAATGTAAATAGATGATTTTGGTCTAGCAATAAGAAGTACTCCAAGGAGATCCTTGTTGATTGCTAGCATAACAAAATTTCTTTAGTCGAGGAATTATTCTGAAATACCTGCAGTCTAGTATACCAATGACCAATAAAGAAACCCTCAAGAAAATGAAAATCTTATTCAAAACCAATCGAATAATAATAATGAATTAGACTGAATACTTCTTCAACTATCTAACCTCGTGATCATACCCCCTACTGCAGCTTGTATCTATTTAAGAAAACTAAAGTCTAGAATCGGTCGACCAAGAGTCACGACCGCTAACAAGTCAATTCACGGAATATATAGATAGGCAGTGTCAGGCCAACGTATCAAGTCAGCGACATAAGAGAGGAAAGTAAAGACCTAAGCTCTGACAACAAGACTAACGACAATGATTAGTTTCACCCAACTTCACACCAGTGGACCAAGATGAGACTAAATCATATACCCATTTATGAAATAGACGAAGACCCAAAGAGGCACTGGTTCATTTGTGAAAAGCTTTGGGCCACAAATGACATCAACAATGAAGACAAGAAAATGTCGTAGTTTGCTACAACACTAAGGAAACGAGCCCTAACATGATATATGAATTTTTTAAAAAAAAAAGACAAAATAAGACCAAGGATTAGACCAAGACCATCTTTATCACCTTCTTTAAAGCACAAGATGTTAATCACTTGGAAGCACAAAATCTAAAAGAAATAAAACATAGACCGAATGAATCTGTACGTGAATACGATAAATGCTTTAAATATTTATGAAGTTAGATTCCATACACTATAGATGAGAATCTACTAGTACAATGGTATCTAGTTGGACTACTTTAGAAAATCCATGGGCCACAATGAATGCATGAAATAAGACATGTGAAGTAGCTCTTAAACTAGCCCAACAAATTGAACAAGATGATGGAAATCAATCAATCAATGACTGACTGACAACAAGATTGAAGATAGATAAGACCAACTACAAAATTCGTTACTGTAGTTATGGCTCCAAAAGAATCACTTATGGTGCACCAATTTCCACATGGAAGGACATATGAAAGATACATGTAAGTTTTTAGAATACTTTGACCAAGAAGTTCAAAGAATACAATTTGATGTCTACTGTGACATCTGTCAAACTCCTTCTAATCACACTACTAAATATTTCCAGTATAATCTACGAAATTCTAAACCAAAATGGTTTGCAACCTATGAAGACAATGCACAATCCACCCAGGAATGTCCACTGAATGGAAAAACTAAATCCAATTATCATGTTGTATATGATACCCAGGCCACTGACCAGTTATCAAAACCACCTCCATTCAATGGAAGAGGACGAGGTCGAGGAGGTTATGGCAGTGGACGATGCAATTACAACAACAGAGGTTGTGGTCATGGCTGAGGACGTGGGAGATTTTACTGCTATACTTATTGGCAAGAGGGACATATAGCGACCAAATATCCCTTAAAAGATAAAATTGACTTACGCTTCTACAACATGTATGGTATGGGTGACCACTCACTGGAATATTTTCTAAAAATCATATAAAAGTTTTAAATAAAAGATTTGTTAATCAACTACAAATTGTCCCGAAGCATGAGATTCTAAAATTAAAAAACCTACATGTAGTTACAAGGTTAGGAGTTGGAAGAGATAAAAATGATCATAGTAATCAGTTGATCTGACCTATTAAGAATTCAACAAAGTACCAGACGTACAACAGCAAAATCAAACAATGTCCAAAGCAGTTGAATTCTTTACAAAATCAAGTGAAGACCAAAGAGTATCTAAGGACCTAATATTAGAAGAATTTCTCAAGATTCGAAAGGAAGAACACTATGTCGCCCGACACGTCGAATTATTGAATATGTTGAAAAACTGTAACGAAAATAGAGAAAGAGGGGAAAATGTCAAACAACTTTCACATGGTAAACAGTTAGATGATCATGACCCACAAGTTGACTTAGAAATAAATATTTTAATGGTTAAACAAGTAGTTGTCAACTTTGGATCTCAAGTAAATATTTTTCCGAGAGACACATGGATCAACATGGGATGACCAAGTCTAAACAAAACAACTAATTATCTTAAATTGGCCGACTAAATATTAATTGAACCATTCGGTACACTACGGAAGGTTCAAACATCGATAATGGGGATCCCAATAACAGTCGACTTTGAATTCATCGACTTAGTCGATGGCATCCCTGCCTATCTAGCGTTAGTTGGTCGACCATGGGGACAAAGAATGAAGGCAACTATATCACTCGAAAAAGATATAATCAAATTAAAAGGAAATAATAAAAATATCATCATTTCTTTAGATCCTCGCAAAGGAAAGCCTTGGATAGAGTCTATCGATGAAGAAGTTGAAATCAGAAAACTGTATCAAGTGTTACATGATGAACGCGATAATGTCGAGCCAAATGATTCAGGCGAAATATTAACTTGATCTCCTCTTTCAATATGACAAAACTCATATACTTAACTATATGAATGGAAAATCAAGAACTATGAATCAAAGGCAAAGGAGTGTTGGTCGATACAAGCCATTCCAACATCTAAAACCTAACCTTGTTATTCCATTAAGGTCGTGCCAATCATATGAGAAAAGAACTACCAAGACATACCTTCGTTAATCCTGAGTAATTTAACAACTAACTCTAGTTCTCACATCCATTTTAAAGAAAGGGCATCCCCGCTAACCATGTAGAACATGTAAAAAAATAAATTGGAGAATAAGGATGAATGTAGAGTCTAGTGCAAACTTTTACTGATTAAGCAGTGAGGTGGTGGAATACACACTCATCCCGACTACAAACCTAAACAAATGTAACCTCTTATTTTATTGAGCAATTTGGAGGAAGAAATTTTTCCTCATAAGCAAAAATTCCAACTTTCAGCGCTGGTTAGGACCCTATTGAACATATTAAAATTTGTGAATCAGAATGGAGAAGAATCGATTATAAGGATAAACATGTCTATCCACACATGTTCACAACACACTATCTGATCTTCCAAACAAGTGTTACAAATTAGAAAAAGTGAGGGGAAAATCCCTCCAATGGAAGGAATTAAAATAAGACTTCGTGAAATATTTACAATGTTAACCAGAGGAGGTAGAATTGAAGGATGCAGTCCAAAAAATCAAAGAATTTGTACTAGAAAAACCATTCGATCCTCAAACTTCCACAAGTAATGCGTTAAATCGAAATTATATAGCCTCGAGATAGAACACAAGATGGCCAACCGCTTAGAAATAGAAGAATCGCCTATTGTTAGCCAGAGTTTTAACTTGAATAAGCATCATCCAGAAAATTATAAGAAAATTTAGTTAGTATACAAAGTTGAAAAACCAAATGTAGATAAACCATACAAGTTAGACTTTTCGTCGGCATATTAAGAAGTAAAATTCGAGGAACAACGACTCGGTAAATCTAAGGCATCCAACTGGATGGACGCAAAAATTAAGATAAGAGAAGTTGACATATCAAATGACGATTGGTTGAAAATCATCTGACTCGGTGACTATTGGTCGGAGAAACAAATAGCGGAATTTGTCGACCTCCTTAAAGAATACCAAGATGTATTTTCTCGAGACTAAAAATTCTTAAAAGGATTCGTTAAAGAAATGAGAGAAATGAAGATTAATCTAATCCTAGGAGCCAAGCCAATAAAGAAGAGATTGTATAAAATAGCTCATAAATACAAGCCTATTGTACAAAAAGAAATTGAAGGAATTCTTGTCACTGGTATTATATACCCGATAAAAACATCATAATGGGCAAGCCCTATGGTCGTTCAACAAAAAACGCACAACCCGACAAGGCTTCGTATATGTGTTGACTACCATAGATTAAGTAAGCTAGCAGTTATTGAAATCATTTCCAACTCCTTTTGCCCATGAAATCATTAATGAAGTAGAAGGACATGAATGTTATTCCTTTACGGATGGGTTTTCAAGGTACAATCAAGTGCCCATAGCAGAAGAATATCGAGAAAAAACAACATTCATTATGAAATTCGTCTCTTTTGCATATAGATTAATGTTGTTTGGACTAAAAAACGCACCAATTGTATTCTTGAGAATTGTCGTCAAAGCATTTCAGGAATACATCCATAAGGCCATGGTTGTTTAATTTGATGAATCGACATTCTACACACTACTAAGGATCATATTCAATGGTTAAGGCTAATACTCGAATGGTGTAGACAGATACAACTTTCCCTTAATATAAAAAAGTGTATCTTTGCAACTCCCATCGGAATAATACTGAGTCACATTGCTTCCAAATACGGAATTAACATTGATATGGAAAAAATAAATATAATTCTAGATTTGAAACCCCTAATTAACCAAAATCATATCAAAATATTTCTAGGACATACAGTATTACAGACAATTCATTAGACACTACTCCGACATAACATTCCCAATTAATGAACTCCTGAAAAAAGATGCTCCTTTTATTTGGTCCAAAGAGTGTGCTGAATCGTTTCAGTTATTAAAGAACAAATTGGTCGAAGCTCCAATTCTTAAATTTTGAGATTGGTTTAAACAGTTTCATGTTCATGTGGATTCATCCTATGTGGCAGTCAGGGTAGCCTTGGCGCAACCCGATGAAGAATTAATAGATCACCCAAATGCTTACGCCAGTCGTAAGCTTAACAAAGCAGAAAGAAATTATTCGACAACAGAATGTGAAGCCTTAGCAATGATATTTTCTCTATAGAGATTATGGCATTACCTTTTGCAAAATCCTTTCATATTCTATACATATCATCAAGCTTTAAACTACCACATCAACAAACATGTGCATCACGATTGGATTTCTCGATGGCTATTATTAAAGATCTAAGTACTAACAACTATGTTACACGACTCAAGTGCCAAAATCCCCTTTCAAATGAGGCATGAGGGTACATTTATGCAAATGGGTGGGTGACCTATCACCTCTCCTGTGACTCTTCAAATTCCCCCATGGCCCATTCGACTTCGAATACTTCTCATATTCTAGATGTTTCTTTAACTATTTTCACATTTAATATTTCCTTGAATATTACAAAATTATATTTACAATATGAGAGAAGGAAATGTAACAGAACTCTATGTTATTTCTTGTTAGTTTATATCACCATCAACCATCCAAGTAGTTTTAACCCAACAAATACACAACCAATTATTAGGGAACCAAATGAAAAAAATTATTTATAAAAAAGTAGGAAAAAATGTAAGTATCCCTCCCTCTATCATGAATAAGATTGTTGTAGGTACTATTAATAAAATCTCCAAAGGATGAACCCACTAGCTGATGAAACAAGTACAAAATGGGCCTTCCTAAAAGCACTGATAAATAGGATGAAGGTGTCTCAATATGGTTATATGAATTCCATTTGGGAGTGACAAACCTTGTGCACAAATTCAACATGAGAATAGAATCTTGAATGGAGCACCTCACTTGCTACTAAACAACTCTAAAGTTGTTGTATATTCTTCACTAAACATAGAACCCATGCATGTGGGGATACAATAATGCAACTTTCTAGTCCGGATTAGCATGAGTAGGGATCAAACAACATCAAAAGATATGACTTTCTTGATTTAGACACCTACTCCTACAAAATTTCAAGACATTGGTATTCTCCTGCCAACTATGAAGTCACATCTGGAAGACCATAAATCTGAATTCTCTCACTAGATTCCTTGTAACCCAACTTCACTCACCAACTAAAAATATTTCTTATTCCAAATACATAGTCTTCAACTCCTTATTTATATTTCCATCTCACTAAAGACAATATCCAAAAAAATGGATTAGATACATGACATGCCGCAAATTCTCGATTTGTCTCTAAATTCAAAGGTGTCATCAGTTCCATTAGACTAATGAGTTGAACTTGACAATGCCATTTTCACCTCGTTTCCTATGAAGGATCTGAATGATTCATATAACCTTGTATTAATAAAAAAACATATCCGACAATTGAAAATGCAGCAAGAAAATCTCAATTTGACTTTGCCTTGGTCAAACTAGAGAAAATTTGAATTTCTATTTCAACAAAAATCTTGGAGGCAGTTAACCGAGGTGACATGGCACTTGTCACTCATCTAACTCAGTTAATTCGAGTTGGGAAAGCTTGCGTTTAGTTCAGTACATTTTATTTCTAATTTGTAACAATCTATTTCATTTAATTTGAGTTACTGTCATTTTAACTAGTTCTAATTATCAGAATAACTAGTGGAGGTCAAGTTGTGGAAGTGGAACTTCAACCAAACTCAGTGATCAACCAATTAACTCATCAATCAGCCCAAAATAATTGTTGCGTGTAGAGAATTTGAGTTACCCATCTGAGATGGAGATTCCAAGGCAGTTTACTATCAGTTGTAGCATATTCCAATGTGTACGGGTGGTTCATGTAGTCAGAGGAAGGACCTAAGGGAATTGCACAATTCAATAGCGGGAAATTCCTAAATAATAGGGGCCAATTTCCCAGAGGAATAGTGCAAGGAAATAGGAGCTTGGAGGGCTTGAAAATTAGTTAAGTGTTGGCCAGAGTCAGTCAGTCAGGTAGAGGGATGGACTAAACACTTGTAAGGTGTGCTCAAGCTTGAGAAAGCATATGTATTTCATCTCTATTCTCTAATCAATGCAATATAGATAGTAAGGGGTTTCAAGGAGTTTCTTTCCCCTAGATGAATATTTGTGCATGTGTGATGTTTCATTTTGCATGTCTATGATTTGTGTTCTATATTTGAATTAACTTCTGCATATCAGTAGAGTAGCTTCAAATCTTGTGATTTAGTAAATTTCGTGAATAGCATTGAATCCACACATTAATTTCGACATGGTATCAGATTTGGGATCACTATAGATCAGATATTTCGAAGTTTTCATTGTATGAGGTTCAAATTTGAAGATCAGTGTTGTAGTTTTATTCAAGATTGAGAAGATGGATTTCAATGGACTAAGGCTCGAGTATGACCTTGAGGGAAGCTCGAATTATGTTGCATGGAAGGACAACATGGAGGCAGTACTGGAAGATAATGGGTTGAAGGAATTAATTGATAATGATATTCTGAAACCAGCAACATCTGATGTTAAGGATCTAGCAGAATGGAAGAAGTGTGTAGCCAAGGTGAGGAGAATCATATTGGAGGAAGTATGAGACCACATTGTCTCAAATATCCACATGAAAGAGACTTTGTATGCAATGTGGCAAGCATTGACAGATCTATTCCAAAATAGTAGTGACCATAGGAAGCTAGTGCTCAAGGAAAAAGTTCGAAATATTAAGATGTAGAGGAACGAGACCATTCCACAGTACTTGAGAAATTTCACACAATGTCGTGATGAACTTGGTCAAGTTTGTGTTACCATAGCAGAGGATGATTTGGTAATCCTGTCCCTTTTAGGCCTTCCCAAGAGCTGGCATAACTACCAAAATTCGATAAATGGGAGGGAGAAACTACCAAATTGGGAACGCCTATGGTATGATTTGGTATAGGAGGAAATAAGGCGAAATACCAAAAACGGGACTTCATCCAAGGGTGAGGATGAGAAAAATTGTGCATTGGATGGAAAGGCAAAGAAAGCGAAAGGGAAAGGGAAGAAATCTCAATCCAAAGCAGAATCTAGTCAAGGGGCAAGAAGAAAGACTTGTCGAGAATCAAGTGCTTTCACTGTCATGAATTCAGGCACTATGCCACCAAGTGTCCACATAAGAAGACAAGCAAGAAGACCTCAGGAGGATCAGCACATGAAGCTCTGGATTCATAGTTTGAGCTTGATTTTACTCTCATTTCATGCATGGACAGCATAGTGATGGGAAGCGTGTGGTACCTGGATAGTGGTGCCTCGTTCATATGACAAGGAATAGAGATTTTTTTCAGTGATTTGAACGAGAGGGATCTCCATATGCACATCAAGATGGGAGATGATGGAAAGTACAGTGCGACTGACATTGGTATAGTCATATTTGAGAGGGAGTCGGTCTCCCTCTCAAACTCAAGGATGTCGTGTTTCTTCCAGGTCTAAAGAAGAATATTGTCTTAATTGCAGTTTTGGAAGACTATGGTTATGTTGTGATCTTCAGCAAAGGAAAGAAATTCATGAGACACATAGCCACGGGACAGGTGAAGAAGATCAATGTTTGTGGGAAGAACCTCTACAAGCTAGATGTGGAGGATTGTGTTGCATTGAGCATAAAGGCGGAGAAGGTGCAGAGTCGCGATGCCACTAAACATTGGCATAGAAGACTTGGCCATTTACATCATGTCACTTTGAATGTCATGCAGCATATAACCACAGGCCTCCCCAAAGGCGCACTAAAGAAGAAAGATACATGAAAAGAGTGTGCCTTCAGGAAGTACACAAAATCCACATCCCATGATCGGGACAGAGCACATGTTGTCCTTGAAAGGATCCACTCTAATGTCTGTGGACCTTTTTCGACAGCCTCCACTATCAGGCACAAATATTTTGACATATTTATTGATGACATCTCACGGAATTGTTGGATCTTCTTCATGTGGAAGAAGGTTGATACTTTCTCCAAGTTATTAGAGTTCAAGGCACTCATGGAGAAAGAAACGAGCAAGAAGGTGAAGGCTCTCAGGAGCGATAATGGAGGTGAGTACGTGTTGAATGAGTTTAAAAAAAATTGTGCAAAAGAATACATTCAACGAGAGTTGACAACACTCTACAACCCACAGCAGAATGGGGTGGCTAAGAGAAAGAACCGTAGCATTGTGGGAGCAACACGGACATTGCTGCATGACCAAAGCCTACCTCTGCACTTGTGGATTGAAGCATGCAACATAGTGATTTATATGCAGAACATGAGTCCTGATTGAATTCTTGGCATGATTACACCTGAGGAGGCTTTCTTGGGGAGGAAGTTGGATGCGTCACACTCAATATTTTTGGAGCCTCTGTCTACTACATGTCTCCAAAGAATCAATCAAGAAGCCAAAGCTGACAACAAAGTTGGGGGTACTTTTGGGTTACACAAAAACTCCCTACAACTACCATGTGTATTTTCCATCCCTCAGAATGGCAGTTGTGCGAAGGGATGTAAAATTTGATGAAGACAAAGCCATGCGGTCCTCTCTTGAGATGGACCTTCAAATCCCACCAGAGGAGGAGATTTTAGCTCCAAAGGAGAAGCCTCAAGATATTGTGGAGCAAACACAAGTTGAGAAGCAAAGAGTGGAGACAGCCACTCAAGCAAAATCATCTAGAGAAGGCAGGAAGAGAACTAAGGAAGTTTAGAGACTTGTGCAGGATGTGAGGGAGAATGTGGGTGCTCCTTCAAATCTACACATGCAGAGAAGCTCGCCAAATCACTACACTAGCTACATGGCTCTAATGACTGAACTAGTAGAGACTGAGCAATCCTCTTTTTAGGAAGCAATAGAGAAACCTATATGGGTTGATGCAGTGGTGAAGGAGTATGAATCCATTATAAACAACAGTGTTTGGAAAGTGGTCCCAAGGCCAACAGAAAAATCATTTATGGGTTCGAGATGGATCTTCAAGGTGAAGCATGCAATAGATGGAAACATAGAAAAGTACAAGGCCATATTTGTGGCCAATTGGTACTCTCTGGTTGATGGGATTGACTATGAGGAGACCTTTGCTCCTGTGGCAAGGTATTCATCCATCAAATCAATCATTGCTCTGGATGCACATATGGGATGGAAGATCCACCAGATGGATGTGAAAACAACATTCCTCAATGGATTTATTAAAGAGGAGTATATCGAGCAACCAAGAGGCTTCGAGACTTTTGATCGAGAGTTTCATGTATTCAGACTCAAGCGAGCATTATATGGTCTCAAGAAAGCACCTCGTGCTTGGTACACGAGGATTGATAGTTATCTCACCAGTTTTGGCTTCACCAAAAGTGAAGCAGATGAAAACCTCCATCATATTTTGGTAGAAGGTATTTTTTTTATTATTGTTTTATATGTTGATGACTTGATCTTGACTAGTGATGAGCAATTTATTAGATCTTGCAAGGAGGACCTTGCAAGAGAGTTTGAGATGAAGGACATGGGTCTCATGCACTACTTCCTCGGATTGGAAGTATGGCAAGTTGATGGGGAAATATTTGTCTCTCAAGGCAAGTATGTCAACGAGATACTTCAAAGGTTCCGCATAGACAAGTGCAAACCCACGGAGACTCCTCTAGTGACCAACTGGAAGAAAGAGGATTCCATTTCAATTGAAGAAGTGGATGTGATTGTTTACCGACAGTTGGTCGGTTCACTCATGTATATTCTGAACACACGATCATACATGGGATTTCCAGTCAACCAGTTGATCCAAGCTATGGTTAGGGCAACTAAGTATGTTCTACGGTGCCTTAGAGGCACTACCCATTTTGGATTGTGGTACAAACAGACAGAGAAAGTGAAGTTGTGTGGCTTCACAGATGCAGATTGGGCAGGAAGTCCATCAAACCGGAAGAGTACATCAGGTGGCATTTTGGGTGTTGGGTCGGCTACAGTTTATTGGTATAGTAAGAAGAAAAAATCTGGGGCACTCAGCTCGGCAGAGTCAGAATACATGGTTGAAAATCAAGCAGCATGTGGGGCTATCTAGATGAGAAAGATACTTGTTGGCTTGTTTAGTCTAAATGATGGATCATACTGTGATTTACTATGATAATCAGAGTTGCATCAAACTCTATGAAAATCATGTTTTACATGCTCAATCCAAGCATATTGATATCTGGTATCACCATCTACGGGATTGTATGCAGAGGCGGATTATGTTGTTGCAATACATTCTGATAGAGGATCAAGATGCTAATATTTTGACAAAGGCCTTGCTAAGAGGGAAGTTCGAGTTACACAGGTGCAGGATAGGGTGGTTGATAAACCCTTTCTTGCTGAGAGGGAGTGTTGAAATGCAGCAAATTAGAATTTCTAAAGAAAACTAGAGAAAATTTGAATTTCTATTTCAGCAGAAATCCTGAAGGTAGTTAACTAAGGTGACATGGCACTTGTCACTCAGTTAATTTGAGTTGGGGAAACTTGAGTTCAGTCCAGTATATTTGATTGCTAGTTTGTAGCAATCTATTTCAGTTAATTTGAGTTATATTAGTTTAACTAGTTCTAAATGTCAGAAGAACTAGTGGAGTGTGGAAATGTAACTTCAACCACACTCAATAATCAACCAGATAACTAATCAATCAGCCGAAAATAATTGTTGCATGCAGAGAATTCGAGTTACCCAGTTGAGATGGAGATTTCAAAGCAGTGTATTATCAGTTGTAGCATATTCCAATGTGTACAGGTGGTGAACACAGTGAGAGGAAGGACCTAAGGGAATTGTGCAATTCAATAGTGGGAAATTCCTAAATAATATGGGACAATTTCCCAGATGAACAACGCAAGGAAATAGGAGCTTGGAGAGCTTGAAAATTGGCTTAAGTGTTGGCCAGAGTCAGTCAGTCAGGCAAAGGGGTAGACTATACACTTGCAAGGTCTGCTCAAGCTTGAGAAATCATATGTATTTCATTTCTATTCTCTAATTAATGCAGTATAGATAGTAAGGGGTTTTGAGCAATTGTTTTCCCCTATATAAAACTTTGTGCATGTGTAATGTTTCATTTTGCATGTCTATGATTTGTGTTCCATATGGTGAATTAAATTTCGCAGATCAGTAGAGTAGCTTCAAGTCTTATGATTTAATAAATTTCATGAACAATATTGATTCTACACATTAATTTCTATACCGGCCCTATTGGGTCTAATGAAACAACAAGTGTATCATGCGGGAAATTTTCCCTAACATCATACACTAGGTGAGTTAGATAGTTCTTATGTTGAACCTCCCGAATGATTTTGTTGGCGGTAATTATAGCAAGTTGTTTGAAATTATCACTGTAGTGATAATAATTTCCATAGGAGAGATCATTGAATCAGATTCTATAGCATTTTTGCATGCAACAATCATTCACTCATGCATGGTGAAAATTTGATGAATCGTTCAATACAAAATGTGACCATTCGAAGTTTGTTTCACTACATAACAATTAGATGGTCGTCGATTTAGGGTTAGATATTGCCATTTCTTAAGGATCAAAATAAATTCCCAAAGCTTAATGCATGTGGCATTCTATGATGCCAAGCAGGGATTGTAGATACCAATTCTTAAGGAATGATACAACCTGCGTAATGATTAGTATTTTATCATCGCCTGGCAGTAACGTTTCCCTTGTAGGATATGAGTAATAATTTTGTTTAGGTAATGTTCTTCATTCAAATAACGTTACCCGTGTCATATTTGGGTGGTGTAGTGATTAAGCGCTTTGTCATATCAGTTGCCATATCCAACATAAAACAATAATATGCTTGATCAGATTCAGGACGGTGATCATAAAATAGCTCCTCACCAAATACAATACATTCCTATGGAAAATATCCACTCTATAATCTACAGCAACCATGGTCACCTCTTCATAAAAATTTGGATTCGGTAAATGAGTGACAATACCACCTTTCTGACATATGTCGAGAACAAACTGATCATTAAAGTTTAAAGAATGAAGAGTATCAACTTATTTATGTGAAAATAATTCACTAGCATACTCCCCATGGAACTCATGTTCGATCACTGGATTCTTTAAAAGTGCAACCATCCAACAACATCTTTTGTTGTTAGCGCTTGAGATTTCACCTCAGGCTGAGAAAGGTAAACCTCAAGGCAACATCAAACCATTCAGCCCCGTAGCTAGCCCTACGGGGCAGGAGAAGGCTCTCTCCGGTCAATCTCGGTAGATATTCAATTGATGAGATGACCAAATGGGTAACACTGATATTAGGCTAGTAAACTGATTAGAAAGATTGATTGGGATTTTTAATTAAATAACGGGGTTTTTCTGGGCTGCATGGGAAAAATCACAGCTTGAAACAGAGAAATATAATGAACAACACAGGTTATCGACTGAGGCAAGGTAGGCAAGAAATTTAGCATCAAATCTAGATTTTAAATGGGATGGCAAGACTGGTGAGGAGCTAACAAGGGCATAGGAGATGAATCCTTGTCAAACAGAGGAAAACATCAAACATGAACAAACTTATAGGCAGAGCATGGCAGGCATGAATTCTTACCTAAACACTTCATTTGTTCAGTTAGAAATGATCATGTAGTGAAATGAAACATAACAGATTACATATGAAACAAGGGAAAACTTATGCTAAATTATCATACCACAGGGATCTCAGAAGTCAGAGCTGTGAAATTTCATTAAAAATCCCTCTGTCAAAGACTGTACAATGGAGCTCAGTTCTCCTCCAGCGCTCAGAATTTTTTCTCCTCTCCCTCTACCCTCCTTACAAATTATTTTTTTATACATTAAATCAACTAAAACAAAAAACAACAGATCGACCCCCAAAACAGGGGCGTTGTTTCAACTAAAGCCATAAAAATAGAGCAGATGGAAACAAGAAACAAGAGGCGCCTTGTTCAATCAAGCGTTTTCACAGTTCAGAGCCGTCTTAATTTGGTCAATTGTACAGGATATGAGGCTATTGACAGTTGCAACCGACCCTAAAGATAGCTTTGCTGTTGGCACAGAGTCGATTAAAATCTGGAAAGCCACGGTCAACAACGAGCCACTGGAAATTTTATCATTAATGACATTGCTACCCAAACTTGACTGTGTGCCATCAGGCAAAATAGCAAAACTCGATGGTAAAAGAGCCACGTAGTTGGGATCACCACTGTTTGAGAACGACATTCATGGCCACTATATCAACGGGAGCGTAAATAACGTAAGAGCCACATGCATCAGTGCAGCTCTCCTGGAGAACAAGCATGTTACCCTGATTCGAATTCAAGTTGTTGACACGCAAACGAACCTATGAATGCCACTTTGCAAACTGCGCCCCAAATCTGGAAATGCGTTGGCCATTTTACCGAAATTAACTTGATACTTTGGAGTAAATCCACCGCCTGTACTTTGAAAACGGATCGAATACCGGAGTATTCGCAATTGGCTGCCACATCACAAAACGCTTCTTCGGTGACAATGAATAAGTTTACACATTCATGGCACTGTAAAAACTGATGCATGCTAGTTGAACAGAGCATCTGAGGATAACAAAGTTGACATACGACTTGTAATAAGCTGCCAGAAGTTTCTAAAGCTTGATCGACAAAGCACACAGCCTCCCTTCCCAAATCAAAACATAAATCACTGTTCTCATAAACTGCGCTATCATCAACTCGTTGAGAAGAAGAAAACTTACAGCCGTCATTTTGTAGCTTTGACACAGAATATAAGTCAGTACATGAGAGGTTTTGACCCAAAAATGAGTCAGTGAGTGGAGCTGAAGAGTTACGACTATGACGTCCCCATAACTGTCCCGGCAAGCATCCAAAACTCTCATTACGCCTAGGTTTGTCGGAAACTATCTGAAGTTCATTTCCTTCTTCTGTAGTAATATTTTCTTACGAGTCACTGGAGTTTGTGAGCATTGACTTTCGATCTCCATTTCAGAAGCTTTCCATGTCATTATCGCGCATAATATGAACACATCAAGTCAAATAACCCCTCCAATATCCTGAGCAAGCAATGCTTGAAATTTGTTTCTGGTAGTTGCAAGCAGAGATCATTATACGTGAGTCTGCTCTTTTTCTCCACCGCTTGAGAATCAATACCCTGAAAAACAAAATCCTTCAAAACAGTTTGTGTTTCCAACAACAATATCTGCATAAGAGAAGTCTGCGACTTTTCCGCAAAGCCAGAAATGTCATCAATTAATGCATAGGCATCACTCACTGTTATATAGCTCTCTGGATTGAACTTTTGATAAACTTCAAGCAGGAATGAATCAAGTTTCTCTAAAGCCCTACGAGCCCACACCTCTATGCCACGGTTCATTTTCTTAATACCCGAGTATAATTTTGAGCATAACCAGTTTAAAATTTTCATTCCCAGATTTGAAACCTTTCAATCCGTCCCACTCTAATTTTGTGTGGCATCTATGACTGGATAAGACTCTACATCAAATTATGCAGGCAGTCTTGAAAATTTCACATTAGTACATCAGAGAGCTCTCACGTTATTAGTCTTTACAATCAATGACACCTTTTGGAGAAATTTGAAAGTGTTCTTTTACTCCTACTAAGCAGGGTGAGCTAATCACTTTGCAAATGCGTTCCTCACCTCGACCTTTGCGAAGAGCAAGCCTTGTGGTGGAAGCATGAGCTATGATATTTCCTCCATTAAGCTTAACTTGGGGACCAGCAAACATAGCAGAAGCATCTACTTGCAAAACAACTTGATTGGTCACCACAACTGCCACACCAAACTCATCTACCATTTTCTGAAGGCTTCTAAGGAACTTAGCAAGATGCATCTGCCTTGCTTTAGGAGTAGCATCCACTCTCAAAACTTTTGAAGTTCTAGAAGGGAATTTCTGTGCTCTTTTAGATATAAAAACATCACTGGCATCTAGAGTAGATATTTGTGCTGGGGAAACTTTTTACTCTGTTCTGAGATTGGACTGGAAGATAATTCAGAAGGCTTAAATTTTGCTTCATCGAGACCAGTTGGTTCTCCTCCAGTTTTTAGCATCATCAATTCCATTTCTTGTATACAAGCTAATGAACGATGTACAAGCTTTTTATTAATTTCAAGGCCGAGAAAATTCAGATGTTCATACAATTGAGCCATTTTCAATATAAAAAGACCATTACCGCTTCCAACATCCACAAACAAAGGCTGACATGGATCCCGAAAGATCGCTCTCCAATCAAGATTTCTAGTGCATACACGATCCAGTGCTGCAACTCCAGCGAGAGTGCGTCCTTTCAAAAGTTCCCAGACAGCAGCCCCATGCTCGTAAACAAGATGAGCTGAACAATATGCTGATGCTTCTCTAACAAAATTGCATGCTTCCTTCCCAAGAACAACAGTGGTACACCCATTTTCACTAATCCGACTTAGAAGTCTTGCCAAATGCATTGATCCATGGTATCGATGCTTTGAAGTTCCAAGTTTAACAGGACCAATCCAGAGGGATGTCTGCAACTCTTACTTTCACTAAGAAAAGAAGCAATTTCATTCAAGGTTTCTGGTCCAATATCATAAGGCCTCCAACCATCCATAACACATTGGACTTTACAGACTTGCACTTCTTGACAAGACTGAGCATCATTGCTGCACCAAAAATCTTTTGGAAGCAACACTTCCACACCTTTTGCTTTTGCAATATCCAACAATTGCATTGCCTCTCCTAAAGCATGTTTTTCCACCATACTTCCTACAAAGACAAGCTTGTCACATATATGAAGGAGAGAATGCAGAGCATCCCTTTTCTCAAGAATCTTGGCTCCACCCATTATAACAATGAATGGATGCTTGGGTTTCTGTAAAGTTTCTGCAAACAAAGATAGCACCTCTGTAAGGTGGAAACCTGCAATTCTGGCATAAGTAAAGCGTGCAACTCCAACAGTAGATGCAAGAACTCTGTGTGACTCAGAAAATGAATCATTAACAAGAATATCAATTTTTGCTGAGAGATTCCTTGCAAAATCCATACAATTAGCAGCTTCCTCTCTATACAGTGATAGGTTCCCTAAAAGAAGAATGTCCCCGTTTTCTAGTTTGCTTATACTGCATTCCACCTTATGTCCAGTAACACCCTCTGCTGCTACCACTTTCTTTTCCAGGCAGACTGAAAGGTAATCTGCAACAAGCTGTGTGTACTGATCCTTTGATGAGTTTTTTTAAAGAAACCGAATGAGTCACAACCACCACCTTGGCTCCAGCGTTGCAAAGATACTTGAGGGTATTAATTGCATTTTTATTAGGATATTGAATACCAAATTGATCATCCCTGGGACACAGTCTGGAGTCAAATCGCACCATAATGACCTTACCATGAAGTTCATTCCTAGGAAATGTCTTTAGTGTTTGAAAAGGTAAGCAGTGTACCATTTCTCTATCAGAACAAAATCCAACAAGGGTATATGAGGCTATGAATATTTGATCAAGATCTGGATCAAGGGTGCCACTGTAGAGAACCTCTATGCCATGATAGTTGAAACCATATGAAGATGAAACTTGACCAAATTCATCAACAGTAGAGTCTGATGTATGCTTTGTTTTCTTTGTGCTTTTACAAAGGTAGGAGCTTGAAGTCGCTGCCAGTTGAAGAGCTGAAGAACAAATTACATAATCTAAAAAGCAACATTTAAATGATTTCTTCTTCAAAACCCTGTTTTGAAGAAGAATCAATCTCTGACATGAGACAGAGTCTAACAAGCAGCACTTGTTGTTGCCTCGTAAGAAGCTTCATGTTTTTTCATTTATGATTATCCCCTCCTTTCGGTGGACCACCCGAAGTACCATCCCACAATCAACCATGAACAACTGCCTTATATTCCCTTTATGGTTAACATGATATTTGCACCAAATTTCAAAATATTTTCAATACATTCATTATGCTCATAAAGCTCATTGGGAGGTACTTCTGCACAATTGATATTATTTTTAAAGGTTTTGTACTTAAAGGCTCTTCGTACAACAACGCTCTCCTCTCTAGGCAGGTCATGCAAAATTAAAACAACGGGTTTTTATAATAGAAGAATCAATAACATCTGAATGCATGGATCAACATCAAGAGAATCGAGACTGGCATAACAATGTATATTTTATTATGTGATAGTTCCATGAACTGAAATAAATGAAGCAATTTCTCCAAAATTGCCTTCTCCATTTGAAGGGTATACTCCTACAACCTCAGTGATGTAAAAGTATTTCAAAATTTGTAGTCAATTCGACAGCTAAATAAGAAAATAGATAACATATCAAATAGAATCTTAACTTCACTTTAACAAGCCTTACATAATTCAGGAAATACTTGATAAGCCTCTTATTTTCTTTTGCCTCTCCTCTAATAAAGTGTTATAATCCAAAAGTATCAATAACATCTGAATGCATGGATCAACATCAAGAGAATCGAGACTGGCATAACAATGTATATTTTATTATGTGATAGTTCCATGTGTTAGAAATTCTACAGTTTCAACAGCGATTCTATATGCGGAATAACTGAAAGAATCGTTGTAAAACTTAATGCCCAGGGATACGAGTTACCTCCAGCCATTGGTGATGTTTTGATGCAGGCCACAGTCCACTTGCTTCTTCTTCAGCACTCCAGCTTCAATCCAAGCAAAAAAAAAACATACAAAATTCTGAAGGCACTTCCAAGCTCTGCTATCTCAGCTCGATTGTGTAAAACTGAAGGGGATTGAGATATGAGCTTGGGGACCAAACAGATGAAAATATAGCTAAGCTTCCATCAAGCTTCTAATAGTTATGTGTTAGATGTCCACAAATCAAGGCAGAGAACTCGAATCAAAGTGATGGACCACTATAGTAGCTCCTAATAATAAATTTAGTAATTGCAGTTTCTTTTCTTAACTTAAGGAAACTACTGCAGTTGGTTTCCATAAGTTAAGGAAAGACTGCAATTCCATAATTGTAGGCAGCAATTGTGCAAAACTTAATGGAGCTAACATTCTCCCACTTGGTCCATACTTCCAAACTTAATGTCTCAACTTAAAAACCATTGATAATCTGTATTAAGTAATAGATACATGAATCATGGCGATAAGTCCTCTAATGACGAGTATTATCTTCCATGTATTACTATGCATTTATTCTTATTATAATTTATGTGGCAACAATTTCTTAATGAATAAACCTTATGTTTATTCTTGGTCCTTCTTAAATGAATTTTCTCAAATCAACTTAAGGTGCACATAAATATGAGAAAAAACATCACAATAATTAAGAATTTCATTAAAATAACATTGTCCATACAATGAAAAACTACATAATGGAACCAAGTCCCATATTCAATACATGATCCTTGAATTTAAACGGTGGCATGCCCTTAGTCAAAGGATCAGCGATCATTAACTCAGTGCTGACGTGCTTAATGACCACTTTCTTTTCTTTAACACGTTCCCTTATAGCTAAATACTTAATGTCGATGTGTTTATTTCGACTCCCACTTTTATTGTTTTTAGGCATAAAACAGCAGCTAAATTATCACAATATATTCTCAATGGCTTAGATATAGAATCCATAATTCTAAGCCCATAAATGAAATTCCTAAGCCATACACCATGTAAAGTAGCCTCAAAACAGGAGACGAACTCGGCTTCCATAGTGGAAGTGGCAATCAAGGTCTGCTTGGCACTCCTCCATGATACTGCTCCACCGGCCAACATAAAAATGTAACCTGATGTTGATTTACGCGAATCAACACATCCAGCAAAGTCAGAATCTGAGTAGCCAATTACTTCCAAGTTGTCCGTCCGTCTATACATAAGCATGTAGTCTTTGGTTACTTGAAGGTACCTCATTACTTTCTTTGCAGCTCTCCAGTGGTCTAAACCTGGATCACTCTGATATCGTCCCAACATTCCCACAACAAATGCAATGTCAGGTCTTGTGCAGACTTGAGCATACATTAGGCTTCCGACAGCAGAAGCATATGGAATGTTCTTCATTTGTTCCCTTTCAAAGTCGTTCTTCGGGCATTGGTTCAAATTGAACCTATCACCCTTCACAATGGGAGCTACACTTGGTGAACAATCCTTCATCCTAAATCTCTCTAAAATTTTATTAATATAGGTTTCCTGGGAATTGTTAGAGAGGAATTGTTTCACCTCATGTAGCAAACCCTTATCATTGGTTGCTAGCAAAAGGTCATCCACATATAAAACAAGAAAACAAATTTTACTCCCACTAACCTTCAGGTATATACATTGATCCATAATGTTTTCTACAAAACCAAAAGAAGAAATTACATTATGGAATTTCAAATACCATTGGCGGGATGCTTGTTTTAAACCATATAATGACTTCTTGAGCTTGCAAACCAATTGCTCACCATCACTAGAGGGGAATCCTTCAGGTTGTTTCATGTAAACATCTTCCTCTAGATCTCCATTAATTCTATCTATGGAGATATGACCTAGTCTCCGGTCCCATAATTTAGAGGAATCTTCATCAATAACACATCTTTTAGTTCCAGTGTGAACATGCATTGAATCATATGTGACATTGTTTTGTAAATTAATGCAGTAAAGACCATTAGACAAAATACCATTCCCAACATAATCAGATTTATAGAATAGACTGAAAGATTTTTCTGAAAAGTTCAAGGAATATCCAAAAAATGTACAAGCCTTGAAACTGAGATCAAGTTTCTAGAAAAACTTGAAACAGAGAAGGTCTTTTCTAACTCCAAAACAAAGTCACTACTTAAAGTTAAATAACATGTTCCTATAGCTTCCACATGCGAGCCCATCTTGTTTCCTGATAAGATGCTTTGCTCACTTCCCACTGGCTTCCTTAGGTTTTTCAAACCCTTTGTCTGCAAGCCATTTCCGAAATTTGGCGCATTCCTTCTTCATGTGTCCCTTCTTCCTACAGAAAAAACACTTGGAAACCTTCTTGATATCGGCTTGGGGAGGTACTTTACCTTTCCCTTTCCGATTGGCTTGAGATTTTCCTTTTCCACGCGTTGCCAGCATTGCACTCTCTCCCAGTTCCATCACCAGTCTCTCTTCCTCTTGAACACACATGGTCATGAGTTCATTAATTGACCATTTATCCTTATGTGTGTTGTATGAGATTTTGAAAGGTCCATATTGGTGCGGAAGGGTGTTCAGGATGTAGTGCACTAGGAAGGACTCCGATATTTCAACCTCGAGTTTCTTCAATTGAGCCACAGTGTCCCTCATCTGCATGATGTGCTCGCGCACACCTTTCACACTGGTGAGCCTTAGGGATGAGAACTTCATTATTAGGGTGCTTGCTAGTGCCTTGTCTGAAGAGACGAATTGTTCATCAATGGCCTTCAACAAGTCTCGGACCTTGTCAAGCTGATCAACGGAACCTCGAATACCAGCTGAAATTTTAGTCTTAATGAACATCATGCTTAGACGATTGGATCGTTCCCATCGTTCATAAAGCGTGATGTCCGCTGCAGTGCTGGTATTAGTGAGTATCGATGGTTCATCTTTCCTGATAGCATAATCTATGTCCATCCACCCTAGATGAAGGAGAATCCTCTCCTTCCAAATCTTGTAGTTATCTCCCTTAAGTTCGGGAATGTCACAACGAATTTCAGAGAAATTTTCAGGTTGTACTACTACATCAAAATAAAGAATCACATGCTTATGTTAAAATTGAGGCTTAATAAACTTTCATGTTTTACCAATGTAAATCATGCTAAAAAGAATTGAATCAAATGACATAAAAATTGCCTGTGGGCTAAATTTTTAATTCAAACAGATTCAATAAAACTTTATGATAAAACTTATTAATTCATAACTCCTGTGGGTAGGTTATGAAATTTTATCCTAATTAATTACATAAATATAATAAAGATTCCTGTGGGATAAAATTCATTATATTCAGTGTAAATCATGCTAAAAAAGAATTGAATCAAATGACATAAAAATTGCATGTGGGCTAAATTTTTAATTCAAACAGATTCAATAAAACTTTATGATAAAACTTATTAATTCATAACTCCTGTGGGTAGGTTATGAAATTTTATCCTAATTAATTACATAAATATAATAAAGATTCCTGTGGGATAAAATTTATTATATTCAGTGTAATTAATTACAATTTAATGTCTAAATAATCTTTATGTGATCTTATCAAACAAAATATATAATTTTATTTAATTAAAGATGCTGTGGCTATTCTCTAATTAATTAAAATTATATGGATCACTAGACATTATTTCGCTGCATAAACAAAAACTTAACCAGAGAGAAAAATAATGTTTACTGAAAGGAGTAAGTCAAAATGACATTTTAATAAACTCCATATAACTGTAATAATTTTCCAGCAAAATCAAAATCAAGGTTAGAGCAGTCAGCATTACCGAAAATGACTACAAATTGATTGTTCAATTTATAAACTTAACCCGGAGATTGACTGAAGCAGCGTTGATCTACTTTGCACTTGCATAGCAAATGCAGTTCGAAGGCTAGCTGGCTTGACTTCAGGCTCCGTCCTTAAGTTTATAAAACAACAAAAATTGACCAACAAACAAGCTATTTTGCTCACAAGATAAATAAAATTAAAATTAAATTTACATTCCTTAGTCTAACTGTCCCATAATTTATTTAAGACTAATTCTTAAATTAATTACAAAATGGGCTCTAAAAAGTTATAAATTATTTCTTTAAATAATTTGCAAAAACTGCAAATTTGAAATAATTTGAAACAAAAGACTAAACCATTTCAAATATTGAAATATTGAAATATTTAAAAATGCATAAACTATTTCCTTTAACATGACTCATATCAAAAAGAATAGACTTCACAAACATTTCATGTTCATACCCGAGACTTTGATGAGAGCCTTTATGTCATGAATGTGGAAATCTAGGTATTCTGTTCAATTAATGTTTGAATTACTAGAATTTTATGGCACATACTTACAAACATTATGCACTTCAATTAGTGGTTGTGCATGATTATGAACAATACACATCATAGCCTGCCGAAAACACAAACTTTCTTTGTGCAGCGCAAGGGCTTCATAGGCCTTGAGAGAAATGTTTTGGATTTCAAAAAAAAAACGTGGATATGGAGGAAGTATAAAACTTCAAAAGTATCCCCATATGAAAGTGAAAACTGAGGTTATAAAATTTCTATCAAGATGCAAGTAAAATGTTCGGGCTGTAGGGATAAGATAAGATGGAATCTGTAGGTTAAGCCTCAAAATCAATTTCATTAAGAATATTGGCACTGCATTTCATGTTCTGGCTGTTATATTGCTGCTGAATAGAAAACAGAATGAAAAGAGGACTATGCTGAACATAAAAAGATGCACGTGAACAGAATTCTAAAGAATTGAAAACTTGGTTTAATACTGTGTAGGTACCGGTTGCAGCAGCAGTATATTATGAAGACATGTATGTTAACGTCCACATTGCTCAAGATACGGCTTCACGGATTGCTGGCATCAGACTATGGATAACAAATGAATTCAGGCATTCTGGCATTCGTGACAGTGGAAGTCCTCAATTAAATGTCATTTGTTTAAAAAACGACTGAATTCGAAGTCCTCATTAATTGTTGTTACAAACTGCCCCTTTGACCCTCACAGCTGTGCAAGAACATGTTCTCATACTACTATGAGATACCCTCCTGCGATATCTCAAAATTTCCCCTTAAAATCTCTGAGATTTAACTGAATTTTCAATGGCGCATTTAGCCAAACAGTTTAATGACACATTGCTGTAGGTGCATATTTCTTGGATTTAACATCAAAATAAGAATACGCAGTAATATCAAATGACATACAACGCAAACTTTGAATGAGTTGATGATCTAAAATTTTATTATTAATATATAATTAATGCTATTCAATTTTTCAAAGATGCTACAAGTGATCTATAAAAAAAAATTTCAAGGTTTGGTACACTAGGTATTGGTATTAGGGTCCAAGCCGTTGCCGTAGCCATGAACTATTCAAAAAGATCACTCCAACTTTAGATTTCCTAAAATCACAAGAAGCTCTGAATAACACAAATGAAGATTAATTTTAAAGAAAATTACTTAAGGTCCACAACAGAAACCAACAAAAGCATACACTGGCTAAAGCCATGTTTGCGTTGTAAAATTCACCAGTATGCTATGTCAAAAACGTAAGATTGACCATAACGCCGGGATCACTAAATTAATGTTACCAGCTATAATACCGGGTTGACTGGTAATTGATACATACAGAGCCTGGCATTATACTTAGTAAATGAAGCACAAAGAATCTGGAACTAACATAGAAACTGTTAAATTATACTTTTTGAATATGGCATTCGACTGCTGGTCAATACGTTTGAATATGAGATACTGGCAAACATTAATTGAATATGTACATATAAGAAATGCACGCATAGGGTTTCTAAACAGCACAAAGCCGGAACCCTCTGCGCATACACTTGTTATGCTTAATAGGCCATGCCCAAAAATAAGAATTCGTTTCTTGGCCAACACACAGCAAGGCAGAGGTAAAAGGGCTCTGATACCAAATGTTAGAAATTCTACAGTTTCAACAGCGATTCTATATGCGGAATAACTGAAAGAATCGTTGTAAAACTTAATGCTCAGGGATACGAGTTACCTCCAGCCATTGGTGATGTTTTGATGTAGGCCACAGTCCACTTGCTTCTTCTTCAGCACTCCAGCTTCAATCCAAGCAAAAGAAAAACATACAAAATTCTGAAGGCACTTCCAAGCTCTGCTATCTCAGCTCGATGGTGTAAAACTGAAGGGGATTGAGATATGAGCTTGGGGACCAAACAGATGAACATATAGCTAAGCTTCCATCAAGCTTCTAATAGCTATGTGTTAGATGTCCACAAATCAAGGCAGAGAACTCGAATCAAAGTGATGGACCACTATAGTAGCTCCTAATAATAAATTTAGTAATTGCAGTTTCTTTTCTTAACTTAAGGAAACCACTGCAGTTGGTTTCCATAAGTTAAGGAAAGACTGCAATTCCATAATTGTAGGCAGCAATTGTGCAAAACTTAATGGAGCTAACACCATGAACTGAAATAAATGAAGCAAGTTCTCCAAAATTGCCTTCTCCATTTGAAGGGTATACTCCTACAACCTCAGTGATGTAAAAGTATTTCAAAATTTGTAGTCAATTCGACGGCTAAATAAGAAAATAGATAACATATCAAATAGAATCTTAACTTCACTTTAACAAGCCTTACATAATTCAGGAAATACTTGATAAGCCTCTTATTTTCTTTCGCCTCTCCTCTAATAAAGTGTTATAATCCAAAAGTTTATCACTGAGGATGACATCAGTCATGATCATAAGTTTATCACTGAGAATGACATCAGTCATGATCATATGCCTACAACAATATCTCAACAACCCCAATGTATCAAAAGTCTCTCCTTCGGTATAGTCAGCGTGCAGAAGGTGGATGCATTTAACCATTTATTCCCAATCACCTTTCCGCAAGTAAACATTGACACCATTATAGACATGTTCAATCTCAACATTTGGGTCTTTGTATTTCATCTGAAGCAGATTCTAAGAAGAAAAGAGTTTCTCACTTTTACCTTGGCTGAGAGCTTATATCTTTGTCATCCTTTTGTTACTATTATTGTTCTTGATATTGTTTGATGAAAGATCTCACTGAAGAAACTAAAGAAGATAACTAAAGATTCACAAGCAATATCAAGGTTAAGGAAAATAAGATATAATTGTTGCCACTATTGATTTTCTAACATGATATCAGAGCTAAGGTGAACAACGAAGATAGCTGGAAGGGCACTAGAAAGAATTGTTGATCAAAAGATAGGAAGCTCTCAAAGCCTAAAAGAAGAAAACTACAAGGAAATTTATCTCTTGAAGGGATCTAGTTAAAGACTCGTTGGTAAAAGACCCTTTTAATCTAGGGTTTCTACATTGAAAAAGATCAAGACTACATCAATCATGTAAGGAGGGTGTTCATCTCGCAAAAAGGAATTCTATTTGAAAGGCAGCAATTTTGGAAGCTATTGGTAGAGGAGTCCTAAGAAACATATTTCAAGGACATCATCAAGAAATCTTGAAAGGTCTTGAAAGAATCAAGAAAGTTGAAGACATCACCCAGAAGAATCTTGGTTATCAAGTAATATATTATTACACGTTGTCTGAATCTTCAATTCATATGAGTTCTTTTTGCAAGGAGAGAAATAACCTTTTTGGGGCTTCAAACTATCTAGCATGTAAGAAAAGTATTGACCTCATACTCACGGAGCAAGATGTAATGGAATATGTTATTGGGGAAGTCATTGAACCAAGCAAAGACAAGACTCAAGAACTAGAAAAATACAAGAAAGCGGAAGTAAGGGCTCAAAGAATCATAGTTGAATCAATTAAGGATTCTCTTGTTCCATTCATTGCAAACTGTAATAGCCCCAAGTTGAAGTTCATGTAATAAAGGTTGATAAAGGCAAAATAAAACCAAGGTCATGGGACACATATTCCAAGTTGAATGTTGGGCAAAGCACTATAGTGGGAATCACTTTTGGTTTATTAATGGCTAAGGAAATTGACAAAGGCATTGGCAAAGGAAAAGAGGCATTAATTGGAATTTTATTTATGAAATAAAGGAAAATATGAGAAAATGAAAGTGAATAGACACATATTTGCATGAGAGAGAAATTAGAAGGAAAATGATGAAAATAGAAGCCTCAATGATAAAAAGGCTTATAAGGATTAGTTCACAACATTTTGTCAGTTTTAGCTTTGTTCTCTCACACTTCTGCACTCTTAGAGAAATCTTGGAGCATTTTTGGGGCTCTTAGGAATTCACTTAGATTGGAGAAAGAAGGCAAAGGACACGCAAGGAAAACAAAGAGAAAGTTGAAACAACATCTTCAGCAAAAGGATTTTGTAGGTAATAGGTTGCATTTGTGATTTCTTGGTTGAGGTGTGAATGCATGGTACATGCATTTCAATATTTGGTTCATTTGTTGTCATTAGCATGGGTTTTGCCGAGTTTGAAATTGGTTTCAGCCTTGCCTAGCCATTTCCTGGATAGCCACGGTTTGATGGGATTCATTTCTTGGTTGAGCTTTGGATTGCTGGAAGATTTTGGATCTAGGTGAGGTGGTATCAGGAAAATTACCAAGGGTTGGGGGTGGAGATGGTTTTCTTCGGGAACCACTTGACAAGTGGGTGGAGATAGGAAAATTACTCAAGGGATGGTGAAGGAATTTAGAGGCATCCAAGCTTGTTTTGGTATTGCAATCCCTTGACCAGTTTGGGTGAGATCATGGTAGTTTTAGGGTGGAGGTGGTTTAACCTATGGATTCCCTTGGTTGTTTAAGTCTTGGTTTATTCTATGAGATCCCACATTCATGCTTGGAAATGGCATGGAGGTGATTGGCTGAAAGAAAGATTTAGTTCAACTCAATCTATGGTCGGGTGGTACATAGAAGTCCCTGAATTGGTTGGTTTTTTCATAAGTTAATAAGAGTTTTTTTTTATTGTACTCTATTAGAAGTTATATTTGTTATTATGTGGTTTTGATAGTTGTTCTGTCATGGTCAATATTATGATTATATATTGGTTACAAGCATGGTTCTATAACATGTTCTAGTTGTTAGTTTTTGTAGCATCGGATTTGTTCTAGCCTTGAAATTTTGTGGAGAGGCTAGAAGGCATGAGATCTCCAAAACCCATAAATCGTTTCTAGAAATTCCACCTACAAATGACTTAATTAGATTATTAGTCAGTTTTTAAATATTTTCTAAGTCTAAACTTAGGGAATATGACTAATTAATCATAATTAATTAAGTTATGGTGTGAATCTTCTAGAAACTCACATGGATCGACTTCTAGTTAATCCTAGCCATAGATTAAGATCTAATCTTGGTTGTTGAAGTCTCAACAGAGGGTTATAAGAAGAAAGTTGGTGGGGCTTGGAGAACACACTTACAGAGTTCGATTTTGCTAAGAAATCGATTTCTAGAGTAGCAGTTGTGTTGCTGGAAGTGATTTAGTGAGGGCGAAGTAGTGAGAGGGGCAAAGATAATGAGGTCAGAGGAAGATTTTCTAGTTCTGGTGAGTACATTGCAGAGAGGCAATGTTTGCCACATAAAAGCAGCGCAAAGCCCTCTTGGGGAGATTTCTGTTTTGCTGGGGAGAAGTTGAGATTCTAAGCCAGAAGCTTAGCAGAGAGTCTGGAGACAAAGGGTATCAATTTCCCAGACAGTAGTTGACGAGACAGCGAGAGGAGACGTTGTTCGCAGCTTATGGGACACAATAACTGCATAGGTTGACATAGTGATTGTGCAAAGGGAGCAAGGAGCAACTCAATTTTTCTCACTAGTTATTATTGAAAGTTATTTCTCTGTTTGGATCTCTAGTTTAAGCATCGATAGTTTGTACTCAAATTTTCACTACTGTATAATATTAAAACCCTCAGCTCCTATATCAATTTTCCCGAGTTGGGATTTTATGGGGGCATTGGTCCAAAAATAATGGTGTATTTTATGGGTGTGCATATATTCTTCCAGCGTTTTTATTTCTTCTCTAGTGCTTGTTTTGTGAAGGCTGCAGTGCATTTGTTTTGATATTTGTCGTAGCACACAACAAATAATTTGTTTAACAAATAGAAGAAATAACATCAGTTGTTGTAATAGGATTCAGGGTTAGCCGAATTTTCACACTAGTTATGGCTCTTGTAATTAATTGATGAATGGTCGATGAATGCATGGGCTAACAAGTGTTGTTGCAACTAATTAAGAGGGAATTAGAATTTCCCAGTGATTGACGGATAAAGAATAGAGATCTACACTTAGATGTGCATTTATGTCGTGTAGTTTACATGTTTACCATGTGTTTGACGAAATGCCTAGTATGTTCTAGTCTGACTAGATCAAGTTTTTGACTCAAGTTTGTATGTTTAGATTTTTCATTATGTCAATAATGATTTTAGAAAGCCTCAGGAAATTCTAGGCAGTGGTCTGGAGGATGGCGTGGAAATGTGGCTCAAATTTTGGGACCGCACCCTCTGAATTAGGCAAGTTGGGTCACAACTGCATGGAAGTGGTGTTGTGCATGCAATTGGAGGCCTACAACCGCATCCAGGGCTTGTCATTAGAAGAAATTTTAGCTTAAAAGTGCCTATGAAATTTTCACGTACATAATATGTAAATTAATCAAAATATTTTAAATTTAAAAAGAGGTGTGTGTAAATATTTTGAAGGGAAAATAAAAAACTATTTTTTAATAGTATTTTTGGCTTATCTCTTTAAAGTTTTACTCAAATTTCAAGTCTAAGCACTCGTTGGATGTGGAATTATATTATGCATCCGGTGAATACCCATTATGTATACTTTTGAGAAGACCCGAATTGATAAAAATTGAAGATACATTAAAAAAAACGTGTTGAACACATTTTTTTAATGTATCTTCAATTGTTATTAAGGCATGTCTTCTCAAAAGTATGCATAATGGGTACTCATTGGATGTGGAATTCAATTATGCATCCAACGAGTGTCTACACTTGAAATTTGAGTAAACGTATAAGAAGATAAGCCAAAAATACAATAATAATGAGATAGTTATCCCACCTTATACAAACAATTTATTGAGTCCTTGATGTATCTAGTCAATAGTAGGTCAAATATATGTTTTGTTGTGAACACGCTCAACAATGGAGTATGGACTGAGGTATGTCAAAGTTGGTGGACTGGAGTTGCAAGGCTACATAGATTCAGATTGGGCAAGGAGTACCCTGGACAGGAAGAGTACATAAGGTTTCTTTTTCAGCTTGGGACCAGCTATGATCTCATTGTATATCAGGAAGCAGCACTTAGTGGCACTTATCTTAGCAAAGGCTAAGTACATGGCAGTGATTCTAGGGAGTTTTGATGTTGTATTACTTAACAAGATACTCATGGGATTATTTAGTCTTAAGATGGGTCTCACTGTGATTCATTGTGACAATCAAAGTTGCAACATGCTTTGAGAAACTTAGTGTTTCATGGTAGGTCCAAGCATATAGAGGTTAGATACCACTTCATTAGAGATGGGGTCTAGAGAGGTTCTGTAAGATTGTAGTGCATCTCCACAGAGGAGCAAGTAGTAGATATTCTCACTAAGCCTCTAGTGAAGAAGAATTTTGTGTTTTATAAAGACAAGTTGGGGGTGGTGGAGAATCCCTTCTTGCTAGGAGGGAGTTTTGATTTTGTGGCCTCAGGAGGTCTTCTACATTTGCTTGGTGTCTTAGCATGTAGAAGATATTTGATTATCTTTAGGTGTTTGCTTGGTGGAGCAAGTAATATTATGATTTCTTTCTTAACTTAAGAAAAGTACAATAATCAATCTAATTAATTATTATGGATTATTATGTCAAATCCCTAAGGATAAATAATAAAATTATTTAAGTGACTTGTATAATCTCAATTGAGGCTTAAGGATATTATCCTAGCCTTGATCACTTAAAAGATTAGGGTTAAGGATTTTGGCTTAATGAAATTATAAAATAAGCCTAAGAGAAAGGTGAAGACAGTTATGGAGAAAGTGATTTCCTCTAGAGCGAAAGGCTTGACTAGAATGAAGAGAAGTGAGGAAAAGTGTTGCAAGGAATTTTGGGAGAAACTTAGGGAGGTTACGTTTAGGAAAAAGGGTGGTCGAATTGTTGAAGAGGAGGGTCAAATTGAGTATGAGGCAAATATGTCCAGAGAGGTCAATTTTCTCAAGTGCAAAGGGCCCATACAAGGTGAGAAGAGAGGGGCCAATTTGCTAGTGAGACATATCTATTTCTCCAAGGCTTAGCAGCATTATGGAAAGTGGACTGAAACCCGTGAAATCGACCGGTTCAAGATCTGGAACGGGAAATAGTTGGTCCAGTACTTATTGTACCAAACAGTTTGGTTCCATACAATATGACCAAAGACTTCCAAACGCAATTTTTAAAACAAAAACATGAATTTTTTAGTGGTTCGGCCTAATATTCAAGCATATGACCTAACTATTGCTATGCAGATAATGGTTGTGTTAAAATTTTAAAGTAATATTTTACTTAAATTTGTAACACTACAATTAATTGACTTAGGACATTTGAGAGTGGTTCTAACTTCATTGGATTCACATAGAGAAAATTGAATTTTAGATCTCATTCAAAATCCAACGAACTTAACAATTTTTGGAATTTCAATATTGGATGGATTGCAACGTTTCCATTAGATTTTGTCATTCAAAAGGGTATTGAACTAGATTTTAATCAAGAGCACCAACCTCTCTATGTACCTTGGTGTTAGTGGCAATGACTGTTGAACTCCTTTGTCATAACCCTAGTAAAAAGGTACCCATCACTCAAACAAAATCTCAATGACATGTGAAGTTTTTTCTATCTAATTTTAATGCTTAAAGGGCGACATTGATAATGAAGATCCCAATATAGGGAACAATTTTGATGATATGTAGGCATTTGTTGTAGCATAATTTTTTTTGACACTAGAGACTCATCTAGAGGCTATTTGTTGATGTATTTTTGGTTTAGAAATGTATTGCACAAAGTGTTGTTTTGGTTATATGCACTTTTATTTTTGTTATATAAAATAGAATTTTTGCATATTTGTGCGTAAATGGTTTGGATTCATATGGATGCACATAAATATATATGTTTTTCTTTAAAATTTGAATATTTTATATATTTTTTAGTCCAGTTCTTTTACCATTTCTGACTGGTTCCCAGTTCAGAGGGTTTTCTAGTTCGGTTCTGATAACATTAGAAATAACATTGGGTCTAAGTTTCTTCAAGAGGATCAATTTCCAAGGGTTGATTTACTTGAGGCCGATTTTCCTAGGGGCATTGAGTTTCCAGGTTCCCAGCGCTTTTATTTTTTTTCTATGTATTATCTGTGAGCCTATGCCCAAATTTTCTTGAGAATCACTGAAGATTGTATTGGGTATAAATGTGTTGTGGTAATGTGATTGATCTCTCCATTTATTTCCGCTACATTTTCTTTTGAGTTAATATAAAAGTGTGTTTATTTTATCATGACTTTTAGAATTATTTGAGATAAATATCCAAATTTTTAACAGATTATTGAAATCGAAACTGCTATAAGAGAATTTAATAGGTATAAGCCATCTTACCTTGCACCCAAGAACAGTTGTAATGGTGTATGTGATTATCGAGGAGCTTATACCCAAAATAAATGTGTAAACACCTACGAAAACCCTACACACAGCATACGTGTATATGTTGATTTTTTTACAACTAGTCAGTGGCCTGTGTGTATATATATAACACGAAGCAATTACCTCACTGCAGCCACCCTACATGTTAAAGTCGTGAAGTATAGGCCACATTGTTGAGGAGTTTACAAATCTTTTATATACCTTTACTTTCATAACTGTTATCTGTGAGTTTCTTCAACTTTTTTTCTTCACAATGTTGGTCAATATTTGTATTTCAAGTCATGAACTTCAGAAATTTACTCAGAGGCTTGTATACATCCTATACGAAGTGGTGCATCATGGTTTCGACTAATGATGATGGCATACATTTATATATTGCATGTGCTTTTGTATTAATTGTCGAACCTTTGAACTATCGGGTTCAATATTCAGTTTAATAAAAATGGTAGCCCTGTGGATGAAATAAAGGAAAACAATTAAAAAAAAACAATTAATAGGTCGAGCTATCAACAAAAAAATTGAGGAACAAGAATTCAGAAACATAAAATTAAAGCATCACGCCAATACTGCAACATCTCGTATGTTAGCAGAAGGCTTCAGTTCTACTTTGTGACAATAACAGAAAAGCACCGCTCGTCATATATTATTCGCAAACAAATCGTTCTCGAGAGTTTCATAATCCGAATCAATAATCCATATATCCCAGGTCTCTATGCCCAATGGGCTTTGAAACTGGATCATTAGCACGGCAATACCACATCTCAACCACTAGACCACAGAACGAGGAAGGAGAATGTCTACAAAGACGAGATAACATGTTGCTACAGATGCATAAGAGAAGGCATGCTTCTAGGAGGTTTTAAGTTTGTTCAGATTAAATGAAAACACTCCAGCAACTAATATTCATGTTCCAGTATGCATGTTAAAGCAATAAGGGAGCCGTAATTAAAATTGTTGTCATCAAAAGCATAATGATGATGGTTCGATAGCAAACATTCTTGCTTTCATTAGTAGATGTCAAGGATTGGCCACTTTTGACTGTGCAATAGCGCTTCTATACAAAAGAAACTTGCAACTATATCATTAAAAAAATGGCACAGCAGCATAAGAGAAAATTCGAAAATATCCTTTTAACTTACATCCTACAAATTGTACAAAAGCTTTAGGCTTTGAAAACGCTGCTACATTTTGTTTCTGAATAGTTATTAACTTGCGTTTTCAGATTCCCAAAAATAACCCGGCCACAGTGAACAGTATGTCAACCATGAGTAGCACCTATACTCAGCACAACACAAGGAATCATGCAGAAAGTGAGTTATACTCAGCACAACATAAGGTATCATTCAGAAAGTGAGATACGGAATAATTATATCAGCAAATCTAACTGAGACACTGAAATACCAGGATCATGCAACCAACAGCGCATCTAATTGAGACACTGAAAGACAAGCATATTGCCACCATCAATAGCAAATCTAACTGAGATACTGAAAGACAAGCATCCTGCCATCAACAGTTAATTTTGGTTACCTCCAACCAATCTTACCTTTGGGGAAGCTTATGATAGAGATGGCTGAAGCAGCATTGGTCAAAAATATTCCCATAACTAGAAGCATGAAACCATTTGCAAGCCACCCTTCAGAGAATGTTTAGCACCAACCTTTCCCTCTAAAGTGATCATTACAACATTATAAACATCAAAATTGGTTTGCATGCCGTTGATGAAGATGGCAATAAAAAGAACTTTGGATAAGTTGAGGGGGGATGTGCTCCATCCTTGAATACTTCATTTTTAAAGAAACAAAAGATCAAGGCTGTCAAAACTACATTTTATGGATTGGAAGTGATAGTAATAAAAATATTAAAGGCAACAGCATTGCAAATACATAAATGCATCATTTTTGGCTAAGCGTGTGAAAAAATAGACATAACTACAAAGCATTGAAAGACAAAGTAAGACAACAGTTATAACTTATAATACAGTTAGATAATTTGCAGGTAAAATACAGATGGGGATGTAGCCTTGGAGGGAACTTTTATTACAAATGCACTCTTGAATTTTGCCATTATGGATCTGAGAATCATAGCAAATCTCTCAGTTTTGACATGGCACAAACACATCATTCAAAATTTCCGAGGCATGAAAAACTTTTGCTGTGTACATTTTTTATCTAGTGCACAGATTTGACAAGTTTGCCTTTACAGTGGAAAACGTAAACTGGGTGAAAACCAAGAAATGTTTCGAAGGAATTAAATTTGTACAATCAGTAAAATATCTAGCCAGTTAGGCGTCCAACTCATTAGTAGCATCAGGATGGCCAAGATACCTCTGCAGTAAACTGCTACCACTCATCCAGCCATTTAGGCATCCAACTCATTAGTAGCATCAGGATGGCCAAGATACCTCTGCAGTAAACTGCTACCACTCATCCAGCCATTCTTGTGTATTTAATTCTTTCAAGTCAATTGATGAAGAAAGACCAGACAACTGGTGTTCATCGGCATAATGAAGTTCAGACGTTGAATCAATACGAGATAAGATCTCTTCAGGCACAGGTACACCACATTCTG
The DNA here is from genome assembly GCA_031772625.1 of Pinus tabuliformis. NCBI lineage: Eukaryota > Viridiplantae > Streptophyta > Pinopsida > Pinales > Pinaceae > Pinus > Pinus tabuliformis. Next base: position 871,540,901 of record CM062819.1, read on the forward strand.
AAAGGCATTTCCAATCCATATCTTTGAACCAAGGATGACTCTTAATTGAATTTGCTCCCTTACAACCGAGTCTAGCATTGTCATCAACTTGTAGCAACTGTGAAAACATAAACCAATAGTTAAATCTCTAGTACAGTCTACTGTTATATCTCTAAAAGCAGCACAATCAATCCAATCGATGTCCAATGTTCTACCAAACTTCAAACATGATATTGCAGCAGTGTAGCACCTTTTTCAGTAGGTCAATAACCTCCAAACTAAAATGGTTTGGGAACAACAACTCTCCTCGTGCAATTTTTGCAAAAATGTCCAAATCACTTTCTCTCCATGACCCAAATGGAAGATCACCATGCAACATAAAATAGATAAGCACTCCTAAAGCCCACCTGTCAGAAAAAGTGGACAAGAATAAATAATCACCTTTCTAGGTCTGCTGACGAAATGTAACATTTGGGGTCAGAAGTTGAAGAATTTAAATAATAAAAGGAAGGATACTCAGACATATAATTCAAAAAAGTTGGCAGTACAAAAATGACTTTATAATCAACGTGCTTACCATTCTATATTCAATACGTATAGAAATGCACAGTACAAAAGTACACTATATTCTGTATTTCAAACAGACAATAATGTAAGGTTTTCAAAACCAAATGTTAATGCAATGCAAGAATTGCATATCCAGAAATGAATACAAATGTCACAAGCTTTAATGATCCAAAAACAAAGCAAAATTCCTTCAGCAGAATCAGAGCCTCCAACAAATCAAACATAATGTCGATGTTGTTAAGTATACTATATTCTGTACTTCAAACATATAACAATGTAAGGTTTTCAAAACCATATGCTAATGCACTGGCAGAATTTCACATCCAGAATCAGCCTCTAACAAATCAAACACAATGTCGATGTTGAGGTTTACCATATGAATATGAAGACATCTCAAAAATCATTTTATTTTAGGAGGGAAAAAAAAAAAACTACCCAAGTACCCACTCTGAATACTTTTGCAAAGACCCACATTAAAAAAAAAATTGAAAATACATGGCCAAAAAAAAATTCCAAGAAGCGTGTTTTTCATGTATTTTCAATTATTCTCAGTACTAGTCTGCTCAAAAGAATGTAGAGTCGGTACTTGTTGGATGTGGAATTAAATTTACTATCCAACAAATGCTTACACCTAACATTTAAGTAAACCTGTAAGGAGATAAGTTGACAATACAATTAAAAAACAAAAACAGTTTTCTTTCTTTTCCTTTATAAATTCACAACTCTTATTTTACTATTTAATTATTTTCCTGAGGCCCATTTTAGGCCTCAAAATCCCATATTCGAGGGTCAATCCAAGTAATGCACCCCATCTAAAGGCTTCACCTAGAGGCAACCATTACACAATCAATCAAAACGGCAACTCCTCATTAATAACAGCATTACATTCTTCATGATGAATAGTAATAATACATTCACAGACATTTTCATTCCCTCCAGCAAATCTATTGTATAAATCCTGCAATTCCAAGCTGTATGTCATGGCTTTCCATAGTAATTAGTAATAAAATACCACATTTTTATTTGTACCATTCTCAATCTTGCCAACCTGTTTTTGTCAAAGAATGCCTTTGCTTTAGCCTCCTCTTTAAAAAGAATCGCTTTCCATAGTAATTAGTAATAATATACCATGTCTTTATCTGTACCATTCTCAATCTTGCCAACCTGCTTTTGTCAAAGAATGTCTTTGTTTTAGCCTCTTCAAAAAGAACTGCATTCACTTCCTATGAAAATGGCTGAAATCATAGCTTCTAACTGAGATAAAAACTGGCTTAATGTCAAGACTCAAAACCATATTGCTATATCTAGGGGATAAACTGTTCAGCAACTATACTTTGCTCCTATTTCTACCAACAGTGTATTCCACAACTCAGCATCTTTTTGGGTGTGGCCTAGGCCGAGTATAGTCCCCAGGTGATTTTGATAGGTTAGATGCCCCTAGGTTGTGGTTTCTTGGACCACATGCTAGTCCCACAAGCCTCTACCATTTTGTTTATTCAACCATGACAACATCAGAATAGAGCATCAAGTGAAAGCATTACAAGCCAGAAAAAAGACGTAGCCTTCCCAAGTTATGGTTTGTGGAAGAAGAAACTTTGAAGGGGGTGTTGGAAAATCAAAGTAATTATATTAGAGTTTGATTCTCCTTTCTTGATAATTATTTGTGAGTGTGTTGGCTTCTTTTACTTCTTTATTATCTTATCTTTCATCAAGCAATTACCATATTATGTATGTATGAAGATCACAAAACAAGAGACACAAGATAGAGGCACTATGCCAGGGAAAAAACCCTCCTCGAAGGGAAAACCCAGTGAAGATAATTCTTACTTTCAAAAGTATTCTTCACCAAGACCAGACTTTCCCTCCACACCAAGTCAGCCTCCCAGATCTTCGACCTCTTCCAGCAACTTCGACTAGGCAGCGACTTCCAGCAACAGCGAAATCTTAGAATACTTCGATCCCCCAATCGAGACCACGAAACAAAGAGAGAGAGGCACCAAAAGTTCGATTTTCTTCCTCTCTATAGACTTCCCCAAACTCACACTTCTTTCGACCTCAGGCAACAAACTTCGCACTTCTCCAACTCTTCTTGAGATATCGAACTTGCTTGAGAGTTGATGCTTCAAATGACTTCGACCTCCTTGTATATATAGGCTTTTTTTGGGTCAAATTAGGGTCCTTAGGCCAACTTGATCTCTCTTAGGACAACTTGATGTGGAGGGTACATAAATCATAATTGACTCAATACTAAACCTTTTTACATGATTCAAAAGCCCAAGGGTCTCTTTGAATGTACAATGACTCTATAAACTCAATATTAATCCTAGGAGTCCACAATGGGGACTTTGACTAATATAATGATGAGCCAAGCATGAAACGCATGCTTTAATAAGTCATTGTTACAATAATAAAAAATATTTTCTTTATTCTTTTGACAAGTACATTAATGAAGACCGAACATAGCTACATTTTCTAACACTCCCTCTTAACTAGGGAGGTATTCATAATGTACAAATACAATGGAAGATCTCAAACTACATGAACCATAAATAACTTTTAGGCACCGCAATGCCATGGACTAGATTCCTGACCAGGGCAATCTATCCAACCAGCACTCAACAATTTAGGCACCGCAATACCACGGACTAGATTCCTGACCAGGGCAATCTATCTAATCAATCACTCAACAATTTACGCACCGCAATGCCACGGACTAGATTCCTAACTAGGGAGATCTATCCAAGTGGGAATAAGGTGGACTCAAGCTTTCAGCGCCTCTAGATACCATCAGGCCTACTTGCTAACCACCAACCCAAACATATAGGTGTGTATCCAAAACAAAGCTCAATAACCAACACCACCTTTTCAACTTCGAGACCCATACATCAACACAAAGTGTCGGCCAGATGTCTCCCCAAACAATGCTCCACTCGCAAAGCCTCATCAAATCTCTTCCCCTTTCTTATCATCAATACAATTAGCAATATCTACCAAACCAAGCAAGTTCCTTGCATGTTCAAACTTGTTATTAGGAAGAGCCTTTGTCAGTATGTCTGCTACCTATTCATTTGTCAAGACATACTCCAACTTCACGATCCCATCCTTCACCAAGTTCCTAATAAATTGGAACTTATTATTGATATGTTTCGTCCTCGAATGAAACACGAGATCTCCAGACATCTTGAAACAACTTTGATTGTCACAATTAATCACAGTAGGACCTAGAGACTTCTCGAACAAATCTTTCAGAAGCTTCCTTATCCAAACAGCCGCTTTTCCTACTTCACATGCAGCCACATATTCTGCCTTGACGCTACTCAATGCAACGGGATCTTGCTTCCTACTTATCCATGAGATCATAGCAGCTCCCAGACTAAACAATCCTCTAGTAGTGCTCCTTCCATCGGTCTCACTACCACCCCAATCAAAGTTTGTGAAGCCAATTAGCTTGACTTCCTTACTATCATACTTTAGGCAGTGATGTATAGTGGCATGAAGATAACTCAATATATGTTTGGCAGCTATCTAGTGATCATGACGAGGCTCCAACTGAAACTAACTAAGAATGTTCACTACAAAACATATATCTGGCCTAGGATTTACCAGATACATCAAGTAACCCACCAACTATCGATATGAGGTAGGATCCATGAGACTAGAGCCAGAGCCCCTCAACTTCTTGAATCCATCATCCCAAATTTCTACAATAACTTGATGATATACTTTCCTTGCCCCAAATATATCTCCCCAAGTCTTTGCCATACTTCTAGACCTAGGTAATAGTGCATCAATCCTAGATCCTTCATTTCAAATTTAGTTGCCAACATCTTCTTGCATTCTTGAATTCTTTGCTCTACACTTGTGATGAATAGATCATCCACATATATTAGAATAATGGCGAGCTCATTATTCACGACCTTGATATAGAGATTCAGATCAGCAAAACTCTTCACGAACCCAATTCTAAGTAGATATGCATCCATCCTTGCATACCATGCCCTAGTTGCTTGCTTCAAGCCATATAGGGCCTTCTTATGGATGCAAACATGAGAGTCCCTGCTATTTACTTCAAAGTCCTCTGGTTGTTCGATGTACACTTCCTCATCAATGGTCCCATTCAAAAATGCAGTCTTAACATCCATTTGATGGATATTCCACGCCATTGTCACAGCCAATGAAACCAACGATTTAATGGTAGTGTACCTTGTTGTAGGTGCAAAGGTTTCTTCATAATCAATGCCTTCCTTTTGAGAGAAACCCCTTGCAACAAATCTTGCTTTGTACTTGTCTATACTTCCATCAACAACATGTTTGATCTTATACATCCACTTCGATGTGACAACCGATTTGTCACTAGGCATAGGAACGATCTCCCAAACCCCATTCTTCGTGATGGGTAGATATTCTTCTTGCATAGCTTTCTTCCAAACCTCTTCATGCTCAGCTTCCTTGAATGTAGATGGTTCAGCGTCAATTAACTTTGTCATATTGCAACATAGCTAGAATATCTCGTTGGTTTTTACTTTCCTTGAAGGAACCTTTCGCAACTTCATGTCCTTCAGCATCTTCTAATGTAGCTTTCAACCAATTTGGCCTCTTCCTTGTGGTTGGGACAACCACCGATTGAATAGGCTCACTTGGCCCTTCTTCTTCGATATTTGTAGTAGAATTTTCATGATGTTCTTCTTCTTTTTCAAATATGGGAACCTCTTCGTCATCAAAATCAATAGGAATATCCTTTGATTTCTTGTATGCTTGATTTTCATTGAATATGACATCTCTGCTTACTTCAATATGTCTTCCTTCCTTTATGTAGATTCTATATGCTTTTGAGGAAAGGCTAAAACCAACGTATATTCCCTTGATACTTGTCGAGTCCAACTTCTTTCGCTTGTCTTTCGGAACATGGATATATGTTGGACTTCCAAAGATTCGGAGGTGATCCACACTCGGCTTCTTCCCTGTGAATACTTCTTCGAGTGTAGTATTATCAAGACTCTTATGAGGACTTCTATTTTGAATGTATACGACAGTCATCGTTGCTTCTCCCATAAGAACTTTAGTAGATCTTGATCAAGGAGCATAGTTCGAATGCCTTCTTCAATTGACCTATTCTTCCTTTCAGCCAATCCATTTTGTTCGGGATAGTAGGGAACAATGAGCTCCCTCTTAATACTTGCTTCCTTACAATATGCAATCAACTCTTTAGAAGTGTATTCCCCACCATTGTCAAACCTCGGAGATTTTATCTTTCTTTCGGTTGGGGTTTTCATTTAGCCCTAAACTCCTTGAACTTATCAAATACTTCATCTTTAGTTTAGAGGAGGTAGAGCCATGTCTTCCTAGAATGGTCATCAATGAATGTCACATAGTAAAGATGACCTCCAAGTGATTTGTCAGACATGGGCCCACACACATCAGAATGGATGAGGTCTAATATCTCTTTAGACCTAGTTTCACTATTATGAAATGGCTTTCTAGTATGTTTTCCCAAAGAGCATCCCTTGCACACACCTTCATCATCTAACTTCAGTTTAGGAATACCATGAAACAGTTGACTAAGAGTAGGGATGACCTTGTAATGTAGATGACCATACCTCCTATGCCATAGCTCAATGGGACTTATTTCCATATGAACCAAAGCTTGAGGAGGTGGTGTAATGACCCGATAAAGACTTCCTTCATGAACTCCAATAACCCTAGCTTTATCAATGTTGGAGTCTTTTCCCCAAACCAATACTTTTCCATCAACAAAAGCAACTATTTCCCTTTTATCTTCTAAACAAGAAATAGAAAGCAAATTCTTTTTCAAACATGGAACATAGAGAATGTTGTTGAGATGCAGCTTTGATCCATTATCTAGCATCGACGATGTTGATCCCAGGGCTCTAACAACATAGCTTTTGTTGTCACCCAATTCCACTACACGAGAGGATGGCTCCTTTAATAGTGTATGAAGTTGCTTACTTTCACCTATCATGTGTCTCGATGCTCCACTATCAATGATCCATGCATTGTCATCAGTAAGAGAACTATAAGGGCAGCCAAGAATCTTGGACTCTTGACCTTTTTGAACAAGTAGTAGATGACCTTCTTGATCCAATGTCCAGCAGTGTTGTAACCGAATCTTATGTAGTTCACCATAGAGGGAGAATCCAAGCCAACAAAGTGATCTTTGATTCTTCCTGACCTTAGCTCTAGTACCATGTTGGAAAATCAAAGTAATTATATTAGGGTTTGATTCTCCTTTCTTGATAATTACTTGTGAGTACGTTGGCTTCTTTTAATTCTTTATTATCTTATCTTTCATCAAGCAATTACCATATTATGTGTGTATGAAGATCACAAAACAAGAGACACAAGATATAAGCACTATAACAGGGCAAAACCCCCCTCAAGGGGAAAACCCAATCAAGATAATTCTTCCTTTCAATAGTATTCTTTGAGACTCTTCACCCTAGACCAAGACCAGACTTTCCCTCCACACCAAGTCAACCTCCCAAATCTTCGACCCCTTGCAGCAGCTTCGCCTAGGCAACAACTTTCGACAACATTGAAATCTTAGGAGACTTCGATCTCCCAATCGAGACCATAAAACAAAGAGAGAGAGGCACCAAAAGTTTGATTTTCTTCCTCTATAGACTTCCCCAAACTCACACTTCTTTCGACCTCCCGGCAACAAACTTCGCACTTCTCCAGCTCTTCTTGAGATATCGAACTTGCTTGAGAGTTGATGCTTCAAATGACTTCGACCTCCTTGTATATATAGGCTTCTTGTGGGTCGAATTAGGATCCTTAGGCCGACTTGATGTGGAGGGTACATAAATCATAATTGACTCAATACTAAACCTTTTTACATGATTCAAAAGCCCAAGAAGGGTCTCTTTGAATGTACAATGACTCTATAAACTCAATATTAATCCTAGGAGTCCACAATGGGGACTTTGACTAATATAATGATGACCCAAGCATGAAACCCATGCTTTAATAAGTCATTGTTACAATAATAAAAATTATTCTTTATTCTTTTGACAAGTACATTACATAATGACTAAAGTACATTAATGAAGACCGAACATAGTTACATTTTCTAACAAGGGGAGGCAACATAACATACAAAAATACACCTATAATAATAACAAATGACCAAAAATAATATCCCCAACGGTTAGCTCAATTAGTTTAACCATCCTCCCAATACATGTTGTTGATGACGAGGCCACATCACAAGTTCAAATCTAGTTGAAACCCTTGGGGTTACTAGTCACTGTTGTCGCTACGATTGAGTCGCCCTCCATCCAAATATCTCAGGGAATATAGAGGGGAGCCCAAGAAGTTTTAAAGAAGCCCAAGGGGTTAGCTCAATTGGTTGTCAGCGACGTTGTTGGGCATTTGGCTACTTTCATGCTAGCAGGTGCATGTTTCAAACAACCTAGGCGAGCTGCACTATTCTACACCAAGAAGTTTACGAGGGATATCATTGATGAATGCAGCAAAGCATTCCCTTCGGTTGCTGATAGGATTTTTCTTGCAAAATAGATCGTAATAATCATAATAAAACAACATCAAATAACAAGATGTGACATGTCCAATGTTTTTAAAACCGGAACCGGTGACCGGACTGGTCCACCTAATGAACTGGTTTACCGACCGGAACTGGTCGAACCGGGACTGGTTAGGTCAAAACGAACCGATTTTAGAAAAATACATTAAATAATTAATTTTTAATGAAACAAAACTATTTTTAAGATTGAAAACCATGATTCCAAGCCAATGGAGACAAAATATGCAAAGTTTGCTCATTTATATACCATGTAAAGGTGAATATATCAAAATGGCACCGAGTGCAGTACATATCATCGACAAAATAGAAAAATACATAAGCAATGAGGCTCTAAATGGCCTATAAAGTCCAAAAACAATGTTGCAAGCTATGAGGTCATTTGCCTACTACAAGTCTACAGTGTACACATGATCAATCATCAAGTTCATCACCACTACTAGACACAGGATCATCATTAGGAGCTACATAGACATCATCTGGTTCAGAGTCTGAGGATGCCTCAGCCTGATCTGCAACCTCAGTAGCAATGCCACTAATAACAATAGAAGTGGACCTAATGGAAGCACGAGTTTGTCGACCTGCACGACTAGTGCCTTCCATTGGTTCTTTGCCTTTCCTTGATGCTGCTATTGATCCTAGTTCTAATGCCTCCACAAAATCTGCTTCATCCCCCGCTAAAGCCATGTCAATATCAAAATCAGCCTCAAACACAGGATCTTCAGTCTCCTCGACCCATTCTGATGTTGGATCAATATCGTCCAACACAATGGGATCTATATCAGGTGTTTTGTTCATCATTTGGTTCCTCCTCAGTCGAAGGTTGTATTGGACGAAAACAAGATCATTTAACCGTTTTTGTTCCAAACAGTTTCTCTTCTTCATGTGTATGCGCTCAAAAACAGACCAATTGCGCTCACACCCTGAAGCACTGCAAGTTTGGCTGAGGACTCTAATTGCAAACCTTTGCAATTGAGAATAGTGGCCAGCAAATGATTCCCACCAATGTGCTGCAAAGAAAAAGACATTAATTAGTAACTTAGTTTATAATTTGAATTGTAAAGAACGTAAACAATTTTAACTTGAAAAGAAAAACAAATTGGAAATTGGAATTGCTTACCTGGTTGATCCACATCTCTTGCCATCTTTGCCAAGTTTTTGCCAAAGGTACCACCTGCCATAGTGAAAGTAGTAAGTTGTCTATGTATTTCCAACTGGTCTGCATGGGTAGGGACCATGCGCTCCAAGCAATCAATCAATCCAGCTCTGACCTCCCCATCATGCAGATCTCCTAGCCGATCTTTATAATGATACTTTGGGTTCAAAAAATACCCAGCTGCATGTATAGGACGATGGAGTTGATTGTTCCATCTGTTATCAATGATCTCCCATATACGACATTTAGCTAACCTGTCCTTGCAAGCTACCCATATCTGCGCCTTTCCCTGATCCATAGCCTCATAAATGTAGCCCATGGCCAATTTTTCCCCATCCACCATCCTTAGCACCTTAACAAGGGGCTCGGTAATTTTCACAAGCTCTATAGACCTTTTCCAAAAATAATTGTCAAACACTTTCTTTTTGGTGTCTTTTCCATCTTGTCTACGAGCCCACCAAGATTCAGACCATTCTTTAGAAGAAAACATTTTTTGCAAGTTTTTATGTTGACCATTGAGACATTGCAACGTGAGGAAGTGAGTTGCAAATGTATTTTGTAATTCACTTGGCATGCTCTACAGTGTTTTTTACCCACTCCACTTTGCCTATGTCCTCAAGCATGAGGTCTATGCAATGTGCAGCACATGGAGTCCAAAATATGGTCCTATATTTGGACTCAAGCATCTTTCCAGCAAGAACATAGTTTGAGGCATTATCAGTGATGACCTGCACAACATTCTGCTCCCCAACTTCCTAAATAATGTCATCCAAAAGCTCAAATAGAAGGGTTGCATCCTTCACCTTATCAGATGCATCAACTGATCTCAAAAACATGGTTCCTTGAGGGCAAGAAACAAGGAAATTAATGATAGTGCGGTTCTTTCCATCGGTCCATCCATCTGACATGATGGAACAACCTATTTTGAGCAATGAATCTCTAAACTCAACCAAATACTCATCAATGGAAGACATCTCTTTTTGCAAAAGAGCTCCCCTCAAGTCATGTATACTAGGGCCTTTGAAGCCCTTTGCTATAGTTATAACAGAGTCCCTCATAGCTTAGTAATAAGGTGAGCGAGCAACATTAAATGGGATATTTGAATCATACCACCATCTAGCAATGTATTGATGAGAAGTTTCTTTGCATTGTTTTTTCCAATGTTGATCCAAAGTGGGTTGACGACTTGGACGGAAGGAAGTGGGATTAGAAGAGGCAATGTTGGCAGAAAATGAGAAAAAACTTTGGATGTTTGTTCTCTTTGTTCCTTTTGATGGTTGGCCACAAGAAGGATGAACATAGTGAAAGGGGTCATTGGTGGAAGGAATAGAAGTTGACTCTTGAACTAAGTTGCAAGAAACGTTGGAGAAGGGTCCGTTTCCAGCCGGAAATGAAACGGAAACGAGGAAACTTGTACCGTACGGCCTGGAAACGCGTTTCCGGCCGTACTGGCCCGTTTCTCGAGGAAGAAACATGGCCAGTACGGCCAGAGACGCATTTCCAGGCTATAAGGTGGAGTTTCCTCTTCTAACTTGACTTTTTCTTGTATTTTTTTTTATGCTTTCGCTTCTAATTTTTTATTGGGCGACTAAAATATCTTCTGGATGCTTGTAGATGCCTCTCATGTTATAAAAAAGAGGATTTTTTGAGTGGGACAGCCTAATGTTCAAGCCTATGGCCCTAGTGTTGATATGCAGTTCATGGTAATGTAAGTGACATTCTCCTTTATTTTTCATTTTCATCCTTTTACTTAAATTTTTAACATTACCATGAAATGACTCAGGATGTTTGAGAGTGGTTTCACCCTCATTGGATTTCATATGGAGAAAATAGAATTTTAGATCTCACTCAAAATCCAGCAGACTTATCTGTTTTTCAGGATTTCATGATTGGGGGGGTTACAATGTTTCCATTGGATTTTGTCATGTACTAGGGTATGGAATTTGTATTTAATCAAGAGAACCAAGCCCTCTATGCAAGGGAGACTCCCAATAATCAAGAGCACGTAGGGTACTAGGGTATGGAACTTGTATTTAATCAAGAGCACTAAGGTCGTTTGACTATGTAGGAGGAGACTCCCAATCAAGCACGAGACAAGAAATTAGAAATTTCTCGTGGCTGATTTTTGATATTGCTATTTTCATTATGTGATCATTCATGAGTAAATGTGATATAAATTTAGAGACTTATAGTTTATGCATTGACAATTGACAATTTAATCATAATGTAATAAATTAGAATGTATCATATATGCTTTATGATTGCACATATTTCTTAAATGTCCATATATGTATATATATATTGCGTTTCCCCGTTTCCAAAATTTGGGGAGGTCACGTTTCGTGTGCCCGTTTTGGAAACTCGTACCCGTTTCCCCGTTTCGTGCAACTTAGGTCTTGAATCTCATAAGCATCATACCCACTCTCTTTCATGGCTTCTAATAATTCCCTCTTCCTTGCAATGTCATCTTGGATGGCCTTCTCCCTAGCCCTATCCTCATAAAAATTTTCAAGCTTGGAAATGTACTCTGACCTAATAGGACCTAACACTGCATTTGGTCCACCACATGGTGTTACTTGGCCTCTTATCCCATCCAAGTGTTGTTTCAATCTAAGAATACCCCCACCTCCAATAGATTTATGGCATAATTTGCATATCATTTTTCCATCAATTACATCACAATGAGCCCATGCATTGTCCTTTCCTTTTGGAGCCATGTTTGCTTGAAATAATTACAATTTGCAAAGAAATCTGCCATTTAAAAAAAAATTGCAGCTAAGAAACATGGAAAACCAAAGCTAAATTTAGGAAAACAAATGCACATGTAGGCTACAAAATTTGATAGCATAGAACTAGAGATTTGATAGTATAGATGATAGAAGTGAGAAGTTTATAAATTTATAACACATAAAAAAAATTAATTCATGGACAGCAGTCAAATGAGGAATTTTCAAGTGAAAATCCTTACCTAGAAATGCAAACTAGCTTCCTTAGCCTCCTCTTGAAGATGCCAACTCCACTGACAGCTACAAACTATCTCCAAAATAGCTCCAACTCCAACTCTAAGATGACTACTCCAGCAAAAACTCAACACTCTCCAAGCTCCCAAGCAAACTCGCAAACACTCATAAACACTCCAAATGAGATGTGTGAGACAAATGAGAGGGAGAAAGGCCTCTTAAAGGCTTGGAGAGGATGTTTTTTGGAGGGAAAGGACCCTTAATTTCCCTCCAAAACCCCTAAACCACCTTGGCTAGGCCGTTGTGTGGGTCCTCCGCGAACATGGCATTTAACCAGCCGGTTTAGGACGGAGTCAAACCGGCCAGTTCCGTCCTAAACTGGTCGGTTAGGACTGGTTAGGGCCAAAACTTTGCCACATTGCCTTCTTGACTGGGTTTTTCAGCCGGTTCCAACCAGTGGCCTTGCTGACCGACCGGTTAGACCAGTGACCGGTTAGTTAGGCCGGTTTTAAAAACATTGGACATGTCTAAAAGGCATGTCTAATCAATTAGGTGACCATTCAATGTATATTTATACACAACATCACATTCTACCTTAATTATCAATCACTATATATTTATATACAAAGTTACATGTTATTTTAATCATCAATCATTATATCTGTGTGTCATATTTGTCCCTTTTATGTTAGATATTTTTGAACGAATGAACAATTGTTCATTCCATATGGCCTAAGATCTATTACTATTCCTTATTCTTATTCTACACACACTTTTTTTTCTTATTCTACACACAGAGACCTTTCCAACCGCACAAGAATCACGTCAATCGAAGTCTACATGCGAAAGTTATGCCACTCATAAGTTGACCTTCCTGTTTTCACCACCATAATTCAAGAGGATGCCACCTCAACCCCCATTACTCATGAAAAAAGAGTTAGCGACGTGATTATGATGTAGAAAACTCTAGAAGAGTTTATATTGTAGCTCTTATTAAGAGTTGAGATAGTCAAACCTAACCACTAGTAGGCTATTGGGCTATGTTATAACCAGGCCACTAGAAGGAAAATGGATTCCATTCTTTCAAATGCATTTGCTTCATTGCTGAGGAAAAATAGCCAAGAAGGATGGGAGGTAGAGCACACGAAGAGTATTGGTGCACTATAGTAGCCCACAGGCCACAAACCATACTTCTTTGTACTCAGCCATATTTGTATTCAAAGAAAGAGAGCGAAGCGGCCTCACCTTCCAACTGGGTTTTTCTCCCAAAAGGGTTTCCCAAAGCATAACTTGTGTCAAACGTGTGTGAACTTTTATTTTGTCGTTCTCTATTTGCTACGTAATTTTAATTCGCATGCATGCACTATTAATAGTAAATCTACAGATCCAAAAATCTAATAAAATTGTAATAGTGCAGAATTTCAGATTTCAAATATAATTTTATCAGATTTGTAGTGACGAACTGTCCAATGGAATATCCACGGTTGTTTACGGATCATATTGGTATTAGAGCAGGTTTCTTTGTGTGTATTGTGGAAATTTGCAGGAGATCTAGATTGGTTGGGCCAAAAATCATAAAACCCTAATCATGGCCGACAAATCTATGAATAACCCTCTAAATCCCGCAGAGGAGAGATTTTTGCAGCTAGAACAACAAGTCGTTGATATACATCGTAATGTAAATCTCCTCATGGCAGCCTTGAGCAATAAGCTTGGGACACTTGGAGAAGATGGAGGCTCAAATGCAAATGAAAAATCAAAAGGGGGATCAGGAGATAGAGAAGAAATGGAGAACCAGCCGAAAAGAACTCGAAAAAGATCAACCCAGCTCGAGTGTCATGAATCAATCACAACCCTTGTTTAAAATGGAAGCAAAGGTCAATATCAAGTTGTACCACAGCAAGATCGACGCTCTAAAGTTGAATCACTGGTTGCAGCAACTAGAAGTTTATTTCAATGTCCATCAAATTGATGAATAACACAAGATTTCATTTGCGCGGCTGAAATTAGAGGGCCATGTCTTGACTTGGTGGGAAAGCCACACTAAGACCCTGAGGTTGGAGGGGAAGCCTCCAGTGACTAAGTGGGAGGACTTTAAAACCCTCATTAGGTTACAATTTTACCCTATTGGGTACATATAGGACCAGTGAATCTAGTGGCACTACTTTAGGCAAAATTCGGGCAAAGCATGCAGGGGTATCACTTGACACTTTGGTGCTGGATATAGGAAGCAATTCAATTCCTTGGTTATCTTACAATGAATAAAATTATGGGTACCGCCCAAATCAATCAACACTATTACCTTTTTCTTCTTGATATGTCCTTCTATCTTGATAGTTTGAGGAGTGGTAATTTCGGCCAATGCATTACAAGATATGGTTGGATTCATTTCTTCTCTCTACGGTTTGTTCCTGGTGTATATCCTCTTCTTTTGACGTTTCTTGTTCCTTTTCTTCCTCCTCTTCACAATCTATATAAAATAATTTCTTCTCAGCACACTTATGACCTTTAGTGTATTTGCTATCACAACTGTAACAAAGCCCTTTTACTCTTTTTTATTCCAATTGTTGTGGTGTCAACCTTGTAGGTTGTGGAAGGCTAGGGGCAACAACACTTCCATCTTTATAGTTGTGAGTGGTAGGCTTCCTTGTTGCCATAATTTTGCTTTCCATTTTTCTTGCCAACCTGAATGTCTTCTCCAATGAATCAAGTTCCCAAAGACGAATCTCATGTTGGTTGTTATCCTTTAAAGTCCCTATGAACACATCAATCCTATGCTCCTCTGGAATATTTTTTATACCCTTATATTCAATTTTTGGAAGTCCTCAATGTGCTCCCTCATTGAACCCTTTTGTTTGAGATTTATCAATTGGTTAAAAAAAGTGTTGTTTTTTGTATCCTCATAATGTGCTATCATTTCTTCCGTAAAAATTGCCCAAGTGACAATTTGTTTACGAGAGCAATGTCATCAATACGATGCAAACTGATTTGGTTCCAAATATAAAGTTGCAATGCGTACCTTTTGTGTGTTTTGCACATTATGGAGATCGAAATATTGCTCCATCTGTAGTATCCATGTTACGGGATCTTTGCCATCAAACTTCCTCATATCGATCTTTGGAACATGGTGGGTCTTCATTCCAATGTTAGAGTCTATGAAATCATGATTAACATTTCTTTTGTTCTCATCATGAGTTTCCTTTACTACCATTTCACCATTAGTAAGCATTTTTTGTAGCAACTTTGTCAAATCTATCTTCAAATCTTCCATGTTGCCTTTCAGTTTCTCTTCTATATCATCCATCTTAGCGTCTGCGTCATTCATCTTAGCTTCCATGCCATCCATCTTAGCTTCCACACCATTCATCTTAGCTTCCACGCCCTTCTTTAATCCATCCATCTTAGCTTATGTTACCCTTTGTGAAAGTGAAATTTGTTGCGCTTGGTCTCATAATTTTATATATCATGTTGCATTTCTTTCTCTTCTTCACAAGTCATGCGAGAGATTTCAGGTTACTTACGAGGTGTTTCCATTTTCTTTCTTCGGGGCATCAATTAATGATAATTATGCTTCACTATGCCCCCTTTGAATCACTTCAAACTAATTTTTCAACCCAAGCTTATGCAAAATTTTAAAAAGACTACACATTTTTTCACTTTGTAGGAGCTCGATATTGAATCTGTTGTATCTCTGTAATTGCGGATCTCCAAGGTCTAAAATTTCGTCCTGCGGTATCCCTCTAAGTCATTTTTCCAATGCCACCGATATGATCAAAATTGAATTATCCAAGAAAGAGTTATGCCCAATCTCCCAAGATGACCTGATCATATACTTTTTTAGTAGAGAGAACTTGTACGAAGTGCCATGTGTCACTGTTTCGACCTTCGGATCTGAAAATGATACACAAAAAACTACAGTCTGTCCTCTTTTTGTAACTTCTTATGAAATTTCAATCTAATGCTCATAGAGAAAGTTATGACGATTTTCCCAAGGTCACCTGTTTGGGATGTAATTCGGGAGCCTACAAAAACCCTAACTTCCTTGGATCATATCTCCGAAAATATAGCGAAAAGAGATCTGAAATTCGAACCCAAAGTTCATCGGGATTTTAGCTCAAATAGATTTTAATTTCAACTCTTGAAACATCGTAGAAAAAAGTTATAGCAAAAATGTCGCGATGTAGCGAAACCCTAGAATCCAAAGTTCTGATACCAAATGTTATGCAACCAGCGCACAAAATAGAAGAAAAGAAAGATAAACGACTTCAAAATTGTTAATTTTAGGTATGTTATATGCTTAGAGCAATTTATTTCAATTTTCACAGTTAGCTCAATATCATTTCCAAATTAGCAATCACATCATTTTAAGGAAAACTGCAGATAAAACATAAACATAAATCGCAGAAGACAAGCCAAGACAAGAGGACACAAAATGTGGTGCTAGCCAGGGACAAACCCCAATGTGGGGAAACCCTTGATCAATTCTTCTTATATGTTCTTCAATAGTTCAGCAAAGAGAGAGAGAGAGATAATACATTTACAATAGAAGTCAACACTTTGACTTATCTAGATAAGAACATAGATCATCTCTAAGAAGATGAGATCGGTTGAAGACATGCTGCTTCAACTGATTCTCCAAAGTGACTCCTTCACCTATCATCGTGTTGCATCTTGTCATCATGTTGCACCTCACCGTGCTACATCATGCTGCACCCATCATCACAATGTTGGATCTCATGACTACTGCACCTAATGCTGTACTGCGGTCCCATGTGCCATGGTTGAATCATGTTGTCATATTGCATGTCTCATGTGCTTGCAGCACCATGCCCATGCTATCCACACTTGCCATGTTGCACCATGCTTGTTGTTGTCATGTCATAGCTGTTGTCCCACTTTGTTGCCATGTCATATCACAGCAGTTATCCCACTTTGCTGCCATGTCATATCCAATGTTTTTAAAACCGGAACCAATGACCGGACCGGTCCACCTAATGAACCGGTTTACCAACCGGAACCGGTCTAACCGGGACTGGTTTGGTCTAAACGAACCGGTTTTAAAAAAATACATTAAATAATTAATTTTTAATGAAACAAAACTATTTTTAAGAGGTAAAACCGTGATTCCAAGCCAATAGAGACAAAATATGCAAAGTTTGCTCATTTATATACCATGTAAAGGTGAATATATCAAAATGGCACCGAGTGCAATACATATCATCGACAAAATAGCGAAATACATAAGAAATGAGGCTCTAAATGGCCTATAAAGTCCAAAAACAATGATGCAAGCTATGAGGCCATTGGCCTACTACAAGTCTACGGTGTACACATGATCAATCATCAAGTTCATCACCACTACTAGACACAGGATCATCATCAGGAGCTACATAGACATCATCTGGTTCAGAGTCTAAGGATGCCTCAGCCTGATCTGCAACCTCAGTATCAATGCCACCAATGACAATAGAAGTGGACCTAATGGAAGCACGAGTTTGTCGACCTGCATGACTAGTGCCTTCCATTAGTTCTTTGCCTTTCCTTGATGCCGCTACTGATCCTGGTTCTAATGCCACCACATAATCTGCTTCATCCCCTGCTAAAGCCATGTCGATATCAAAATCAGCCTCAAACACAGGTTCTTTAGTCTCCTCCACCCATTCTGATGTTGGATCAATATCGTCCAACACAATGGGATCTAGATCAGGAATTTTGCTCATTATTTGGAGCTCCGATTGCATTTATTGTTTACCCCCAAACCATGAAATCCTGAAAACCATTAAGTCTACTGAATTTTGAGTGAAATCTAAAATTCTAGTTTCTCCATATGAAATCCAATGAGGTCGAAACCACTCTCAAACATCCTGAGTCATTTCATGGTAATGTTAAAAATTTAAGTAAAAGGATGAAAATGGAAATTAAAGGAAATGTCACTTTTACTTTAAGAATTTAACATTACCATTAATTTCCAACATTGTTAGGGTTGAAACACCCTTAGTTTCCCCCCAAAACCCGTAAATCACAGTAAAAAATATGCTTTTTTAACTTTATGGTGGGCGTGCCTAAAACCAGCCGGTTTAGGACAGAACCGGCCGGTTCCGTCCTAAACCGGCCGGTTTTCACCGGTTAGGGCAAAAAAATGGCGAAATGGCCTTTCCAACCGAGTTTTTTGGTCGGTTTAGACCGGCGGCCTTGCTAACCGGCCAGTTAGACCGGTAACCGGTTTTTAAAAACGGTTTTGAAAACACTGGTCATATCACAACTGATGTACAATGTCTGTTGTCCTATGTTATAGGGTTGTCCCATCATAGTTGTTGTCCCAACATAGTTGCCATACCTTGTTGTTGTCCTTTGTGACTTTGCAGCACTATGTAGCCTACTTGTCCATGCATCTTGGCAACCCCATGTAGCCCAATTGTCTATTTACGTTGATGCACTAGTTTGCAGCACCATGTAACCTTAGCACTGTTGTACTAGTCACGTTGCTTGTTGAGCAGCACCATGTACCCTTGCTGCCATGTGTTGTTTCACCACGTTGCACTACTACATTGCAACACTGGATAGGGCATCACCCTACAGCCCTTATCTTCCATACAAATCAGCAAGGCAGCCTTCTAAAGACTGGGGTTAAGCAAGGGAATAACCCTCCATACCTACGCTATTTCTTTAGGCCTTGTTTTATTGCGGTTAAGGCCACGTTGTCCCTTCAACTCCTTCACGTTGTTTAGGGCAGCCTCCACGCTATCCTTCTGGTCCTTCAAATTGTGGCTAAGGTCACGCTGTCCCTTCATCCCCTTTACATTGTCTAAGGCAGCCTCCACGTTGTTCCTTTGACCCCTTATATTGTGGATATAACTCCATTTTCCACACAATTATTCCTCGGCCTAATTTGCCCAGCATTATGCACTTGGAACAGCCCTTACTTACCACGTTGTCACCTACAGCAAACCCTCACTGCGGCCCATAAACTTGATTGCGTTAGGGCTGAATTAGATCAGCGTTTGGGATTGGATTAGACCAGCATTTAGGGCAACCTTTAGGTCTGTGTTAGGGCACCCTTTAGTCTGCGTCTAGGGCTGCCTTCCATCTGCGTCTAGGGCTGCCTCTTTTCCTCCAACATCTAGGGCTTCCACTCCTAGATTTCTCTTCCACTAAAACCCAAGACAAGTGGAGAGAGAAATCAAGATAGAAGTGTGTGTGAGAAATGACTCTCAAGTCATCTCCTTTTATACTACAACGTTGCGCACATGTGGGGTTTATTTGGTTGTTGGCCGACTTTGACGAATTGTCTTATAACACAAATAAAATCATAACTCCATGAATACTTATCAGAATCGGTTGATCTTTAGATCAATCCTACACCTCTCAATGAGAGGGATCCAAGAAAAATATCAGCTGCCATAAATAAGATGACCCACATGGAGTTTGGCCCTAGTTGCCAATTTTAACAAAAATCAACCTCTTCGAGGGGCAACCTCCTTTACATTACACAAATGAATCATTCTTGGATGACACAAATGACAAAACCTCTTTTCTATATATAGGAGTATAAGGGGTCACAATATAATCAAAGCCGACATAACAATAATAATATAAGGGCACAACAATAACAATAGTGGGCTTTTATGGGGCACAATAATAACAATATGGGGACAATAGGGGCACAATAATAACAATAAGGGCTACACTGACAATAGTAATGGGGGAATCACTAGTATTATAAGGACCTAACAAATTAGGCATTTTGTTGCTGATTTATATTGCACCAGTTGACATTTTGATATATTCACCCTTAGATGGGATATAGATGCAAACTTTGCATATTTTGTCTTTAATGGTTTGGAATCATCGTTTGGAACCTTAAGAATATCATTTTTCATTTATATGAATTATTTTGTGTATTTTTTAAAACACCAGTTCATTGAATCCAGTTCAGTCCGGTTCCAATTCAAAACCTTGTTTGATAGGTGGCCAGTTCGAAGACAGGTTCTGGTTTTCGGTCCCTAGTGTGCAATAAACATGAGACCTCAAAAGGCATAAATGTTCATCCTGTAATTTGAAATAAATCATTTTCACTATTTTCCGACTGAATTACTGTGAGAGATGAAATTAAAAATCAAGCACCCACAAAAATTATACTTGAGTACTTGTTTCTTGTGTTAGACAAAATCATGAATATATTTACTGTTCCATGCTAGAAGAGAAAGAAATTGTATAAAAAATGAAGCAGTGTTTGTAGACAGCAAAACAGGTCATGTCACTTGTAAGACATTCTCACCAGTCTGCAGTAAGCCCATGGCCTTTTCCCTGAATTATTTCTGGGGCTAAGTAGTCTGCCATCCCACATATTGTGAATGTTCTTTCATCAGATAGCTTTTTTGCAAACCGGAAGTCAACCAGCTGTATACAACGTGCCAAATTATTTCATATCAAAATCCAGTACAATATCTTCAAGTACACTTCTGCTAATCATGTGCATAAAATCATACAAAAAAATAAATCCCACCTGCAAATGACCTTTCTGATCAACCATTAGAATATCAGGTGAAACACCCCTGTATACAACTCCATCCTAATTCCAATTGAGAATATAATTAATGACATGTTGTAAGCCTTGCAGTACAAATTTCTTTTAAAAAATGACAGTAATGTCATCTTGTCCATTTTCTCCAGAAAACTCAATAAGGTTAGTGAAACAATACATAAATGCTTATCTGCAAATGTAGGAACAACAGACCTTGTGCATCAGTTCCACAGCTACAACAACCGAAGCAGAAATAAAACGAGCAGAATCTTCTTTTAATGGTGCATGCAGAATTGCTGCCAAAGGACAAGCTAGACTTGTGTTCAGCAAAATAGCAGCAAATTCTTGATTAGCACATGAACAGAGGACCTGTGGCACAAATAATGAGGGACACAAACTCTTCATAAGAGCCTTCTCCTCAAGAACCTGTACTTCACGTCCAAGCTGCTTTATCTTGTGCTTTGAAAACCTTTTCAAGCTCAGCAGATTCTCTGCATGTTGGGTAAATCGATATAGCTGTCAATATAATGCCCAAAAAGTAAAAGAAAATAAAGATTATTCTCATGAATAATGAAGATTTTCATGAGACATGTAAAGTTCATAAAGGAATTTGCACAATCATTCCATATTGACACATTCAACAATTTGAAAGAGCATAATGTAAGCCAGTGACACCAAAATGAAAACATAAATAAATGTCTAGAAAACTCTAGACTAACAACCGATGCCATTTTATACCTGAGTCCTTCTTAAGAACCAGTCCTATTTCGCAGCAGTCTGTAGCATACACCGTTCTTTGCCATTCCTACAGAAGCATAAAATTAGTTAATATGACTGACTAGAACATCCAATAATTTTTCATTCCACATATTTCTATCCCAAGTCAGAATAAATATTATATTCAAAATTCTCCTTTCAATCAGGAACAACAAAAAACACTACAGACCAGCTCTGATATCTGGACTCTTGAGAAATCTGTGGCCTTGATATCCAGCTTATGTTCTCTCCTTGTGTGATCTCTTATGCTGGACAAGTCAAGGCAAATCAATCAGGACCAGTTTGACTTCTCAAAATGCAGCCAAACTGTAAGTTTAGCAGAAACGATGACTTATTGTTTAGCAGTTGGTAATATCAGCTAAATGCAATACTAACATCATGAGCTGACACACACTTCATTCCCCATGAAATCACAACACATAATAGCTGCAACTGCCTAAGATACTAAAAACCAACCTTACAAATCTATTCTAACAGTGAGTTCAATTCATGATATAGCCAAAATCTTACGTACTGGATATCATCTTGGTTGATTCTGTACAAGGGCCCCACCAATGAATCAAACTTCTCCTTTGTAATCATCAAACACACAACATTACCAATAGCAACTGCAGTTACTGAATTGATCTGCTCACCAAGAAGAATCCGTTCTCCAAAAAAACTCCCCTCTTTCCTCCTTGAGCACTTCTGACTTTCATTTAAATCTTCCCACCCATTATCATGAGAAAGGATCTCCCAGGTAGTTGACTCTGAATCTAACTCTGAATGATAGGTTAATTCCACCTCTCCATGCTGAACAATATAAAATGCTGAAAGATTCTCATGCTGCAACAGAAAAAAGGCAACCCAAACAGACTAAGAGTTAAACCAGTGAAGCAGGCTTGGAAAAAGAATAAAAAGGATTTATCGATTGTAAAAATCCCAATGTTTGGCATAAGATACAATATTTGCTCTGAAAATATGTCTGACTTAACATTAAAGCCAGCTGCTGCAAGAGGGCAACAAATTTTTCTTGGAACTACATTTATTTTACAGAATTGCATTGTTTCTACAACATTTGCCTATTGTCTAATGCAACAAAAAAGCTATCACATTCCATGCTTTTCAGCAAATACTATTATGCTAGGTTACCAGGAAACAGAAACGGATACGGATCCAGATTCAGATCCAGAGACAGATCCACCAGATTTTGAAAAGCCATGATCTGGATACGGTGCGGAAACAACACGTACGAAAAATACAATGATAATTTTTAATTTTAAAAAGGCATATTCAAAGTTAAAAATCAAAACCATTCATGAATCAAAACATTAGAACTGAATCATATTAGATAACTTATAAATCTGAAAAATGAAATCATGATCATGCTTTGTACAAAAAGGATAACTGTAAATACACAATTGAGTATCTCATCAATGATCACTTTATTGATATGATGATGTAGAGTAGGTCTAACTACATGTCGAAAAATGGGTCTACATGCTCATTATTTCAATTTTTCAAGTTTCAACTCTACATCATGGTCAACTTGTCATCTTCCATGAAATTAGCCTCAAAACCTAAAAATTCCCATATAATTACAATGGTAAGTGAATGTTATAAACTATTTGAGAACATGTTATAGTCTATGTATCATATTGTTCTAAGCAATGTTTTAAAACTCCGACTCCGACTCCAACTCCAACTCGGTATCAACTCGGCCGGCTCGATTTCAATGACTCAGTCGTTGTAAAAAATACATTAAATATTTAATTTTTTTTAAAAAAAACATAATTTTAAAGATTTTCATTCATGTTTCCAAACACACAGCATTAGAATATAGATAGAAGACAACATATGATCAAAGCAGGCTCATGTATATATCCATTATATCAAAATGGCACCCAGTGCACTGTCCAATACATACATGATGATGATATAGAGAATCGAGATCAAAACAAAAACACATAACAAATGATGCAAGATATTCTGATTATTAGAACACAGAAAATTCAATCCAAAAATTTGCACAGTAAGGATGAAATTGCTTTTTTTTTTAAGCAGTGTCAGTCTGTTCATCCACTTCAAGTGGCTTTATTAACTTACCCTTAATCTCCATGTTCTATTTTGGATGTCCGGTTAATCCTTGAATTCTGTTTTGGAGGAAAAGGAGGATGCATAGAGAAAAACATTTCTGTGCATGGGACATAAACTGTGCCTATTGCATGATGCATCAAAGGAGTGGATGCCACATTATTCTATAAAACTTTGGCATTGCTGATGATATTTCATGGATCAGAACAACTATTGTAGAACGTGTGGTGACAAGAAGGAGAAAATGAACAAATTATTGGATTTATAATTATATTAATTTGTACTTCATCGAATGAAGAGATTCTTCTATTACTGTAATTATGTTTGTCTCTAAATTTCTTTTAGGCTTCAAATTGACACCTTTGTGTCAATACTTTTCAAAAGAGGAGATGTGAAAGGTCATGGTCTTTGTGAGGTCAGTGGGATTTGGTGATGTGCTATATGCAGCTAGTCAACTGACACTTCTGCAGCAAATATTGCAACTAACACTTCTGCCAGCAAATATTGATGTCCGAGTTGTGTTTTAGAAACTATATATTTTGCAAGGTGAAACTCAGTTTTCTATGGGATTCAATTTCCAATTCTGTAGGCTCCTAGTCTATCATTTGTGATTCAAATAGCCAATAATCAGAAAGTTCGTTTGCATGTTAAAATGTCACAGTGAATTCAGTTTTTGAAAGAACATTGAATCTTTTGATTGATGATACTCAAGTTATTCCAGGCAATTCATCCGGATTCCGTGGCCTGGGCCTCTTTTTCTAACCTGGCCAAGTTAATGCTGGCTCGGCCAAGCCGACCGGGTTAATACCGAGCCAGCCGAGTTGTTAGATACCGAGCCAGCCGAGTTGTTAGACAACTCGGCCGGCTCGGTATTAACCCGGCTGGCCGAACCGAATCCAAGGCCAAGCCAATATTTTTTGGCCTAGCTCGGACCAACTCGGCCGAGTCGGTTCTGAGCCGGCCGGTTTTGAAAACAGTGGTTCTAAGAGGACTTTTCATCTAGAGTTGGATGGGATTGATCTAACTAAATTATTATTGACACAACGATCCTTTGTACACTATATATGATTATCCATGTATTGTCTCGAAGCTTTCATGTTAGCATTATCAAAAATTGAAAATTAACATTTTTATGTATCAAACCTTTCCTACTAGCATTATCATGTGCTATACAACCTATAGGTAATTAATAACTTACTTATGCGACTATACAGCCTATAGATTACTAATAAGTAATCTAACTAAAAATCTAAAGAGTATTTGCTTTTTATGGTTTCAAATAGGTAGAAAATATCCTTAAAAAATAAAAATAAACCAAAAACTCTAATGTTATTTGCTTGGGATTCGGTGTGTAAGAGCTAGTTGGCATGGCATCTGTTTCAATAGCATGGGATATGTTTCCAGGTTTGAACGATCCGGCTACGTGGAGGATCCTACGTGGATTTGGATATGTTTCCAGGTTTGAAGGATCCAGCTACATGGCGGATCCTACGTGGATTTGGATATGTTTCCAGGTTTGAAGGATCCGGCTACGTGGCAGATCCTACGTGGATTTTGGTGGATCCATATCCGAGGACCGAAACACAGATCCACGGATCAAGCATCAAGACCCTGTGGATCTGGTAACACAGCTATTATGTGATCAAAATTTCTTGATGTTTATTAGGCAAAAGGAGATATAACAAGAGTATGACAAATACAAAAATGATAAACTACAACAGCAGTAAACATATATTTCTATATTTCTTGATCTACATTTCTCTTCTGATGAGGATCCTAATGGAGGATAGTGGACTTATTTTCGTGGGATATGATCAAAAAATGTTTTGTTGGGTCTCTTGTTATTAATGGATGTTCATATTCAAAGACAATACACTTGTAATGAATGAAAATATATAAATATATAAACATCAGTAATAATTCCTCGACAAAATTGGCCCTTAAGAGGTTAATTGAAGTTCACAATCCATAAATCATTTTCTTGCAAGAAATTATCACAGATGGGGAGATGGTTATTAATGGCTTGTCAAGAATCTTAAAGCAATAGAATGTTTGCTTTATTGATGCTTTAGGAAAATTTGGGGGGAATATCACAAGATGGAAAAAAAGGATCATTTTCCCTAACTAAATATTGGGTTTTTGTATCAGGGCTGGGGACTAACCTTTTATCGTTGGACCTCGTGAAAGAAAACACCTGTATAAACATATACAGACATTATTCTAACAGCCTGGATTACAAAGAATCTTTCTTTAGTAGGGACTAGACTAGACAGGGTCTGGTGATAATGGGTGGACTCCTAAATTTCTCCCTGTGAGCTTCCAAGGTCTGGGGACCAGTGGCTCATGTGAATAAGGGCTCAAGATTGTTCATAAATAAATTGAAATTAGTAGGGCTCTTAGACATAGACTGTTAAAATAACCCTAAGCTGGAGGAATAAAAAGATAGCGGAAGCCTGGATAGCAAAAAAAATGGATACGTTTTTTGTTTCAGAGGCTTTTTCAGATGAAGCTGTAAGTCTCCTCAAGAGGATACTTGGACCAAAATCTTGTGTTCTTACAGATGGTTCCAATACAAGAGAAACCTCCCAGTCCCATGAGGAAGCATGACAGAATATAAGCCAAATTAAAGAGAAACCACAAGCTTCACACTTCTAAATCCCATGCATCATCAGACAAAAAAACTGTAACAGCAAAGAAAAAACCGAGGGGAACATAGGCATAGCTGATAGGCAGACTGATTAGTGGTTGTGGCATGTAGGAGAACAGCTCAAGGCATTGTGAAGGGCATGGATATGTTGGCTCCATCCACAATAATGAGCAGAAAAGAGCAGGTATTGGGGTGGGGGGAGAGCGAGCAAGAAAAAGACCACAGCTCCTCCAGCTCCTTAGGAGGCCATGCAAGAAACCTCTCCTCACATCCTTGGACTCAGAAGGGACCCTGCAGACCGCAGCTCCTTAGGTGGCCATGCAAGAAACCTCTCCTCACATCCTTGGACTCAGAAGGGACCCTGCAGGAAGATGCACATAGATGGAAAGGGACCCTGCCTTTGGACACAACCAACACTAGATGGTATGACTCATGACACCAAGTGAACAGAAGAAAGGCCATGGCATCATGCCTGTTGTGGATTGGCATGCAAGGGACCATGACAGCATTGGAAACTCAGTATAACCATTGCAACCTGCACTGCCCTTATGGAAACCATTTGATTCTCTATTCCTATAGAAAAATCTGCAAAAAAATGAGCTGTGAGAAAAGAGAGCGACATAGCATTCCACAAACTTAAGAAATGAAAATCATATCCTGAAATAACAAGACTTATTGTGTTTTATCAATCTGTAAACGCTAGGCCTATGGCCCATCCGTCTCACCAACACAGATCGTTCTTTGCGGAATTAAAATTGTATGTTTCTGCAATTCACTGTGAATCTGAAATCAAGCTTCTCAAGATGAATTCATTGACATGAATAAATATCTCTGTTCATCTCCAGTTTCAATACTTAGTTTATTTGCTGCTAATTCCAAGACTAATGCCCAACAAAGGATCAAGTCCACTCTATTTCAAATGCCAACTAAATAACACTCTGTTTATTTGAATGTTCAAACCCAGCAGTTTTATCAAGAACACATCTGCTGTCCAATATACATCCAAGCGACAACAGGAATAACAGGCCTCCAGTTTGACATAATATCCCCCTATTACAAATACAATAGATAATTTTATGTTTATATGTGCATGGTTGTAGGTGATTAGCAAAATGCACAGTTTAGAGCAGTGTTGCGAACATCTCGATAATATCCCGATTTTATCTCGAAATCATGATTTTTTGGCCCAGCTGATGTTTGCCAATTTTTACCTATATTTTGATGGTATCTTAATTTTACCAATGTTTGCCGATTTTTACCAATATTTTCCCGATTTTTACGATTTTTTGGTTTTCTGAACCCCTGCCGATTTTATCCCGATGTCGATGTTTGCAACATTGGTTTAGAGAATGGATTGCTTCTCAGTGTATTAGTGTGTAAAATCTGGACAAATCACAGTCGATGGCTGTAGAGGGGAACTATGCATTGTATAGAGAGACTATGATGCAGAGAGGTGCTACTAATGTGGTTTAAGAAACTGAAAATTATTTTCTAGCATTTCTGGCTTTTAAAAACAAGAAGACAAAGAAAGATTCCATACTCATGTTTCTGTAACATTTTGATGGTCACCTAATAAAATGAAATAAGATAATAACTATTTCTATTATATAGAATTTTCAAATGTTGTCATGACTGTTATAACTTTAGGATTTTCAATCTAGACACTATGTGTTGATTTGGGGTAGCATCGGATGTGCTCTAGCCATGAAAACTGGTGGAGAGACTAAAGCACATGAGATCTCCAAGACCCAGAAATGGTTTGGACAGATGTACCCAGTTTGGGAGATATTAAAATAATTAATATTTTTAATGGCATTCTTAAGTCTAAACTTAGGAAAAATAAAATTATAATGGGTATTAATATAAAACTGAGTTAGAATGTTCCAAAAGTCATGGATCAAGTCAAATCTAATCTTAGTCGTTGATTAGAGATTTAATCTCGGCCGTTGATGGACCAACGAGAAAAGTATAAGAGGAGGCTTGAGGGTCAGTTGGAGAACACACCAGAGTGATCAGTCATTCGATTTTCTAGAGCGGGTTTGCTAAGAGAAATCGAATCAGTGATCAACAGCAAGGGGAAGTGAATACATAGCAAAGAGGCAAAGTTAGTACCAGAAAGACAGCGCAGAACCCGGAGAGGTTGACGCAAAGGTAGTTGGATACTACATAGAGGCAGCTGGGAGCTACGCAAAGCCAGGAGAGGCCAGCGTGGGTGACGCAGAGGGTCTAAGGGCTGACGCAGAAGCTTTAGTCATTGCGCAGAGGCTAGCAGAGCTAACGCAGGGCCAAGAGGCAACGCTGGGAGGATTTTCGTGGGGCAGACTAGGCACTGGTGAGTCGGATAGGTTGACGCAGTCCCTATCAGAGTGACGCAAAGCAGTGGAAGCTGCAATTGTTGTTGTGGGATCATTCATCCGGTGATTAATCAGCTGGAATATCTGTCTTTGAGGAGAGGTACTACTGCCGAGGGCATTCTCTGTTGGGTGAGCCATTTCTGGCACCCTAGTTGTATTCTGAAAACTACATAATAATAAAACCCTCTGAATAGCTGCACCGGTTTTCCCGCATTGGGTTTTTCCGGGGACATTGGTCCAAAAATAACGGTGTCACTTGTGTGCTTGTTTTCTTTCAGTTGATGATCTGTAGATGTTGATACTGTACTTGTGTTTATTTTCAGTATTTACATGGTAAATAACTTGTTAAGTAATTAAACAAGTAGGAAGAAATAAACCAAATAGTACAAGAAGAATTTGTAACAGGTTCAACATAGAAATTCCAACACTATGAAATATATCATTATTTGATAAATGATATCTATAATCATATGTTTTCCAGCTTTGATGTTTTATTGTTTTTACATTTCCATAGAACCACTTTTTAAACTTTTGCAAATTGGATATAACTACAACATGCAATACAATATAATATATGCACATGTGCTGCACCAGTGCAACCCAACAAACTCAGTTTTCACAAAATGGCCTCTTGTATCAATATCCGACAACACTGATAATCTTGGTTATTGGTAGTAAAAAATGTCTTAATCTAGCCCCAAGGGTTAGCTCAAGCAGTCATGAGCCTAGGTGGAATTTCTCCCCCAAGTTCAGGACGTCACAGGTTCAACTCTCCTTATCACCAGAGGGAGGGTTCAGTGCTTGGAACTTAGGCACTGATGGTTTACTGCTTTTACCATTTACGTATCATGGGAAAGTACTCAGGATTTTTCACAAGGTTTTCCTTGTGAGAAGAGAAGAAATGTCATAATCTAAGTGTACTCTGCATTAACTATGAGATCATACAGTTAAAGCAAGTGATCAATCAGAGCTTGCACCAGATGCTATCCATAAGCACATAAATCTGTAAGATCAGACAATACAGCAAGATATTGCTTTGAAGAAATGTGCAAATAAGTCAAATATTCAGGGAATGCAAGAACATGAAATTATAATTAAGATTTGTGAGACAATCTAATGCACATGATACAATACTCATGAACATTCATTTCACTATACTGGCCAACTATAGGGTCCTATAAATTTGCTCTCAATGTAAGACAATAAACTCATAATGAAAATCTAGAAGAGCAGGATTTATGACAAGAACAATATTAGATAGCTTCATGCAACTTGCAATTTAAGCTATCATTCACATTCCAGGTTCCAGGGCAGATAAAAAAACTCAGTTCATTTCAGCAGGAAATTAAGAAGCCTTAAATAGTAAAACACACATCTACAAGTAGCAAACTACAATACTAAGCATCATCCATGTTTCCTCAGTGGACTATCCACGTGTGTCTGAAAACACAAACTAAATCCAGACCTCAATCATTCTGAATGCCATTCCACAAATGAGAAATGGACCACCTCATCACAACCACTCACGTTTGAACTTTGAACAATGTAAGAAAGCAAATTTCTTTAAGAAAGCAATATATCTGCCACTTACCTTATCAACTATTCTTTCTCCATCCATAAATGAAACTTCTGATAATGAACCTGCTAAACGGTTAATCTGTAAGACGCTTAACTTTGCAAGCACATCTACAGACCGTATGACATTTAACATAGAAGGATTGGTGAATCCTGTTAAAATGACTCCACGAAAATCCTCTCTTTTCAGAGCCCAGAGAGAACCATCGGTTAAAGCACGGACAGAAGCTTGGAGTGGTTTGTTGTACCTGTTCAAACAACATTTAATATTATGAGAAAAACACGGACATAGGAAAGCCTTTCCAGATCAAGGGATACATCAAAATGGGAATGGTGGAAGATTAAAGAAATCTCACATAAGAGCCAACTCCCCAAAGCATGAAAAGTTATTAGAAGTGTAGCGGTGCACAACTGTGCCAAGCTCCTCATCAGGACTCCCTTCCTGTTAGCCATACATTCAAACCATCACGTCAAAACAGTTTAATTCTTTAATTTTAATAAAATAAATACTAAAACAAGTCTACGATCAAGAAATACCTAACTAGCTCTATGTGGAGAAGAGAGACAGCTGAGAGTGAAAAGATGGCAGAACAAAGAGACAAACACTTATTTTCCATTTCCTAGAGACCAAAAGGAGATCTAAGCACTGTGGAATCAGAATTCACAGCACCTAACACAAATAGAACAAACCAAAATCACAAGCAACTAGAGCAGTAAACTGTCAATTTTTTCAGTCATAAACAATATTTTATTTGTAAGTATTTGCTATAGAATCCCTTTGGCTGGGGGTAAGGTGCATAAACAACTTTTAACCAGCAATTAAAGATCGCATGGTCTAGAATACAACTAACCCATGAAAATAGTTGTTTCCCTTTACAATGAACCAAACTACCACACCAAATCAGTCTCTACTTGATGTGATAATAACTATCAGGAAAAATGCCACGAATTTCCTGCACGACAGTGAATACGAACAATGCCTTAAGGTGTTGTGCACAGAATTGTTGAAGGCCAAGCAAAAGAACATTTAGTTATATTTTGGAAGGAATGAAATCACAATAGACGATGAGTAAAAGGGCCTTTTGCAGCCACACATCTCATATTCTTAGTAACAGAACAGCTCAGTTGGCTGGTATCGATGCTGTAAGCCATGAAAAATTATTTGCCTCTGTAAATATTGTGGGCCTCACTTAATGCCCCCGCCACATTAGGCTTTCAAAACTGCAACCAGCCAGTTTATCCTGGGTACCATCTTCAGAATGAGGGGAAGTACCCGGTCGGTTTCCAAAGACATAAGTTTCATTGAAAAAGAAAAGCTACCCAAAATTCTTCAAATTTTAATCTAATTTTGACTTCACTGAAGTTCATACGACAGCTACCTCCAGGAAATTGACCTTGAGCATTATAAAGTAAATATAGATTGCTCAGACACCATTCAACTTCATCTGGAGGACATGTAAATACGATTATTCGACACAAGACATAGTGACCTCGGAAAGGACACGCAGTACACGTTTTATATATATATATATATTAAATATGAATCGAAATATAGTGCCCGATCCATATTTTTCAGAAATTAGATCTACAGATATGAATCGTGATGATACCTGTTGACCACTCCATGTCAACTACCCCATAGCTATACATCTTTTCACATATGGATTCCCATCATGTCCGAGCACTCAGATGATCCACAGATTCATCATTTTCAGCTATATGTACAGTGGAGTTTTGTAAACCCATTCTGCATTTTGTAATGTAAATGGTCCTAGTAAGACAAATGTATGTAACAACCTAGGTAAAAAATAAAATTGATGATGATTTATATCCTAGGAGGTTTTTAGTCTCACCGATTCATGTGTGTTTCTAAACAATGATGATCGATAGAGTTTTTCTCTCCAGCCTCACCCCAAAGCTAGGGTGGATTTTGTCATCGGGATTTTAAATGAGTCCTAGTGTTATTTATTGAGTCATTGTAAAAGTGATTTGGGAATAATTCTAACTATTTGGTTAGATTATTTTATTACAAGTCACTTAGTCTACTAGATCATATTTTGTGTCGCGGAAATGGGTAATTATTAAGGGTCTATAACGAACGGGTGTTCCCCCTTCATGGGTTAGTAATGTAATATACATGTAAAAAAATATTTAGCGCATGGTCCCTCATAGTTAGACACCATGGCTAATATTAAAGGGTTAGAAAAATTAATAATCCCCTCATGAGTCAATTAATTAAAATTTCTGGCTAAATAAATTAAAATGCTAAAGCTAGAAATTTAATTAATTTAGGTCCTAAGAAAAATTAAATTCTCCAACATTTAGAATTCGTGGGTTTTTAAGTTTTTTATTTTTAATGTCCCCGGCCAAGGGAATATTGAATATTTCAAACTATTTTGAACTCTTGGGCCATAGTAATTAAGTCAAAGTCAACTTTTTGCGACAATTAACTCAAAATAATCATTTTTGAGTTAATTAAAAGGAAATTAAAAGTGAAATTCGAATTTCCTCAAAAAGTAACTTTATTTCAACGATGATGATTAAAAGATCATTTGATCTTCATCAACGATTGAAATTGCTTTGACAGGGATCAAGCCAACTAGCCGTTGGAGAATTTTTCTATAAATGAGAAGCCTCTCTCCATTATTTGGATCCGATTTTTGAATCATGTACTTGCTCTAAGAAAGCTCTTGTAACTTTTTCTGGTTAATAAAACGCAAAGACTTTGGGGTTTCAAATCGTGGTGTTCCTCTTTCAGATTTATGTGGTAATATTGTTCTTAATATTTTGTTGCTTTTATTTGCATTTGTTGTTTAATAGCCTTTGAGGATTGATCTGTGTACAAGTATCTTGCACAGATTTTTGGGTTTTTAGAATATCATTTTGATTTGATAGAAGTAGCAAGTATCTCTATTTCTTGATGATTTTATGATCATTTTTAAATCTCTATTAATCTAACAATCAGATCTAAGTGTGCAGAAGTTATCATTCAAGATTTGGGCGTTTGGGGAAGTCCTCAGCTGGACCAACTGACTCTCAGTTTGCAGAATCTAAAAGAGCCCACTATCTTTTTAATTTTTGAAGTCATTTTATAGAATATTTTACTTGCAAGGTTTTTGAAGTCAAATTTATTTCTAAATATTGTGCCAAATTTGTTTAAATCTGGCTAATAGAGGGCTTTGATCTGCAGCCCTGCTAGATCTGTAGAATATTATTGTAGATTTGTAAATAGAAAATTTCTAATTCATTGGGGTTCTAGGTATTTCATATTTTTGTATATACACGCTTTGGGGTTTTTTGTCTTTTATTTGTGCAAGAAAAAATCTTAAAAGTGCAGGTGATTTTCTGGATTCCGGAGAGAGATCTAAGCCTCAGAGAGCATCTCCATTTTGTTTGCAGGTTGAAGAATATTTGCAAGAAGATCGTGGGCAATTTTTTTTAGGGCATTGAGGCCTTGCTCTAGCCATCTCCCACCTCCTTACGACTTCCTATCATTCTCCTTTCAGCCTCCCTTTCTTGACCCTCCCTCATCACAAAATTTTCTCCATAAATTTCCCTAAAAAGTTTAACAAATTTTAACAAAAAAAATCTGAGTTTGGCATTTGCATTGGAGAATTTTCAGTGACTTGGGCAGCCCATCTTCAAGTGTCTTCAAGCCCCTAGGGGCTAACTAGTGCACATCCTCTAAACCCTTACCTCTTATCTAATTGAAAGCAAGATTAATACTAACATAAAATTTTAGTTATCTTAAATTTAGCAACAAATTAGTTTGTATATTTCACTGCATTACATTTCAAAAATATAATTACTTTCAAAAACTTTTGCATGTTATTTTCTGAATATTATTTCACTGTTTTTTAGTAATTTTCTGAGTTTTTAGATCAAATACATCAATAGATCAAAAAGAATTAAACTCAAAAATTTTCTGAATTTAGCAACAGATTTAATTTACATTTTCACTGTTGTATAATTGCAGAAATAGAAATTAGCTTCAGTAACTTTTGCAAACAATTTTTTGAAAATTGTTTTATTGTTGTTCAGTAGTTTATTTCTGAGTTTTTTTGATCAAATACATCAATAGATCAAAAAGAATTAAACTCAGAAATTTTTTGAATTGTAGTTATCAGTTTGTCATTTAAAATTTTCTGCTATTATACATAAAAATTTCTGAATATTGCATGGTTACAAGGCTGATGTTTTAAAATATATTGTTGGTTTTAGCATTTGATGGAAGAACATATTACTAGACTGATATTTCATTAATGTGATCTGAATTTAAAACATTTAGTTTGATTTTTGAAGTTCATTTGTTTTTTACATACTTATGCAAGTAGGATTAATCTAGTTTTACTTATGTATCTAATGATCTTGATTAAGTATTTCATAGAAACGAATTTTTGAATTTAAAGGTGTTTTATTCCAACGTTTTACATTTCAGTCCATTGTGCATTTCAGTAATTATTTGTGCAGATTTTACATTTTGCAGTGTAGCATAAGTACCTGCTTTCACATTTAGATCACCACCTTCTGAGCCTTAAGTTAAGTAACATTTAAGACATATTTCACAAATAATTTTAGGCCCTCATTTAACTAAAATTAACCCAAGTCCCTGCATTTCACATAGTTTTAAGTTTTGCATTTGCATATGAGACAGTTGAGTCTTTTCAGCCGCAGTTTCTCATCCTTTACTTGAACCTTATTTTCTTCGCAAGATAGTTGACTCCACAAGGCACTGATATCAGTGTCTTCAAATCATTTTGAATCCCTATAATCTTGCGCAATCTAAAACAAGTATTGGTTGCTTAGTTGTGTCTCTCGGGTTAGTTGGTTCCCAACTAATCTTTCATTTTTCCATTTCCATAGGGTTTAGCCCCCTTAGTCTGCTATTGGAAGACAATTCAAACAGAGTGATTGGGATTCAGTGTGACAGCCCCCGATCTAAGCCATTGCCGCAGTGCCTAGACATTCTGTGTGACAACAATACCTATTTAGTATTTACTAATTTACTAATTTAGTATTTACAATTTTACAATTTTATAACTAGTTAGTTTATCGCTATGTTGCCTGGAAATGTGGGTGCGGGTATGGGGACGTCTTTTCTTGAAAGAGGGTGCGTGGATTCGTACGGGGTATATTATAATCTATATATATTATATTTTATAAATTATAATATATATGAATTTGTATATTTTCCAACTTTAAACAAGAAAAATATAATATTTATGATTTAAACTTTAAAGATTTAAACATGCACATCATTGAACATTCAACAATTAGTTTAACATTGAAATTTCAAAATTTCTAGTTTAATATCAAGTGCAAATTGGAGTTTACATATTAATAAGAATAAGAATCATGATACATTGATCTATGTCCATTGTCATACTACATTCAAAATTTGCCTTAAGAGATCTCCAAACATGAACCAGGAAATTTCAAAATAGTGAACAATGGCTTCCTCAATCCATGTCATCAGCATCACTTAAACCTTCAGTCAACATGCTCTCTAGCTACATAGCTACAATAGTAATGACCTTAACATAGCTACAATAGTAATAACATTCGGCCTACACAATGAATTTATAGTGGCCATCTCTGGGTCGAAACTGCCAAAAGAAAAGTAAAAAGGCCGAGCTTGAAAAGAATTACAACAAAATCAGTAAAAAATTGACCCTAACGTCCCTGATTTTGGGGTTCCACACACCCATTGTCGTGGTTTTGGCGCACCCAATTAGACAAAAGAACCCAAATTTTGGTTGCAAAGAACCCAGTGTGTACTTGGACAACCCAGTTCTTTTGGGTGTGTTTTAGAAGAACCCTTTACCCAAACCCGGTACTTGGGGACAAGAACCCGGGACAGGTTCGCGAACCCCACCACTAGGTTCGCGAACCCGTGTAACGTAGGTTTATTGATTTACTACATCAATGATGTTCACAATTCAATGTCCAGTGTTCATATTATTAACAATTGTTCAAGCACATAAGAAATTAGAAATTTAGAAATATCATGATTGATAAAATAAAACTAGGATTTTAGAAGTATAACTTATAGATATTAAAACCATAAATTGCAGATTTTTCATTAAGTCGTCAAAATCAAAATCTATTACATAGATACTGAGGGAATGCCACTGGAAAATACAAAATAGGTAGGAATATCATAGCTCATTAGTGGTACTAGTCATGACTTTATCAATAGTCTAGGTCCTCCATGTCATAATCACCATCACTACCACTGCCATCTGACTCTGCTCCATCCTCCTCCTCTATGCCCAATCCAAGGTCTCATGTTGCATTTGTTGGTGTGGATAATGACCCCTCAAGAGACCCATCACTGGGTCATTAAAATCCATGTTGGCTAACACCTCATGTACAGACACGAAATTGACCAAAAAAATGAAAAAAAAATCAAGACGTGACGCTTTTTACTTTAGGAATTTAGTGGGACGTGTGTCCTAAAATCAGGACACATTAGGGCACATTTTTGACACAGCCCAAACACATGTCATGATTTTTGGAGGACGTGTCCTGTGACTTACCTTGGCACCAATTTGAGTTTGACTAGTGCAATTGTATTTCAAATATCATTATCTTCTATCAATATAGATAATATGGATATAGAGCTCTTTGGAGGCTAGGAAAAAGAACCTCTAGCTTTATTTTAAGAGGAGTGAAATCACAAAAGATGGAGTAAAGGGGCCCTTGGCAGCCACACAACTCACATTCTTAAATTCTTAATAACATCACAGCTCAGTTGGCCAATATAGATAAACATTAGTCAAAATGGGACGAATCCAAGAATCCCTAACGGTACAGGTCCAATACCAAATAAGTGAGGGCCCTGCAATGTTATCGAAACCGGACCAAAACCAGTGGAACCGGCTGATCAGACCATTTTGGTGCCTAAACCAATCCAACTAGTGACACAAAACAGGAAAAAGACGATTTTGTACCGATTTGACCTTTTTTCACCGAACCAGTCGATTTTGTACAATGCAACCAAGGACCCCCCCCCCAAACACAATTTTTATTAAAGAAAACAATAATGTATGACTAAAGCGACATAATATTCAACCCTAGGGTCCTACTAATGCTATGTAATTAATGGTAATGTTTAATTATACAATAATTTTTAACATTACCATTAATTGTTTCAAGATGTTTGAGAGTGTTTTCAACCTCATTAGATTTCAATATGGAGAAAGTAGAATTTTAGATCCCACTCAAAATCCAGCTTTTAGGATTTCAAGATTGGGGGGATTACACTGTTTCCATTGGATTATGTCGTGTATGAGTGTAATCAAGAGCACCAAGCCTTCCATGTACCTTTGAAGCATAAAAACCGATAGCTTGTAGACTTGAATGTAAAAATACACAAGAGATATTTGATAATAATAATTTATTATATATATAAAATGTATAAGTGATTGAATGTTTACAATGAGGCCCTGCTTTTATACCTAGGCAAGTGACCTTTCATGATTAGGCATGTCTTTTAGACATGCCTTTTAACTTAACTAATGACTATTTTAGATAATCATTATTTTTGTTAGATAATCTTCGGCAAAATCACATAATCAATCTTTTGTCGATGCGTTTCGAACCAACCAGTGTGGTTCATCGTCAGGACAAGTTGAAGAACCAATCCAGCTTAGCGTGATTAAATAGAGTGTGCAGAGACTCCAACAGCTATAATGCTAACGGCTAATTTTGACCTAATGATCTTGGTCAAACTCCTAAAATCGTTAATTAATATTTCGCGAAAAAGCTAAAAAAGGTAAATAAAGGAATCCATTTGGTAATTTGAAATAAATAGGTATATTATTATTATTATCCTAAATGATAAGAGAATACCTATTTTAATTATGATGGTCATTATATCCCATACTATATATTAATTAATCTATATTTAATTATTATTCCAACGTAAAATACACGTTACCTTTACGATGAACCACACTGGTTGGTTCGAAACGCGTCGACAAAAGATTGATTATGTGATTTTGCCGAAGATTATCTAACAATATTATGGATCACAGAAGTCTAAATTCCTTAATAATCATTATTATTTACATTTATTTAAATTTATTTTATTTTATGTAATTTATATCCGTAACATTGCCCCTTCCTTAAGAAGCTTTGTCCTCAAAGCTATATCGCTAGCAATTGTCTTCATCTTACGGTTGTCATCTCAGTATATGGGACTTGACGTTACTGGTACCATAGTTTGAATAATTCGCATGGTAACATTGTTTTGACTCCAGGGTCATGTCTATTCTTGAACCGAGGGTTATGTCTCCAATTTTTTTTATTTTATTTTATTTTAATAATAATGTTGGTTTTTTTTCATTTTTTTTATAATCATGGTTTTTTTTAATAATGACATTATTATTATTATTATTATTATTATTATTATATTAATTTAGCTAATTAAATTTGTTTGTATTAGTGTATTAATGTTGTATGAGTAACTAAAAAACACATCCGCAGACCAAAACGACACACCCCCCCGGCCGGTAGAAAATTTACAGGAGAAAAATGTCAACGAAAATGTTGTGTTGTGTCGCAGCAATTGAACGGGACAGAGGAGTCAGACTATCGAATATTGACCATGTTTGCCGGATATTAAACGAAAGTCGCAACAGATCATCATTTATGTTTTGCTTCCGAAGGAGCTAATTCTGGAATTTGGGATCTCAAAAAGTCTACAGTTGCAGCCCGCGTAAAAACATCCAGAGTCGGTAGCGCATCTGGTAAACTTTGTGTTTTTGCGTTCCAGAATCCAAGTAAATCGGCGCTACCCACGTTTTCGAAGAATATTTTTGCGATTTCCAGTGTTGTAAGCCAGTGCTTGGCAGGGAGATTATTCCAGTGCACACTCTGCCAATCAATTGTCATTGTGATCATTTCGTGGATGTGTGTCCATAGATTAATTTCGATGACATAAGCCAGCAGAGCTTCTTGAGACTCTTGGGCGAACTGCAGGATTTCACGGAGCCAGAAAAGGGACAATTCGATAGCTTCATAGGCATCCTCCACAATGCCTATGCGATCATCCTCGTTCTTGAAATTGCTCATTGTATATATCAGAATTTGAACAAACGCTACCAACATTTTTTTCTGGATTCCTATAAACTGTGCGCCAGTGTTAATTAAAATATGCGAAAAACGACAAAAGCCATTCAAAATGTGGGCTAAATTTCTGAGATCTGTTGAAGAAAGGGGCATGGGATGTTTCTTGAAAATGTACGCCAAAATACGGTAAACCTCATCGTCAACAATAGTGTATGCTGCGAGCGCGAGAAGGTCTAGGATTATGGGGAGTAAACCTTCGTCGTTCAATAGGAGATTTCGAAGTAAAAATCCTCTAAACCGATCACACTCCGACGCATTTTGAGGCATTAAATGATCGCGTAGTGGATGTGTAATCAAGTCGAGTGCGCGTATTGTTCTGAGAACTTCTCTGTGGAATAAGTCGGATTCTTCACTTTTTACCTCATTCACAATTTCTGTAAGTTGTTGCTTCTCATAATTTCCAAGAGATACTACTTTTGTGCTATCATCAGTTACAATAGGTTCTATTGGAATCTCTGGAGTCAAACTATCATCATAATCTAATTCAATGTCCCAGGGCTCCTTAGGATCAGATGGAATAGACTCTTCATTTAAGTAAACTGCTTCCTTTTCCCGCTTAACACGTTCACACTGAAATTCCACCTCCTTGCTTTCTTCCCTGCTAGCAAACCTCCAAACATGATCAATTATCATCTCTGGAGGTGTTATCCAAAGAATTTGAACCTCTTCAATCTGTATACTCTCAGTCAACGATGAATTTTCTGTAATAATGTGCTTTCCCATCTCCTCTACAAAATCCCCGTTTATGGCAAAGCTGTCACTGGCAGCTTCTGTAGCATGTTGGGACCCATGTGAAGTGACTTCTGAAATACTTGATTCTGGTGGACTGGCTTTGCTGCAGATAGCTTTGCTGTAATATTCTTTCTGTGCACGGACTTGACTGCTTGAGGAGACAACTTTCCTTCCACTCTGACTTCTCCCAAATAGCTTGCTCCATGTTGCTAAAACAATCCTTGCCCTGTTGGAAATATCTGATGTACGATAAAATCGAAGTTTATTAACAGTCTGCAAAACAGTTGACATTTGAACATGGAGGGCTTTATGCAGTGGCAAATGACAAAGAACCTTGAATAAAACGTGTAGCACTGTTATTTGCTCCTCAACTGATGCTACACGACCATATATTTCATTCTTTGTGATTGCTACTAGGCTTAGTTCCAATCTTCTTATGACTAGCTAAGGCTCGACACCAAAACTCAATATGCTCCAATTATTCCAGCCATTTGGTTCAGGTGGGTTTCTAAAGAATTCATTAGTGTGATGTTGGAGAGGCACCTGAGGGAAATGGTTGATTTCAAAATATCTGTTCGTAGGTGTTTCATCATCATTAAATCCTTCCTTGCATTCTCTATAAATTGTTAGGTTGTTGTTTGTTTGATTAGTCTCTGGAGTCTCATTTTGTTCATGCATTGTATATTGTTTTACATCCTGATTTATATCATTCTCATCCACATCAAGATCAACTTTATCTGGATTTTCAACATTATAATCTTCTTGATCTATATCAGCTTCATCAGAATCATTATCTAGATCATTTTCTTTATTATCGATTTCCTTTCGACATTTTTTAACTTCTGCAAATGATTTTTCTAAACGTTGAAATGCTTCTTGAATTTTACTAAAATGCTCGACATATTCAGGACGTGAACGTAATGGCACATTGTGTGGCGAACAACGTTCAAAGACCCGCATGATTATATTGTGTGCCATGGCTCTGATACCACTGAAGCATAAAAATCGATAGCTTGTAGACTTGAATGTAAAAATACACAAGAGGTATTTGATAATAATAATTTATTATATATATATAATGTATAAGTGATTGAATGTTTACAATGAGGCCCTGCTTTTATACCTAGGCAGGTGACCTTTCATGATTAGGCATGTCTTTTAGACATGCCTTTTCACTTAACTAATGACTATTTTAGATAATCATTATTATTTACATTTATTTATAATTATTTTATTTTATGTAATTTATATTCGTAACAACCTTGTTGTTAATGGCATTGACTGTTGAACTCCTCTAACATGACCCTTGTAAAATGGTACCCATCACTCAAATAAATTCTCGATTTGACGTGTTAAGCTTTTTCTATCTTACTTTAATCCTTAGAGGGTGATATTGATGACGAGGATCCAAATATAGGAGATGATTTTGATGATATGTAGGTATTTGTTGCAGCATGATTTTGTTTTGCACTAGAGGACATCTAGAGTCTCTTTGTTAATGCATTTTTGGTTCAGAGATGTATTGCACTAAGTGTTATTTTGGTTATATCTAGTCTTGTTATATAAATGAGAACTTTTGCATATTTGTGTACAATTGGTTTGTATTCATATGGATGCACATGAGTATATATGTTTTTCTTAGAAATTTGAATATTTTATGTATTATTTGCTCAACCGGTTTTTTTTGGTTCAGTTTTTCCATATTCAGGTTTGAGGGTTCCACTTATTCGATGACCAATTTGGTTTCAATAACATTGGTATAGACGTAAGAAGCCATTAAAATTTATTTGCTTACCAAATAAAATCTCTCAAGATTATTTATTTGTTAATCTATTTTTTTATTGGTTTAAAGTTTTTTCTACAGCTACTTCCAAGAAATCAGCTCGGAGTGTTGCAAGAGTAAATATAGATCACTACATTGTACAACCCATACTACAACTACACAATTCAAATAAACCATTTATATAAAGAAAATCACCCCTTAGACTGGGATCCTCATCATCATCAAACCCTACACTCTGAATCAACTCCCATTCCTATAGCTCCAAAGACTCCAAATGTTGAATGATTATAGCACAATGCAAATAGAGAAGGCCTTCATTGTTAAATAGTATAGGATTAGGTTTTATGAGGCAAATGACCTATCTTGGAGGTTTTTTTATGTTTTTCTTTGGAATGATGTTTGTGGGTGGGTTGAGTGCCAAACCCATTAGTTCATACTCCGAACCAGCCAGTCCATCCAAACAACAATATCAAGACCAAGATGGATAGGAAAACCCAAAACATGTCTAATCCAACTAGTCTAAACCAGAGCTAGTTGAATCTCATAACTATGCATGGAAACTTTGCAAATTATCGACCAATCTTGGAGACAAGAAAAATTATAAGGGATGATTTTCCAATTATTTTGAAAATTGCTTTTATAGCATATGAGAATTGCATTTGGGTACTCACATATGCCTACCCACCAAGAGGTGCATTATACAGCCCATCCTATGTCATATACATACATGATCGTCCCAATGATATACAATGTCTCTTAACTACTACTCTATAGATATGGATAACCTTCCTAGAGTCCTTCTCACCCAAGCTTAAATATGGTACC
Source organism: Pinus tabuliformis (assembly GCA_031772625.1). Taxonomy (NCBI): domain Eukaryota; kingdom Viridiplantae; phylum Streptophyta; class Pinopsida; order Pinales; family Pinaceae; genus Pinus; species Pinus tabuliformis. The sequence goes on from CM062819.1 coordinate 871,583,549, forward strand.
TCATTATGATGTCTAGAACTTGGGTGGTTTCCTTAGTTGCCTTTTTCCTCTTAATCACTTGTTTGACTCACTTTGACCCCTTGAGGCACCCATTTGGGGCATTCCCTAACTTCAATGATCCAAATGGGGGTGCAAAACCACCAATTGGGGACATGGTCACTTAGGTCACTTAATTCGAGTGCATAGCTCCCAAACGTACTTGGGAATTGTTATTTACTAGGTCAATTTGAGTCAAACTTCTTAAAGCCTACCTGGTTTCTTGGTACTAACACTAAGCATATCGCAAGTTTTCTTGTGATACTGCAACTATTAATCTACAAGTGGTGTAAAAGAGAGTCAATTTGAGCCAAAGAGCTCATAATGCCCTTATACCAAATTTGGCTCAATAGATGTGGCATGACAGTGCCTTCTTTATTCTTCTAGCTTTTGCTTCCTTGTCTTCTTTCATTTTTTCTCTCCATTCTTCTTTTGCAAATTTTCCACCCTTGTTGCCTCCCCCTTCCCACTCTTTGCTTCCTCTTGTTTCCTTTTCATGCCCACTCCTATTGTTCTACTTCCTTCTTTATGCACTCTACTTCGTCGATCTAATCCTAGTTATCCACTACTAACCTTGGATTAGTTTTCCTTCTTTTCCATGTTTCTTATTCTTCATCTATCTTCTCAATTTTGTCTATACCACTTTTTCATGTCTTAAACGAGCATCTGGTTGGTGTTTATTCATTCATATGTTTTAAAGATTGTACTAATTTCATAGTCCAATATATATTTTGATATTGTCATCGTTTGCTTCTCCTTATCTTCTACTAGGTGCTTTTCAAATATCTAAATGACATCTATATTGGTTCCTTCATTTTATATCCTTATTTTCTTCCCACTGTGAAAATTCCTTGAAATACAGCAGATAGAATTTATTCTTCTAACTGATTAAATTATGCATTTTATTTTGTTACGGCAAAATAATGAATAAATGACACGACAATTTCTTCACCATAAAAACATTGCGGAAAATAAAAACTGAAAATGAGAAAATAGATGCGCATGCAAAATAAAAATGAAACCATTATTTTGGACAAATGTCACCGGAAAAAACCAATGTGGGAAAATCGGTGCAACAAATGAGGGTTTTATTATTATTATGCAGCAGTGAAAATTCTAAGTACATTTTGGATGGCAAACTGACAATCCTCAGCAAATAATCTAGCCAAAATTATTAAGGGAAATTTTTCCTTCTCCACAAGCAATCTGGCAGCAATTTGGCCACTTGAACTGCCTATCCAAGACCCATATGTAGGCCCTTGCATTGTTGTTGCGCAACCTGTAACTCATTGCCTGAATTTGCCTCTGATCAAGACGTCCAGCCTGTTGTTGCTGCTGGAAGTGATTCTCCGACCCTTGGGAAAATTATCCCTACCTTTGGCAATTGAATCGACTTCCTCCTCAACCAAATCGAACTGCCCTCTAAAGTTGTCTATGCAGTCCCTGTGCAGCCTCATTGAGTAAAATTCGGCCCTCTTGCTACTGACTCTCCGAAACTAGAAACTCCTCCGGAATTCACTTATGCTTCTCCCTCTTTGTCTCTATGTCCCTTTTGACTCGAACTTCTCTCCCTTGCTCAATCTACAACTGGGTTAGCTCGATATGCCAAGCAACTTGACCTCACAAGTGTATCATCTCCATCCCCATCAAATTTCTCTTATATCTCTCATTGGTGAACCAACGGCCATGATTAGATCTCCATCAACGTCTAAGATCATCTCAAACTCAATCCATGTCAGTTTTTAGAGCATTCTCACATTTCTCAATTAATTGTTGTTAATTAATCACTTTTCCTAAGTTAGACTTAGGAAATATTTAATTATTGATCAATTAACTTAATTGAGTTGTCTCTAGGTGTTTTCTCCTAAAACCTTTTCTGGGTTTTGGAGATCTTGTGTTTCTTAGCCTCTCTAACCAAAGTTGAGACTAGAACACTTGTTTGATGCTACAAAAACTAACACCCTCTTAGCAAGGAAGGTGTTATATCATCTCCACACAACACCTGATGAATATCCTGTAGCCTGGACCACCTCACACTCCTAATGTCTGACAATTGTGACAGTTTGCGACTGCCCACCATGCCACTGTTCATACTCTGATTCATCTACCACTCTGTAGCTAAACCACCCTGCATCTGCATCGTTGCTGACACTGCATTGTACAACCTGTACTACTGCCAACTCTACTCTGCACTGCCACTGATCTCATGTTGTTGTTGTTGCTACAACTACTGCAACTGAGAACAAAAATTTGAATCAACTGTGTCTCTGGATTGTCTCTACAACTGTCTCTTGAGTCTCTGACTACAACTAGCCTTTACATTGTCTGTGCCCTGACTAGTTCTACGCCCCTCAATAACTTACTACTATTAACTATGCTTTATCCCTCAAGATTTGACTGCACCTTGTTGACACTGATCCATCCACTACTGAAACATGTGGGCCCCTGTAGCAAGGGTAATGATCCATATGAGTAAATTCCAACTATTGTTGCTCCTCTATGGATCCTGCCCAAATTTATGCAACTCTAGAAACTAGAGTTCAATGCCCCCCCCACCTCTCTCCTGGATGTATAGTTGCATACAAGGCAAATTATCCTCCAATCATTATCTATCTTTGTCGAAGTTGTTGCCTGCTCTTGCTTCTCCTTCTTGTCCTTCCTCTTAGGACACTAAGTACTGTAGTGGCCAAATTCACCACACCTAAAGCACTTGATCTTCCACAGATCTTTCTTCTTCTTTTCTCCTCCTTGTAAGCCCTGTCCCTTTCCGGGACCTTTCTTTGCCTTCCCCTTTGATGTAAAGGCTACATTCTCCTCCTCTTTCACATTATTCGGTCCTTCACTATTGTTGCCACTGATATTGCTCTCTACCAAAGCAAGCCTCATTTCTTCCTATGTGAAATCAGCCCACAATCAGTCTCAACCTAGTAGATTATCTCGTCCAGTGATACCTTAGACGAAGGTAGCCCACTCTGTGGTGGAACCATTGAGAGTTGTACGCACTAGCTCACTCTCTTGAGGTGCTTCTCCAACTACAACAAGCTCGTCTCAAACATTCTAAATTCTAGTGAGATAAGGAGTGACCCTTCACCCTTATGCACCCTGGTGGTCCTCAACTTCTCTTTCAAGAACATCTTCTAGTTCTCGGAAGGATTCTGGAAAAGCGTGGCAACTGCATCCCACATTTCTTTGACCATATTCTTCGCCACTGTGTGAGACTATATGATCTCGAACTCCATCTAGGATCAACTGCTTTGCCTTGGCCATCTCCTTATTATAATTCTCTAGCTATTGCAAGATTGTAGGTACGGCTAAAACTCTCTCTGCATATGTCTTTAGACCATGCCCATCAAGCAACAAAGCCATTTTGGCTTTCCAGATATAATAGTTAGAGGCTCCATCTAGCTTATCGTGATCTCAAAGTCCTGCTGAGGCCATTTCTATAAAACTCAAAACTGGGAAAAAAACAGGAATCTCCTCCTTTTTCCTGCTCGGTTACCTGCACTACAAGTGACACTCCCTCCTGAAATGAGCAATTCTACTTGCTTCTACTGCCTTCGACTATTGGAAATCAAATATTTCCTCCTAGAACCGAATCTGGAAACCCTCAGAGAAATTCCTCTTTGTATGCTTTTCTCTTCTTGCCCGGCAGTGATCTACTACTGCTGATCTAGCTGCAAACCAACTGCGCCTAGATCTGCTCAAAGAAATCTCAGATTTGTTCACCATAACTGCTTCCCGGCAAAACCCCTGCCTGTTGGAACTACTACTGGGTTATTAGAACTTTTCCTGCACCTGCAACTGGAAATCAAACCCTTTCCAAGCAATTTGTATTGCCTAGCTGGACTTCTACGCAGACCTAGGAGAAATTCGCTCAAATCTCCCTCTGAACTGCGAATTTATCTCCCTCTCGCTACTAAACTCCTGATCTGATCAAACCTCACTTGAACTTGCCTCTAATACCATGCCAAAATTTCTTGAAATGCAGCAACTGGAATTTATTCATCTAATTGAAGAAATTATGCAGTTTATTTTGTTACGGCAAAATAGCAAAGAGATCACACTGCAATTTCTGCACCATAAAAATGTTGCGGAAAATAAAAACTGGAATTGAGAAAATAGATGCACACACACAATAAAAATGACACCGTTATTTTTGACAAATGTCCCCAGAAAACCCCAATGTGGGAAAATCGGTGCAGCAGATGAGTGGTTTATTATTATTATGCAGCAATGAAAATTCTAAGTATAATCTGGATGCCAAACTAGCAATCCTCACCAAATAATCCCAATTTTATTAAGATAATTTTTCCCTTCTCCACAGAGAATCTGGAAGCAATCTAGCCTCTCAAACTAGTTATCCACAAGTAATCTAGCCACTCAAACTGGCTATCCATGACCCCGACGTAGGCCCCTGCTCTTATGTTGTGTAGCCTGTAATTCACACTGCCTAAATCTGCCTTTGATCAAGACTTCTTGCCTATTGTTGTTGTTGGAAGTGATTCTTTGGCCCTCAGGAAGATTGTCATGGCCTCCGACAACTGAATCGACCTCCTCCTCATCCAAATCGAATTTCCCTCTGATGTTGCCTGCGGAGTCCCTACGCAGCCTCACTGAGAATAACTAAGCCCTCTTGCTACTGACTCTCAGGAACTAGAAACTCCTCTGGAATTCATTTATGTTGCTCTCTCCCTGTCTTTGTGTCCCTTCTAGCTCAAACTTCTCTCCCTTGCTCGATCTCTGCAACTGGGTAGCTCAATCTGCCAAGGAACTCGACCTCACAAGTGTGTCATCTCCATCCCCATCAAGTTCCTCTTACAATCTCTTATTGGTGAACCAACGACCATGATTAGATCTCCATCAACAAATAAGATCATCTCAAACTCAATCCATGTGACTTTCTAGAGCATTCTCACATTTCTCAAATAATTGTTCTTAATTAATCACTTTTCCTAAGTTAGACTTACGAAATATTTAATTATTGATCAATTAACTTAATTGAGTTGTCTCTGGGTGTTTTCTCCCGAAACATTTTATGGGTTTTGGAGATCTTGTGTTTCTTAGCCTCTCTGACCAATGTCGAGACTAGAACACCTATCTGATGCTACAAAACTTAACACCTACTACCAAGTTTCTCTACTTCTATAAGTTCCTTTCTAGCATGGTCTGGGGTCCCTTCTTCAAGCTTTCTCTAGCATATGGTTTTCAACTTTATCTTAGGTCTCACCTCTTTATTTATGTTGTCCATCTCTACTTCAAATTGGTCTACTTTTTCCCTGCTTATTAGTGGTGGTGGTCTCTATTTTGTCATTTCTCTTAGTACCTCCTTCTTCTTATCCCCTTGATTCTATGTTATTCCCTTCTCTAGGTTCTTCACTTCTTATGTTTCAATATATTCATTCACATCCCAACTAATTTCTTTATTCTACTTTCCTATCCATATCCCAATTGTACTTCTAAATCAATCGAATTCATCAATAGGTTTACTTTTTCCATGCATGCCTATTATTTTTTGCGATGTATCAGAGCTAAATCCTACTTTGTCCTCCCTATGAAGTCCTTTTGGTTCTGACTTTCAAATTTCATCATCAAAGAGCTATGGAACTCTCCTTGCTCACCCTTGGTTTCTTGACCTCAATATTCTTATGATGTCTTCCTCTACATATTGTTGCCTTCCAAAACAAAAATTTCCCTTTAGGCATTTCTTTGTCAATGCATTTATAGATTCATAATAATATAGCCTTTGTAAAATGAACTCAAGGTCAAGTTATTAAGTTTCTATAGTTGATCGCTCTATCATTTATTTGTTAAATACTTCACCTTCCCATCCCTGTGGTGGCTTCCATGGTGGACCTTTCTGCTTTAGCATGAAATGTATTTATTTCTAATCATGAAATGTCGACATTGAGCTCTCTAAGCAACATTACTTCTCACACATTTTAAGAGAGTTGTTGGGTGGTCATGCAATCACTAAACCCTAATATGAGTATTCTACTATATTTTAAACCATTTGTTAATGGCATCCATCCTTAACGAACCCATGGTCTCAAATCTTGGAGCTCTCTCATGTTCTCTTCCTTCCATCATCTGACACCATTTCAAAATGTCGTCCTTTATGTCTCTATAGAATAACAATGCTAATTGGTTCACATTCTTATGTAATGGTATAAAACTGACATATGGGTACTCTTCAAGTTTTACCTCACATTTTGATAAAAGAAATTGTGCATATAAATTCAGAATGGGTGTCATTCATCCCCTTTATTAGCGGGTCGTGCAATTCACCCTCAATGATTTCCACCTTTTTCAAGCTACTTCCCCCCGCCCCCCCAAGCAATTATGGATAACAAGCACAAACACCCTTTGGTCGAACATTGCCATTCTCAAACCCAAGGGAGACCCTTTCCTCAACCTTTATGAAGACACCTCCCACTACTCCCCTCTTCGGGATGTGATTATTTTTGGTGATTTCAACCCCTGCATTAAAGACTTACAGGCACCCCTTCATGACAAAGAACACAATTTGCCTCCAGGAGATAGAGCCAGAGTTTGTGGGTCTTCATAGGAGTTTGTAGGACAGAAATGTTAAGAAGTGTAGCTTGGGAGGTACTCCCACAACCCTTGGGGTATTGGGTTTGTGTGGAGTTGACCCACGAAAAAGTGGTTTTGTGAGCAATGTACCCAAGTGGTGGGCTTTGCGCACAAGTTGGTGAGCTAAAGACCCAAAATAATGATTTGTTTATTCTAATTATTGTGATAGGGCACTTTAATGGAGTCAAGAAGCCCTCGGTCAATGATTAGAGAGGGTATAAATATAAGAGACCTGGGAGAGGTCTAGACACACAAGTAGAGCATTCATGAACCTAGATAAAGGTTCGAAACGCATCGACCCTAAGTTTTCTAGGTGATTTCTCAGGAAGATCCTGGCTTATATCATGAATCACAGAAGCGTCCAATCTGAGAGCATTCATTCTTGTGAGATATTTGCTTAAAAGGGAACCGCATACCTCAAGAGGAGCCACAGCCTTGGAGAGCAAGTCTTATGGTCTGATTTTCTGTGTTAAGGAAAGCCGAGTTTGGTCAAATTTGAGTCGAGTTGCTATGGAGATTTTGTGCCCTAAAAGGGCTTGGTTCAGGATGAAATTGGGAGGAAAGAAGCACTTTGACGTTGTGGGTGAATAAGCCCTAGCATAGGTTTGTCCAAGCAAGTTCAAGGCATCGAATTCTCTATTGTGAAGGTCATCTTTGTTTTGTGCATGGTGAAAGGGCCAATACCCTGAAAGAGGCTTAAAAGGCCTAAGTTCAGCCTATTGTGAGGTCCAAACTTCCTCGAGAAGTTGCGTTGAAACTCTATGGTTTAGGCCAACCCTAAAGGAGGTCAAACAAGCCTCATATTGGAGCAAAGATAGCGAGTTATCACAAGAAAAAAGAGAACAGTGCGTAGGGTTGATATATTAAGTAAAATGACAATTGAGCGTATTAATTGGAGGTTTATTCATCTATGACATGTATGGACAAAGTTGTTGAGGGCTTCAGTATAGTGATCTAAGGGACAGATTCACTATAGGAAGCAGACCTCTGTTGAGCCCATATAAAATGACATTGAAGTTGTGAGAAGGCAGATGGGTTAAGGCTTATGTACAGTGATTTTGATGAGGCAAACATCATTATAAGAGAGTTGATATTGGTTGAGCCTATGTACAGTGACTTTGGACCAACATAGTCATTAAGAGAAGGTAGATTGTTGAGGCTCAATTGTGCAAGGTTTTTGGAGTAGCAGGAGACCTTGCGAGCAGCGTGACGTGCAGAGGTATTGAAGTAGCATTATACTCTATGAGATAGGTGGCAAAGCACTGCCAGGTGTTCAAGACAAGTAGACTGAAAGGGTTGTGGTCAGGTGCTTCTTCAGCAAGTCAAGTTATTCTTGTTCTTGGGCAGATTGATAGTTAAACGTTTTTTACTTCGATCCCTATTTATCCTTGTATCAGGGCTAATTATAAGGGCAATGATCCCTGGTACAGGAGCCCTATGTTTGTTGTATTAAAGTTGTAATATAAACAATTTTTGGATTGCAAATTCTTGTGTGCTTTAATGGTTCACTGTTGTTACATTTCCGTTGTGCAAAGTACTTCAGTGTATTTCAGTGTGTTTGTGATCGTGTTTTAGACATAACCCTGATTCTAAAGTATTAGAGGAAAAATCAATAAGGAATGGAGCCCTCGCAATTTACAAGAGACACCTCTTGCAATTGGGTGAATCCCATTGCTTATAGATCCTAAATGGGCTCCCTTGTTTTCCACACTATGTACCAACAAAGAAACTAATGAGGAAAGTTTGCAAGCCAAACTCCTTAAAGATTGGTGTCTAGTCCCTTGATTTCGATATCACTAATTTATTTAATCATATGTTACATTCAGGCTCCCCCCCTCCTAGACCAGTCACCAAACGCATTATTCATCAAATCCACAAATCAAGGAGTAGTTTTGATCCAAACGATTGCCATAATTATCATGTGGGTACTACATTCTCCAAGATTTACACTACAATCCTACACCAATGGCATGTGAGGACCTAGACAGCCATCATCTTAAGGCTACTAGAGGATAAGCAAGTTTCCACCTCAACTACCAAATGATTGATCACATATTCACACTTCAAGCCATTATTAAGAAGGCTCGTCATTGCTTTTCAAAGGCTTACAATTGTTTTGTAGACTTCTAGAAAACATTCGACACAATACCAAGGGAAGCATTATTCCAGAGACTCAATGACAATGGCATATCTAAGACCTTACTATCATGAAATTATATGACTCAGTCTTGGGACACCTTTTTGACTTCATCCAAAATATCGTCAGCGTAAAACAAGTGCATCACCTCTCACCGACTTTCCTCAAGATCAATATGTATGAGTTAGAGTCTTTGCTTCATGAGCATATCCAAGAGGGGGATGGTTGTCTTCTACCTCAGGTGTTGATTTCCTTGCTCCTATTTGTTGATGACTTGGTTTTGTTGGCCTCCACTCATGTGGCCTTATAGAGGCAGATTAATGCACTGGCTAGCTTTTGTAACCTTTGGTAGCTGACAGTCAACCTAGGTAAAAACCAAGGTTTTGATCTTCAATGCCTCGAAGATCTCTCTTATAGAATTACATTTCTGCTACTGAGGAACAAAGATTGAGATCACCATGGCTTACACTTACCTAAGGGTACATTTCACAAGACCTTGCATTGGTTTGCAATAGGCCCTCCAGCCTTAGCTTAGTAAAGGGTATGGTTCTCTAGCCCTCATTAAGAGAGAATGCTTCCAGGGCAGTTTCAAACATCTCAACTAAATTCTAACTCATGAAGGCAACTAACAGACCCACAATTATTTACTTCTGATGATGTACAATTCTTCTCCTCGACCTCCCCCTCTGGGAGGCCAACCAATACTATCAAAACCAATTTTGCGGTATTGGTTTGCACATCAAACCACACATTGTCAAAGTAATAGAGAGATAAGCTCCAAACAAATTCAGAGTAAAGCACCTCGCACTAGTCAGACTACTTCCCAAACCTAGAGGAGTAGCCAGAGATCCATTCAAAGTTTCCTTCTTTTGACGTTGGATGCTAGGAGTATCCCTCGCTTGTGCATTCCCCCATGATCATATAGTCGGACCCCTTGATGGTTCCACAAGAATCCGACAATGAGCTAACGCCCTATTCACCTTGCCCTTAGCCATCAAACTCAAGTGACCTTGACATCATCAGCCCCATCTTCCAATCTCTCTCTCTCTCCTCTCTCTCTCTCTCTTGAAAGGTTCTTGAGTTGTCCAAAGTCACTTCATGTTTTGTATCACTATTGTCATGCTTTTATACATATGTACTAATGTTATATTTATGTAGGTTTCTTTCTTTATATTATTTTCTTCATTTCTAGGAGTTACACTTGCACTCCCACATTGTAATCATATATGTACTCTTCAATCCCATTGACCTACTTTTGTGGTCATTCGTCAGATAGTGGTATTATTATCTTATCTTATCTTATCCCCTTCTTCAAACATCTTATTGCTTTTGTACATCATGGAATTTTGAATACCTCCCATATGGTTTCCTACTGTTATGGGCATTATTGTCCCCATTTTGGGCTCTCGTACCATTTGATCTTGGGAGTTACAAGCTTTCACTGCTACATGCCCCAAATCTGGTATCACCGCTGCCTTAGGAATGCAGGCTACCTGATATACTTGGACAATAACATGGGATTCTCTCAATGTTTGCATTTTGTTTCCAGGATGCCTTTAAACAGTTTCTCATCCTAAGTTTGATTATCAATGTCATAAATTGCCATCCTTTTGCTGCTCTACTCTGTCTAGCATCACTCTTGTTGTGCTCTTGTTGGTTTTCCTGCTCTTCCTGCTGTAAATATGAAGAAATCAAACCAAGTATCTCATTATATGCTAATGCATCCCTGTACTTTTCATGCTTTTTAATTCCATCTTTTGATTCCTTGTATTTAACTGTTTTTCGATCCCTTATATTTATCACGCCATCCTTTCTTCATTCACATGCCATAATCTTAAACATCAATCACTTCCTTTTCCTAAAGAAGTTATCAGAATGCTCATGTTCCCTTCCATTAGGTTCATTCTGGCAATTTGTGGTTCACTTTCTCCATGTCTCTACAATATATAAAGATGGTTCTTCTGTAGTTACACTGGCCTCCGACCTCTCACCACCTTGATTACAATATCATCAGTAGGTATGGCCTTCCTTTGTGAGGCATGTCATATCAGGGACTGGCTCTCCCAATCAATAGCCTTGCAACTGCCTCATCAGTGCTTGTGCCCTCAAATGCTTCTACATCCTGGCCTCTTATCAGGTCTCCATGACCCTTCTATTGTACTTTTTCAATAGTTCATGCATTTTTCCAATGAAAGGCTTGGTTGTATATAGAGAACCTAGGTTGTAGGTTGTATGAATTGAACATGCTTTGCAGGTTCTATAAAATCTTGTCCTTGCAGTTTCAGAAAGATGGTTAAAATGCGTTAAAAATGAAGAAAAAGAAAAGTTATATTCCTTTGTTCAACCCCATCAATCTCATCAAAATCAGTATCAGTGATTTCCATTCAAAACAAAAACCGAGGCCATCCTACAATCTATATCACGTATTCCAAGCCCATGCTTCTTTCTGGAAAGGCAAGCCCATGCTGCTTTCTGGAAAGGCAAACAGGCCTACAGTTTAAGGCTTCACAGGTGTGCAGTCACAACTAGTGCAAAAATGACTGTTCCAAATGTACCTCCCTTGTCAATGCCCTCAAAACACGAGTATTTGACCCTCAACACTTAAAATGCAATAAAAAAATTCTTTCACAACCAAGGTCATCAAATTCTAGAAATATATTTAGAGAAGACATGTACATTAAGGCAACAATAAGAATGATTAACATTTTTCTTATTCAGTTGTGAACATTCCATCCGTTTACCCGGATGTGGGTGTATAAAACTGAGTACAGTCCGACGGCGGCATGTAAGGGAGGCGCGTGGCCCCTCACTAGTGCCAGTCGGCTTTGCAGGAGGATTGATTTAATATCTCAGCACCTCGAATTAATTGTGGCATTAATGCAACATACCACCACCTTCGAGGTCAACAGTATAATGGTCATGGCGCTTTGTTGGTTTCTCATTCTGGTCCCATCCTTGTGCTTAAGTTGTTCCAGCGAGAATGTCGCTCCAGGCCCTCGAATAAGTTCAGTCCACTGTCAAGCTCGGGTTCATACCGCTGCCATTCACTAGTGCATCCATCTTCCTTTTATTCCGTCCTGTACCTCTCTTTGCAGCTCCATTTCTGTCTCCTCAGCTGTTGTTGGTTCCACTTCTCCTGCCATCCTCAAAATGCCCAGAACCCGCTCCAGGATGAGCTGCAGGAGGGGCAGCTCCCGTGGTCATGTCTCCCGCCAGCCATCCTCCACGACCTCTGAGCCTTCGTCGGATGCTTCGGAATTCAGCTTTGATAGATACCCTGCAACCAGAAGCGGTCGTGGCAGAGGAAGAGGGCAATTCATCTCCGAAGCTTGCTCTTACCACTCCCAATCCCACACTGCGCGCTTCCGCTTCCCCTGCTCCCTCGGCAACTCTTCCTTCATCGCGTCAGTCACCATTGAGCTGAGTGAAGACGCTGTGGGTTCAGGAGTTGTTGGTTCGGAGGCAGTTGGTCCCTTGGAGCCGACGACGGTAGACAGGAACGCTTCCACGCAGACTAAGGCTACTCAGCGAAAGGATCCAGGCGGCCCAGCGAATCAGGAAACCACCACTCACGCTAGTCCTAGCGCTCCTGCAGAGGGTGGTTCTTCAGGCAATAAAGGCCAATCCTCTGAGTCTGAAGATTCTGATCAATTCGGCTGCCGCATTATTGAGGAATCACCTCCCACCTCGCTTAATGATTGAACAGGTCCGCACCTTCTGTTTTTGCTCCGTTGTGGTAAGAAGACATCCTATCCTCTCAGAATCCACAGTCATTTCTTGTCTCACAATTCTCAGTATCAGGTTTTTTGTTAATATAGACTCGCCGATTTCCCCTGCGTGGGCGGCCCTCCAGTTTTTTAGTCACTGTCATAACCATTGTCTTACAGTCTATGTCCTACTAGATTTTGTACTAGGTCAATAGGTTCATAGGTTCTCTTTCGGTTATGGAAAGGCCGTGCAGTTTTGAGTTTTTGTATGGTTCCAAACACTCTGTTCCAGCTTTCAGTTACAGCTACAAAACTCATCAAGTCACAAAGCAAGTCACTATGAAGGATTTCTGGTCAGGTCTCCAAGTGATTTTTGTACGCATGCCTTCTTCAAGGCTAGAACTCTAGGGGCCCTTGTCCCTCTGTAATTTTATTATGTATCAATATAGAAGTAGCTAAATTCAGAAAAAAAAAAACAAAAAAAACATTCCATCCGTTTAGAAATGTCATAATTCTATTTGGCAGAACCACACAACAGGCATCAAGATTCAAGAGTCATTACTAACAGAATTCAAACTTTGGCTCAAGGAGCATTGCAGGCACTTCCATAAGATGCTACTTTAGCCTTGGCATTACACTTAGCACTAGAAAATTGGTCTCTGCAACAGGATCCAGCATATGAAAGAAAAGATGGATTAGACTAAACCATGTGAAGCAAAAAATATAGCAAGATACATGGTTCTTCACAAATTTTCTACAGAAATGAGGCTGCTCTACAATCTATCTCACACATTCCAAGCCCATGCTCCTTTCTGGAAATGTAAGCAGGCCTACAGATTACTGCTTCACAAGTGATCAGTCCAAACATACTTTCCTTGTTAGTGCACTCAAACGTGAGTATTTGAGCCATCATCCCTTAAAATACATAAAATATCCATAAAATCTCCTTCAACAACCAAGGTCATCAAATTATAGAAATATATTCAGAGAAGACATATACACCAAGGCAACAATAAGTATAAATGCTCAAAATTCTAATCCATCTAAATGGATCTAAAATGTTTTTCTTAATCAGATGTGAACATTGGTCTCTGCAACGGGATCCAGCATATGAAAGAAAAGATGGATTAGACTAAACCATGTGAAGCAAAAAATATAGCAAGATACATGGTTCTTCACAAATTTTCTACAGAAATGAGGCTGCTCTACAATCTATCTCACACATTCCAAGCCCATGCTCCTTTCTGGAAATGTAAGCAGGCCTACAGATTACTGCTTCACAAGTGATCAGTCCAAACATACTTTCCTTGTTAGTGCACTCAAACGTGAGTATTTGAGCCATCATCCCTTAAAATACATAAAATATCCATAAAATCTCCTTCAACAACCAAGGTCATCAAATTATAGAAATATATTCAGAGAAGACATATACACCAAGGCAACAATAAGTATAAATGCTCAAAATTCTAATCCATCTAAATGGATCTAAAATGTTTTTCTTAATCAGATGTGAACATTACAATGGTTCAGAAATGTTACAAATTCAGTTTGACAAAACTACACAACAGGCATCAAGATTCAAGAGTCCATTATTAACATAATTCAAACTTTGGCTCAAGGTGATATGCAAGCACTTCCATAAAATGCTCCTTCAACCTTGACATTACATTTGGCACTAGAAAATTATTCTCTGCAACAGGATCCCAGCAGATGAAAGGGAAGATGGAATAGACTAAAGAAGGTGAAGCAAAAAACATGGAAAGATATATGGTTCTTCACAGATTTGGGTGGAACTCATCCTTTACAGTCAATATTATTAAGGTTAAATGTTATCATACATGATTATGCATCATCTGCTCACAACACAGACAACTATTCACTTTGATGTGTTAAAGACCCATTGAATTCCTGCTGACATAGAATGTGAATACAAGGTTTGTCCTAGTTAGTGCAGATATAACTAGGATTTGGGTTGAAATGTAAATTAGTATTTTTGACCAATCCTCCCATGTTCAAAGTTATTCTCTATGTGCATCAATGTACTCTTTTTTGAAGCCTAAAGAAGAAAGGAGATTCTTATTTGTCATCTTCAGGATATATTGCATTGCCTAGTGCAGGCAATGTTTACAGTCAACTGTTTCTGTCTGAAACCAACACATGCCCAAAGCTCACCTTCCATTTTTTTACCAATGAAATGCTCTTCTTTCTCCCTCCACACTTACAACCAAATTAAGCAATTAAGTGGTAGAATAATCAGCTATTTTTCCAATCTACACATCATCATACTGTTTAAAGTCCCAGAAAATCATTGCAGTACAACAGTATACTGGGATAACTCGGTCATTTAAACATCCATTATCAAAATCCTAACTAAACGAGAAACTGGATAAATTCCAAACCAATTATACATTGGATTAGACAAAGGAATTAAATACTCAGCAAATTTAAAAATCAAACTCATAACAAACGGTAGTAATTCATAGTAAAACATAACTGGCTCATAAAAGAGACGTGTTATTTGAAATACGACAGAGTGCACTCACATAGAGTATGAATAGTGGAAAAAGTACTCTCTCATAGAGCATGATCAGTAGAAATTATGTTATGCACAAGTGAGAAAAATTAAAAGATGCATGGAAACCGCACCTAGTGACACTGCAATGCATGGACGCAGAGAGGACAAAATAGAAAAAAATAGATATCTCCAGCACAGGATCAGAACAGAAAATTTGTCAACTGATGCAGCTGCATCACACATCACATACTTGTTTGTTGCGAAAACTAAATCAAATGGATGGAATGTTAAGTTAAAAATTGCCTTTGTGCAATACGGGATATGTATGGCTTTAAGATCAAGTGTGTTACCTTGGAAATTAAGACTTCAAACTCTCCTTTTTGAACAATATAGAAACAATTTCCTTCTGCACCCTGCATCAACCTTTCACAGCAACCAAATCAATTTTCAAGCTTCAAAGAGAACTTCTCAAAATAAGAAATTTAAAGCCATTTCCAATAACCATAAAGAAATAACCACTCAATCTACAGTAGAAATGAGTGTAGTCGAACTATTTGACATTTTTTCCTTTGTCCTGGCACCTTTTTCCAGCCAATTTTGCCCAAAATCTGGCAGGGATTTCTAGGAAAAAGTTTCATCCATGTAATCTGCAGAATTCAAGTGCCCCAGCAGATTTCCAGGGCACTGAAACCATTTATGCATTCAAAAACGCATTTTAAACACCTAAAATTCATGATTTTGCCAAAAATTGTATCGCAGGGTTCCAGCAAAAAAGGCAAAAATGTCTAATAGTTAGACTGCACCGCAAAAATGTACACTTGTAGAAAACAACAAATGCATGGAAAATATTGCATTCAAATATAATATTTTTAACAATGTTTTACTATTACTTTATTATGTCCTCATATATTATCAGTCTGGAGTCTAATTCACATAATGTATGACATATTTCTTCAGTTGTGAAAATGTTAAATGCCACCAATTTTGTAGATGCACGCATACAAGGAACCGAGTGTAGTTGCATGCCCACTAACGTTATCAAAACTGGAACAGTGACTGAACAAGCTGACCTGAAAAACCACAACTGGACCAGACCCAGCAGAATCACAAAAACAAAAACTAGTGGACCTAAAAATACATCAAATATTCAAATTTTGATGAAAAAAATTATATATTCATGTACATCCATGTAAATTGAAACCATTAAACACAAATATGCAAAATTTTCTCATGTATATAGCAAGGGTCCATAAAACCAAATTAGCACAGAGTGCAATCCATATCTGAACCAAAAGAGGATCTAGATTCTAAATGGCATCTAGAGTCCGAAAAAAGGGCTGTAATAACTATATTCTGGAGTATAGAATCTAATCATATGACAGAATTATTTGAATCCTCATCCTCAACATGAGTAGACTCGGGAATAGGATTCTGACCGGATTCACCCCACAGAGCACTTTAAACCAGCAAAAAAATGACTCCAAAATGAAGATAAACACTTGGCTCAGAAACTCCAAATCCATCAATGTAACAAACAGGGTTCATATACGCAGCAGAACATTCGAAATATCTGAAACATTGCGATATCCATAATAGGATAAATATCCGCTTCAGAAAAGCTGTCCTCGAAGCGTATTGCTAACAAGGCGTGTCATTTGTTTCTTTGTCTTGTAATCTATTTGTATTTTTCAGATTTATTTGAGTTATCATCTTCGATGATTCAAGATGATAGGATCCTCTAAGTGATAAACAAAATTGTCGAACTGAGAAGAGATTTGACCATCCTTAAACAATCTTCTGCGGGACATTGCAATTATTTGATAGCTGGGATAAATTGTTATCATAAGATTGGATTGTGCAGACATCAATATTCTTCAGAGCATAAGTATGTTGTTTCTGTTCTGAGTGATACAGATATACAGACTGAATGAGATGTTTGTTCTTGTGATTTGGATGTCGATAAGTGCTTGTGATTTGATTTTCCCTTAACGTGTGTGTGGCAATTTCCTGTTTTACTTTAGGTACTGATGTTGTTGAGTTAGTTACAAAACTTTCACTTGAAATTTTCATCGTCAGAACTGCAACATCTAAATATGTTTTTACTTCAATTGGTTTGTCACCTTCTTGAGTTGTGATATTGACTTGGATCGGTTTTTGTTCGATACTTCTTTCATGATAAGTTCTAATTTGTTTTACAATGATTTTTTATCATTTTTAGGTTTCATAATTCGAGTGAGTAGACTTTGATTATGATTTTTGAGACGTACGAGTTCTTCAATTTATGATTCATCAACCTTATTTTCAGTGTTTTGACATTCAAGCTTTTCATTTTTTAAATCATTCATTTGTTCTTATAACCTTTTATTAAGGATTTCTAAATGCAAATTTTCTTATTCATTCTCTGATAAATTTTCGTTGAGCTTCTTCTCGGAACTTTCTCTTTCTTTCTTTAATTTTTGCTTCTTAGCCTTGGACTTCTTGACTTTCTCAAATAATTTTTTACTATGGTCCCTTAAACGCAAAATTTCTTTGTCCTTTTCCTTTGACTCGTTGTAAAACATATCTTCGAGATCTTTATGTTTCTTTTTTTATACCTTGTTTTTATGTTGAAGTTTTGCGAGTTCATATTAATCCTTTTATTTGCATTTGCACATCACCATGACATTCTTCCATAATAAATATTTGTCCACGTGTTAGACAGCCACGGTTTTTATTTTTACATATGGTCTGAAACATAAATTCCATTTTACAAAAAGGTCATTTAGTCCAAAATGTTGACTTATTTATGGAGTTCATCTTTAGTTTAAAATCTCCTTTATTACTTTGATTGGAACTTTTTGAGTTGAATTTGGGATTTTGTTTTTTAATTGCCCCTTAAATATTCACATAGATAGATATAAACTTTATAAAAGTCCTTAATATATATCACTCCCTTTTTTTTCGCCTTATAAATATTTTTAATATCAATTAAGAATATTTCTCCTTTATACTTTTATTAAATGTTGAGGTTTACACTTTGTAATAATTCTTTTTATAATCGTCTTAGTCACTTTTTCAACTGAACTTGGAGATATAGCCCTTTTATATCCTTTTTAATAATATCGAATTTTTTTCCTTAGATTTATACTTTTCTATCAACAAAAGCAACTCTATCCCCTTTATCTTCTAAACAAGAAATAGAAAGCAAATTCTTTTTCAAACCTGGAACATATAAAATGTTGTTGAGGTGCAACTTCGATCCATTTTCCAGCTTCAACGATGTTGATTCCAAGCCTCTAACAGCATAGCTTTTGTTGTCACCCAATTCCACTGCATGAGAAAATGGCTCCTTTGATAGTGTATGAAGTTGTTTACTTTCTCTTGTCATGTGTCTTGATGCTCCAGTCAATGTTTTAAAACTCCGACTCGGTATCGACTCGGCTGGCTCGATTTCAATGACTCGGTCGTTGTAAAAAATACATTAAATATTTATTTTTTATAAAAACACATAATTTTAAAGATTTTCATTCATGTTTCCAAACACACAGCATTAGAATATAGATAGAAGACAACATATGATCAAAGTAGGCTCATGAATATATCCATTATATCAAAATGGCACCCAGTGCATTGTCCAATACATACATGATGATGATATAGAGATCAAAACAAAAACACATAACCAAGGAGGCTATAAATGGCCTCTACAACAAAAGTCTGTGATCAGTACTACTGGCTACTGCTAGAGTTGCCAACATCATCTGGCTCAGTGTTACTTGGAAGCAGGAGCGAAAGTGGGGAGCGAGAGCGAAAACGGGAGCGGGAGCGACATTTTCAGAAGCTCCTGGTTTGGGAGTGAATCCCAGAGGAGTTCGACAACCAATGTCACTAACATCAAGGTACATAAAGGGATTGGTGCTCTTGATTAAATACGAGTTCCATACCCTAATACATGACAAAATTCAATGGAAACATTGCAATCCTCCAATCCTGAAATCCTGAAAAACTGATAAGTCTGCTGGATTTTGAATGAAATCTAAAATTCTACTTTCTCCATATGAAATCCAATAAGGCCGAAACCACTCTCAAACATCCTGAGTCATTTAACTAATTCATAAAACACATTGGAGTCCAAACCAATCAGCAAACACTTCAAAATTTCATTAAAAAATGTCAAATCGCTGTTTTGATGGGGTTACGGGCCGCTGGTTATGACTCGGCCGAGTCAATACGGAAACGGCCGAGTTGGCCAAGTCATGGCTGACTCAGCCTACTGAACCGTTTCCTCCACCAAGTCACATTTCTGGGCAATGAAACGGATCAACTCGGCCGTTTCCGTTTCGAATCGACCAAATTTTAAAACTATGGCTCCAGTATCAATGATCCATGCATTGTCATCACTAAGAGAACCTGTAACAACAGCCAAGAATCCTTGGCTTTTGACGTTGTTGAATCCAGCGTCCAGCAATGTTGATACCCATTCTCATGTAGTTCATCAAAGAGGGAGAATCCATGCTAACAAAGTGATATTCAACTTTTCCTGACCTTAGCTCTGATACCATGTTGAGAAATCAATACAAGTAGATTAGGGTTTGATTCCTCTTTCTTGATAATTACTTGTGAGTTGTGTTGTCTTCTTTTACTTCTTTATTATCTTATCTTTCATCAGGAAATTACATATTATGTGTTTATGAAGATCACAAAACAAAAGACACAAGATGTAGGCACTATGCCAGGGCAAAACCACCCTCGAGGGAAAACCCAGTCAAAAATTCTCTTGCTTCAATAGTATTCTTTGAGACTCTTCAACCTAGACAAAGACCAAACTTCCCTCCACACCAAGTCAGCCTTCCAGATCTTCGACCCCTTTGCAGCACCACTTCCAACCCAACAACTTCGACTATGCAGCAACTTACGACATTAGGCAACAACACTTGGAAGACTTTGATCTCCCAAACTAGGGCACGAAATAGAGAGAGAGTAGCACCAAAACTTCGATTTTCTTCTTCTCCTTAGACTTGACCCAACTCGCACTTCCTTTAGACTTCTTTTACCCACTTCACACTTCTCCAACTTCCTTAGAGATATCGAACTAGCTTGAGATGAGATGCTCCAAATGAATTCGACTTCCTTCTATTTATAGGCTCCAAGTGAGGTTGAATTGGTGTCCTTAAGCCGACTTGATCTTCTTTAGGCCGACTTGGTGTGGAGGTTACATAAATTATATTTAACTCAATAGTAAACCATTTACATTATTCAAAAGCCCAAGAAGGGTCTCATTAAATTTACAATGACTCTATAGACTCAATATTAATCCTAGGAGTCCACAATGGGGACTTTGACTAATATAATGATGACCCAAGCATGAAACCCATGCTTTAATAAGTCATTGATACAATAATAAAATTATTTTCTTTATTCTTTTGACAAGTACATTTTATGATGACTCAAAAACATTAATGAAGGCCGAACCTAGTTACATTTTCCAACATTATTAAATGTTAAGGTTTACGCTTTGTAATAATTCCTTTTATAATCGTCTTAGTCACTTTTTCAACTGAACTTGAAGATATAGCCTTTTTATATCCTTTTTAATAATATCGAATATTTTTCCTTGAATTGTATAATAATATCGAATATTTTTCCTTGAATTGTATACTAAGTGCTTTGTACACTTATTAATTATTTTCCAAATTAATGTAATGGCAAATAATGATGAAAAGATGTGACCATACAAGAGAATTTATCTTGACAAATTGCTTGTTGATAGGTATGACAGCAAGAATAGTGACTGTGACAACAGGGTAGAATGGTCGAGGCAGTTGTGGCAGAAGCACTGGATGCCTACGTGGGTTTGCGTGGGCAGCAATTAGATACAATCAGCGGCAGTAGCCACTACTGTAAGTCGTAGGCATAGCAGCAACTGGCGATTGTGGCAGTGGTCGGCACCTGCGGTTGCAAACGACAGTTGTGTGGTCGTGAGTGACTGCAGTTGCACTCCTTTTTTTCTTTTTTTATATAATTTTTTATCTTCTATTTTTTAAAATTTTATTTCTTCTATTTTTTAATATATATATATATACTCTTTTGATTTATTGATAACCCTTTTTTTAATTCCTTATATATATATATATATATATATATTCTTTTGTAAATGGGCAAATGCCTAACGACAAAATGGAGAACCTCCAGATAGTTCAAAGCCTCAATCGAACGGCAACTAACTTGACGAAGAGTTAGTGGCCAAAGGCCGGATCAAATTGTCTTTGTGTAGCGGTTGGGCGGCTAGACTATCAAATAGCTCTGATACGAATGTACTGAACAGGGTTCGTATACACAGCGAAACATTCAGAATATCTGAAGTATTGTGATATCCATAATAGAACATAATATTTATATATAAGAATGTGAATGTACCAGAGATATGAGATATGATTACAAATGAGGACCTGCTTATATACCTAGGCAGGTGCACCTTCATGAACGGTCATGTCCTTAGAGACATGCCTCTTCAATATACTAATCATTATTATGATATATTTTTTATTATTTTTATATAGTATATTCATAACAATCAAGTGAACAAGGTGACACAAATCAAGGGTGGAGACCTCATTAAATAGCAATGGGCTCGGTCTAGGTATACTTTTGGGGTTGTTTTATATTTTTTTTTTGGATGGGTTTAGTGGGTCCACACACCATCCATATGGGGTATACAAAGCCAAAAGTGGTACAGAACCGATTCGGCCAATTTTGATAACATTGGTGCTCACAATGAGATGAACCAGATAAAAGGCATTAGTCACAACATCCACATATAAATCCAAGACATTAGTCACAAAATCCACACATAACTGCAAGGTAATCACTCAAAACAACTACAAATAAACGAAAAAGAGGCCAATGAAGGCATTCACTTGAACCAACAAGTACATAAAGAACATAAATGAAAAAATTGGCAACATCACAATATATCAGGATGTCAAACCCAACAAAAAACTGATGAGAAAAAATCATGACATTGCTATTTTTTTCTGAAGATCTCTATATTTTCAAAAAAAATCACCGCACAATGTTTTCGACATATTGTGACATTGTGATTTTGGGAAAAAACCCCAGAAGCCATGAAAAATGCCAATATAAGCCTAAAGTATTGACTTTTTGGGCCTATTTTTCTGACTTTATTTTCTGTTGGAAGCCATATTATGCAACATTAAATTCTTAAAGTAACTTGCCATTATCCTTTGTCTTTTTTTTTCTATCCTTTTACTTAAATATTTAACATTATCATTATAGTTCAGGACTGATTGAGCGTGATTCTAACCTCAGCAAACTTCCTATAAAGAAAGTATAATTACATATCCCAATCAAATTTGAACAGAATTAACCAGTTTCAGGATTTCAGCATCCAGGATTGTTAAGATTGCATCATTTCAAGATTGGAATCTATCATGTATTAGGGTATGGGGCTGGCAATTAATCAAGAGCAAAAATCCCTCTTTGTAACCTGTTGGTGGCGGTGCTAACTGTTCAGCTCAACTGTCATGACCTTAGTAAAACTGTACCCCCTTCACTCAAGCCAAAACCATCGATTTGGCATGATAAGCTTTCTGCCACATTTAAATGCTTGCATTAACCAATTTCATCAAAATTAGAGGGTGTTGACTTAACTGACATCAGGGTGAATGGACATATTTCCACAAGTAGCCCCAAACACTAGTAGTGACGTCCATGGAGGACTGAGGGAGAGACTAACGGAGGAAGCAGAAGATGCCGATATAAGGTATGATTTTGTTAATAAGTAGTTATTTGATATCACATGATGATTTTTGGACACTGGAGGCCATTCATACCCTCAATAGTAATGTATATTGTTTCAAATACGTATTGCACCTAGTGCAATTTTGCTATATTCACCCTTTGATGCCATATACATGAATAAATTTTGCATGCTGGATAGCTAATGGTTTGAATTTACATTGTTGTACACAAATATATATATTTCAAATATGTATTGCACCTAGTGCTATTTTTGTAATGTCCTAGGGTAATTTTTGCCCTTAGGGTTATCACCAGATAAATTCTACTAAACTTTAGTATTCCTTCCAATCCCAGATAGAGATAATATAAGCACACAAAATGTAGTCAAACAGCAGATTTTATCATACATGAATAGTACATAGTAGTCTTTACGATAATAACTGTTCCTAGGGCTACTGTACCAATAGACCTCCGCAGTAACAGTCCTTCTAGATTTATACACTGGTAATGTAAATATAGTCAAACCAAACTGTCCCAATGTTCAACTTACTAGGCTAATTGTCAATTACAGAAACTGCTCAGCCAGGACCTCTTCCAGGCAGGTTTACCTGCTGTCACTGTGATTTCTTGTTCCCAACCTTGGGTGCTGTTATCAAGCTGGAATCTATGCCCTAATTCCTCCTTGGTTGCCTCAGAAACTATAATCAACTTATACTATGGCTGCCACAGACCTCACTTTCTTAAAATAGGCCTTTGCTGCTCCAACTATTTAGCTGCTACAGACCTCACTGGCTCAAGATCAGACCCTGGTCTGGACAATTGTTGCAGTCTACTACCCAGGGGTATGTCCCTGCCTCAGGAGGAAGCCCTAGTACCGATCTGCTGCTCAACAAAATTTGGTCCTGCAGCCCTGCCTTGCAGCCCTCAGTCTGCAGCCTCATGGAAAAAAACCCTCAAATGTCCCGCTGTCGCCTGTATGGGTTTGTTACTATAGAGAAGATCTCCTGCAACCTTGCCCTTCCAATAATACTGAGCTCGTGATACACCTTAGACAGATCACAGAGACAAAATCTTGCTGCTCAGAAAAGCTACAGAGGATGGATTCTTTGCTGACCAGAACAGCTTTGATTTACTGCATCAGAATACCCAGTGCCAAAACAAAGAAAAAGGTATCTAGGTAGGGTGGGAACAGCTCCACCGAAACTAGACAAAAGATTACATAGCGTGGAATCACCTCCACCGAAGCTAATCAAAAGAGAAGGGGCCTTCAAACCCTCAGACTCCAGAGCCTCAGGCTCAAGAAAATCAGAGATATTCCAATCAAAATTGATGATGAAAATGTGATTCCAACTCTCCTTTATTTATAGATTCCCTCATGGGGTTTCTCAAATGTGAGGAGTTGCAAGTGCATCCCTCAATTTTCTTGCAACCCCCAATTTGGGCTTTGTGCCCCAGTTACCCCAAAATTTACTCAATGTTGCCCCAAAACACTGGATAATTGGGTTTTCCCCCTTTATCAAGACTATAGCCTACGGGTTGGATAGGCTATTATCTCTTCCCAAGGACAATTAATCCATTGGCGACATTACAATTTTGTTATACTCACCCTTACGTGCTGCCATATATATGAAGAAAACTTTGCACACTAGATAGCAAATAATTTTAATTTACATTTACATCAATGTGTGTGTGTATATATATATATATATATATATAGAGAGAGAGAGAGAGAGTCCATCAGGCTGTGGTCTAGAGGCAACTTCGAGCAGTTGTGACAATAACCCAGGTTCAGATCCTGTTAGGTATGCTTCTCCCCTACACAGGGTTTGCCAATTGTTGATTATATTGAACATTGTTGATGTAGCCTTTGGGACATTGGGAAGTACCAACAAACCCTACACTTTAAGTGTGAGGGTGGGTCGATCTTATTTCCAGTTTATCATCCATAAAAAGAGAGGCTCACATTTTACAAATTTGCATGGTGAAGAATGAAGATTGAGAGGCCTATTATGGAGAAGCCACTGAGTGGTGACATGAGGAGCAACTGCAACGGGCAGACGACAATAACACACAAACATTAAAGGATGAGGAGGTGACTGAGAATAAGGACGTTGATCTGCTATGTTCAACACCACCCTCTACGCAAAGTGAGACACCCCCCCCACCCCCCACCCCCTCAAAATGGCCATTCACCTCTGACCACAAGCCTTCTTTTATGACAAGATGAGCCTTTACCTTTGCCCATTAAAGGGGAGGAGGAGTCAATTGCCAGTTGCTAGATTAATTGCTGTAGATGGCTCATGATGATCTAATTTTGTAATTTTTTAGTCTTGAATGGGCAATCATCGGGATTGAGAATTGGCAGCTGAGGTTTGAAGTATCATTTGGCATTTAATCCAGATTCCATCTTAAAATGCTTTTTTCATATCTGTGTTGCAATTTCTCTATTTGATGTCATTGTTGATTTATATTTTACAAAATGCGAAAATTTTGAATTTAATATACTTCTGTGGCTCATCAGTTTTTTTGCCAATGTTTACTATGTTCCAATGTCTAGACCCTTGACGATTTTTTGCCAATACCAATGTTTTCATCAGTGATATAGACAAACAAAAGTAATCAAATATAAATTCAAAAAAGTACCGTCCCACACAATTGTGCACTAAGGCATCAATACATAAACCAAGTTTGAAACAAAAATAAAACTATAAAAATCTAGAAACGTAACAGACCATGCATCTAAGAAGATACTTTGTGCTATGCAAGCGTATTGATTGTTTGCTCCATGCAAGTGTATTGAGTGTGTCAGTTTACATGTTGTTTGCCATGAGTTTCAAGAACAAAGAAGATCATATCACTGCTTCTTTCAAAGGCTTAAAGGATTATATTTAATTCATTTTGGATGAATTTCATCTTAAAAATCAAATAACAAAATAGCCTACAATATTGATTTCATTTTGGATGAAATTCATCTTAAATGTCAAATAACAAAATAACCAACAAAAGTGATATATCCAATAACTTTATAGAACATTGTGCACAACCATTCCAACACTAAGTCAATAAGACCCAAGAGACCATTTATCATTCAAGGTTGAAAGGCAGTGGAGCTCAAAACCTTGACTCTTCTAAAGATGCACTTTACAACGGCCTATTTTGACATGATGAGTTCATAGAAGAATATAGAGTCACTATAGAAGAGAAAGGCCAAGGCCTATATAGTTTTCATTGTGAAATCTACAAAGAAAATTGGGAACAAGGGCTATATCTCCTTAGAGTCTGTTTACAGCCATATTAAACCAAGTTCTAAAAGGTTATTAAGAAAGGGAATATAAGACTCATTCCAAACTTTAAAAACTAGATATAATCACTACTTTGTAAGGACTGCATTCTAAATGTCTGATGTGGAATTTGGCCAAAGCCTTAACCTCAAATTGAACAATCCCCACTAAGCATACTAGAACCATAATAGATTTAGTTTCTCCAAAGAAATACTGTTCAACAATTAATAGTAGCAAGGGAACAGATGGAATGGGCCAGGCCCATGACACATCTAATTATTTTTTTGTGACAGCTTATGACATTAAAGAATGGTTTTTTATCATAGGCATATCCAAAAGCCTTGGGCTCTGAAGTAGATTGTTGTTTATGTTGGGCAAACCATATTTGATAATCTATTGGCCTGTGCAACTATATATAGATCAACAATTGAAGAATTCAGGGTCTTCTGCCATTGAAAAGGTTGCCCCTTACCCCTAGCTTGAATAACTTTGCTACTGATGTTCTAGTCTACTTTACTGATAAAAGTGTGACCCAAGGTAAATGTAAGGGGGAAGGTTTTGCTTATGAGTAGGGAGAAAAAAATTCCAATCAATCCTCCACTCCACATAACAGCAAAGTCCTTGATGCTACATAAATTACCCTCAGCCTATGCATTCTATAATTGCAGGGTTTCGACAATTTTGAATCCAACCAAGACAAGCTTATTTTCAAATTACTTGGCATCCCTTTTGGTTTATTGCGTCTGACTTGTGACAATATATTTCAGAAAGTAGACAAAATTAGAGAGCTATTGTGCAAAAAGGTACCTATCATGTTCTGCAAAATTGTACATAGTGACAAGTTATCATCATCACATTGATTTTTGGCTCCATCAAAGAACACAGTTAATGGAAATTTGATGTGTGTATGTTCTGCACTCCTACTCAATCAACCGTTGGGATTAAAGTTGTCAAATTGATATATTGTTTCCACAGTGTACAAGTACCACATCCATAAGGAAAGGCATATGTCCAGCTTTCAAACCTTCTGATGTGTTGGAAAATCAGGAGACTTATGTATTTAGATGATTTTCCATAACTTGATAATTACTTGTGATATGTGTTGGCCTTTAACTACTTTATTAGATCTTTTTTCATCAAGCAATTACCAAAAACAACAAAGATCACAACAAGACAAAGTACACAAGATATAGGCTCCAAGCCAGGCGAAAACCCAGAAAATGCTTCTCTTCTGCTTTAGAATCTGCTAACAAAAGAGACTTCCAAGACCCAAAGACCAAAGCCAACAAATCCTCCAAGCCACAAGTCAGCCCCCAGCAAGATATCTTCCGAGGCAACTTCAAAACTTCGATACTGCAACTCTGCTACTACAATTTTAACCCCTGCAACAGAATTTCGGCCCCTGCAATTTCAGCCTCCTGCAACTGGCAGCTTCACAAACCCTAGCGAGACAAGAAAAGAGAATCTTTGACAAACTTCGACTTTTGTTCCTCTTCTTTGTCGTCCAGCTACTCCTTCGATATTGCAGATCGAACATGCTTGTGATGATACCAAATGAGTCAAATTCCTCTCTTTTATATAGCCTTTCTTGAGGGTAAAATTCCCTCCCTTTAGGCCGACTTGATCTGCTCCTTCTGCAGACTTGGTCTTGGGTTCTTGTGTTCTTTTTCTTTCTTTATAAAGAATATACAATGTCATGATTACAATTACATAATAATGAAGACCGAACCTAGTTACAATTTTCAGCATGATGCATACCCTATCTCTACAGGTCAGAGTTATATACAGTGGCATATGATGCCTATCTTTATTGCTTGTAAACCTTATATTGCCTCCAATAGTGAATAGTCATCAGCAACCATTATGGATTAATTCATCCCTCCTAACCTAGACAGGAATTCTCATTTGTTACAGAGTAATCTCACTACAAGAGCACTGGGATATGAACTATCACAACTATGCCCTTTGGCTCCTCACCAAAAGACTTTCTTCCCTCCTACCCAACCCCCTATCATTTGTTCTCCTCTCCGAGATCCTTTAACCTCGCCCTTAACACACTAATTGCTCCATATCTCTCCCACTCTTTCGCCTCCCTGAGAGTTTCAAAATCTGCCTCACTCTATCCCAACTTCTCCCATAGCAACCCCTACAGGGATGAAGGAATATCCTGCCCCCAAACAGCAGATGGGCTCAAACAAGGTGTCCATGGAAGGTTCCCAAGAGGTCAATTTGGCCCCACAGATCTCAAATAACTCCCCAAAAACATGGAAGAATAGAATGGGATAAGATATCTGAGAGAATGGAATTAAAACAATATAGCTTACAGGCAGAAAGCTACTCACTCACCAATCAGGTCTGAAAACTAGAATCAGTAAACCTTATTCCAAAATAGTAGGTACATGATATGGAGACACAACATACCCTAAATCCCCCAAGGGACTCCCTTAACACGAAGATTTTGGATCTTACAACCAAGCACAAAAGAGTTACACTCTCAGCAAGAATTGCTCATAGAAGTAAGGAAGACTCACCAACAAACTGTTCACTCTTGGGTCCAAGTGGTCGAGTAAAAGAATACAAACTCTGCCCCCACCCACCCTCCAACCCCACATGGAGGATAAAGTTGTCATTCAAGCCAACATTATGGAGGAATGCAAACCAAGCTCAGGAACTAATCTGAAGAAGCAAAGAATTCCCCCTCCACCTCCAATTGGTTACGACCCCATGCAATCAAGAGTTGCCTTTCTAAGAGACAACTTGGACCTCCCAGAACACAGTTTAGAGAGCATGTGGTATGGCTCAAATTTTATATTCTTTCCTCACTTCCTAATGTTTGTCATAGATGAGGCTCTTCACTCTTCCACACAAGATTTTTAGATGTAGACCTCACAAGGTCCCTAGTTGCAAAGCTTACAAGGTCTAAAGAATAGGCCGCAGAGGCATAGAAGTCAAGGAAGTGGATAGTCATTCAGGCTCACAAGGCAATCATCCATGATCCCTCCCCAGTGTGGAACTATCCTAGGCCTACCAAATGATGGCCCATATAGAGTAGTGAAGTGTCTCTAGGGAGGCACTCAGCAACCCACTGTAACAAAAATATTTGGCCTTCCCTGAACAAAGTCTACAATGGACATAGACCATCCAATATCCTTTTCTTCACTGGGACCCAAACCAGCCCCACGAAGATGATACTAGGGTAGCCAAGCTATCATTGTTTTTCAGTGTGTCTACAAAAGAGGCAGACCTAAAGCAATGTTCATAGATTAATTGATATCACCTGTTTGGTCATAGATGCTCTGAAGGGCAGGGTTACCTCACATAATTCGATTTCAGAGAAATGAAAAAGGAAAATAAGAAAGAGCTGGTAATGCTCACAGAAGCAGCATTGTGGCCAGATGAAAAGTTTGCAGCAACAGCTCCAAGACTAGGATGTCAATTTAAGTGCCATACTACACAGGAAAAAGAGCATCAGAGCAAAGCAAAAGAGTACAGAAAAAGATTTAACCAAACTAATTAACATGTTGGATGGAGGGAAGTTATCTGTCACTCACCCATCTATTAGTTTTGTCCAATTTGGCTGCAGGTTTTGTGATCACTTAACATGCTGGATGGAGGGAAGTTATCTGTCACTCACCCATCTATTACTTTTGTCCAATTTGGCTGGAGTTCTTGTGTTCACTTGGAATTCCAAGCTATTAGATCATAACGTCTGCTATTGCCTAAAATTTGTGACTGCTTGGCTCCTGGGAGATATGAGGACCATTATAGAAAGCTGGCCGGTTAAAAAGGGCTCATATAGTAGCCGTTTTGATACAAATTTAATAGTTGCAAGCATTATAACCAGGCATTTTGTACTGTAGCTATAATTTATAAGATTTTTCTCCAGCTATTACAATTAATATTACCTTCAGGCTTCATGTAATTGAAATTAGTTAGCTGTTTTTATATAAATTGAATTTAATTAGCTTCAGATTTCTTATGCCTACTACATATATAAAAACTCCACATAGTGGATTAAGCCATACAGTTTATTCAACTATTTGCACAAGCATATAGCGGAAATAGGTATAATCATGCAAAGATTTTTCTAGAATGTCTGAAAATATATTTACGTATCTGTAAACATGCAGAAATATGTGAATATGTACACACATACACAAGGAAGCATTATACTGTAGCAAATAATACACAAGAAAAACTGAGAGAGACTAGACCTGTCGGATAACAATATCTCCTGCCCTAACTTGAACCCTTTCCATGCAATCATATAACATCTGAGATTGTGCCTTCGATAATTTGTTGAAGAGAAAATTTCCTTGCAGTGCCCGTTCAATATGATCCTGATCAATCAATTTAAACAGTGCAAAAAAGTATTCACCTTCGTTGCCCAAAAGGAAAAACAAGTAAGCAATAATAGTTACATGAGTAGAGACCTAAAATTAAGTGAAATCTGCTATATTGATCACTAAACCATCGAATAGAAGTCTTCAAATCAAAGAGTTGCATGGTTATAATTCAACAAGTAAATAGGAAAGGTAGTTAACTAATTCTTCTGGAGTCTTTTGAACAGATAAATTTGGAGGAGTCCAAACTGGGCCATGCTCTAAAGAAGACTCAATGGCCCTGACACGTGTTCGCGATAAATCA
Organism: Pinus tabuliformis; assembly: GCA_031772625.1. NCBI lineage: Eukaryota > Viridiplantae > Streptophyta > Pinopsida > Pinales > Pinaceae > Pinus > Pinus tabuliformis. The sequence goes on from CM062819.1 coordinate 871,614,203, forward strand.
TGCCGTACAGGACGAGAGGTCCTAACACTCTCCCCACAAGATAAAGGTGATCCATTGCTTTCTTCTGCTCCTGAGAGGTCGTGGACTAGCTTTGCATTATGATTATTTACCAGCTTTACTGTACCTGACTGATAACAAAAGGATGTTCTATTTCAGTTGGCTAAAAGTTTTGAAATTTAGCCAGTAAAAGCTCTTCTCTATTTGAAAAACTGTCTTGCAAGGTTGAAATGGAAGACATGGCATACGTTTTGGAAGCCATTAATCTGTACAACAATAACTGTAATGTCATCAGTGCGAGTTTCATATTCCAACCATAAGCGGTATGATTCAGCAACAATTTCAGCACATGCATCGCGAGGATCTTTGAATTTGGCAACCTGCACCATTAATCATGTGAAAGTCAAAACAATGTAGTGCAAGCATGAAAAACCTCTTCAACCCAAACTTTGAGATGAAGATTTCAAATACAATACTGAATCAGAGATTTGAGTGAGTTGGACAAGACTATCGTAAGCTTATTTTGAGTATTACAATTTAACAAAGATGGTGTCCTGTTGCAAAATGGAAGCACGAAAATTGTAGGCTGAGACTTAATTTTGGGAATTCTAAGAACTGCCCACAAACATTTCTATTGGCTCTTACTGTCATATACTGTTAAACACAACAATAAATTAGAAGGTTAACCGTTAAACAATCTTCCTATAGTGAAAGTATGTGTAAGCCGTTATTAAGTCATTCAAGCCCTATATCACTGGATGCAATACTAGATAAAGTCCTTATTTTTAACATCAACCCATGTGTCTGCTCTAACACACCTTGCAATATGTGGGTTAGAATCACATACTTCTCAGCCACTAGAAAAAAACAAATCTTCCAAGGGAGCTGAACCATCATCATTACATGGATGTTCAGTTGAATCACAAATTAAGGTTTTATAAAAATGGAGCTACGATCTAATTCCTATATCAGCCAAAAATAGTGGTTCATTGGGTACCTAGAGGATGCAGTCCAAGTTAGAATTATTCAGATACTTATCAATGTTCCACCAAGCTTCCAGTACAGGCAAGCTGCATAGCAGGGAGGAGCACAGGGGAGATGTGTAGGGGCACTCCAAAATTTTTAGAGAGATTCAGGGGGGACCAGGGGATGTCAGGGTATATATATATATATATATAAAGAGAGAGAGAGAGAGAGAGATTATAAACATGATTCAAATTGAAATTCAATGATGAAATACATCGATTCATACATTACAAATGATTCAATGAAATGGAAATAGTAAAATATTTTACATTGATTTGAATTCATTATTCATCATTCTAGAATCTACACTCATTTAAATTCATCATTCATTAATCTAGAATCTGATTAGTGCTAAGAAAAATAGTGGATACTAAAGTCTAATGACTGGAATATTAAATTGAAATTACTCAAACTCAAAAATAGTAAAGAGTGATGAGCCTAAAATCATCAGTCTCTAGAGTCAAGACTCAAAAGGTAAAACTGAAAAAGAACAATGGACAATGAACCAATGTTACATGGTCGACCCAAAACCAGAATCAGGTAACCATAAAAAATAAAAATAAAAATAAATAAACATAAAAAATAACAAATAAAATAAAATATAACAGACCAAAAACCCAGTCAACCAAAAAATACATAAATATTCACGTGCATATGAATCCAAACCATTATAAACAAATATGCAAAAATTCTCATTTATATAGTAAGGGTGGATATATCCAAAAATCAAAATAGCACCTTGTGCTTCGAACCAAAAATATGTCAACAAACAGGCTCTAAACGGCCTCTATAATCCAAAAAAGATCATGCTACAACAAATACCTACATATCATCAAAATCATTGCCTATATTGGGATCCTCATCATCAATATCACTCTAAGAAATAAAACAAGATTGAAAAAGTTTAACATGTCAAATCGAGATTTTGTCGGAGTGATGGGTACATGTTTGCTAAGTCATGACAAAGGAGCTATTGGGCATGAGGAAACTCTATCATTTTGTACTTGCAACTTACTAATATAATCAAAGACTTTGAACAATTTTGGTGGTGTTCTCTTGGCGTTTTGAGGGGATATCCTTCCATGATCTTATTATTATGCTTTATTTTTCTAGCATAATTGAAAGTTGTTAGTTTATATTTGTCATATATTTTGAATTGATATGTGCAAGTTATCTTGCATATATCCTTGATTTAGAGTAGCATTCTAGGAATGAGCTTGCCAATTTATTTTTGAAAAAATATTTGGTCTATTCTATTCATTATGTTGCTCTAATCTATTTGCAAACTAATACTTGTTTCAAGTGTGTAAGAAAATCTATTTGAATTTGTGTGCAGAAATCCATCTATGTGTGGGAGAAATCTCAATTAGATCAACTCACTCCTAAATTCAAAGTGACTCAAGACTTATCGATTTTCCACTCCAAGTCTTTCATCTAAAAAAGAGCAAGAGGGGGGTTTCTCTTACTCATTATCTACTTGATCATCTAAATTCATATTTCTTTGATTTTAGAACTTTCAAGGTTATAAAAACTATTCAAGAGCATTTCCTAAGCTAAACAAGTATGGGGGGTCACTCTCATTACTTGATTTAGTGTCTTGTATATTAATTTGTAATTTATTTTTCTGTATTTTGCTCTCCTTTTACACTAACACTTTGTTTTGTATTGCATCCCACAGTTGGAGCTTTGGCCAACAAGAGTGTCGAAGAAATATATCGAAAAACTTCTAGCCATTTTTTGGCGGACCACCAACACACTTGAAGATCAAATTCAAGGATGTCGTGAGCCTTAGAAGATAGCTGCAAATTGGCTAGGTCGGGGGCCTTTTGGAGCTTGTAGATTTTTGACTTTGAGAGTTTCCCATTTGCCATTTGGTTGGCATTGTTTAAGAGACTCTAGCTTTGCTAAGCTCTTACTTTGTCAAGTTCTCCTTCATCTTTGGGCAGACCTCTTAGAGACTTTTTTATGTTGAAGAATCTAGGGAAAATAAGTGTAGTGTGATTCTTCGTTACTTGATAACAATTTGTGGAGTCTTTTTAATTTTTCTTGTTAGCTTAATCTTCTTCTTCTTATTATTAATGCATATGTGTGTACTTCATCAAACTGCTACCAAAACATAAGAATAAGAACACAAGATGTTGGCTCTCTGCCAGGGCCAAAACCTCTCTTCTCTTGAGAGGAAAACCGAAAACCTTTTCATGAATTTCTCTTATTGAAGCTTCTATTGATCAATGCCAAACCCTAGACCCTTGATAAGAATGTCCTCCAAGCAAAAGTCAAGTCCTCTCCTCTTTCCTGCACTTTGTTCCCCGACACATAGGCTTCCTCCTTCCGACACTTTGCTCCTCAGCACTTCGTCTTCCTTCTTTGTTTCTTGTCTAGAGATAGACCTTCCTTGAGTGAGCCTTCTAGATGAGGTGTTCCTCTTCTATCCCTTGCTCAAGTAGACTTCTTCTTTGACCAAACGAGATCCTTCTTGAGATATGGGTGTATGACTGTATTGTTGTTCTACTACCCTAGTTTCTCGCACGTGTGGGAGGTTCACTTGGTGTTGTATGCCCTTCTCTCCTTCGCTTGAGTGTCTTTCTTCTATGCTTGAGTAGGAGGCCTTGTAGGCCTAGATTTAGCCCCAAACAAAGATAGATGGGTGACTATGAATTGTTGTTGTCCTAGCCACAAGGATAGCCCTCTGTTTCCTCGCACGTGTGACTGCAACTGCCCTAGAACAGACCTCTTTAACTTCGGTTGTATACCCTTCTTCCTCGTTGCCCTTAGAGACCCTTTTCCTTCGCTCTTTCTTGCCTTTTACCTTCGCAGATTTCAGAGAGGAGTGTGTTGTCTTTTGAGGGAGTGGACAACCTCTATATATAGAGGTTTGTCCCTCCTTTAGGCTGACTTGTTAACTTGTTTGCAGGCCGACTTGCTATCTTGCTTTGGATGGCTTCTTTGGTGGTGTAAGGAGCTTCTTTGATGGTGCCTTTGCATAGGAGGAGACTTGACTTTGCTTGGAGGTATTCTCTTGACTTTAATACATATTCATACATGGTGTAACATGCCCTTAAGGTCTTCAACCTTTTTCTTTTGACTATTTGACTCACCTATAGCACTTTAACTAGTGCTAGACCTATTTCAATGAGCAAGAAACTCATTGACATACATTATAAAAATAATATTTCTTTTTCTTGAATAAGTACAAATATCAAAAGTACATTTATGAAGACCGAACCTAGTTACATTTCCTTCAACATTTTACTCATTGTAACCATTAATAAAAGATCAAAATTTTTGCTTGTGGGAGCTTGGGATTTGTCTCATGGCATCCCCCTTCCTCATTTAGAGGGAGGACCTTTGTGGGTGGATTGATTTTGCTTCTCATTTTTCTAGTTTTTTCACACTTAATCTCATTTGCATGCTTAAGTTAACATAACTTCACTTCACAATTCATTTTGCTAATTCTAATATCTAAGTTCTTGCATGCCTAAGTTTCAAATTTGCAATCTTGAACAATCTCATTTATGTGTAAGCACTTTATTTTTGTTGGCAAGTTTTGATCTATTTGCACTTAACTTGTTTAATGGTTTCATAGATGCTTCATTATTTTGTCAACTTATGCTACATGTTTTATTGAAGCATTACATTTCACTTGGGGCAATTTTATCTTAAGCAATTTATGTGTCTCATTTCATTTAGTTTGCCTACTCTCTGTCAATTGGTGAAACACATGCAAGGCTAATTGCCATTTTATTTTCTCAAATTTGATTCATTATTGCAATTTTATGATGAGCACTATCTTGAAGCATTGCAATTAGCATTTGATTGGAAAATTAACACAACTTGCATCTCATTTAGGCATATTAGCATAGAAGGCCCCAAGCCTCACTAAAATTAACCTCCAACCTAAGTTGGTTGAATAGACATTTCAGGTACCCTCTATGGACTCCTCAATGTGAGACCCAAAGCTTTGGGCGAGGGTGAGGTCTGAGGAACAAGAGTTCAAATTGAAATCTTGTTTTAGAGCTAACTAATAAAATTAACCAAGAGCACTATTTCATCACATTTACTTTACTTGCAAAGTATTCAAATTTTTGCTATCTTAATAGTTTGAGTTTTCATATGCAAATTCTATTTCAAGAAGCATTTTAAAGGCAAGTATTGTATTTCTTTCAACTTTGCAACAAGTAATTCTTTTGTAATTGAAAATTGGCTTACCCCTTTACAATTTCATTTGCATGTGTCATCTTGATGGTCATTATGCTTGTGGATGATATATATATATTAGTTCATTTTCAAGTGTTTTCATTTTCATGTTGCAAATCTAATTTCATATTGTTAGCTTCGTTTAGCATTTAAGTTTTTCTTTCCAAAGTAGATTACTAATTGTTTGAACTATGGCAAGATAGTTTCACGTGCTTTGATTCATAGCTTTGTTTATCTCAAAAGCAGTTTTCGTATCTTGCAATATCTTGTGTTAACACACTTTTGTTTCACTTTTCAGGGTTATTTTGGCTTTCTATTTTAGAAGCATTTCAATTACTTTAAGCAAATATAGCTTCATTTTAGAGCAATATTATTTGAAGGCATTGGTTGAATGTTCGTCTTATGTATTGATGGTTATCATAATTATTTGATGTCATATTGCTCATATCACACTTGCTTATAAATCTCTAAGAGTAATCCATAACACTATACACTTTCCTAGAAACTCACAACTTTAACCTAATTTTTCTTTAGGGACCACGCCCCTTAGCTAACCTAGGAGATAGCTTAAACGGAGAGAGTCAGGATTAGTGTGATAGCCCCTTTCTTTAAGTTCTTTGCCACCAACCACACCTTGTGGGGTTAAAGGCTTTTCTCACTAACTGTAGGTAGGTGTAGGCAGCAAGGTCAACATCATTTGGCATCGTTGTCCCTAATCCATCTTAGTGTCTATAGTCAATGTATATTACCATGTTAGGTCATCTCTGAAATATCGAAATTTGACTAAGTCTAAGTAGGATCTTTTAATAATTAAAAATTTCCTGCAAAACGGGATTTTTTAATTAATTTCTATGTAATGATGTAAATAATTGGCCTTAGGAAATCTCTGGGGCATATAACTACTCGAAATTCATCCTCAGAGGCCCAATATTATCCTAGGACCCACTTTGAGGGTCAAAAAACGACTTATAGTCCTTCAAAATCCATCTTCTTTTTAATGTTCGTGGCAAAAAATGAGAAAATTTTGAATAATTGGAAAAATTTATAATTTTTCCAAAGTCATAGTAAGTCAAATTTTGACATGGCAGATTCAAGTGAAGGTCAAAGTTGATGTGGCAACCATGTGGGTCACACCACATGAAGCACAAGTCAAAGTCAAAATTCCAAGTTGCAAATCAAAAGGTTCCACTTTGAGTTAAAGAGGAACGTTGAAATATTACGTATGGTGAAAAGTTGAATTATTGATTTAATACATTATGATGGAGATTAAAGTTGGGACTTTAATCAAATGAGTGGGGAATGCACCCCACTCACATTCCTTGTCTACGCATAAGGCATTCAAAGGGAGCTACACATATGCCAAATCAAAATTTCAAGCACATGCCAAATCAAACCCCACGCATGCCCAGTCAGTGGTCAATGCTAATTGAAAAGGACATATGTTGTCAATGGAATATCAATGCATAGTTTAGTGTAATATTTGGCTAAGAAAATCGTGGAGTATGGTCTCCATTTCCTCCACGCAGAATCAAATCAAAAGAATCAACACATAATACCAAATCAGAAAACACGTTGGCCCAATCAAAATTTTAATGCAGCTGTCAACGAAAAATCAAAGCAGATGTGAGATTGTTTTGGTGCGAGATTTGTGGATATTGCTCTCCACATACTCCATTCTTCCATACACTTGTACGTTGATTACTCCTGGCAACTTCCACGTATTCGCACAGCAATCTACTCTCACTCTTGGTAGCCAACGCACAACAGATTGGGGTTTTATTTGCAGTGTTGTCCACACCACAAGGATTTGGCATCTTCTTGTTGAGAATTTCCTGGTGTTTGTTGCCCATTTAACCCACCATTTGGCATTTATAGCACGGAAAACGATTATTGCACATGGGCATGAGGAAATTTGGCTTCTACACATGGCATTTGGAGCTCCTATCACCAAATTCGAATTTGCCTTGTGATCTCCTCCCTCTCACAACTTGGCATTTGGTTCTTCATTGGGATTTGCTCCCATTCTCTTATATAATTGAACCATTGGGTCTCATTTGTAATCATGTTATGAACTAAGTTGCACGAAACGGGGAAACAGGTACGAGTTTCCGAAACGGGCACAGGTACGAAACGGGCATGAGTACGAAACGTGACCCCCCTAAATTTTGGAAATAGGGAAACGCAATATATATATATATATTAGGACATTTAAGAAATATGTGCAATCATAAAGCATATATGATACATTCTAATTTATTACATTATGATTAAATTTTCAATTGTCAATGCATAAACTATAAGTCTCTAAATTTACATCACATTTACTCATGAATGTTCACATAATGAACATAGCAATATCCAAAATCAGCCAGGTGAAATTTCTAATTTCTTGTCTCGTGCTTGATTAGGAGTCTCCTCCTACATAGTCAAACGACCTTAGTGCTCTTGATTAAATACAAGTTCCATACCCTAGTACCCTACGTGCTCTTGATTATTGGGAGTCTCCCCTGCATAGAGGGCTTGGTTCTCTTGATTAAATACAAGTTCCATACCCTAGTACATGACAAAATCCAATGGAAACATTGCAATCCCCCCAATCCTGAAATCCGGATAGGTCTACTGGATTTTGAGTGAGATCTAAAATTCTACTTTCTCCGTATGAAATCCGACGAGGGCGAAACCACTCTCAAACATCCTGAGTCATTTCATGGTAATGTTAAAAATTTAAGTAAAAGGATGAAAATGAAAACTAAAGGAGAATGTCACTTTTATTTTAAGAATTTAACGTTACCATGAACTGCATATCAACACTAGGGCCATAGGCTTTAACATTAGGCTTCCCCACTCAAAAAAAATCCTCTTTTTTATAACTTGAGAGGCATCTAGAAGCATCCAGAAGATATTTTAGTCCCCAACAAAAAAATTAGAAGCGAAAAAATTAAAAAAAAATACAAGAAAAAGTCAACCTAGAAGAGGAAACTCCGCCATACGGCCTAGAAACTCGTTTCCGGCCGTACTGGGCACGTTTCCTCCTCGAGAAACGGGCCAATATGACCGGAAACGAGTTTCCAGGCCGTATAGTACGAGTTTCCTCGTTTCCGTTTCGTTTCCAACCGGAAACGGACCCTTCTCCAACATTTCTTGCAACTTAGGTTATGAATTATTGGGCTTGAAGAAACTCTGTCATTTTGTACTTGCAACTTGCTAATATAATCAAAGACTTTGGGGTAATTTTGGTGGAGTTCTCTTGGCGTTTTGAGGTGATATCCTTCCATGATTTTGTTATTATGCTTTAGTTTTCTTGCATAATTGAATGTTGTTAGTTTATATTTGTCATATATTTTGGATTGATATGTGCAAGCTATCTTGCACATATCCTTGATTTAGAGTAGCATTCTAGGAATGAGTTTGCCAATTTATTTTTGGAGGAATATTTGGTCTATCTTATTCATTATGTTGCTCTAATCCATTTGCAAACTAATACTTGTTTCAAGTGTGTAAGGAAAAATCTATTTGAATTTGTGTGCAGGAATCCATCTGGGCGTGGGAGAAATCTCAATTAGATCAACTCACTCCTAGATTCAAAGTGACTCAAGACTCATCGATTTTCCACTCCAAGTCTTTCATCTAAAGAAGAGCAAGAGGGGAGTTTCTCTTACTCATTATCTACTTGATCATCTAAATTTCATATTTCTTTGATTTTAGAGCTTTCAAGGTTATATAAGTTATTCAAGAGCATTTCCTAAGCTAAACAAGTATGGGGGTCACTCTCATTACTTGATTTAGTGTCTTGTATATTAATTTGTAATTTATTTTTGTTTACTTTGCTCTCTTTTTACACTAACATTTTGTTTTGTATTGCATCCCACAGTTGGAGCTTTGGCCAACAAGAGTGTTGAAGAGAAATATTGGAAAACTTCTAACCATTTTTTGCAAGACCTCCAACACACTTGAAGATCAAATTCAAGGATGTCGTGAGCCTTAGAGGACAGCTGCAAATTGGCTAGGTCGTGGGCCTTTTGGGGCTTGTAGATTTTGGACTTTGAGAGTTTTTCATTTGCCATTTGGTTGGCATTGTTTAGGAGACTCTAGCTTTGCTAAGCTCTTACTTTGTAAAGTTCTCCTTCATCTTTGGGCAGCCCTCTTAGAGGTTTTTCTACTCATTGTAACCATTAATAAAAGATCAAAAATTTTGCTTGTGGGAGCTTGGGATTTGTCCCATGGCATCCCCCTTCCTCATTTAGAGGGAGGACCTTTGTGGGTGGATTGATTTTGCTTCTCATTTTTCTAGTTTTTTCACACTTAATCTCATTTGCATGCTTAAGTAAACATAACCTCACTTCAGATTTCATTTTGTTAATTCTAATATCTAAGTTCTTGCATGCCTAAGTTTCAAAATTTGCAATCCTGAATAAGCACTTTATTTTTCTTGGCAAGCTTTGACCTATTTGCACTTAACTTGTTTAATGGTTTCATAGATGCTTCATTATTTTGTGAATTTATGCTACATGTTTTATTGAAGCATTACATTTCACTTGGAGCAATTTTATCTTAAGCAGTTTATGTGTCTCATTTCATTTAGCTTGCCTACTTTCTGTCAATTGGTGAAACACATGCAAAGCTAATTTCCATTTTATTTTCTCAAATTTAATTCATTATTGCAATTTTATGATGAGCACTATCTTGAAGCATTGCAATTAGCATTTAATTGGGAAATTAACACAACTTGCATCTCATTTAGGCATATTAGCATAAAAGGCCCTGTTACCCACCATTTTGTGGGTGATATCCTCAGCCGGCAACCCCTCGCAGCCACCAACTAGCTCGATGTGTCATTTCTCCGCCACTTGAGCTAGCCATGTGGTCCCTCACCCATTTGTCATGATCGCATATTTGAAGGTGAGCCTCCCAAACCTAAAGGTATGCCTTGTTATTTGGTAATTGAGTATTCTAGTTTATTTATCATGGAAACATTGGGCATGGATTAATTGGGGGATTCGGCGAAAAAAGTGGTCTAGGTTTGTGCCCCTGTCCCCTAGGTCTCTTTTTGGATGTTAACCTTACAACCTAGTTCCGTGGGATCACTTTTACTGGCCTATTGGTTTTAGGGATGGTACTACATGGCAAACCCTAATTTTGGTTGCGTGGTCCTGCTCCCCGATTCACATATATTACTCCACTTTCGCTCATTACACCCCCAATCATCTCTCCTCCCACCTAGGTCCATATTCCTCCACTAGGTCCACATAGGGTCAGGGATCCCCTCCCCTTGCCCCACATCTTGGGTCGGGCCTAAAATGATGCCCAGTGGTTGATGCAACTAAAAAAAAAAGCATAATTGGCCACATTCAATAGGAAATTGTACCACAAAATGCAAAAGATGGTCGGGACAAAAGCATTTAGCACGTGGGCAAAAGCCATGACATGAGCTCTACCCCATTCCATGGCCATCACCCTGGTTCCTACATGGCCCTTGATGAGCCTCCTTTATCATTCAATAACCCATGATTGTCTCAACCCGCGGTGGGTGATGAACTGTCCCACCTTATAAAGGGATAGCCACTGCTATATTTTACGCATCATGCTCTCATTACCTAGAGCCCCGAGCAGTTAACCAAAGAAAATCATAAAAAGGCAAAAGGCATATGAAGAAGGGTGAAAAAATCAAAGTCAGGGTAATTCATGCACCACGATTGCTCCCTCCTACACATTATTTACCCAAGTGTGGGCTTCCCTTTTATTAGCTACCCTTGTACCATGGCATGTGATCCAGGTTGCCCCCTTTCATTCCCTATTCCATCCCATCATTATGCCACATGCCACCACCATTTGAAGGATGTACCACAAACAAATCACCCCCTTTAGAGGTAGAAACCATCTAATAGGATGCTTGGTTAACCCTATTTGGAGCTGGGAGACATTAGCACATGCCAAAGAGCACTATGGAAGGGCATGCCATTATGAAGTGCTAACTCGTTATCCATGGTTTATAAACTCTTTTATTTGATTTCTTTAATAACTTGGTGTGTTGGAAGGGATGCGGACGCATTGGATCTTATGTAGGATTGCAGGTGGTTTCCATTTGGGTTTGGTCTCCCTATACGAGGTCCTAACCCCAAAGAGATACATTAGCACATGTAGGGTGTGTAAAGAGCCATGGGCCTCCACTGTAGCATACAACACTCCATGGATCCCCACAGCCATTCCGAGCTTGCTCATAGTTCACTTATTGGATGAGGAAGATGCACTTGATCCATCATGCCCAGCTGGCCCCAGAGTTGCACCATACACTTGGCAAATGATCCAGGACTTGCACGATGATGTGGCATCACCTACACCATCATCCTAGCCCTTGCAGGCAATCTACAAGCATCTTCGATTTGTTTGGAGACCCATGAGGACACTTGTGTGCCCCCACATGTCATTTGGAGCACCACAAGTTATTACAAGGGGCCAACCCCTTGTCCACTACTTTTGGGAGTTCAACTACACATTATGGCACATATAGACTCCATTAGGCCTCCTCCAAGGCCCAACGACATGCACTATTCATTATTCGACCTCTTGAGAGGCTTATTCTTTTGTTTATGAGCTAATTTGGTGGGCTTGTCACCAAAAGTTAGTTATTTTGCACATTATTTTATTGTAGGGGCTAATGTAAGCCTAATTAGCTAGATCAAACTCATTGGAAGTGTATAAATACAAGTGATGTAAATTCATTTTAGCATCATCACTTGGTTGGACTTGTATCTCTTTAGCGAACTTCGTCATCCTTATTGGTGGATGAAATTTTGGAGCATGGGATGAATTTTGATGTTTGGATCATTTTCTCTTGTCTTGGAGCTTCTTGTTTGGCAGTTTTTTATGGTTGGATATACTCTAATACATGTAAGTGCAATTTTAATGCTATTCTTTGCTCTATTTTTGTCACATACATTGTTGTTGGGATTTCACTCTTCTAAGGTTAATTTGTTGCATCTATTATTGCGAAGTTGTGGAAATTTTGTTTCTAGATAGTGAAGCTTCATGTATGGGCCATGTATGATGAGTGAATGTTCCTAGGGATACTTCATGGTTGAAATTTATCTTGATAAGCATCTATTTTGCAAAACTATGTATAAAGTCTTTAAGCTACTCTCCTTTGCTCTAGTGCTAAGTGAAACTACTTTTAAGGCCTCCTTGGCCAGGAAAATCAAATTTGAATTCATAATCATTCTTGACTCCAATCTCCCCAAAGGATTAGGCACTAGTCTACCATAGGTGATCACCCTAAAACTTATTTTTCTTCACCTTCTCCTCTTCTTTCTAGGTCTAACCCCATAGGTCACCTAAAGCATCGAATATCTCACAATCTAGCCGTCCAAATACTTCGATTTTTGGTCCACATCTGCGCTAGTGTGTCCTCAAGAAGCCATCCAAATTTCATGAGATTTCGACGGTGGGATCTTGAGATATTGCAAGCCCTAGCTCAAAGACCAATTCTTGCCCTTGGTTTTCCTTAAGCTAGTTACCTCATAGGGATCATTGTGCCACCTTTCATTGAAAAAAAAAATCTTTGATCCCCTTCTCTTCCCTCATTAGGTCAAGTTCATCATTGGTTGCTAAACCCTCCCCACTTGACCTAACCTAGGGTCCATTTAGTCCTGTGTGGTCGCGTTTGCTATCAAAGCTAACTTTTCAAGGATCACTTAGGAATCCAAGTTCCATAAGGATTTTGAGGAATAGGAAGCTCCATTGCATGACATACTGTTAAGTTATGGTATGTTCTATGCTTAGAGCAGTTTACTTCAATTCTTCTTATTAGCCACTGTTTAGCAATCACATAAACATAAAGTAAAGTGCAGATAGAACATTAATAGATCGATAGAAAACAAGCCAAGACAAGAGACACCAGATGTGGCGGCTAGCCAGGGACAAACCCTAATGCGAGGAAACCCTTTGATCAAATCTTCTTTAATCTTCAATAGTTCAACAGAGAGAGAAATAGTACAATAGTACAGATCTGTAATTTTTATGACAGCAGTAATAGAAGCCCTAACCAGCTCTTGCAAAGAGGATCAAATGGTTCACAAATAGCCTAGAGTCAACCTTAGTCAACTCAACCTTCAACAGCAATGAAGGACAGCCCAAAACAGCGCAAAAGAAATGGTCAAAACTGGTCAACATCTAGGCAACCCTGCAGTCAGCCCTAACCAATCAGCGTTGGTCACTTCGTGAGTCAAATCAGGTCCACAGGCAGCAGATCAGGATTGTGGCTTGCTTGAGGGAGACTCCCCACACTAGGCCGTAGTCAAAATGGCTCCCTCGCTGGTCAACGTAGTCCTCTCTTGCTTGCTGCACCCAGGTCAACGAAAGTCAACGCAAAACAGACCTGCGCCCTCCTCCTTACCGCATCTTCCTTACCTCCTTGTTGCGTCCTTCTTCTCCCACGTTAGCTGCTCCTTGTTAACCCAATCAAGTAAGGAGAGTGAGAGAGAAGAAGACAAGATGAGATGAGATGAGATAATGACTCAACCTCACTTATATTTATATGAAATGTTGGGCATGTGTGCCACACACTTAATTGCTAGCCGACCTTGACAATTTGTCAAGTAATTACAAATAAATTCACATCTTCATAAATACTTGTCAGAATCTGATGATCGTTAGATCAATCCTACACCTCTCGATGAGAGGAATCAAGGAAAAATATCAACTGCCATAAATAAGATGACCCACATGGAGTTTGGCCCTAGTTGCCAATTTTAACACTCCCTCTCAACTAGGGAGAACTCCATCTACTAAACCGTCTGACCATCAGTACTATCTTTGCCATCAAATGCACTGCACTGCCCTGCACTGCTCGGCTTTGCTCTGCTCTACTGAACTATGAAAAAAAATAAATGATCAAGGATGTATCATACCATCCTCCACTGACCCGAAGTCAGTCTCAGAGAGTGTGTCATACCACTCTCACTGATCCCGGATCAGTCTCATTGATCCCAGATCAGTCTCATTGGTCCCAAATCAATGGAGGTCATCCTAGCATAGAGAGTACAGTAGATACAACGATGTGTCCATCGATAGTACTACTATGGTCCCTAACCCCATTTCCCTGCTCATTGATCAGATGAGAGGTACTTCCCATGAGCCCCAGACTGCATGGGTAGGATGCCTCGACAGGAGAACTAATCATCCTGTCCCAAAGTCGCCACGGGGTATCACAAGGGAAGGTTGAACCTTTCACCCTGTACATAGCGCACCACTAGGGGAGGGTGAGTCGCCCTATGGTCGCATGTCGCTCCAAGAAGTACCCCAAGCCCCCGGGAGCTCCCAGAGCTCAATGTATGCATCATACATGACCCTCATAAGAGGATCTCTCAATGACACCAAATCGTTCTCGGAAAGTCAAGAATTTGATCTTTCCTAAGGGCTTCGTCAAAATGTCGGCGACCTGCTCATCTGTATCGATATGTTGGAACCTTATTGCTCCCCGTTGCACCATATCCCGGATATAGTGGTACCTGATATCGATATGCTTGGAGCGATCATGAAATACGAGATTCTCTGATAAATGAATCCCGCTCTGGTTGTCACACAAGATCACAGTAGTATCCATTGTAAATCCAAATAGCTCACTAAAGAGCTTTCGCAACCAAACTGCCTCACAAGAGGCCATACTCATAGCAATGTACTCTGCCTCAGCGATGCTCAAAGCCACTGACTTCTACTTCCTGCTCATCCAGGATATCGAAGCAGATCCCAAAGAGAAACAGCACTCGGAAGTGCTCTTTCAGTCCACCACATTGCCTGCCCAATCAACATTGGTATATCCATGTAGTCTCACATCTCCGGCAGTGTACCTCAACCCATGATTGATTGTGCCATGAAGGTATCTCAACAGATTCTTGGCACCAATCCAACGTGTGTGGTGAGGCTCAACCATATGTTGACTCAACGTGTTGACTGCAAAACATATATCCGGACGAGAGTTCACCAAGAACATCAATGCTCTAATGAGTTGACAATACTCGGTAGCATTTTGTAAAACAGGTCCAGCAGCACTACCGTTTAACTTCTTGAAGTCAAGCTCCATCGGGGTAGTCATGGGCTTGCAGTCCACCATATCGAATCTCTCCAATATCTTCACCACATATTTTCCTTGAGATAGGAAAATCTCCCCTGGCTTCTGCCAGACTTCTAGTCCTAGGAAATAGTGCATCAGTCCCAAGTCCTTCATCTCAAACTCAGAAGCCAACTCCCTCTTACATTTGTGAATGAGAGGGTCTGCACCTGTCAAAAAGAGGTCGTCAACATACAGCACCAGTATGAGAGGTTTTTCATCTTCAACCTTAAAGTAAAGGTTAGGGTCGGCTTCACTCCTAGTGAATCCCAGCTTCATCAAGTAGCTATTGATCCTCTCATACCATGCTCGAGATGCTTGCTTCAGCCCATAGAGGGCTTTTCTCAACCTGCACACATGAGATTCCCGATCATGAATCTCAAATCCTTCGGGTTGTTCCACATAGACTTCTTCTTTGATCAAACCATACAAGAACGTGGTCTTGACATCCATCTGATGTAGGTTCCATCCTTGCGAAGCAACAAGGGCTATGATCGAGCGGATGGTGGTATATCGGGCAACAGGTGCAAATATCTCGTTATAGTCTATACCTTCCTTCTGAGAGAAGCCACGAGGGACAAAACGAGCCTTATACTTTTTAGCACTTCCATTAGCTCCATGCTTTATCTTGTAAAGCCATTCCGAAGTGACAACTGCTTTGTCCTGGGGTCTGGGAACCACGTCCCAGACATCGTTCTTCATGATGGACTCGTATTCCTCAGTCATAGCATCCTTCCACACTTGATGCTTGACAGCTTCGGCGAACGATGAAGGCTCATTTTGAATGATCGTGCTCATGAGGGTCAAGTATCCCTGATACCTGGTCGGCTTCTTGCTTTCTCGAAAAGTCCCTCTGGGTGCAATGTGTCCTTCAGCATCATCAAGTGTCTCCCTAAGCCATGAAGGCCTCTTCCTAGAAGAGGAAGGCTCTTACGAAGGGGGATCAATAGGATCCATAAGTTCTACATCGAGCACCGTCTCATCTTCCTTTTCCTCTAGTTTCCTGGTGTCAGCTTCTCCGGATTTCCTTAATATAGGAAGATTGTCAACTTTGCTAAGAGCCATATTTTCATCAAAGGTGACATCATGGCTAATCTCGACTCCCCTTTGACCAGCCACATAGATTCTATAGCCCTTAGTATTTTCGCTATAGCCCACAAAGATTCCTTTCTTTCCAGATGCACCCAATTTATTCCTTCTCTTTCGACACATGAAAATATACAGGACTCCCAAAAATTCTAAAATGAGATACATCAAGTTTTTTTACCAATGAACATCTCTTCGGGAGTTTTGGAACCCAATGCTTGATGAGGGCATCGGTTTTGAACATATACGGTGGTATTCGCAGCTTCGGCTCATAGAAACTTCGGAAGCCTTTGATCATGGAGCATAGCACGGACAGCTTCCACAATCGTACGATTCTTCCTTTCCGCCACACCATTTTGCTCAGGAGTATATGGTGTGTAGTCTTCCTCTTAATGTCAGCGTCTTTGCAAAAGTCATGGAACTCATTGGATTCATACTCAATCCCATTATCAGTCCTTAAGATCTTGATCTTCTTTTCGGTTTGATTCTCGATCAAGGCTTTGAAGTGACGAAACCAGGAGAACACTTCATCCTTCTTTTTCAAGAAGTATATCCAAGTCTTGCGAGAATAATCATCTGTAAAAGTGAGGTAATATAAATATCCTCCCAAATAATTCACAAGCATCATACCAGATATGTCAGAGTGAACCAATTGCAATGTATCGGAGGTCTTGCTATGGCTTGAGGGGAATGGTCCCCTTTTGAGCTTTCCTTCGGCACATCTCGGACATACACCTTCTTGCTCTACTTTGAACTCGAGCATCCCTGTCACCATTTGTCTCACATCGAGTAGAGCTTTATAATGAAGGTGGGCAAACCTCTGATGCCATTGTTCGGACTGGAGAGAAGTGTCACAAGACATGACACCCAGCGGACTTCCTCCGACCTAATATAGTGAATCAACTCGAAACCCAAGAGTGAAAGCATCTTTAAAATCCTTTTTCCATACACGTACCTTGCCATCGATGAAGGCCACCTTGTAGCCTTTGTCTTTCATTGCTGAAATGGAAACCAGGTTCTTTTTTAGATCAGGTACATATAGGACTTCTTGCAAATGAATTGTATTGCCCTAATTTAATTGTAGAGTAACATTTCCTACGCCTTTCACTGGATATTTGGAGTTGTCCCCAAGAACAATTTCTAGGTTGGTCTCCTTCTCTATCAGATTAGAAAGGGCTTCTTTGTAACCAGTGAAGTGCCTTGAGGCACCACTACTAATAAGCCAATTTCCCAGCGAGTCCGGGGGAGTAGTGGTAGAGAGGGTCGCTAGTAGATAATATTCATCTTGCTTATTGTTAACAATGTTAGATTCATACCTGGAGTTTCTTGCCTTCTTGGAGGGTTGACCACTTCCTTGATTTCCGACATTCCTCTTTCATTTGCCATTGAGCCTGCCATTCCTTTGATTGCCTCAAGAGTAATTTTGATCATCGTCATGATGTGTGTCCTTTCTATTAGGGCACTCCCTCGCATAGTGGCCAATTTTGTTGCAAATGTGACATCTTCCTTTTCTTCCACCCTTCGGTCCAGCCTTTCCTTTAGATTTAGACCCGAAATTGTTTCTCCTTTTAGCATGAGAGGAGAAAGCAGTAGGATTGCCTCTAAGTGCAAGCATTTCCTGCTCTTCCATCCTTGTCTCTTCTTGAATGCATCTCGCCATCAATTCCTCAAATCCAGGAATTACATTATTGTTGAGAAGAGTGGTTCTGAATATATACCATTCAGATGGGAGCCCTCCGAGAGTTGTGATGGTCAGTTCCCTGTCAAGAATGACTTCCCCAATTGATAGGAGATCATTCTTGATCTCAGTGATCCTTAAGAAGTATGCTTGCATACTCTCATCTTTGCCCTTCTTAATTTCCTTCAGCTTATTCTTAAGGAACAAAACTTGATTTGCATCATTAACTTTAAATAAACTTACCAGTCTATCGTAGATTTCCTTGGAGGTGGTCAGCTCGGAAACATAGGCCACCAAGCGCTTGTCGATAGAGTCCCGGATGATCTTCTTTGCTTTGACTTCTCCCCTGGTCCACTTGTTCCTTGCAGCAGCAGATGCATTTGATGGAGGCTCAACGATTTTGCCTCTCACATGGTCCAACACTTCCTGCTCTTCTAATGTCAGATCGAGAGAAATCTTCCATCCGTGATAATCAGACTTCTCAAGGAGCTTGTCTTCAGTGGGGAAGTGTGATGAGGACCCCATGAAAACTTTGAGATTGCTTCAGTAGCCTTCGGTGATTGCTCTTGCGTGGGCTTTGTCTTCACCTCAGCTCCGATACCATGTTAATTTATGGTATGTTCTATGCTTATAGCAATTTACTTCAATTCTTCTTATTAGCCATTGTTTAGCAATCACATAAACATAAAGTAAAGTGCAGATAGAACATTAATAGATCGACAGAAAACAAGCCAAGACAAGAGACACCAGATGTAGCGGCTAGCCAGGGACAAACCCCAATGCGGGGAAACCCTTTGATCAATTCTTCTTTAATCTTCAATAGTTCAGCAGAGAGAGAAATAGTACAATAGTATAGATCTGTAATTTTTATGACAGTAGCAATAGAAGCCCTAACCAGCACTTGCAAAGTGGATCAAATGGTTCACAAATAGCCTAGAGTCAACCTTAGTCAACTCAGCCTTTAACAACAATGAAGGACAGCCCAAAACAGCGCAAAAGCAATGGTCAAAACTGGTCAACGTCTAGGCAACCCTACGATTAGCACTAACCAGTTAGCGTTGGTCACTTCGTGAGTCAAATCAGGTCCACGAGCAGCAGATCAAGATTGCAGCTTTGCTTGAGGGAGACTCCCCACACTAGGCCGCAGTCAAAATGGCTCCCTCGCTGGTCAACGCAATCCTCTCTTGCTTGCTGCACCCAGGTCAACGAAAGTCAACGCAGAACAGACCTGCGTCCTCCTCCTTGTTGCGTCTTCCTTGCCTCCTTGTTGCGTCCTTCTTCTCCCACGTTAGCTGCTCCTTGTTAACCCAATCAAGTAAGGAGAGTGAGAGAGAAGAAGACAATATGAGATAATGACTCAACCTCACTTATATTTATATTAAACATTGGGCATGTGTGCCACACACTTAGCTGTTGGCCGACCTTGACAATTTGTCAAGTAATTACAAATAAATTCATATCTTCATAAATACTTGTCGGGATCGTTAGATCAATCCTACACCTCTCGATGAGAGGAATCAAGGAAAAATATTAGCCGCCATAAACCTAACCCTCAAATCTTTATCAACCTTTCCTAGAAAGAACCCTACACCTTGCTTACAAAGCAAGCAAGCCCTAATTTTGAGATTCTCCTTAGACATAGTGATTGGAATCTCTCCTTATCCATTGCATTGATATATTCTTTGTATGTGAGTCCTCATATTGGGTCTCCTCCCATCGGTGAAAGTCCATGAAGAGTAGGGACCCTTAACCAGAGGTGATAGTGGGCTAAGTCTCCATTGTTGCCCTTGTCCTAGCAATTGCCCCTTTAGGATTCACTTTAGGACCCCTATTAGTTTGAACAGTAACAAGCCCCAAGCCTCACTAAAATTAACCCTCAACATAAGTTGGTTGAATAGACATTTTAAAGACCCTCTACCTCTATGGACTCCTCACTGTGAGACCAAAAGCTTTGGGCGAAGGTGAGGTATGAGGAACAAGTGTCAAATTGAAATCTTGTTTAGAGCTAACTAATAAAATTAACCAAGAGCACTATTTCATCACATTTACTTTACTTGCAAAGTATTCAAATTTTTGCTATCTTAATAGTTTGAGTTTTCATATGCAAATTCTATTTCAAGAAGCATTTTAAAGGCAAGTATTGTATTTCTTTCAACTTTGCAACAAGTAATTCTTTTGTACTTGAAAATTGGCTCACCCCTTTACGATTTCATTTGCATGTGTCATCTTGATGGTCATTATGCTTGTGGATGATATCTATATATATATATATATATATATATATATATATATATATATTAGTTCATTTTCAAGTGTTTTCATTTTCATGTTGCAAATCTAATTTCATATTGTTAGCTTGGTTTAGCATTTAAGTTTTTCTTTCCGAAGTAGATTACTAATTGTTTGAACTATGGAAAGATAGTTTCACATGCTTTGATTCATAGATTTGTTTATCTCAAAAGCATTTTTTGTATCTTTCAATATCTTGTGCTAACACTCTTTTGTTTCACTTTTCAGGGTTATTCTGGCTTTCTATTTTGGAAGCATTTCATTTACTTTCAGCAAATATAGTTTCATTTTAAAGCAATATTATTTGAAAGCACTGGTTGAATGCTCATCTTATGTATTGATGGTTGTCACATCTTTAAATTAATTTTCCTTTAGGGACCAACCCCCTTAGCTAACCTAGGAGATAGCTTACACGAAGAGAGTCAAGATTAGTGTGACAGCCCCTTCTCTTAGTTCCCTACCACCAACCACATCTTGTGGGGTTAAAGGCCTTTCTCACTAACTGTAGGTAGGTGTAGGCGACAAGGTCAACAAGAAGCTAACGGCAAAAGGCATTGTTGTTGCCGACAATATTCAAGCGATGCCTACAAAGAAGAATTCTTAAGATTTCAAGGTTTTGGTAGACGCTACTACAAATTTCTTTACTTGTAATTAGGTGTGGTTTCGAAGCTTGGTAGGGTTTGCGTTCATGGCTCGTCTACATACCAGGTTGTGCTCAAGCTTCTTCACCGGCTCGACTTTGAACTTCATCCTATTTCCTGCACACTCTATATCTTGCAAGTTATTCTCACTAAAACACTCCAACACCCTAGAATCCACCTAGCCTAAACCACCTGCTTAACAACAAAAACAATTTTGTTTATGAGACACTTAGAGGAAATAATAGCAATGTCCCTCAAAAATTCTCTTCTTGCTACGGTATTTGAGTGGTATATGAGGATAGTAAATTTCATAGAAAAATAAATGTTGATTTTTCTTGCCAAATTCATAGGCACTTGCTTCAAGGTTTCGTACTTACTCTAGGTCTATTTGTTTGTCATGTTTCTACTCATAATCCTGCTATTTCTCTTCACAACCTTTGCTTATGGTGTTTTTGTTTATGTCGCCATCAACCATGCTTCACTCTTTACAACAAACTCATCATTTTTTGCAATGACAAGTCTATGAGCAAATTTTGTAAAGCAACTACTTTTGGGTCACAAAAATTTGTCGGTTCAAGAAGTTCTCACAATTGTGTATTATGGATTTGTGAGTGATAGTTTCAAACTTGATGTAGTTGAAGTTGAAATTGAAACTACGAGTCATGCACGCAATTTGGCCAAGATAGTTGATCTCAAAACTTGTCGTGATGGTATGATACATGTTGGTGCAAATGGAATTGTAAATGAGGTCCTTAATGGTTTGATCAATAGAGATGACCCAAAAGAAGCAATGACATTTCCAATAGGCATCTACACGTTTTGATAACTCATTTGTCTAAACAATGTTGGGAGTCAAAGATCCTATTTTAGCTGAAATGGCTATTGTAAAGGGAAGTTGAACATCCACAAATGTCTTTGTGGTTGATTGGATTAAGACTAGCATTATGTCATGTCCCAAATGAGAAAAAATTGGGACAAGCTCGAATTTTTAACACAGAAAAACTCCAGAAACAAATTTGATTCATAAACATAAGATTGCCATGTAAAAATAAACAAATAGAGCACTACAATCTCACAACACAACGAATAAGGAAACTCTTAGCTTTATTATATTAGACAACTAGGGTTTTACATGCACCTACAACCCATACAGCTAAGATAATCTAGCCTCAAACAGATCTACAACAATGTTGCAAATCGGCCTCCACAACAACTTAAAAACAATACACTGCAACCTGTGAACCCTGAATGGATTCACCAAGGGAAGAGATGGGTGCTCACCCACTCTCACTGAATCACCCTAGGGTTTCCGTCCTCGAGCTACTGCTAGAGTAGAGAACCAGATTCTCAACCTCTCATACAAGAAACAATACTCAATCCAAGATGTCCTCTGATGGCCTCCTCCTCCTCTTTTACAAATCTGATGAACCCCTCTAGAATCTTCTATTTTATTATTATTTTAATCATGGAGCACTTTTCCCTCTTTTATTTTAATTAAAATATTCCTTTTAATGCGGAAAAAGGGTAAATTGGCCACCATGTCTCCTCAGGTCACTGAAACTCCCATCCAAAAATCCCATCATGCAGATCTTCTCGTTCTGGTTCCAACGAGATATTACACTGAGGTATTCCATCAATTAATCTCCCCGAAATGCCACCTCAAGCATAATTAATTAAGTTATGCCCAATAATAATGTTGATTTTTTAAAGTTGTCAGAATGCAACAGAACGAAAGGCAAAATGTGTTGATGATGGTATATGCCAAGAGAATGCCACCAAATCCCATAAAAACTCCTCAAAACTCCATCGGGACCCCTGATGACATAAACCTGCTCCACTGACCTGGCCATCCCCTCTCCTGGAAATCCACCCTAGCTATACTATGAAGAAAAATAAAAATGGGGACATGACACATTATTGCTGCAATGAGTGGCCATTTTTGCTATAGCTAGGTTTCCACATAAGCTTCCCTGGACAACATCATTAAAAGGGTCCATATTTGAGAATTAGATTCATTAACAATCCATCCTTCAATGCCAATCTTAGTAGCTCTACTATGCTTACAAGTAATTGCTATAGCAGTTCTTAGTTACTTGTGAAAATTTTACAAGAAGGCTAGAGTTGGTGTTGCCTCTTCCTCGTCGATTTGTGGTCATGACCAATTTGTTATTATGTTCCTCACAGAGTTAATACTTTAGAGATTGGAAGTCCTCAAAAGAGATTGGCAAATTTGGCATCATATCTGGTTTTTAATAGTGTTCCACGGGGTAGCATTCCCCCACTTAGGGGTCAATTTTCCTAGCTCCCTCGCGCTCCGGGGACTTGGGGATGAGAGAGGGTTGTTTCCCCACACTCCCAAAAAACAAGGTACACAAGGAAACTTGAAAGGGGTCGTTTCCTAGGCGAAAGGGTTCTTAAGGGGTCTTGAGGGGTCGTTTCCCTAGAAAACGTTCGCAATTTTTTTTATGAAACAAAAAAAAGTAATTTTTAATATTTGTTAACCAAACATTCGCAAATTTTTTTTATGAAACAAGAAAAAAAAATGTAATTTTTAATATTTGTTGACCGACCGGGAAGGATTTACGTTATGTTCATTTCACATTTCATTTTCTGTTTGCTCCTTTGTTGAACTGAACATTGTCGCCATCGCCAAGCAACCTTCTTTCTGCTCCTTCGTTGAACAAAAGGCTGCCGCCATCGCCAAGCAGCCTTCTGTCTGCTCCTTCATTGAACGGATTACCTTGAGCAATTATGCTCATTTATCTTTTGATATTTCTTATGTTATTTTGACTCTATACAAGTAAAAAATTTGACTCTTGATGTATCAGACTTGACTTTTATAATTTTATTTAAATATTCAGTATTCAGTGTTCATAATTGGAAGAGGAAAATCAATATGGTTTAAAGTTTAAAAGTTTAAACATTTATAATTTTATAATTTATTTTCATTGTGCATTGTTAGTAAGTTAGTAGACTAGTAGTTACACTATACAGTTACAACCTTACATGTATGATCATGCTTTTCGTTTTAAA
Organism: Pinus tabuliformis; assembly: GCA_031772625.1. NCBI lineage: Eukaryota > Viridiplantae > Streptophyta > Pinopsida > Pinales > Pinaceae > Pinus > Pinus tabuliformis. The sequence goes on from CM062819.1 coordinate 871,638,252, forward strand.
TTTGTTTCCATTATATGATTCATCGATTTATATTTTATATTTATAAGTTTTTAAGACCCCAACGTCCACCCACGTTTCCTAAAAATTGGTGGGGATCTTTTGCATAGGTCGCTCCTGCGGATCCCCACTCCCTCGCCTCCTCGTCCTAGAAACTTGGTGGAACATTGATTTTTAAAGTTAAACCAACCAAACCTAAATAACTCTCAATTGCATTAATGATAATGCTATTATAACAAGAAGAACTCCTATATTGGCCCTAGAAGATATCAATTATCTAGAATTGGAGGCTATTTATCTTTTTGTAAGTTTACTTATTTAAGAGTGAGTGCATTTTCTATTGGAGTTGAAATCTTTCATTCACTGAGCTTGAATTGTTGAAAAATGGCTCAAATTGATGAAGATTAGAGTCGCTAAAGACTTTAATACTCTCTATTGTTGACGATACAGTCAAAATCGCCAAAGCCATTCTTATAGATGTTTGAACATGTTGCAAGATGCATAGGACAAAATCGAGTTTTTCCAGCTCAAATCTCAGTTCCAACGAGATGAATTCCAAGAGTGGTCATTATAAACTAGTTTTTGTTCAAAACAATTCCCTTTCTTATTCCTATTAGCCGTTAGCATGTGATCAAATCAGTGACACCATTTTGGGAGCAAATTCAAATGAAGTTGAAGAAGTTCAACTTGGACTTCCTAAGCTCATCTTCAGAGCTTGGGAAGAAGTAATCAATTTCAAAGTAATGAGTTTCTTCAAGAAAACTCATCTTCCCCTACTCCATTTCCACATCATATTCTCAAATGCCAACATTGTCATCAAGTTGGCACACATGAAAGATCAGTGTTTTAATCTTTCACCCTTGTGAGCATTGTCAAAAACATGTTCATCATTAAAACAGATGTTCTAGTCACAAGAAACCTGCAAGAGCAAAGATTCACCTTAAATGGATCGCTTCTTGGCAATAGTCTTCAACAACCAAAAAGATATATCAATAATACCATAGAATTCATTCTCGAGCATTGACACATATTGCAATGGAGAGATTTTCCATCTTCTCAACTTATATTTGACAAGGGGGGTAATGATAGTCAACTACTTGTTTCAAAGTCATATCAAACAAGCCTAAGCCACAGTTGAAACCAAAACCAAAGTCAGCCAAAGCTAGAGACAGATTCATGTTCCGTGAGCACCATTTGGTTTGTGGTCCTCCTTAAACCACCACTTAGTAGAATACTTACTACTTCTGCTAAACAATAATTTGTAGTCATCTTCAAACCACCATTTCAACAATTTGTGGTCATCTTTAAACCATCATCAGAGAGCACTTCCATTTTGCAAAGGATGTTAACTTCTAGCTAGATTTAAAAAATTCCCGAGAACTACTTCGAGCCAAGTTCCAAAGTTGGTGGTCTTCCTTATACCACCACTTAGTAGAAGACTCATTGCTTTTGCTAGATAACAATGTGTGGTCATCTTCAAACCATCATTTCAACAGTTTGCAATCATCTTCAGACCACCATTTCAACAGTTTGTGGTTATCTTTAAACCATCATCAAATAACACTTCCATATCACAGAAGATGTCAACTTCTAGCCAAATTTGAAATTAGTCCACGAACTACTTCAATCCAAGTTCCAAAGTCGGCGGTCACTTTGATTTGTGGTCTTCCTTAAACCACCAGATTAAGAGAACACATCCAACCATTGCCTATTATCCAACTCTATATTTCATCTCTCTTCTTGTATGTTGAAATTATGGTATTCTATGCTGAAACAATTCTTATTTCAAAACTTCTTCCTGTTGCAACATTAGTTAAGCAATTGTAGGCAGAACATAACCCAAATCCACAATAGAAGACAGCCCAGGACAAAATGAGACACAGAGAATTTCGGTCGAACGACCAGGGCAAAACCCACAAGGGGGAAACCCAACCAGATTCTTCTTCTATTAGATATCAATTGTTCAATAGAGATATAAAGTACAATGAGAGATCAAGAGAATGAGCAAGTTCACCCAAATTTGAAGAAGTTGAAGCATAAATATCATTGGTAGCAGTAGCAGACGCAAACACTCAATCAACCTTCCCTTCAACTAAATCAACACTGAAACACTGAATCAACCTTTGCTCACCAAGTTTTACTCTTACTCTCCAAGTCTCTCTCTCTCAATCTTCTTCAAGATCCTCCAACTCTTTCTCAAGTTCAAATTCTTCTTTCACAATGCACAAGTAGTAGTAGGTGAGAAGACATGAGAAAAAATATGTATGAGCAACAAATTCTTGTCATAGAGGAGGAGAAATACGCATGACTTGAGGAACAGTAACATATGCCATTTAGGGGAGTGTAACTCATGCCATTAAGGAGAGAAACGCACTTACGTCATTAAGAGAGGAACACATGCCTTACTTAAGTTTCTTCTCATGCCTTAGTTGAGTGTAACATATGCATTAAAGAGAGAGTAAGAGGAATCTTTTATGACATGCCTTTAATGAGTGTAAGAGGAATATGCCATGACTTTAATGAGTGCGTAAGAGAGAGTGTGACATATCATTAAGAGAGAGTTACGAAGTGCCATGTGAGTCATCGAGGAGAGAGGTGCAAAGTGATTGAGGTGATGAAAATAAGGTGACTTGTAATTGCTTTTCACAATAATATCATAGTACCATAAAGGATAATAGTATTAATATTAATAATATTTATGATTAAGTTGAGATTGAACTATTAGGATTGATTAATGATAAGTTAAGTGATTTTTCTTCAACTATAGTTGATTACCAATTGATGCAAGGTGATTTACTATTCTTGGAAGTCAATCTTGAGATGCTAAACATGACTTTCTATTTTTAGAAAGTCACTCCAAAATTATCAAAAATGAAACCCTAAGCTGTCAATTTTGAACACTCCCTCTCAGCTAGGGAGGATTTCTTTCTGCAACAAAGATTTGTGCTTTCTCTGCTCATCTTTGTTCATCTCTACTCTAGAACAATGATGTCTCAATCTAATGAAGAAGAATCATTATAGGGGAGATTCATCTATTACCCTATATCCATTGAGCTTCCCACTTTGATACAAATTTGGGGGGATTACGACTTGTCAACACATGATAAGGATCACGCACAACCAAATCTCATATCTACTTGGGGGGAATAACACTTGTCAACACATGGAAAGGATCACACACAACCAAGTTTTACCATAAGAGTCAAGTGGTAGAACACCTGCATCCACGGAGTTTGAGGGGATTACCACTTGTCAACACATGACAAGGATCGTGCACAACCAAGTTTCATCTCTACTTGGGGGAATTACCACTTGCCAACACATAACAAGGATCACGCACAAGCAAGTCTCATCTCTGCTTAGGGGGATTACCAATTGTCAACACATGACAATGATCGCGCACAACCAAGTCTCGTCACTGCTTGGGGGATTACCACTTGTCAACACATGAAAAGGATCGTGCATAACCAAGATTTACCAGAAGAGGCAAGTGGTAGAACCCCTGCATCCACAAACTTTGGGGGGATTACCACTTGTCAACACATGACAAGGATTGTGCACAACCAAGTCTCATCTCTGCTTGCGGGGATTACCACTTGTCAACACATGACAAGGATTATGCACAACCTTCAGTCAAGAGTTCCCTCAACCCTAGGAGCTCTCTTGGCTCCATTCCTAACACGTGAGCTCAAACAAGAGGCAAGAGCATAGCTCAGTGTTCTCAATCATTCATGATTGCCCCCACCAGGAAGGGTCACAACTGTCAGTCCAAGCTGCTCTCTGAATACCAAGAACTTCCCTTTCGGCAAAGGCTTTGTAAGTATGTCAGTTATTTGATCATCAGTCGCAATATGATGGAGTCTCATTGCTTCTTTCTACACCATATCCCAGATATAGTGATATTGAATCTCAATGTGCTTGGACTTGTCATGCAACACAGGATTTTCTGCAAGTCGAATCCCACTCTTATTCTCACAGTATATTACTGTTGTATCTAGTACATGCTCAAACAGCTCTCCAAAGAGCTTCCTCAGCCATACTGCCTCACAGCTAGCCATGCTAGCAGTAATATACTCAACTTCAGTCATGCTAAGGCCTACAGACTTTTTTTGCTCATCCAAGTCTCCAAATATCATGGCAGGCCCCGAGCTAAAGCAGCATCCAGATATGCTCTTTCTGTTAGCAGACTTACCAGCCCAGTTAGCATCAAAGTACCCATGTAATCTCATATGATTAGAACTTCATCAAGAAGAAATTGGTCTTCAAGGCTTGAAGAGAGAAAAGTAACAACTTTAGATTTTGAGGACCTTTTGCAACTAACTTGAATGTTAGTTCATAATCAAAACCTCTAGCCATAGCGATATCTTCTAGGTCGGTTTTCAAATCAGGTCAGCTTCCTTTTACTGTACTTATATATATATATATAGGTCACATACCATTTCAGGCTCAAATTTGAATCAAACTTCTCAGATCATACTTTATCTTCTTGGGATGTGTTAGAGATATGCCATTGGATTTGAGCTTATTTTCTCAGATATTTTGACAGTATATATATATATATATATATATATATAGGTCACATACCATTTCAGGCTTAGATTTGAATCAAACTTCTTAGATCATACTTTATCTTCTTAGGATGTGTCAGAGATATGCCATTGGATTTGAGCTTATTTTCTCAGATATTTTGACCGTCTTTAATCCATAGATGGCACAACAAGCTTTAGTGATGGTGCATAGAGATAACATGGGGACTCGGCCCATTGCCTCAAAGAGCATTCATGTCCATAGTTCAGACGGTTGAGGAGCTTCGAAACATGTCCTCAATCTCAGTAGAACTCAAATCGATTTGCAGAATTTTGAATGGGCTTGAACTTCAAATTATACCTCGAAGAACACTTTAGTTCCATAGGTCGCAAACTTTAGTTCCACGGGAATGACATACATTGGACCTTTCTTCAAACATACAGACTTGTCACTGAATTTGTCATTATTCTACACAATTTCAAACTTGATCATTTCATGAGGGAGATCCGACCTCCTTCAAACTCGCACTTATTGCAGAGATGCAAAGGTTTCAAACCCTTTTCATTAGAACTCGCATTTTATCACAAATTTACACTTGTATAGGGAGCTTGGTCCTTTTGTCATTATATAAACTTTGAAATTGATCTCCTTCCACAGAGGCTCGGGCTTCCTTGTTTAAACTTGTCATAACAATAATGAACTTGGGATTCTAACTTGAAGACTTACATTATAGACTTTCGCCATTTTGCTCCTTAGAATTTCGATTTCAATCACAAAGAAGATAGCCTCAAAATTTCTCATTTTGACTAAGAAATATCTTCAGAATTTCACATGGTATTTGTCTTTCGATCTTAGACACAATCACAGAGAAAACAGAGCTTCGAGCTTCTTATTCGAACTTCAATCTTGATCTTGCCATACATAGATGACAATTTTTGGATGCTCAAACTCCAACAATTTTACGGATCCTATCACAAAGAAGGCACATCGGAATGCCATTTAGGTCTCCAACTTGACTTTACCACAGATACTCTGCACAAGACGAAAAATAAACCTTCTAAAGGAGTTCGAACCAGTCTTATACACATCTAGTTCGGATCAGAGATGACCCTTGGATCAAGGACAAAACTTGTACCTCTTTAAATTAGATTAATCACTAAACTCGATCATCTTGGGCTTCGAATAAACCACAAGAATTTGGATTCTTCTCATAACTTGGATTCTTCTTGGTCCTTAATCTCGGCTCTAGAATTAAACTTAGAAATTCGGACTAGACTTGATTTGCAAAAGGTAGCCAGAGCAAGAGGTAGAAAGGTTCACTTTGTCCATAAATTTGGCCTTCTATCCTTCCTTAGACTACACAGAGCCTTGGTATATGTCACAAACTACATACTTCATAGAGAAGATGAAACCTTTTCCCTTCGCACATATCATAGAACAACTTGCCTCAAGATCACACATATTTGGAGCCACAAAACAAGCATATTAGGAGCCATAGAGCTCGCATAGCACAGAGATATATATAGTTCCATAGAGCTCACAATTTTTTATAGGAGATACAACAAATACCACATATGTGATGCCACGGGCACTCACATGAATCACCACAGAGAAGCTAGCATAAAGAATAAAGAATCACCACAAGATCAATCCTTTGATTACAAGACTTATTAAAGGTTCAGCCTTCCACAACAGATATATACCACAAGAGATACTTTGTATTTAAAGAGACTTCTGCTTCTTTACTTGATTTGAATGCCCAGAACAAACTCATATCAACTCGGTAAGACTTTTACCAACTCGTCCTTTTCGTCAAACTGCTCTTCAACCTACGCTCTGATACCATGTTGAATTTTTTCTAGGGCACAAATCAAAATTAATTTTTCTTCAATAAATAACTACTTTGAATGATTAGTTAGCATTAATTCCACATAGTATTCATTCAAAATCATTAACCAATTATATTGAAGAAAAATCTCAACCAATTAAACATGAAAGAGCAGTAAAACAAACATGAGACAATGAGACAAAAGACACAGAAATTTAGGCCTAAGGCCAAGGCAAAACCCAAAAAGAGAAAACCCAAAAAAAGCCTTTCCTTATGTGAGAGAGAGTTCAACTCATCAAATACATCAAAAACAATATCAATATAATAGCCAAACCAGTAACCAAGAATCAAGACCAAATGCCAAGCCCCCCTTTAGATTTTCGGCCCCCTTCCTTCTACTCCCAAATTCGTTGAATCAGAGCTCAACAAGAGATAGATCAATGATGCCAAATGAGGAGAGATGCTCTCTTATAAATAGACTTAAATGGGGTCGAATGGGTGCCTTTTAGGGGCCTAACCGACTTGTTAAAATGGAGACCAACTTGATTTGTTTAGGAGGCAAAATTCAAATTTTAAATTTTACAATTTCTTCACATTATGAAAATACTAACCATGGCTACCATATTTCCAACAGACTGTTCAATCAAGAAGAGATGATAATTGAATGACAGAGAGCAACTACACAACTCTCTCTCTCCACTTGCCTCACACTTCCCTTTCAGTGAACCTTTGTCAAGGTGGACAAAGGAACTTCAATTCCTGTGGCTTTCACCAATTTTAACCCTCTTAGAAACTCGTTATATTTGACCATATCATGAAGTAAAATGACCACTAATAACTTTGCCTTAGATAGCGTTCTAGTGTGAGACAACCAATCCACTTTAGAAGGACTGAACGTGATAGTTTCTCAAGAGCTCATGTGCCCACAATCCACTCACTTAGATAAGGTTAACATTTGTAAAATGTGTTCAAAACATATCAGAGATGCTGAAAGAGAAAAAATTATCAGAGTTGACATTGATGACACAATAATTTTACTATAATTGCAAGCAAAATACTATTGACTATGGACCTTCAAAAACACTACTGTATATGTCCATTGATACCCTTGTTAAATTTGCAGTAACACAACACAGAGGAGAGATATGCCTTTGAAAGAAAAACAAAGTTTGCATAAAACTCAACAACTGCATCAAGTATTAACATAGGAAATCAGATTAACTGGATACATAGCATAAACCTTCAAAAATACAGAACAAATTATGGGATTAGGTTACTAACCATATCAACCACTGCTTGACTGGAGAGAAACTCAAAGACTCCATCACTTGCAATAACAAAGAATGGATGCATAGGTGTAAGTTGCATCACAAGAACCTCAGGAACTGAATTAACCCCTATGTTTTCAGCAATAGTATCTCCAACACTCCTAGTAAAGGCAGTGCCAGGATACATCCCATTTTGAACCCAAAGGCGAGGAGGATCTCCATCGTCATCTTCTTCACCTCCCCAACACTGTACATTCTGGTTTTTCAACCCTTCAAGCTGGTCCAGAGTCAACACCCGGGCTCCACATCTTCTCACACGAGCACACTCATCTGCTCGGAAAGGTGTCTGGTCACTGGAGAGGTCCACTGCGACAAGGTCCTTTCCCCTTCTCTCTGCGATAACAGCCCTAGAATCTCCGACATTGGCAACATACAATGTATCACCCCTCACTAGGACAGTTATTGCAGTCGTGCCACTCATGGAATCATCTATGCTGTGGCGATGTAGCTGGTCATTGGTGGCTTCAAAAGTTGAATGGTATCCCTTCACAGCATCCGTACGGAAATCTGGGTCCCTGAGCAAGTTTTCGCATAAATGTTTCTTTACAAACTGCGAGCACTGCGTTCCAAATTCTCCGTGCCCGTCAAACACCCCGAAAAAATGATCGTTTATGTTATTCCCAAACTGCATATGAATGCAGAAGCTATCCTGGTTTGCTTTGTCGAGAGATTCGGGATAGTACCCCCTCTGTGAAAGGTAAGAATACTTCAATTCAAAATTAAAGGCCGGAACCTGTGCAACTCTTGATCCGCTTGAAGGTAGAAACTGGGCCGACAACCTGGAGAGACGGGGAACTCTGGCATCCAAGTCTAAGGAGCCTGCCCTATCAACTCCAATACCTCCTTCAGCTTCACCCTCCGCAGAATTATCTTCAATGTGAGTGACGACATACTCGTCTCTGTCATTTTCCTTCCGCTTAGCATTTTTTGAATGTATGCAACCCATTGAAGCTTGTACTCACTTCCTATCCCGTAGGCAGCCCATCGAAGCTTGTACTCACTTCCTACTCCCTCGACTCGCCCATGTTTAGGGTTTCACAAGCACAATCATACCCTGCCTTGGATTTTTTAACAATAATACACCTGTTGTGATTTTGAAGAATTTAATTCGTTTACTGCTTACAAAAAACAAATTGCCCTAAATGAAAGAGTACATATTTAAAAGAACTGAAACCCTTTCCATTCTATTCCAATTTTCACCTGTCTATCTAAATTCAACATAGTCTCAAACTACTGGCTTTCTGAGAGTCCATCCCAGGGAAAACTTGTTATTAAACTGCAAAGCTTGGGAAAGCTAACGTATTCACTTAGGCATTTGAAAGTTACAGATAATAGACATCAATTTGAGCTTACAAATACCTGTGGAGTTAACAAGGATAAGCCCTCCCCGTGGAGCTCTGAAAGCAGTGCACTCATTGATAAACAGCCGAGATCAACAGCTACAAACCGCTTCTGGCACTGAAACGGTCCAAACTACAGAATGCTGAACTGACAAAATCGCTTATAATTCCAATCATGGGTTTCACAAACCGATTATAAATCGAGACTGGGATCATAAATAAATGAATTGCTCAATGCTAATCCGCCCTGCCAGTAACTGCCACTTCAAATCGAAATGAAAGTATCGAATTAACAGTGAATACATGCGTGGATTGAGGAGGGATTACGGTGAGCAAACATATGTATGTATATATTCCACGTATACTATGAATCACACGGTAGACTTTGAATCACACGGTAGTGGAGTTGCTCGCGTGTGTTTCTCCATGGCAAGACAACAATACGACGCAGCGAACTGCCCTTTGCTTTTATTTTCTTATTTTATTGTCTCCGCTTATGTAGGAACTTACATCACTTATTATAAAATTGATATTTTCAAGCACTTATCGTTTATAAATAAAATTTATATTTTCGATTTTTTTAAAGTAACTTTAAAAATTTTATTTACAATCTGGGTTATAGAAAAGATCTTATTACTTATTAATAAATTTAATGACCTTATCACTTGTAAATAAACTTTATGTTTAAAATAAATTTAACATTTTTATTTACCTTTTAGGTTTTTTAAAATAAATCTAATAAGTATAATTCACATCAAAAGTTGTATTTGGATTTTGGTTTTTAAATATATGTACCAAAGGATATGGTGTCATGTTTCATAAATAATTAAGTGTTTTTATAAGTTATTTGGAACGTTTGATATAGCGCTATGTAGCCTTCCATTGTGAGAGTGATGAAGAAAACATAATTATAATATATAATTTATTATAAAATAATGAATTGATATCATTATTGTATTAGAAAAAGCTATTTTACAAATGTTTAGTATAAATATAATTTATACATTTTTATATGGGTGATCAATGATGTAATGATGTAATGGAGGTGGTGTGGAGCTAAATTGTAGTCATTGTAAATATATATGTGGTATATGTGGTTTGTGAGTAATGGAGGTGGTGGGAGTTAAATTGTAGTCATCACAAACATACTTGTGGTAGATGTGGTTTGTGAGTAATGGAGGTGGTGGGGAGCCAAATTGTAGTCATCACAAACATAATTGTGGTAAATGTGGTTTGTGAGTCACTAACGTTAGTTTCACACATGCAAATGAGTTTATTGTCATTCATTGCCTCTCATTACTCCACGGCATGAGAAGGTTTTGTATCCATGTGGTTCATTTGTAGTGAATTTATAGTTGTTCTATGAAATCTGAAGCTCTTTATCAATTTGCTCTTTGACCAACCTCTCTCATCTCTATTATGGATTTTCTCTGCAAACAATGTCTCTTTGTGGTCCTCCCAATCTTTGATTTATGTTTTGTCCCCCCATTATCTTTATTATTCAATAAATGGGGACTAGACTTTCATGATAAGACAATAGGCCTAATGGTTGGCATTGGAGGTCTCAAAGTCTTTTCCTAATTGCACACCCTTAGTCCCTCGGCTTTATTGCCTCTCAATCATTTGTATTTCTTCCTTCCCCTAGTCACCATGGCACGACAATGTGCTAGATGTCGCAAGGGCAGTGGAGGACGACTATCTATAGGAGGTACAAGGGCTCAGTTTGGTGTTGACTCTTCCACTTGCCTCATCACAACTAGATTTTGTTAGTCATGTAGTAAGAGCTCAACAGCGTGGAGGAAGACATTCAGAAAAGAGCAGCAGGGCCACTCTAATACGAACAAAAAAATGAAAGAGGAGATTGCAACCTGGGTGTGGGAAATGGGCCCATGCAGGAAAGAAAAACTAATACCTCCATATGATCAACTAGTACTATCAACTTAAGGCATTCCTTGGCAAAGTCTTGCTTGAATGCCATGTTTCATAGGATAAAATTTGGCTAATGCTCAAGGGAATTCAGCGGTAGTTAGCTGAAATTAAAGGAAGGTTAGCCCACATAGAAGCAAGTTGTGCTTCTAGGGTCAATAACAAGGATGTGGCATAACCAACTAAAGTGGATACCTCTCCTTCCTCTTAATTTTTCATGTTTAAGCTTTATATGAGTTTTTTGTGATGTATGGAATTGGTTTCTTTGATAAGTTTTGGCTACATACCAATCCTCTCAGGAACTAGATAACATGTAAACATTACAACCTGATATGCCTTATTACGCCTAGAGGCACTCTCCAACCTAGTATGATAGAGATGTTGTAACGTAATGTAATGCAATGTCATGTAAATTTAAATTAAATGAAAAGATTAATGCATTTCAGAGTTAAGACTTTTGTGAGTAGAGCAATTTTGATCTAACATTTTCATAATCATCAAAGTAAAAGAATTGCGTCGACGTTTCAAGCCAACAACTATGGCTCATCATCACGACACTAATAAGAAATTTGATTGAGCTTTGAAGAAAAGTTAAATCATATTTCCTATTTGTTACTTGTAAATGCGCACATTCAAAATGATGAACTATTAGTGTTGTCTTCCTTTTGTACAGAGCTGGAATTTTAGAGTTAAGGCTTTTGTGAGTAGAGAAATTTTGATTTGACATTTTTGGAAACATCACAGTAAAAAAACCTTTTAGCCGACATATTATTATTATTATTATTATTATCCAATTTTAAGGTCACGACCAAGCCAAACACCATATTGGTGTATGAGACCCCATTGTTTGTGGGACAAGGGACCCACCTCTGCGCAGTGATTTGATTGTTAAGTCTATGAAGGCATACATACATATCGAGCCAACAAGCGTGGCTTATCATCAAGACACTAGTAAGAAATTTGATCAAGCTTTGAAGGAAAGTTGGATCATGTTTCTTCATTGTTACCTATAAACGTGCACTTTCAAAACAATGAACTCTTACCATTGTCTCCCTTACATACAGGGCTAGAATTTCATAGTTAAGGCTTCTACGAATAGAGCAATTTTGATATGACATTTTCAGAATTATCGCAGTAAAAAAATTTAACCGACATTTCAAGCCAACAAGTGTGGCTCATCACCAAGACACTAATAAGAAATCTAATAAATATTTGAATGAAAGTTAGATGAGATTTCTTCTTTATACTTCTAAACGTGCATGCTCAAAACGATGAACTCTTACCATTTTCTCCCCATTGTACAAGGCTAGAACTTATGAGTTAAGGCTTCTATGAGTAGAGCAATTTTGATCTGACATTTTCAAAATCATCACAATAAATAGAATTAGTAGGCGTTTTGATCCACTTGCTCGCTTGAAACATCGGCTAACAAATTTAATTGTGATGATTCTAAAAATGTCAAATCAAAATTGCTCTAGTCACGGAAGCCTTAACTCTAAAATTCTAGCCCTATATGGAAGAGAGACAACAGTAAGAGTTTATTATTTTCAATGTGCACGTTTGCAGGTAACAAAGAAGAAACATGATCAAACTTTCCTTCAAAGCTTGACCAGATTTCTTATTAGTGTCTAGATGATGAGCCATACTTGTTGGCATGAAACATCAGCTAAAAAAGTTTCATGTGATGATTCCAAAAATGACATATCAAAATTGCTCTACTCATACAAGCCTTAACTTTGAAATACTAGCCTTGTACAGAAGAGAAATAGTGGTAAGAGTTCATTATTTTGAACATGCACGTTTACAAGTAAGAAAGAAGAAATATGATCTACCTTTCCTTCAAAGCTTGATCAAATTTCTTATCAGTGTCCTCGTGATGAGCCACACTTGTTGGCTCGAAACATTTTAGTGTGATGATTCCAAAAATGTCATATTAAAGACTAATGCAATGTAATGTAAACATTTTAACTTGGTCAAAATAAATAGAAATAAAATTAAAAATAACAAAATAAAAATAACCCTATAAAAATAAAATAAAAATAAAAATAAAAAATACTATGTTATTGATCCATGGTATTCGTGTGAAATATAGCTTATTTAAAGGGGGGAATTAAACCAACTTAGATCCATGTTAACTCTAGATCTAGGAGATGAGAGGGATCAAATCACTTGAGATGCAAGCCTTTTTTACAGTGAAAATACTTTTGATCCCTCTCGATGCTTGGTAGATCCGGAGTTAAGATGGAACTAGGTTGGTTTAATTCCCCCCTTTAAATAGGCTAAAGTTTAACTTTGAAATTACATTTCATTAATGGCTTCTTGTTTTGTTATTGATTTGGTTTCTCGAGTGGCACACTAGTGACAAATAACAATATTTCAACCATATAATTTTGTTGTTTATCATTAAAAACTTAAACTTATATATACTTATACATACATCAACCAGTTTTTTTCTTCACTTTGAAATGTGTTGTATTTATAAATTTATTAACAAATTCACATATTTAATAAATATTTAAAAAATTCATTCCTCGATGGGGGTGGGAAAAGACCAAGTTGAAACCCCATTTTAGGGTATAGCTGACCAACCCACGTGTCATTGATGGGTGTGAGGTGTGTGAAGAGAACCCAAGGAGCACTGGGCAAAATAAAGTTCTGGAAATTCTCATAATCATATGTGCAATGGGCTAGTTAAGCCGAGACAATTGGTTTGGAGGGGAGATGAAAGAGTGGGGAGTTTGGAAAGCCGATGTTTCGGAGAAACAGGGAGGCTGTGCATTCAGGATTTGCTCATTCTCAAGTTGGCAAGTGAGAAAGAGGCACTTTGTTTGGAATATAAGTGGTGTTTTACGGAACCCCAAGCCAGTGCAACATGCTACCACGGATCTTGGTTCGCATGGCTCTTTGGTGAATGAAGCATTTAAAACACAAACTGGAGGATGGGTGGTTGTTGTCTTTGGGTCCTCTTCCAACCGGTGTTAGGGGGAAGTAAGTTATACCTTCTCTTTGGTCTGCGTGTTTTTTTTCAATTTCAGTTGTTTTCCAACCACATTGGTCTCTGTCTTGTTGGGGAATTGAGGCAATTGGGCGAGTTTTGAGGTGGTCTTTGAGGTTAATTGGTGGTCGCAGTGGCTTTTTCCCTTTCGTCTCCTCTATTTCTGGGAGGGTCTTGTGTTATCCTTAAGTGTGTTGTGGATTTGTGGAGGTTGGAGTCTATTTCATTGTTTGTCAGAAGTTTGTGAGCAGTCATTACAGGTCGATGGCAAATGCTAGTGTGTTGGGTGGTTAATTCACGTCAAACGAGGAGCTCGGTGTTGGAGTATTATATTGACAGTGAATGAGGGTGGTAAAGCTCATGGGAAATGTTCAATTTCAGTTGTTATTGAGTCGCCTTGGTATCTGTCTTGTTAGGGGACTAAGGCAAGTTGGGTTAAGGGTAAAGGGCTCTTTGTGTATAGTTGGGGGTCATGGTGGCCTTTTCTTGTCCTATCCTCTATTTCTAGGAAGGTCTTGGGTTTCCCTCAAGTGTCCTAGTGGTTTTTGGAGGCTGGATTCTATTTCATTGTCTGTTGATAGATTATGAGCAGTCATTGTGGGTCAATGGTGGTCGCCAGTGGGTTGGATGTTTAATTCACGTTGGCCAGGGCGCTCAGCATTAGGGTATTGTTTTGATGGTAAATGAAGGCGGTGAATCTCATGGACATCATACGCCCAACAATGCTTTTGTAGGTGCAAAAAGTGGCATTTGGGTTGTCTAGAAAGGGTGTGGACCTGGTGGTATTATTCAGTGGTGGGAAGGAGGAAGTGAGTTGTCGTCTATAGTCACGTGGTGTACATGGAATTGGGAAGTCTGTGGGATAGGGGTCGAGCTCTCGTCGGTCACACTATGTTAAAGGGTGAGGCCTAGAAGGGGGGTGTGCCCTCATGGTAAGCATGTCGGTCACCCAGTTGCTCAAATTGATGAGGAAGAAGGTTTGGTGTAGCCACAAGAGGAATCTATGGTGTGTGTGGACCTTCCACCACCCTTTAACTCTTTGGAGACCCAAATTTGAGTAGTGACAGGGGTAGTGCAACAATTGGCAAGAGACAAGTAGCATGACCACAATGAAGTCATAAGTTTTATGCAAGATATACAACACAATCAATAGCAAATCCTAGATTGACAAATTTCCCTTCGTAGAGGTTAGAAGTGTCTCCAGGAGAGGATGGACACCTACGAAGGAAGAATTACACACATGGAATCACACGTGCACGAATTCTTTCAACACCCTGGAGTTAGAGATATTGATCACTCGAATCTGGATAACATGGATGGCTAACTATGATTTTGGGACATCTTTTGCTTTGTGTACAATTATGGTCCCTGGGGGTCATTAATTTATGGTCTTCTTGTTTTCTATAGTTCCTCTACGTTGTTCTATTTGTACTTGAAGGCTGATAAATCTAGTAAGAGTGAGGCCTAGAAGATTTTGAAATGGTGCCATCGACGTTGTAATCTTTTTATGAATTAATAGAAAAATGGTTGATTCACAAAAAAAAAAAAAATTTAAAGATTCATAAACTTGGTGACAAAAATATTCACTAAATATTTTTAAGTATGTATGTGATTCCTTTCATTTTAAAAGATTGATTGCACCGAGAGGTGCTCTCCAACCTAATATGGAAGAAATGTTGTAATGTCATGTCTTGCCTTGTTAAACATTTTGACTTAGTCAAATTACATAAAAATAAAACTAAAATAATAATAATAATAAATGTTTCGGTCGATAAGCTTTCTTTACATTATGAAGGAGAAACTGACTACAAAATTTGTCTCAACTGACCCTTCTCTCTCATTTCGAACAAATTTTTTGAGCATAGAGCTTGGAGGTAAATAGGGACACTTGGTGCCATCCTTTATTTCTAATTGGCCTATTATCCATACCATACATAAACATAATTGAACATAAACCAAAGCAGGAGTCAACATATTAAGAACGCAGGTTGGGAGGAAAGACAGGAGGAGCAACATAGTCGCATGCATGTTCATGCATGTGGAAGTATATGTGTTCCACCCTTGCTTCTAGAGTGTGAAGGTGGTCGTTGGTGCGTCGATGTTGTCCCGAATGCTATCTAGGTTGTCCAAAATTTCATTCTGAACATGCTAAACATCATTGATGTAGGCTACCAATTCATTTTGATCCTCGTAGCGTTGTTCCCACATTATGTCAACATTCATTTGAATATTGTGCAGCTGGGCTGCCAGAGAGTCAAAGGTAGCTAGCGCTATTACATGGCCCGGGGAGTGGGTGGAGGAGATTGTAGCATCCTCCTTCATTTCCCTGCTAGTCGCATTCTCCAAGGATGAGTGGCTTCCCTCGTTTTGCCTCTGCTACTCTTCCTAACGAAGAGATGCTCCCCCCCATTGAAGACGACCCCTCTGTCGCGGCATGGAGGCGGACCAAGGAAAATTGAAGGCGGGCATGGCAGAACCACCATGCCCCTGGGAGTCGGAATGAAACCTTACAGGGGGTCAATGATCCAGGTGGATGTTGGTGGCGACCCATCTATCCCACTTGGACCCCCACAACTGTCTCTTTCAGTATTTCAGTTTCCGTAATTGTAGCACAATTTACTATTTTTAGCATTTTCGGGTCCTGAACTTTCGGAGCCGTTTTGAGGCCCTAAACGACGTTTTGTGGGAAATCTAGGAGCAACATGGGTCCATGGACTAATGTTTCTCTTCCCAAAGTTATAGTGCTCGAATATATCTTTCTAACGAGCTATTGTACGCGTCAAACGAAGATCGGGTGCCAAAGTTACGACCCCAGGAAATTGATGTACCAATTTACCCAAACAGGGCCCACAATTTGGTGTTTCATCTTCTAGGGTTAGGTTTTGGGATATTAAGGGTTTTCCATTGTTTCTCAACAATAAATAGGCCTTCGAGCCTCATTGTAACACAGTTCAGAGGCATGTAGCCGCCACATCTCTTCTCAGAGATAAGTTACCATCGCCCTAGCTGGTTTATTTCCATTTCTGTTTGTAAGCATATTTCAGTGTTTTACATTAATGAAATGAAGTATTATTTCCATTGCATCTTTATGTATATGGTTATCTTTGTAATTTATTGCATTTCTATTTAAATATGGATCAGTGGTATCAGAGCGGTTTGCTTTTTCTCTATTTTTCTTTGCATGTCCCCAACGAGGTCGGGATACAAGGAGTTAGGGCTTGAATTGGTCAAACCTTTGCAAGACTAGCCTTGCAAATCCCAACGGCCTCCCATGGCGGATGAAAAGAAAGACAAGGGGGCAGGAGATCCTATCAAAATCTTGCTCGAAGAAGCCCTTGAGCGACAAAGGAACGTGATGATGGATAGCTTTGCGCAAATCCTTCAGCGGCTACTCAGAGGTGACGCATTGACTTCCAACAACTACTCTGGAAACGCCACACCATTTAAGGTACAAGTTAATTTTGAAATACCCATCTTCAAGGATCAGATAGACACAGATGTTGTAGATAAATGGTTAAATCTGATAGAGGGTTATTTTTGTGTTCATGAATTTTCAAATCGAGAAAAGATTGTCTTCGCTCTTCTCAAAGTCGCCCCCCACGTCAAGGACTGGTGGGAAACCTACTGCGAGCAGAAGAATGAAAGTACGGGCTCACGATTTTCAGCCGCACCCACTTGGGATTCTTTCCAGGATGCCATCAAGGAGCAGTACTACCCTGTCAAAAGCCATGAGGACAAATACATAAAGTGGACCACGTTGTGGCAGGGATGGGACCAAGATGTTCCAGAGTTCACAAACATTTTTCATACCCTTCGCACGTAGTTGGGTATCAAAGATTTTGAGCTGCATCTGGTACTCAAATACCGTGGCTGCCTACACAGATACATCCAGGAAGAGATGGAGTTCCTAAACATCTCCTCTCTCGGCACGGCCTAACGATATGCCGTCAAGATCGAGCAAAAGCTTAAACAAAAGAAGTGAGACTTTAGATCTGCGAATCCGAAGACCAAAGGACAAATCCAAGGCAGGGTGACCCAAGATAACCCGTCGAAGCCGCAAGAAAAGAACAACACCACGAAGTCGAAGAAGGACACGGGAAAGTGGCATGAGTTCCATAAGAGCCCCACTCACAACACAAGTGAGTGCCAGACCAAGCAGTCGCTGGTGGCCGAATTGAAGGCTTCAGAATCAGATGCATGTTCCGACCCTGAGTCAGAACCCAACAAGGGGAATGGCAAAGGGAAGCAGATCATTGATGCGGATCCCAGCATCACTGTTGCCATCACCAAGATCCAGTAGAATGAGCTTGAAGATCCAGAGGAGGGGGGGAGTCTTTTCCACTCACAAATGTGGGTGAAGGGTTCGCCGCTGCAATTCATTGTCGACAGTGGCAGCCAAAAGAACCTCATTTCAACAGAGGTCGTGAAGCGGTTGGGCCCACCGACTACACCACACCCGTAGCCGTACAGTATCGAGTGGCTTCATGAAGGACGAGATCTCAAAGTTTGCCAGCAGTGTCACCTTCCCTACAACATCAAGCCCTTCACAGACGAGGTATTATGTGATGTTACACCTCTGGATGTTTGTGATGTATTATTAGGTCAACCATACTTGTGGAGGCGACATGCTGTGTATGAGTCAAGGCCTCGCGCTGTCATTATTTCTTTGAATAATTCATTATACAAGATACCGGAGGTAGCCCCACCTACCACCACTTCTTTGATCACTGCCAAGAAAGGCAGCAAGCTCATCTCCCAGACCAGGAAATTCATTTTCTATCTGGTTCGCTCCCAAAGCAAGGGGAAGATTGTCACCACATCCATGACCCCCGTGAAGGGTTCCTCCACACATCAGCAACAACAGAGGGATACGGTGATGAAAGAACACAGGAACAACTTCTCCTCACCCATAGGGGTACCACACAAGTTTCAGGTGGGCAACAAAGTCTGGTTGCATCGGCAAAAAGAACGCCTTACCAGAACCCATTAGAAGCTCAGACCACTCCAACATGGTCCTTACAGCATTACCAAGGCTGTGGGAAACAATGCTTTAGAGCACAACATTCCCCCATTCCTTCACTTGCACCGAGTTTTCAATGTGGACCATCGTCGACCATGCTTCCCACCATTACTGGACACGTCAGAGATTGCAGAACAACTCACCAAGGACCAAGTTTAGCAGCAACTTCCTTATCTCATGGAGGAACTCAACGCAATGGGGACCATGTAAAATTTTCTGTTTCCCACCCCGGTTTTCAATTTCACCTTATTTCTCCCATATAGTTAAATGCCCATTCCCATAGCCATACATTTAACAGACTGAAAAAATAAATATTGCTGAAAACACAAATTCTGGAAATTTTTCAGAGTGCTGGAAATTGCAGAAATAAAAAATCAGCAATTAAAACAGCCATAAAAACACATTTAAACTCAGTGATTTTTGGTCAACTTGACCCTGGAAAAACCCCCTACAACTCTTTTGGGGAAAACCAGTTTGAGAGCTCTTCTTTATTTCTGGAAAATGCCTTTTACAGAGAAAATATTTTCAGCAAAAAAAAATCAGCAAAACAGAAATTTTTCCAGCAAGCAAAACTTATCTGTTTTCAGCCCAAACGACAATCTGAAAACTGCTGGAAGAGCTGTACGGACCGTACGGATGTACGGACTGTACGGACTGTACGGATGTACAGACCGTACGGACTGTACGGACTGTGCGGACGGCCGTACGGACTTGTACGGACAGCCCTCGGAAAAGTGCAGAAAATCGCCTCCTCGATATTCGTGCTGAAAAATAATTTTTTCCACTATTTTGCTCACAAAAACTGCATTTTTCTGCTTGTTCTTTATGCTGTTCAGATTTGCTGAAATGCTGCCTTGGTGTGTGTGCCAAACTGCTTCCTCTTTCTCCTCCTTGTCCAGAAATCTCCCTTGCTCTCTTGCTCTCCTTCTCCCAATCTGCTCATGAAAGAATGAATGATCTTTTTCCCCTTTTCCTCCCTTAACCCAACCCTAAATGACTTTTGGGTGATCCCTAAATCCAATGGCTGAAATAGATTTAGATCAATGGCTGAGATTAAATGCTCATTTAAATCTCACTTTCTATTTTTTAATTCACCCCACTTTAATAAAGACCCACTTAGTCATTTATTTCCAAAGTCACTTTTCCTTTCTAATTTTTCATTGACTTTATAAAGTCACTTTAAAATTAGACTTAGTAACTTTATCACTTAAAGTCACTTTCAAATTAGATTTAACTTTATAAAAATTATAAAGTTACTTTAGGAGAAAAATTAAATTCTTTTGGACACTTTTCCCTAGGCCAAAGATCAAAGCCTTAGGGAACCACCTGTCCTCCGGTACCAAATTTCAACACTCCCTCTTACCGAGGAAGGTGTTCCTCACCACACCCATCTTGTCTCTGAAGTAGACATGCTTGCCCCGTGGTAAGGCTTTGGTAAGAATATCTGCAACCTGCTCATCAGTGGAAATATACTCAAGCTTTACAGCTCCCTTCTGAACATGGTCTCTGATGAAATGATATCTGATCCCGATATGCTTTGACCTGTCATGAAATACTGGATTCTCCGTGAGTTTAATGCAACTCTGATTATCACAGTAAATCACTGAAGGTCTCAACGGCTGACCAAATAAGCCAAACAACATCTTGCGAAGCCAGATGGCCTCACAACTAGCTAGACTGGCTGCCATATACTCTGCTTCCGCTGAACTCAGTGCTACTGACTGCTGCTTCCGGCTGAACCATGACACTACTGCTGAACCCAACCCAAAACAACACCCTGAAGTGCTCTTCCTATCAGAAGCACAACCTGCCCAATCAGAATCAGTGTATCCTGCCAATCTCACTCCATCTCCCTGCCTGTAGTCCAGACCATAATCCACTGTCCCCTGCAAGTACCGCAAAATGTGTTTTGCAGCCACCTAGTGAACCTTCCTAGGCTCACACATAAACTGACTCATCGTGTTGACTGCAAAACAGATATCTGGTCTGGTGTTGACCAAATACATCAAGGAACCAATCAGCTGCCTGTACAATGTGGGATCCACCAACTCGGAATCCGAAGCATGAAGCTTCTTCCAGTTGGTGATCATCGGTGTCGACATGGGTCTACAATCCTCCATGTGGAATCTGCTAAGGATGTCCACAATATACTTCCCCTGCCCCAGGAAGAAATGCCCCTCCTCCTGCCACACCTCCAAACCCAAAAAGTAATGCATCAAGCCGATGTCCTTCATCTCAAACTCCGCTGCAAGATCTCTCTTGCAGTGCTCTATGAGTCTCTCTGCACCTGTAATGATCAAGTCATCCACATACAACACCAGAATGAGAGGCTCCTCACCAATCACAATAAAGTAAAGGTTCGGATCTGCCTCACTCTTTGTGAAACCCATCCCCTGCAAGTATGCATCTATCCTGGAGTACCAAGCTCTGGGAGCTTGCTTCAGGCCATAAAGGGCCTTCTTCAATCTGCACACATGGGACTCCTTCCCATGCACCTCAAAGCCCTGTGGCTGCTCAATGTACACCTCCTCCTGTATGAAGCCATTGAGAAATGCGGTCTTCACATCCATCTGGTGGATCTTCCAACCCATCTCTGCTGCTATCGATATAATGGAGCGGATCGAAGTATATCGAGCCACGGGAGCGAAGGTCTCCTCATAATCAACTCCCTCTACCTGTGAGAACCCTCTAGCCACAAACCTTGCTTTGAATTTCTCAATGCTGCCATCTGCAGCATGCTTTACCTTGTAAAGCCATCTGGAAGTAACCACGGATTTGCCCTCAGGCCTCGGCACCACCTCCCAAACATCATTCTTCATGATAGAAGAATACTCCTCCTGCATGGCCTCTCTCCAGACCTGCTGGCTAGCTGCCTCCTCATAGCTAGAAGGCTCAGAGTCAAGGATGCTGGTAACCATCGCCATATAGCTACAAAATCTCTCAGGTGGTCTACTCTCTCTGACCGGCCTCTTCGGCTCAGCAACAGATGTGGCATCTCTCAAGGTGTCCTGAAGCCACTTGGGCTTCCTCTTCCCTGAGCATGCTTCTCCCATAGGAGAATGAAACTCCTCCTCCTCATCCCAATCAGTAGCCTGAACTCCTGACTGTCTGTCTGCTGTCCTCCTGCCTGCACCTGAACCTGTAGAAGCTGAGGTACCGTGTGAACTGTCCATCAGTGGACTCCCTAGTGAACTGCTCTGTGAACTGCTCTGCATGCTGCCCGGAGCACCACCCCTCTGGCTCGGCGAGCCACTGCTCACTGATGGACCTGACATCCTCATAGATGTACCTCCGGATCCTCCTGATCCCTGCGACTGACTCAACTGCTGCTGAGGGTCTGGCTGATCCAGATACTCTAACTCCCGTGACCTCCTAAAGGCCCTGTCCTCCTCGAACTTCACATCCCGTCTGACAACAACTTTCCTCTGTGCAGGAATGTAAATCCGAAAGGCCTTTGAGGTCTCACTGTAGCCCACAAAGATACCCTTCTCTGCGGTGGGCTCTAGTTTGGTCCTCTCCTCCTTGGGTATATAGGAGTATGTAATGCATCCAAGGATATGAAGATGACCAAGATCAGGCTTCTTCCCAAAGAAAGCCTCCTCCGGAGTCATGTGCCCCAAGGCACGATGCGGACTCCTGTTCTGCAAGTAAACAGCTGTGTTGCAGGCCTCTGCCCACAAGAACAATGGCAACCCCTGATCATGTAACATGGCTTTGGCAGCCCCTATGATGGATCTGTTCTTCCTCTCCGCAACCCCGTTCTGCTGGGGGTTGTAAGGAACAGTGAACTCCCTCCTAATGCCTGCCTCTGCACAATAGTCAACAAACTCTCCAAGGGTGTACTCTCCTCCATTGTCCGACCTCAGGGACTTGATCTTTCGACCTGTCTGAGTCTCCACAAGAGCTCTGAACTCCTGAAACCGCTTGAAGACCTCACTCTTGGTCTTCAAGAAATAAATCCAGGTCCTCCTGGAGTGATCATCAATGAATAAGACATAGTACTCATATCCACTCAAGGAAACATGAGACATCCGACCGCTCACATCGGAATGAATCAAATCAAGTATCCCCGTCGCTCTGCTGTCACTGCTGGGAAAAGGGGATTTGGCAAACTTGCCCATCGCACAACCTCTGCAAGTATCATGGTGATCAGTACTGAAATCTGGCACACCTGTAGTGATCTCCCGCAATGTCCTCAAGGCTCCATGAGACATGTGCCCCATCCTGCGGTGCCAAATCTCACATAGCTCAGAACTGCTAGCTCTGCTGTCGGTACTACAGCTCAATGCCAAAGGGGGCTGGAATGCAAACTTGTACACCTTTGCATGGCGTACACCTATCACTCTAGCTGAATCAGCTGGAGAGCCCCTGGGATACATCAACACCTGTCCTTCCCTGAACAGTACCTCATATCCTCTGTCCTCCAACGCTGAGACGGATATGAGGTTCTTCCTCATCCCTGGCACATAAAGAACCTCTGACACCTTCAAGGGAGGTTTGGACTCCCTCTGAAATGTCACTGTCCCCACCCCGACTGCTCTAACAACTCTGTCATCACCGAGTACTACCTCAATATCAGTGCCACTCTCTGAAAGCTCTGAGAAGTACTCCCGGACTCCTGTCATGTGACGTGAAGCCCCACTGTCCACATACCAGATACCTGTAGATGCTCCGCTAATCGAGGGAAAAGCATGCTCCCTCTGAACCTGTGTGGCAGGTGATCCTGCACTAGAGGACTCACATGTAGTGAACGCAAACTCCCGGTCAAAACGACCTGCAAAGTCCTCAATCTCAGCTGACGCTGCCACATCCTGGGTCTTCCCCTTCTTCTTCTTCTTCTCCGGACACACAACTGCATAGTGTCCCATCTTCTGACAATTCCAACACTTCACTTTGGAATAGTCCTTTTGTGAGTTACCCTATTTACCTTTACCTTTGCCTTTGCCTCCACCACCGCTTGTGGAAGCCTGCTTCTTCCCTTTGCCTTTCTTGCCTCCTGCCACCAGTGCTACGTCCTCATCCTGCTCAACTGGCTTGGCTGCCCCAAGCTGTCCTTTCCTGATCTCTGTCTGTATACAATCATCCCAAAACCTCTCCCATGTGGGAAGGGTCTCACGTGCACAAACCCCATCAGCAAAGTTCAACCATGAACGGGGGAGGCCATTCACTGCAATACGCACCAACTCAGTGGATGGAATGGCCTCTCCAATCGCTGCCAACTCATCTCTCACATTGGTAATCTTTGTGAGATATCCAGCTGCACTATCATTCCCCATCTTAATGTTCTTCAGCTTCTCCTTCAGGACCATCTTCCGGTTCTCATTGGTACTCTGGTAGAGATTGGACAATGCTGTCCACATCTCATGGGCATTGCTCTTTCCTCTCACATGAGGAATGCAATGGTCTTTGATTCCGTCTAGAATCAGCCTCTTACCCTTGTTGTTCTTTCTATTATAAGCTGCCAACTGAGTAGCATCAGTAGGCACAACAACAGGGTGTTGTGCTGTATGCACCATGATATCCCAGACTTCTGCCTCCTCAAAGATACTCTGCATTCTCTCCTTCCAAACGCTGTAATTTGTATGCCCATCCAACCTATCCTCCACCCTCAATCCCAATGACATCTTGCTGTCCTAAAACTGAAAAATAGCACTGCTGTGGTAAAGATAAAACTGTTGTTTATGAAAAATCAGCTTGCTGGAATTTTCTGAGTGAAAAAATCAGCAGCTGTATTTTTTTTTTCTTTTGCTGTCCCAAACTGCCCTTCAGCACTCAAGCTCTGATACCATGTAAAATTTTCTGTTTCCCACCCCGGTTTTCAATTTCACCTTATTTCTCCCATATAGTTAAATGCCCATTCCCATAGCCATACATTTAACAGACTGAAAAAATAAATATTGTTGAAAACACAAATTCTGGAAATTTTTCAGAGTGCTGGAAATTGCAGAAATAAAAAATCAGCAATTAAAACAGCCATAAAAACACATTTAAACTCAGTGATTTTTGGTCAACTTGACCCTGGAAAAACCCCCTACAACTCTTTTGGGGAAAACCAGTTTGAGAGCTCTTCTTTATTTCTGGAAAATGCCTTTTACAGAGAAAATATTTTCAGCAAAAAAAAATCAGCAAAACAGAAATTTTTCCAGCAAGCAAAACTTATCTGTTTTCAGCCCAAACGACAATCTGAAAACTGCTGGAAGAGCTGTACGGACCGTACTGACTGTACGGACGTACGGATGTACGGACCGTACGGACTGTACGGGCGGCCGTACGGACTTGTACGGACAGCCCTCGGAAAAGTGCAGAAAATCGCCTCCTCGATATTCGTGCTGAAAAATAATTTTTTCCACTATTTTGCTCACAAAAACTGCCTTTTTCTGCTTGTTCTTTATGCTGTTCAGATTTGCTGAAATGCTGCCTTGGTGTGTGTGCCAAACTGCTGCCTCTTTCTCCTCCTTGTCCAGAAATCTCCCTTGCTCTCTTGCTCTCCTTCTCCCAATCTGCTCATGAAAGAATGAATGATCTTTTTCCCCTTTTCCTCCCTTAACCCAACCCTAAATGACTTTTGGGTGATCCCTAAATCCAATGGCTGAAATAGATTTAGATCAATGGCTGAGATTAAATGCTCATTTAAATCTCACTTTCTATTTTTTAATTCACCCCACTTTAATAAAGACCCACTTAGTCATTTATTTCCAAAGTCACTTTTCCTTTCTAATTTTTCATTGACTTTATAAAGTCACTTTAAAATTAGACTTAGTAACTTTATCACTTAAAGTCACTTTCAAATTAGATTTAACTTTATAAAAATTATAAAGTTACTTTAGGAGAAAAATTAAATTCTTTTGGACACTTTTCCCTAGGCCAAAGATCAAAGCCTTAGGGAACCACCTGTCCTCCGGTACCAAATTTCAACAGACCATTGCTTCCTAAGTGGGGAGGAATGATCTAGGTGGATGTTGGTGGCCACCCATCTATCCCACTTGGACCCCCACAATTGTCTCTTTCAGTTTTTCAGTTTCTATAATAGTAGCACAATTTACTATTTTTAGCAATTTTTTGGGTCCTGAACTTCCGGAGCCGTTTTGAGGCCCTAAACGACGTTTTTTGGGAAATCTGGGAGCAACATGGGTCCATGGATCGATGTTGCTCGACCCAAAGTTATAGTGCTCGGATATATCTTTCTAACGAGCTATTTTACGCGTCAAATGGAGATGGAGTGCCAAAGTTACAACCCCAGGAAATTGATGTACCAATTTACCCAAACGGGGCCCACAATTTGGTGTTTCATCTTCTAGGGTTAGGTTTTGGGATATTAAGGGTTTTCCATTGTTTCTCAACAATAAATATGCCTTCGAGCCTCATTGTAACACAGTTCAGAGGCATGTAGCTGCCACATCTCTTCTCAAAGATAAGCTACCATCACCCTAGCTGGTTTATTTCCATTTCTGTTTGTAAGCATATTTCAATATTTTACATTAATGAAATGAATTATTATTTCCGCTGCATCTTTGTGTATATGGTTATCTCTGTAATTTATTGCGTCCCTGTTTAAATCTGGATCAGTCGACAAGAAACATCAATTGATATAGAAATGCATAAGAGAAATGAGCTCATAAAATGAATTACCAAACTCGAAGATGTCGTGACTGGAAACGCTCTACCAATTCTTCCGCCATTCGCCAGCACCACCCCAACTTGTGCCCACATAGAATGCTCCCCTCTAAACTAGGAACGAGATGGGCACCAAGCCACGATGAGTGCTGGTGAGAACCAACACTATGCAACCCAGTCCAACATAGAAAGAGCCAACCCAGAGAAAAGAGAAATATCCACTAAACCTTCAGCTGAGAACAAAACCGCGTGCGAGGTTGGTAGCAGTTAGGATGAAGAAGCCTAACAAATACAAAATTATACTGAGAGCTGAGGCAAGACCCATCCTCTGTTGGCAGCATAGGCTACTCGATGGCCATACTAGAGTACCCAAGGGTAGGGCTCGAAGCCTTGGCCAGCTCCAACGTTCCGGGATCCCATGGGAAATCCTTGGCCAAGACTTCCAAGGATTTATGAAGAGGTGAGTGTGAGTGGAGGTGAGGGCAGGCCCTTGACCTCCATTTGTTGTTTCCCAGTCGCTCTGCTGGTGGGTAATCTTTACTAGTATAAAGAGTTGCTATTGAATAATAAAATTGGCATTGTTATCTGCATCCAGGTGTGTGGCCTCAGTCTTTTTACTATTCTGGTGAGAACATTATTGCTTGTTACGTGTATAATTTTCCAATTTTTGGTCTTGAGTCTTTGGTTTAGTAGGGCTGCTCAATTTTTATGTCTGCTTGTAATATCATGGGTAATTTTCCAGTCCTCGGGGGTTATTAATGTTTATTGGGTCTCTTTGAGTCCTAATTGTTCTAAGATTCTAAATTGTTTAGAGTTTGTTGGTCTGAGTTCAAGCAAGTTTGTTCTATTGTGATACTATCAATTTTTTTTGTGTGTTTGGTGTTTGTTGGTGGTGCTACGCTAACAGGGATTTGTATCTACCTCTCTATGTTATGTCAGAGCATAGTTAAGTCTTACTGTTGGTCAGGGTATTGTAGAGTCTTATATGTCATGGTTTTGGGCTATAACGAATATGATAATTTGGTGGAATTTGCACTAGTAGTGTGGAAAATGGGTGATGATATAGTGGTTTTCATCTCTGGGGATCAAGGTATTATGTCTAGACCCTCTTCTTTCTTCATAAATCGAGGGCCTTTCAGTTGTTGTCACAAGTTTTCCCTCTCAATAATGCACATGGCTCCTAGATAGAGAATGAGTAGCAGGAGGGGTGAAGGAGGCAATTATACTTTAGGGCAGAGAAGGGTTTGTCCTTTTGCTTATGATTATGTTGCTACTTTCTTTAATGTAGTCCCTCTTGTGGTGAGGAAAGAAATTCAATTGTAGGAAAGTAAAGAGGTAGGGAATCGCCCTTATCATTCATATTCTGAATTAGTTGGCAAATATATGAAATGTGTTCCTGCTCCTAGAAGATTCAAGAGCAGGAGGCTACATTTTCTAAATTCTTTAGCTTTACATCAACAAATGGCTACCCTATTGTGACTTATATTCAAAGACAAGAAGGTGGAAAATTACAATGTCTTCTCCTCACTGGAGGACATTAAACACATGCTTTGTAATCAAAGGTTATGCTTAGATAATCTGAATTCTCATTTGGCCTGTGTAGAAGGATTTCTTGTGAGTAATTCTACCTTTGGTGACCTCACAGACCCTCCAGACTCTAGTGCTCAAGCACTGACTACAATATCCTCTTCTGATCATGACTAGAGATGGTGGGATTTCACGACTTTTTGTAATCAATTTTGGTATGCGAACTCTAAGGTATGGCTTCTTCATGGGGTTCCTCATTATGTTTTGGTTCAAAAGTACATTGTTGATGAACATATTTTTAGTTGACAACCTAGTATATAATGTGGAGAGTAGTTTCTCTGTGAAGCTTTTTCATTACCAATGTGGATTAGCTAGTGTTATTGTTAGCTTTATACGTCTATGGATGGATTTGTGTTTTTATGTTTGGCGGTTTTATCTTGTTGTTTCTTTAGGTTCTGAATTGGTAAGGTGAGGTTATGGCTCTCATTGATGTGTTTTTGAGACAATTATGGTTTAAATGGAATTGGATATGGATTTATTCGTTTATGTTGGTTCCATGTTTCGATGGATGCCTCTATGTTCTTGTGGGCTTTTATGGGTTATGAATTTCTTGATGGTTGATCTTTATTACGGCTCTATGCGCATAACAGTCACTTCCTGCTTATTATGAGGACCACTAGCACTGTTTTTATTTGGGTTATGTTCCTAGATTGTGAAGATACATGGTTTTGGAGATGTATTTCGCCTCGGTTGACGACATTGGGTCTTATTTGAAAATTATGCTCCATTATGTTAATTTTTGTTCCTGGAAAAGGGCGATACACCCTGTGGCATCTTGACACTATGGTTTTCATCTTTGTATGTATCTATGGTGAAAGTGGATTGTATAAGGCATGCGGTGTTATGTTTTATAAACTTGAGAGAGAAATGCTACTCTGTGGCTTTGTTGTATTTGGGATCTTTCAATTTCCTGATATGTATTTTTGGGTGGGATTTGAAAAAGGAGAGACATGTAACCTTATTTTGTTGATGAAATCCAAGAGTTTTAATTGAAAACACACACACAATTTATGGAAAAAATATTTGTCCATTTCGTGAAAAATTTGCCCCTTTCTTTATATATATATATATATGATTAAAGTGATAATATTTGCCAGAAACCCCGGATGCGGGTGGTTAACAGCTCAATGGTTATGTGGAAGGCGTATCACATGGGTAGGTGTCAGCCCCCATGCGCCACGAGTAATAATGCTGGTCAGGCGAGTTGGGCTCGCACAAGTTCATTTATGAAGACATTAACTTCGTCCATCCGTTGCAAGGTTAACAGTGCCATGGCGCTCCATAAGCGAACTGCTCCCGCGGCTTTGTTGCATTCCTCTGCAGCTCCTTGGATTGCAGCGCTGTGCGTTTTTCTGAGTCTCTCCGCTAGCGAACACGGGCACGTTAGTGCGCCAGGTTCATATGATCCATTTGATGTTCTGTTGTTGTCTCGTTCAGAGCACTCTTCTATTTGCATTCACCCTCTGAACGCCGCAATGCCGCGTGAAAGGCCCAGGTTATTGAGCAGACGAGGTGGCTCTGGTGGCCGCGCGGCCTCTCAGCGGTCTTCTGACACACTGGAACCTGGGCGGAGCAGTCCACCGGTCACAAGAGGCGGAAGAGGCAGGGGTCGTGGAAGAATTGGGAGGGTCGAATGTGAGCATGCTGCTCATCCCACTGTGCGTTATCGCATTCCATGCTCTCTCGCTAATTCCACTTTCATAGTCTCTGTCACCATAGAAAAATGTGAAGATAACAGGGATCTGGGAGCCGCCCATCCTGAAGCACTTGCCGAACAGAGGAATGTGAATCCAGTGGATAACCTGCGCCCGGTCATGGGGAGTGCTTCGATGCTGGACCCGGTCGTTCCTGCAGGCCCAAGTGCGCCTGTTCGTGGCGTACCCACAGGCTCGGTGGCTCCACATTCTGACTCGGAGGACTCTCTTCAATATGGATGCAGAGTCGTCGAGGAGCCTTATACCACTGATGATGACTGATACAGCATGACTATGTTTTGTTTTCGCAGCTACGGTTTGTCTCAGGTTTCTGACTGTCAATGTGTCGTTTATACTTATCATGACTATGTATTGTTTCGCGCAGTTACTGTTTGTCTCAGGTCTATGTCCGTCCATGTGTCGTTTACACTCAGCACTGTGGCATGTTGGTCCAATGTATTGTCCCCGCTTTGTTCAAATTTGTGTTGTGTCGAAGATGAAGTCAGCTTATTGATGAAGGTTCACACTGTTTTGACCTCATGAGCTTTTTGTAAGATGCCATTCTCAGGGCAGAACTCTCAAGGCCACGGCCTTGCTGTAACTTTTTTGTATCAATAATAGAAGTAGCCAGATTGAGAAAAAAAAAAGATAATATTTGCCAGAAATTTACCAATTTAAATAATAAATTACATATTTGTTTATTAAAATTTGCTTATATTCTATATATATGATTTTTCAAACCATCACCTCAAATTTATGCCATGCAAGAAAGCTAATATCTCTTATCATTACTCACAACAACGTTATATACTTGTAAGTAATGTCAAACTAATCCTATTTACAAAATAAAATATTGACTTATAATTTAATCTCATATAATTTTTATTTTGGTTTGCTAGGGTGTTTATGATTTCCGGGATTAGCTTATGGTTTAAGAATTCAATAGTGATCCAAGGTATCAAAGTTGTTAAACCGCATAGATTTAAGGATAACCTTCAAGTTAGGCCACACCAACCCTAAAAAAAAAATAAAATTATGTTTTATTATTATTATTACAAATTTACCTCCTTAAAAAAAACCTTCAAAAATCTCATATACTTTTTTTAAGATATATTTTAATTACATATTACAAATTTTGAATTTCTTATTAATATTAAAATAATTTATATTATATTAATATATATATTAAAATTCACAATTTTATATATATTATTTTTTCAAGTCTCAGTGTAATTAATAGATAAAATGACTCTTTTTATGCACTTTTTTTTGTCAATATTGTTTAAAATCCAATAAAAAAAATTTAAGAACCATAATTTTAAGTTGTTTAATCTATAAAGTTTGAGTGCCTCAAAGGTTTTTTTAGTATGTTGAATCCATTTATGCATTCAAAAGTGTATTTTAAATAACAAAAAATCACAATCTTGTTTAAAATTGCAATGTCAAATTCTAATGATTTTCACAATCCCTAATGATTTTTTTAACTATTTTTTTTTTCATTGAATTTGTAGAACTTTTTTTATTGCGAAAATTCCTAAATTTGTAGAACTTTTTTTATTGTGAAAATTCCTAAAGGAACACTTAGAGCCTAAGACGTACGAATCAATAAGATGAAAATAAAGAAATACAACTATATGGTTTTACGCACCCACTCCTTAATATATCATTATTTTCATCGGCCTATGATTACATATTTTATAAAGATTTTATTTTAGCATGGATATTTCCACAATCAATAAATTGTTGTTGATGAGGACTTCTAGAGAACTGTGTGTTAAATCATTATTATGTCCAAAGTTTCTAGTGAACCCTTACCCATCTTCAGGCACTAGAAATCCTCACCAACAACAAAATTTTTTATTAGTTATACTTTTTTATTGAAATAATTTAGATTAAGTTTAAATCAAGGTTAATTTATATATTATATAGAGAAATAATTTATTTAATAATAAAATATGGTTATTAAAATTGTAAAAGATTTAATAAAATATTTTCCAAAATATTAGTTGGTTTAATTAACTGTCAGTAGAACCAGTGGAGGTCCAGTAAAGGGTGTGTAACTTTTTTCACATTGAGTGATCATCAAGTTAATTGATCAATCAATCCAAAATAATTGATGCATGTAGAGGATTCGAGTTACCCAGTTGAGATTAGTGTTCAAGGGCAGTGTACTATGAGTTGTAAACTAGTTCAAGTTGTCCAGGCAGTCGGAGAATTGACCTAAAGGAACTACACAATCCAATGGAGGGAAATTCCTATTAAATCGGGGCCTAATTCCTCAAGGAACAATGCAAGGAATTAGGAGCATGGGAAGACTTGAAATTGGCTAAGTGTTGGCCAAGTTTAGTCATTTAGGTAGAGAGATAGACTATACACTTGCAGGGTGTGCTCAGGCTTGATCAAGCATATGTTTCTCATCTCTATTCTTTGATTAATTTAATACAGATAGAAAGGAGTTTTAAGCATTTGCTTTCCCCTAGATAAATCTTTGTGTATGTGTGCTAAATATTGATGCATGTTAATGATTTGTGTTCTTGATCGTGAATTTAATTCTGCATATCAGTAGAGTAGCTTCTAGTCAATTTAAAAAATTTCATGAGCAATTTAGAATCTACACATTAATTTCTACAAATAATATTATCTTCTAAAAATTTTCAATAAACTTTTTAATAAATACTTTGCTCTTTCTTTTTCTTTATTTATTTTATTATTTTATTATTAAATAACGTCTAAACTTTTCCATAATAAATAAACTAAAAATATAATCAAAGATATCTATTATTTTATTATTATTATTATGTAATTTCATATAAAAATTAAAATACAACAATGATATTATGTCGCTGGAAAAACCACACTTTAACAATCAACATTATAATTGAGAAGAGTCTTTTTGGTAGAAATCACATAGGAGAAAATTTCGTCGACGCGTTTCGACCCAGCTAGTGTGGTTCATCATTAGGACCAGATGAAGATGCAGATAATGACACAAGCTTAAATAGAGGGCGACGTAGAGACCAAAAGATCATATAACGACTAGTTTATGAAAAATAATATTTTAATAATGATTATTCAGATCAAATAATATTCCTATAATGGCTAATATAACGACTAGTTTAAGAATAATATTATTATAATTTATAATATATATATATATATAAAAGATGGAAAACCGTAAAAATCAATAAGAAACAAACAATCCAAGTCAACCAAAGATAGGGAACAGAGTAACTAGCAATTGTCCCAAAAGGCAAAAAGAGAGGCCGATAGGATTATTAAATTGGAATAGTTGAATTTCTCTAGAAGAGGTGTTGGTTCAAGCCTAAAGGATGAGCAATTTGAGCTGGTTAAAGTCCTTCTAATTGTTTTTTATTATGGTAAAATTATATTGATAATTCATTGATTTTACTTTCAAAAGCTTGAAGGAATTTGAAGAGCAAGTATAGAATTACTTTGTGGGATTTGATCCCAAAATCACTGATTTGTAAATAGAAAGAAAGTTGTCCACACAAATTTGTTAAATGGATTCACTTTGTACACTGGTTCAAAGTGAAAATAATGAAGAGTGGTTTATATGTAAAGGCAAAGAAACTGAATTGTATTTCAATAATGAAGAAATAAATCTCACACGTTTCTTGTCTCACGTAATGAAAAATGGCTTTATGTAAAGAAATAAACATTAAAATTTAAGAAATCTTGATGAAAAATTAATAAAAATATAAATACTAAGAAATCCCAAATTTATTTTTCATTAGAAAACTCAAACCCTATATCTTTTAGAGGTAAACATGGATTTAATACTCAGTAAATGTAAAGTAAATGTAACATAAGCAAATAGTTGTATACAGTTACATCTGAATGGTTGTAGCGTACACACATAGGGCCATTATCATAGACTAAACAAAGGAACCTTAAACATTATACAAAATAGTTATAAAAAGTTACCTCTGAATGGTTGTAGCGTATACACTCAAGTCCATTAGAAATTTGAAACTCCCATTACTTTAAAAAGAATGGTGTAGCTCAGGTATCTCATACAACTACTTCAAATCAAACTTTAAATAATTAAACTGTTTTTTTTATACAACTACTTCAAATCAAGAAGTGCTATGTGTAAGACATTGAGTTGTCCAAAAAATGGAAGCCTATCATAACCGTAACTATTCACTTGTTGGGGCAGCGGGTGCGAGGAGGGGGGCAAGTGGGTTTCCTTTACCAAAAGGAAAACAAGAAACATCATATGCCTCGTTAATTGGAGATACTTCAAATAATCATGCCCATATTTGGCTCTCTGGATGAGTCTAGATTCTAAAGAACCAAGGCATAAAAAATATGACAATGGTTGTTTCTTCATGCCCTGAGAGGACTCAAATTTCAATCAACCAATAGATGTGATAGCCAATAAGGCCTGCTCCTTTCCTTTTGGTCAAATTTGGAAAGGTGGGTGGGACAATGCCCCAAGATTTTTACCCACTCTTCTTGTTGAATGATCACAATAACAATGCTGACAAGTGGCAATTCAAGTACAACAAGGATTTGATTTGCATAGGACATAAGGGTGGCCGAGACACTCTTTATTATCCCTGGTAAAATGTCCAGATGGGATGGCACAAAGCATGAGACATCCTTTATATCCCTTGTAAAATGTCCAGATGGGATGGCCCAAAGCGTGAGACACTCTTTATTATCCCTGGTAAAATGTCCAGATGGGATGGCACAAAGCGTGTAGGATTTTTCTTCACCTTTTGATGGACATCTGGAAGTTTCAATTCTGGTTTAGTAGGAGAGATCAGAGACTTACAATTCTGCTCTTTTATTTTCTAGTTGGAAGGTTGGATTTGGAACATTTTTAGTGGGGATTTTCTGTGAGAATTTAAAAGCTTGACTTTAGGAGCAGGGAATACATGACTTGGTTGCAATTTGGATGTCAACTTCAAGCCTTCTTGTTCACAAGATTCAAGAAATTTCTAGGGAACTTTAGGCATATTCCCTTGTGGAGTTTTTCAGAGGGATGTTTTCTTAGACAATGCAATCTAGCCTAGGACTACTCTCCCTTGGGTTGGTCCTTCAGGTGTTTACAAAGTTTGAATAGCTACTTCCATGGGATATTGTATGGGTATACTTGTTTTTCACATCTTGATACAATAGAAGAATTCTGGGCTAATACTCAAATTATTTACTTTGGATCAAGCGAAAAGGAAAATCACCAAGGCCACATTTTTTATTCAATTAGATGTTGTGAGTTCCTTTGTGACAACAGTCAACAAATTCTAGCACAAGCGATGGGGAGAATGGAGACATTTTGAAGGGATTGGAAGCACAATTATGAAAAAGAACTAAAACCAACAAGAAAACAAATGCTTAGGATGAATACCCAGCTAGACAAGCATAAAAGAAAATAATCATTGTTGAAGTAGGGGAAGAGCGCACTAGGTAGAAACTGCAAGATCAAGAAGACTTAATACAAGAATTCCAAGAGAGAGTTTGACATTTGGAGCTAGAGCAACATCCTGGGTTTGCAGATTTGAGGTCCCTTATGCCTCACCATCAATCTTCTTTGGTTCCTTTGGACAAGAGGAAGTAGTAGCAAAGGACGAAGACTCTGTGGAACAACATTCTGTGCATTTCAGGAGAACAAACCCATCCATGGTGTCGTCAGTTGTAGGAAGAAAAAGGAATGCCCACTTCGGGCATGATAACAAAAATGGTTAATATTATGATGTATTTCAAGTTTGTGATTTTTCTAGATCAGTTTGTAAGGCTTATACTCGCCAGACAATAAATAGTAGCAAACTAGCAATAGATTAGTGATAATAGGACAACTAGGGAATAATTACCAACATCAAGAGATGTTGTTTCATGGAATATAATGATAGCAGGATATTGTATGCATGGCCAAAGTGAAGATGCTCTTGGTCCTTTTCCCAAAATGCAACAAACACGTATCAAGGTCAAGATATCGTTGCTCACCAAATTTCAACAAATTAAGAACCTCGGTTAGTTTGGCGGGGGTTTTAACATGCTTCTGAACCTTCTTGAGCCTAGGTGCCGCCTTGGGCTTAGATGCAAGCTTATTAGCTAGGGATTTGGGCTTCACAGGCTTGGCAGCCTTGGGCTTCACCGACTTCTTCAACTCTTCCAAAAGTTTGAAAGATTTGTTGACCTTGGTAAGCTTGCCAAATCTCACAAAAATTTTCAGTTGAATTGTTATTGAAATTGACAGGGAGTTGGGACTGGTACTTGTTGTCGATGTAGCCTGTTATGGCATAATGGCTAGACACAGTCCTCCTTCAAACAAGTAATAGCTTTTGTGATCATCTGCAAAATAAAAATGAAAAATTTAAGACTCCTGCGTTCAAAATATAATGCGGGAAGAAAAATCCAGAGGCCTAGAATTGAAACATGAAGATATGTAGGATGAGAGGGTGGTGATTTGAATCCCTCAGAAGCCCTCAGCTTCCTTTCTTTGTCAACATTATTGACTACAGGATTTTCAGTTATCTCAGCTGAATCCATTTGTTTATATCGCCAAATTACTCAAAAACTACAAAAAAAATGATGCCACGAAACAAGATCTCGGTGCACAAATCAAAAGTGCGAAGATAAATGTCAAGAAAATAATGTTTGGATGGTAGAAAATGGATTGTTAGTGCTGCTTATATATAGAGGGGAATACGAGGGTCCCTAGAGATGATCATCACCCTTGGGGCGGGTGGCAGGTCACCGACTCATTTTTCCGCCATGCAGTTCATCTGAGGGTTGGAGATGGCCCACTTATCCTCCCAAGGATTGAGTATTCAAAGCAAGATTCGTTCTCAATCGTTGAAATGCAGGCTTCGTCTTGGAGACCTTGGTGGTTGGATTTTGTTCTCCTCGTCTTGTAATAGAATAACCCAAATAAAATAACCCAAATAAGGTAAGTATCAAAATAAACAAAACAAGAAAGAAGCTCGAAATCCCATCTACAATAGATGACTTTACTTGCAAACCCGAATGAGAACTTGAAATAGTTTTGTCTTGGAGACCTTGGTGGTTGGATTTTGTTCTCCTCATCCTGCAACAGAATAACCCAAATAAGGTAAGTATCCAAATAAGCAAAACAAGAAAGAAGCTCAAAATCCCATCTACAATAGGTAACTTTACCTGCAAACCCGAATGAGAACTTGAAATAGTTCTTATACCCGAATGAGAACTTAAAATAATTCTTGTACCCAAATGAGAACTTAAAATAGTTTTTGTAGTAGATGTATAAACCTTGGAGAGATGGAAGAGGTCCTCCTCACACATGGAAGACCTGGAAGTAATAAACACAACGAAACCCTAGCTTAATGAAAAATTGCAGACCAGGGTTTGAGTCACAGGAAATCCAAGCTCCACCAGAGGTACGAAGGGTGTGGTTGCGGAGAGGGTGGGGGTGGTTGCACCCCATAACTAATGCTAGCCCTTCTAAACCGTTAGATCATGAGCTCTGAAGATATATGGTTGTTAACGGTGCCACTTCACATGGACAAGTACAAGCCACGTACCCTATTGAACAGTGAAGAATGAGTGTATGTGAGACGTAAGAACTCTTCGATTTGTCTCATCACACCGCGATGGAGAGATACAAGTGTCAAATCACAATAGAAAAGGTAGATTAAATTGGAAAAATCGTTAGGAATTGGAGATAACATAATTTTGCAACATAAATATGGTAGTTAGCGAGATGTCAAAGAGAAAACCATATGTCAGATGTCAATCAGAGAATGAAAGTGTAGACTACTAAACTGATTCAAAAGAAGGCCTATCGGCCTAAAAATAAATAAATAAATATAAATATATTTATATTTATATTTATAACAAAATATAATTAAAGGAGACTAAAATTAAAAGAAAGCAATCAAAAGGGAGGGTAAGAATTTTTTATAGGTGAGAAAACAGATCAAAAGAATATTAACGTCAAATGCAAATACCAATGTTGAAACAAAACAATTCATAAATAGAAACGTCAAACCCTAAAAAGCAAAAAATTCCTCAAACCGAAACAAACTAGGAGGACAGGATAGGGACCTAGCTTCTGCTAATATTCCAACCATTGTCTCTATTTAAATTATTGGGCCTTTTTCAATTTCCAAGGCCTCCTTGAATTTACGATGATGAAAATGACTAACCTTGGCAATGACATGGGTTTCCTCAATGCAGATGTGATGCCTAGATTTTTCTGCATGTTTTGCCAAAGCAGAGGAGCAGGTCCTACCATGCTTGATGTTTGTTGCATGCTTGTGAATCCGTTGATTAATCGAGTGACCAGTCTCACCAATGTAGGGAGTCCCACAAGAGCAAGGGATAACATAAACACCTTACATATTTTTGGAGTCCACAGGGTCTTTAACGGATCTTAGGGAGCTTCAGATGGTATTTAGAGGCCTAAAGGTTGAAGGAACCTTATGCTTCTTTAGGATCATCACAATCTTGTCTATAGTTCCTTGGATAAAAAGGAGATGAACCCCCAAAAAACGATCCATGGTTTATTTCTTAGCCTTATGATCTTTTTCAGCTTTGAGGAAAGCCGTAGTACATTGGTGTCTACTATACCCATTATTAAATAAAACACTCAGGAGGTGTGCTTTCTCCTCATTGAGATGGTTATCATCAAAAACCCTTAAAGCTCTAGTTGCTAAAGTATTGAGAACACTAAGCTTTTGAGCCGGGAAATGATGAAAATTAGCATGAAGATATTGCTCTGTGTGAGTTTTCTTCTAAAAGACTTGATGAGAAAAATATCCATCTTCATTCCTTGAGAGGAGGACGTCAAGGAAGGGCAAACTATTACTACTTTCAAATTCCATGTTGAGCTTTATGGAATTAGATTGATTATTAAGATGACGGGAAAAAAGGTCCAACTCTTCCTTGCCATGGGACCAAATGACACAAGTGTCATCCACAAACCTCTTCCACATCCTAGGCAAAAGATGGGAAGAGGCCAAGACCCTTGATTCAAAATCCTCCATGAATAGATTAGCCACCACTTTTCAAACTAAGTGCAATGTGCTCATGATTTATATCTCTTTAAACCAATCTAGATCTATCTTAACTCTACCCAGCATTAAGAGGGATCAAATCTCCTTTCACTCTAAAAGAGGTTTGCATAGATTTGATCCTTGATAGATCCAAAGCTAAGATGGATCCAGGGTTGTTTTATTATTAATTATAATTTATTTATTTATTTATTTTATTTTTTATTTTTTTTGCGTTATATATTTTATTTTATTTTAAGTTTTATATAATTTGATCAAGTCAAAATGTTTTATTGATAATTTATCATTATTAATTATTTTATTTTATTTTGACCCAGTAAAAATGTTTACAGGGCATTAAAACATCTCTACACAGTGGGTTGCAGAGTGCCTCTGTAGGCAATTACTTTTGGAGTTGTTGCGGAGGTATTGAGCGGATGGCCGAAAGTGGCCAAAATCTAGGCAAAAAAAAAATCAAAAAATCTTGTAGAGGTAGTATTTGAATCATGTTTTTGATGGTGGAAATGGATTTAGCACCATCAAAAACGTCTGGTGCACCTAAGATTTTGAAGTTTAACAACTATAACTTGGGTTTACAAAAATCGATGTCGGATTTTCTCAAAATATAGCTGGGATTTTTATGACTTTCAGGGCAAAAAAAAAGTCTTGGTAGACTACGACATTACTTTTAACGTTTTATTATTTTTTAATTGGGCCCATATGGAAATTTTGCAAACATTTACACACTACAACATCTCCCCGTAACTTTTTACATTAAGATTTAATTTTAAAAATGTTATAAAATAAAATTAAAATAAATTTATAAAATATTTTGATTTTGAAAAGAGTTATGGTTTTTTGGCAAGTGGTATTGATAAGCCATTGTATTGGTCCATGGTATTGTAAGAAAGTTTATTTACAAGTTAATAATATCCATGGTAAAATGAGGATGAATATCCATGATTAAAAATCTTATTATATTTTTATGTTTCTGGTAAGTATTAATTTAAAAAATGTTGTAAAAATAAATTAAATTAAAATATTATTTAAAAAAATATTTTGAAATAAGTTATGGTTTTTGGGTATGTGGTATCAATAAATTATGGGTGAAATGAGGTGAATATTCATAGTTAAGAGTTTAGTATATTGTAAATATTAATTTTGTATATACTTATTAATTAAATTTAAATATAGTTATGGGAATCATTATTTTAATTTATATGGTAAGATAGATGTTAATTTATAACTACTATTTATATGTGATATATTTTAATATGATATGTATATTATAATTTATTTTATTTAAAAAAATTATTAGTAATTTTATTAATAAAAATGAAATTATAATATATAATAATGATTAATTAAAGGAGTTGTCTATAATGCGACTTTTTGAAGATCCGGTGACGGAATCCGGCAGAAGAAATTGAGGTTAAATCTTGATTTGTTGCAGTTAAAATGGTTTTTTAACCGCATATTTGGATTCAGCACCCTTGAAAACCCTTGGGACGCTTTCATTGTGCAGAAACTAGCTATCAAACTTGCGATTCCAATAAATTCCTTCGGATTTCGACCGGAAAAACTGGCCAGAAAAGCTTTCAAAAAGTCGCGTTATAGACAATTGCTTAATTAAAACATTAATTAATAATTAAAAAATAATATAATTTGTTTTCAAAATTTACATGAAATAAATTATTAAATTAAACTAAGTAAATATATTTTGTTTATTCACTAAGTTTTTTGGTTTTGATGATAGATAACTTAAGTATCTAAACATTAGATAAACTAAATTAATTACACAATTTTTTTATTTTTATTTTTTCAGCATTTTCTAATAATATAAATAACTATAAAACTCATATATATATATATATACATTAAAAAATAAAATTAAATATTAAAATCAATGCTAACAAATTTAGATTTAACATCATCCGTAAAATACAAATTATTAGGTGTTAATTATGTTAGATGGACTAAATTAATTGCACAATTTTTTTCAAAAATTTCTAATAATATAAATAACTATAAAACTCACAATTACTTATAATATATAATTTTTTCATACATTAAAAAAATGAAAATTAAATATTAAAATCAATGCTAACAAATTTAGCTTAAACATCATCCCTAAAAATTAAAATCAATGCTAACAAATTTAGCTTAAACATCATCCCTAAAATACAAATTAAAAACCATTTTCCTTTCAACATGATGCAATGTGATAATTTTTTAATTGATTTAACCATATTTAGGTGTTAATTATTAGATAGTAGGTGTTTTGAACACGGTGTTATTACACGAAGTCCTAAGATTTTCTCTCAATATGATGAATGTGACACATTAAAAATAATTAATGTAGGAGTAAAGTTAGCTATTTATAAAGTTATTCTTTAGGGATCCAAACAACATGCGAGTGCTTTCCTAACGATCTCGGGATGGGATGATAAATGAATATAATATATTAATTTGCCTAGTTTTCGCATGAAGTTACTACCTTTACAACTCATTTATGCACATATGGTCCCTCAAGTCTACCACATACGCGAAACTTTTCAACACGTAACCGTTTTATATTATAGAGAGCTTTAAAGTGGGCTGGAATGACCTCCCTATCATCAACCATCATCTCGATTAACGCCTTAAAATGTGGAAACTATGAAAGTTTATTTTTTAAGAAAGGGAGCAAGAAAATTATTTTAGTATTTATGATGTTAAAGATAGTTTATGAGATGGGATTGTTTTTCATTTAGTTTATGAAATTAAAGATAGTTTATGGGACGAATCGTTTTTTCATCTAGTTTATGAAGTTAAAGATAGTTTATGGGACACATCGTTTCTTCATCTAATTGATGAATTATTTTCTTGCACACATCATTTTTTCATCTAGTTTAAGAAGTTAAAAATAGTTTATGAGACAAATGGTTTTTTCATCTAGTTGATGGAAAAGATAGCTTATGGGAGATATAGTTTCTTCATCTAGTTTACGAAGTTAAAGATAGCTTATGGGACAAATCGTTTCTTCATACATATCGTTTCTTTATCTAGTTTAGGAGGTTAAAGATAACTTATTGGACAAATAGTTTTTTCATCTAGTTGATGCACTCTACTCTTTTCCTGTATTCAATTCTTTTCCTGTGAAATCTTCTTGACAAACCTCTCGTTAAATAGATTATCCCAAGAGCTAATTGCCAAAATATCTACATAATTTTCCCTATTATCTTTAAAACTTACGTTACTTAATGTTTTAAAATTTGACTCATATTTAATGATATACAAATTTAAATATCCCTAAAATGTTCTATGAAAAATTTAAAAAGAGGTGGGGAAGTGGAGGATAATTGATATACACGAGGATTTTTTTTTTTAATTAATAGGAGTATTAGGACTTGTTAGATTAAATTTGGTTTTTGTTTTAAGTATTTTTTATTTTGTTTTAAGTATTATTTTAAAATGATATAAAAGAGAGAATATTTTATTTGTGATTAAATATATATTATTTAAATAAAGTATTAATTTAAAGTACTAAATAATTTATTTATTTTTTCTGATTATTAAAAGATGAAATAAAACATAAATTGTTTTTTAATATATTTATATTATTTTTCTTTTTTATTTTCACTTTGAATTTAGGTTAGTTTTTTATATACATCATTTA
Organism: Pinus tabuliformis; assembly: GCA_031772625.1. Classification (NCBI taxonomy): domain Eukaryota; kingdom Viridiplantae; phylum Streptophyta; class Pinopsida; order Pinales; family Pinaceae; genus Pinus; species Pinus tabuliformis. Next base: position 871,680,762 of record CM062819.1, read on the forward strand.
GTTATTAGGTTTATTTTCTTAAAGGACCAAAGTAGTTTTATTTACATCAATTTTATTAATTTAAGTGTTTGTTTATTTTTTGAAATGATTGCAATATATCTTTTACTTCTCTAATAGATATATGTATTATATGTGTTTGATAACCATTTTGAGGAGAAGTTGATGATGAAGGATGATCTAGCGGATCAGTAAAGTGCTCTACAATGAAAGTGTTAAAAAATGCTCGAAACCAGTGCTAAAAAGTAAATCTCATCGTCCTGAATCCAATGCAACTTGAATCGCTCAAAACCGAGTATGCTCCAGATATCACGTTATGATCATTTTCTCAAACAGGTAAAATTTTTGCAGGTTGAAGTGCAGGACTGTTGACTAGGCAGTCCATACGATGATTCAACAGGCTGCAGGTTGAATGTGTACTTCGAGCCAATGACAGGCTGCCAAATGGTTGCACCAGATTGGTTCAGGGTTGATGAATTTGATTGGTTGTGGGTTTGTTTTGTTGGACCAATTATTGGGTGCCACGTGGCCCAACCATAGGCTACCACATGGCACCCCAGGACCGACCAAAATTTTGTTAAGGGTCGAGCTAGCCTCCACTGGGTTCGAACCGGTGACCTCAGGCCTACAAACTCCATAGTCTAGTGACTCTGCTGCATTAGTTTTTGATTACTATAGGATGCATGCGATATATAAAGTTCAGCAAATTCAATTTAGGGAATGGGGTCAGGCCTAAGCCCCTCGCCCCCAGTCACCACACTCCCACAGAACCCATGGCAAGTAATGGAGGGCTTGGGGCTTAGCCCCAGCCGAGGGTCACATAGCATGACATGTGACCGAAGGGCAGAGGAGAATTGACGCTAATGTGGAGTGGGCTTGGGTATGGCCCAACCCCAGGGCACATGCAAAGTATAGGACCAAGGGTTGAAACTCCAAGTGTTGACAGGTGAGGGAGATTGGAAATAGCCCTAACCTAGGTCATATGTGATCATCAGAATCCTTGCGCAGAACAGAAAGGTGCCAAACAGTAAGGTGCAGAAATTCAGGGGTCAGCCCTAGGTTTTGTGCGGCATGGAACCATGGCTGAAAGATTTGGGGGCTATGCTGACGGGGCATGTGGTTAGCCCTAGCCCCCGGGCACATGGCCCCATGCGGCCCCGTTCTTATGCTATAAGGGGTCATTGTGAATTTAAATGAATCGACAAATTACACCCAAGACAATGGAAATCTTGTCGATGCTAGGCGAATTTGCCATTCGACGATCTCCCGAACTGCAGAATTCGTAGAATAGTTAGACAAACGAGCCAATTTGTAGAGCAGTTAGCAGCAAATCTTCTCTAAAACACAACTTTCTCATTTTTTGGTCAAATTGAGCTCAACAAGAGCCCAACTTGGGGTTTTTGGGTGTTCTGGAGCCATTTAAGACATTATTTTTACATTCTGAGCATTCTAAATCCATGAAATCACATATTTGAGCACTTAATGAAAGATGCCCAACATTGGACATTGGCCCATGAGATGTAGCCCAGGAGGGGTGAACTCCTTTATCATTTTGTTGTCTTATGTTGTTGTGAATGGTATATTTGTCTCTATTTTTATGTTGCAAATTGAGTTTATAAACCATTAATTTATGTACTTTTGCAAATTTATCCATTACTTAAAAGACATAAAAAATTACTTGCAAATTTTCCATAAACCTTCAAGTTTGTAATACAGATCAGTTTGGTATCAGAGCTCAAGGTTATTTTGAAGGTTTGATTTTGTTTGCAAGTGTTTTATGATGCTTACAAGGTTGAAGCTGAAAAGAGGAGAAGGAGTGCTTGTAGAGCCAAATCCTCAAGTGGGTTCAAGGAAGCCACACATATCTCAAGCTTCACTAGTCATGGCACATGAAGAAGGTCATGAAGGGATGTCTGAGGATGAGAGAACTTTCAGAAAATATTTCTTTGAAATGTCTGAAATGGTGAAAGTTCTATTTGAAGAGAGAAACACAAGGTTGCAAGGAGAGAGCTCAAATCCTCCAAAATGTAATGGAGGAAATGGTGAAAAACCTCCACCTCCACCTTTTTCTTCACCTCCATCTTCACCCTCATCTTCTTCTACTTCAACCCCTTCACATATTCCTCCAAAAACTCCAAAGGGACATGGTAAAACTCCTTTGTTAAAGCATAAAGTGAAATTTGAATTGCTTATGTACAATGGGGGAAGTAGATGTTGAGAATTTGGATAATTGGGTTCGTCAACTTGAAGTTTATTGCATGATTCAACAAATTGATGATGATTCCATTAAAATTCAGCTTGCTTCTCTAAGGTTGGAAAGTGCAATACTTATTTGGTGGGAGGCCACAACTCAAGAGGATCTCAAGAGAAGTGGTAAGATTATTTCCTCTTGGAATGATTTTGTAGCTGCATTAAGAAGACAATTTTATCCATTAGCATACATGTAGAAAACAATAATGGACTGGCAAAATTTTAGAGAAGAAAAATGTACGAGTGTTCAAACTTATACCCAAGAGTTTAGAAGAAGAGCTTTCATTTTGGGTGTAGATTTATCCTCTCAAGACACTCTCCTTAAATACATATGTGGTTTACATATTTACTTGAGGCATACAATTCTTATGTTTAATCCCACAAAGCTAGGTGAAGTTTGTGTACATGAAATTCATTTAGAAGCAAGAGGGAAAAATGTTACTCAAAGGACTAACAAGAATCCATTCAAGAGTGGAGACAAAGGAAAGGGGAAGTTCAAAGGCAAGGGTAAAAATAATTCTTTAATCAAGAGAGAGGGAGAAAAACTCACATGTAAACATTGCTCAAAAGAAGGCCACGATGAAGAACATTTTTGGAAACTTCATCCTGAGATGAGACCCAAAATGTTTAATAACAAAGGGAAACAAAAGGTTGTTGCAACTACACAACATGATTTAGGATCTAATTCTGGAGATGAAACAAAGATCATAGCCATGGGATTGAAAGGTAAGGACTCTATTGCAAGTACTAGTTCTTCTAGCAAGCCCATTGAAACTCAAAATGAAAAAGAAAGAATTAATCTTTTCCATATTAGGGTCATAAAAAAACATAACAAAGTAGATAATCTGTTTGATCGTGGATCCCAAGCCAATATTGTTTCAGAGGCCATTGTAAAGAAACTAAATTTAGAAACCATTCCTCATCCTAAACCTTATCCTTTGGGTTGGGTGTGTGATAATGCACAATTGCAAGTAACAAGAAAACGCATACTTAAATTCACCATCACTGCAAATTTTATTGATGAGGTAGAACTTGATGTAATACCACTTGACATATGCGGGATTGTTTTGGGAATTCCATATCTATATGATAGGAAATCTATCTTTCATCGCCATGAGAACACATATCATTTGTTTAAAGATGGGATTGAGTATATTGTTAGAGCACATTGCAAGAAATTGAATTTGTCTCTTGTGAATGTTGGACAAATGAAGAGGCTTGTTAATGCTAGTAAGAATTTTGTACTATTGATGATCAAACCCAAAGATGATACTGAAAATGAATCCTTCCAAGGATGTGATGCAAAAATTAAATCTGATTTGGTTGAGGTTGTTAATAGATATGACAAGATGTTTCAGGAACCTGAAGGATTGCCTCCTAAAAGAGGAATCCAACATGAGATCCAATTGCAGTAGGATGCTCCTCTTCCAAACATTGGCATGTACAAGATGTCAGTTATGGAGAATGCAGAAATTAAGAAACAAATCCAAGAGTTGCTTGATAAAGGGGTCATTAGACCAAGCACATCTCCTTGTGGGTCTCTTATTGTTTTGGTACCAAAGAAGGATGGTACATGGTGCATGTGTGTGGACTTTAGAGCCTTAAACAAAATCATGATAAATAATTGCTATCCTCTTCCTCGAATTGATGATTTGCTTGATCAATTGAAATATGTTGTTTATTTCACTAAGTTGGACTTGAGAAGTGGCTATCATCATATTAGGATTGTTGAAGGAGATATTTGGAAGACAACCTTCAAAACAAAGCAAGGTTTGTTTGAATGGTTGGTTATGCCATTTGGGCTTTGTAATGCTCCTGCAACATTCATGAGAGTTATGAATGATGTTTTAAGACCTTTTCTTGATGATTTTGTGATAGTCTATTTAGATGACATACTGATTTTCAGCAAGACTCGTGAAGAGCATGTCAAGCATGTTAGGAAAGTTCTAGATGTCTTAAAGAAAGAAAAGTTGTTTTTGAAGATGTCTAAATGTGAATTTGGAAAAACCTTGTTAGTATATTTGGGTCATATTGTTGGAGGGGGTGAATTGAAGATTGATCCCTCAAAGGTCGAAGTCATTTTGAATTGGCCTAAACCCAATAATGTAACAAAGGTTAGAAGCTTTTTGGGAGCATCCCAATATTGGAGAAAGTTCATTTCTAACTTCTCATCAATTGCAGCTCCATTACATGCTTTGACAAGTGTGAAATAGGTTTTTCAGTGGGGAGGCAAGCAACAGAAAGCCTTTGATGCATTAAAAGAGAGAATCAGTACAACGCCATTTCTTGCATTTCCTAATTTAAAGCAGTCATTTGAGATACAAACCGATGCAAGTGACTATGTTATGGGAGTAGTCTTGATGCAACATGGTAAGATTATTTGTTACCATTTTGAAACCTTTAACGATGTAGTAATTAACTGTCCAACATATGACAAAGAATTGTATGCTTTGGTGCAAAGTGGAAACATTATTTGATGGGAAAGGAAACTATCATTCACACTAATCATCAACCATGGTAATACTTGCAATCACAAACCAAGCTACAACAAGCGAGGCATTTCAGATGGATGGGTTTCTTGCAACAATTCAACTTGGTGATAAGGTATAAGAAAAGTATATATAACAAAGTTGTTGATACACTATCTAGACCAATTGTTATTGCATCTATTATTCTTAAGCATAATTCTATCATGCATGAGAGCTATGTTGAACAATATGCTTTAGATGAAGATTTTAAGGATGTATATGCAACTTTGTGTCAAGGAAACCAAGTAGAGGAATTAGACTATCATGTTCATGATAAATTATTGTATCGTTTTGGCAAGATATGTATTCCACATGGTGAAAGAGTCAACATCATAAGGGAAGCACATACTTCTCTTATTGCTGGCCATTTTGGTGTAGGCAAGATGGTGGCACAATTATAGAGGTATTGTTATTTTCTTCGTATGAATGAAAGTGTGTCACGATATGTAAGAGGATTTCCTTTGTGTGCTACTAGTAAGCATAGCAATAGAAAGTTGGGATTGTATACTCCAGTTCCAATTCCTTCCCATCCTTGGGAAAGTGTTTCTATGGATTTTGTGGGAGGTCTACCTATGTCTAGGAAAATTCATGATTATCTTTACGTTGTTGTGGATCGTTTCAACAAAATGTGTATTTTGATGCCTTGTAAGAAGCATGTTACAACTGAGCAGACTGCACAAATGTTCTTTCAAAATGTATGGGTGCATTTTGGGTTGCCCACATCTATTATTTCTGATTGAGATTCTCAATTTGTTAGGAAATTTTGGTCAAGTTTATGGGGACTCATGGACACCAAGCTGAAAAAGAGCACATCATTTCATCCACAAACCGGTGGTCAGACAAAAGTGGTGAACATAACAATAATACATCTCCTTCGTGGTTATTGCATTAAACATCCTAAGCTTTGGGATGAACACTTACACTACATTCAACACACTTACAACCGGGCCAAGAATTCATCAACTCAAACATCTCCATTTGAGGCATGCTTGGGATACTTACAAAAATCTCCTTCAGATTTTATCTTTGGGAAAGATGTTGCTATTGATGGACATAGTGACATAGATAAGGCTAAGCGATTTATTGATCAAGTTCAATTGGTGCATCAAATGGTTCATGAACAGTTGGAAAAAAATCAAGCCAAGTACAAGACAAGACATGATAAGCATCATGTTGACCACAGTTTTTAGGTTGGAGATGAAGTTTGGCTTTACATTAGCAAGGAGAGGCTTCAAGGAGAAGGTAGAAAAACAAAACCAATAAAAAATTGACCTTTTAAGATTTTAGAAAATATTGGTAATAATGTCTTCCGTTGAATTTACCTCCATATATGTAAGTCTATGCAGTTGTAAAAGTTAATAACTTGAGAATATATGAGCCTCCTTTGATTGAAGGTCAAGGAGAGAATGTTCAGATTCCTTCAATAGAATATTTCTCTACTGAATATCTTGAAGAATTACAACAAGATACTATCCTTGACAAAAAAAACAAGAACTTCAAGAAGAGGGGACGTGGAGTACATGTTGGAAAAAGTAACTATGTTCGGTCTTCAATAATGTACTTGAGTCATTATGTAATGTGCTTGTCAAAAGAATAAAGAAAATAATAATAATTATTATTATTGTGACTTATTAAAGCATGGGTTTCATGCTTGGGTCACCATGGTCTATAGAATTATTGTACATTTAAAGAGACCCTTGGGATTTTGAATCATGTAAATCGGTTAAGTATTGAGTCAAATATGAATTATGTAACCTCCACACCATGTCGGCCTAAGGGAAGATCAATTCGGCCTAAGACCCCATTCGACCCCACAAGAAGCCTATAAAATGAAGGACATCAAATTCATTTGAAGCATCACTTCTCATCAAGTTCGAATTCTATCTACTTTTCGGAAGTGCAAAAATTTGTTTGCTAGGCAGAAGTGTGAAGTGGGTAGCTGGGAAAGTCTATTTCCAGGAAGCTGAAGTGAATGCGAGTTTGGGTGAGTCTAAGGAGTTAACGAAAATTGAAATTTTGGTGGTGGTCTCTCTCTATTTCATGTTCTGGATTAGGAGAATGAAGTCTTCCAAGTTGGACTGTTACTAGAAGTTGTTCGCTGTTGCATAGTCGAAGTTGTTGGGAAGAGGTCAATCTTTTGGAGGCTGACTTGGTGTGGAGAGAAGGTATGGTCTTGGTCTAGGATGAAGAGTCTCAAATAATGCTATTGAAAGGAAGAATTACTTTGACTGGGTTTTCCCCTTGAGGGGGGTTTTTCCCTAACATGTGCCTACATCTTGTGTCCTTTGTTTTATGTGCTACTGATTTTGGTAATTGCTCGATGAACTAGAGAAAGAAGATATAAAGACTCATAATAATAAGAAACATCACAAGTAATTATCAAGATCAAGAAATATTTACTACCTTTATGATTTTCCAACATGGTATCAGAGCTTTGGTGAAGAAAGAAGAAAAAGGCAGATCCATCCATAGACACTATCTTAGGGAAGGAGTATATCATATTAAAGGAAGATGTCTAACTCTATCAAGGGTGAGAACAACCTTGAAGGAGCATCTAAGTTCAGATCCTGGAAGAAGAGGATTGACCTAATCCTCGAGAAGAACAAGCTGCTAGACTTGGTTAAAGGAAATGTAAAGACGTCTATAGAAGAAGCCAATAATTCCAACAAAGAGAAATTCAGGGATTTAGAATTAGTGGTTACGAATCTGATGGTAGAAGGGATAAAAAACAATCTGGTCCCATTCATAGCTAACATCGATCATGCCTAGGAGATGCATGAAGCCTTCATGAAGATGTTCACTATTAAGAACATTGGTCAAGCAGCAAGATTGGAGAAAGAGTTAAGGACTACGAAGATGACTAAAGAAGATATCGTGGAAACCCTCTTTTTGAAGATAGATAGACTCAGGGATGATCTCTTGGCCATTGATGAGATTTTTCTGGAAAAAAACAAGTATCTCATGCCTTTTCAGTTTTGGGTTCATGTATTCATTTAATTTTTATTATGTTAAATACTAATCACCATTCTCCCTCTATTGTCTTTATTAGGGAAAACATCCACAAGAAGGAGGATCTCTCAAGACAAGGTTAGCCGAGAAACAAAGGGAAAACATTTGCAAGAAGAAGGATCTCCCAAGACAAGGTTAGTCAAGAAACAAAGGTATGCTTTGAATACATTGATTGAAAGTATTATTCATTTGATGATCTATTGCTAATATTGTTATGACTAAGCTATATTAAATCTTTGTGATTCTTGTTTGGGTGATTCATCTCTTGATAAATCTACCCACCCCACTCATATTCTTAATTGACTATGTAGAACCCTAGAGAGGTTCTGGGAAACCCTAACTGAAGGGTATGCTAATATGAATGTCTGAAATCCTAAGCTGCTTAGTGATATTGTAAAATTCTAGTTGAAGTTTTTTAATGATGTCATGTCTGGGATTTTGGTATAATCGAGAAATCCTAACTTGTTAGGATGGAATGATAAGATCTAAAATCTTAGAACCTTTGAAGTTGTGGTAATATAGGGTTTTTTATGTTTCCACATTGGAACCCTATCTCATTGGGGTTTGGTGGAATGTGTGTTCTACATTGGAACCCTAGCTCATTGAGGTTTGGTGGAATGAGTTTCCTACATTGGAACCCTAGCTCATTAGGGTTTGGTGGCATGAGTGTTCTACATTGGAACCCTAGCTCATTGGGGTTTGGTGGCATGAGTGTTCTACATTGGAACCCTAGCTCATTGGGGTTTGGTGGAATGAGTGTTCTACATTGGAACCCTAGCTCATTGGGGTTTGGTGGAATGTGTGTTCTACATTGGAACCCTAGCTCATTAGGGTTTGGTGGAATGTGTGTTCTACATTAGAACCCTATCTCATTAGGGTTTGGTGGAATGTGTGAGAAAGACCCTTATATTGTCTTAGAATTGATTTACTTGGTATGTGTGTGTTGTCTGGTCAAACCCTAGTATAATCAATATGTTTGTGTGTCTAACTCTTATTGATATTTGTGAAGTTGGATTTGACTATCTCATGATATGAAATATAATTAAATGGTGATGAAATCTGGGCATATAGAGATATGTCCTTTTGATTGAAGTCCTAGGTTGTCCTAGGTCATTTGTACTTATGTTATTGGACATATGATATGCTTATGATTTCCTAGATATGTGTTGACCTAGCCATTGATGGTCATGATTATCACGATTCAATGAAAATCCTTGTTTGAGATTCTAGGATGTTGATGTTTGAAAATCTAGAGTGTTATAGCTAAACCCTAGTGAAGATAAAAGTTGTTTAGTATGTGTGATATAACAATCTAAAATATGTTAGATGATTGTTGAAAATAAAAAATCTATGGTTTTGCAATTAAATCCTAGTAGTGACATTTCTAGTGTGAAATGTAAAAATCTGAGATATATGTATGCGGTGATTGTTGAGATTGTGGAATTCTAGGGTTTTAGAGTTAAACCTTAGGCAAAGTAAAATATATAAAGTATGATGATTTGATATCTGTGTAAGATTGTTGAAATTGTGAGAATTAAATTCTAAGGTCTCGGAGTTGAACCTTAGTAAAAGTAGAAATCTCTGATGATTATTGACTATGTGATAATTTGAGACTTGTGAAGAGGTTGTTGAAATTTGAATTTTTGGTTGAGTGTGATGATTCAGAAATCTAAGGTTTGCAAACTAACCCTAGTGGTAGTTTTTCATTTTAGTAACTGTTTAATGGTTGATTGAAAATCTAGGGGTTATAACTAACCCTAGTGTAAGCTAGTTAGGTTAATGACTAAGTTGTGATTGATTTTGACTAACTCTTTTGTATGAAAAACTAGGATTTGTATGAATCCCTAGTGATAAGTATAACATATGTATTTTGAGAAGATGTTATATGCTTTGTTTCTAGGGTTTGCTATATGTTGAAGGAAGGTATATTATACCTTTGGAAGAAACATTGAAACCCTATATGGAATGAAAGTTATTAGTCTAGGGTGCATGACAAAGTCCCTAGCAAGATGTTGAAGAGTATATGTTCCTTGTTTGTAATTGATTTTGGGTATCTGATATGTATAAAGATGAAATGCTTCTGTGATTTTGATATGACTGGCATCATGCTTCTATAGATATGGTTGTGCTTGCTATTTAAGTTGTGCAGGTACGCAATCTCCAACTTGGTGGAGATGCTCATTGATGTGATAAGCATGATGAGGATGATGATAACTATGATGAAATGGTTGGAAGCCATGAAAGATTTTATGATGTCGAAATGAAGAAGCTGATCTCTCAGAGGAAGCATGAATAGAAGAGATCTCCCAAAGATTAAGAGGGAGTCCGAATAAAGAGGTGCTTCCTGATTGAGAGGGAGTGATAAATATGGTTATCTACTTCATGTGTCATGCACTAGACTAGGATAAACAATTGTAAGTCCGAGTGAAGGCCATGAACAGGAAAAGGGAATTGGAGAATGCATTTTGAAATGTTGCTGAAAGAAGGAAAGAAGGATCTGATTGAAGAATATGTTGCTGCATATGAAATAGGAAGAAAATGTATGATTGAGGAATCTTCTGTCAAATATTTGGTTAATGGTCCTACTATGGAAAGTTGAAGCAACATTTGTTGCATGGAAGACCCCGGAGGATTGTATTTGATTATATACATGTGAAAGTATATTATTGATTGGGGTTGTGTTTGTACAGGTGAATCTCTCGAAGGATTTTATAGCATGATTATTACCAATCAATTTGATTGGGAGAGATTGGTTATTCTTGATCTACTGGATCAAGGAGTGTTGAGGCTTTACAAGTGAAGCATTGCCTGGGTAGACATCTAGCTGGCACTTAGTGTTGATGTCCGGGTCCTGAAGTTGGAAAGCTGGTGTTGATCAAAGAGCTATGTTTTGGATACACACCTAAATTTTGGGTTGGTGGTTGGCAAGTAAGCCTGATGGTACCTAGAGGGGTTGAAAGCTTAAGTACACCTTAGTCCCACTTGGATAGATTTCCTTGGTCAGGAATCTAGTCCATAGCATTGTGGTGCCTAAACTATTGAGTGATTGTTTGGATAGATTGCCTTGGTCAGGAATCTAGTCCATGGCATTGGGGTGCCTAAAGTTCTTGATGGTTCAAATAGTTTGAGATCTTCCATTGTATATGTACATTATGAATACCTCCCTAGTTAAGAGGGAGTGTTGGAAAAAGTAACTATGTTCGGTATTCAATAATGTACTTTAGTCATTATGTAATGTACTTGTCAAAAAAATAAAGAAATTTATTATTATTATTATGACTTATTAAAGCATAGGTTTCATGCTTGGGTCTCCATGGTTTAGGTCAAATTCCCAATGGAGGACTTCTAGGATTTATTCTGGGTCTATATAATTATTGTACATTTAAAGATACCCTTATTGGGCTTTTGAATCATGTAAATCGGTTAAGTATTGGGTCAAATATGAATTATGTAACCTCCACACCATGTTGGCTTAAGGGAATATCAAGTCAGCCTAAGACCCTATTCGACCCCACAAGAAGCCTATAAAAGGAAGGACATCAAATTCATTTGAAGCGTCACTTCTCATCAAGTTTCAATTCTATATACTGGGTAGAAGTGCGAAAATCTATTTGCTGGGCAGAAGTGCGAAGTGAGTAGCTGAGAAATTATGTTGTCGAGAAGCCAAATTGAATGTGAGTTTAGTTGAGTCTAAGGAGTCAAGAAAAATCGAAATTTTGGTGGTGGTCTCTCTCTGTTTCGTGTTTTGGATTGGGAGAACGAAGTCTTCTAAGTTGGACTGCTACCGGAAGCTGTTAGCTGCTTCAAGTTGCTACATAGTTGAAGTTGCTGGGAAGAGGCCAATCTTTTGGAGGTTGACTTGGTGTGGAGGGAAGGTATAGTCTTAGTCTAGGGTGAAGAGTCTCAAAGAACGCTATTGAAAGGAAGAATTACTTTGACTAGGTTTTCCCCTCGAGGGGGGTTTTCCCTGGCATGTGCCTACATCTTGTGTCCTTTGTTTTCTTTGCTATTGATTTTGGTAATTACTTGATGAACTAAAGAAAGAAGATATAAAGAATCATAATAATAAGAAACATCACCAGTAATTATCAAGATTGAGAAAATCTTTACTGCCTTTATGATTTTCTAACTGTACCTTCGTGTGGGGCTCAAGGGAACAAATCCAAGCAAGGCCAAATGGATTGAGATTGGTATGGTGGGGGAACTATATTCTCATATATTTGTTGATTGAAAATGATATTTTGGAGGTCCAAAAGCTTCCAGTGGGGAGGAGTGATCCAAGGGATCAATAAAGTGCTCAAAACTGAAAGTGTTCAAAAGTGCTCGAAACTAGTGCCAAAACGTAGATCTCACTGTCTTGAATCCAACGCAACTTGAATCACTCAAAACCGATATCGTATGCTCTAGATACCACGTTCTGATCATTTTCCCAAACAGGTAAAATTTTTGCAGGTTGAAGTGCAGGATTGGTGACTGGGAAGTTCATACGATGACTCAACAGGCTGATTGTGCAAGTTGATTATGTGCTTCGGGCCAATGATAGGCTTCCAAGTTGTTGCACTGGATTGGTTCAGGGTTGATGAACTTGATTGGCTATGTGTTTGTTTTGTTGGACCAATTATTGGGTGCCACGTGGCCCAATCACATGCTGCCACGTGGCACCCCGGGATCAACCATTTTTTTTTTAAGGGCAGAGCTAGCCTCCATCGAGTTCAAACTGGTGACCTCAGGCCTACAAACTCCATAGTCTACCAACCCCAGCTGCGTTGGTTCTTGATTACCATAGGATGCATGTGCTATATAAAGTTTCGGCAAATTCAGTTTGGGGAATGGGGCTGGGGCTAAGCCCCTAGCCCACATTCGCCAAACACCCACAAAACCTATGGCGGAGTAACTAAGGGCTTGGGGCTTAGCGCGAGCCTGAGGTCACATAACATGACACATGACTAGAGGGCAACAGAGAACTGGCGCTAAGGCGGAGGGGGCTTAGGTATGGCCTGACCCCAGGGCACGTGTAGAGTATAGGACCAAGGGCGGAGGCTCCGAGTATTGACATGTGAGGGGGCTTGGAAATAGCCCTAACCTAAGTCATATGTGATTGTCGAAACCCTGGCGTGGAATATAAAGGTGCCAATTTGTCGGGCGCAAAATTCGGGGGTTAGCCCTAGGTTTTATGCGGCATGGAACTGTGGCCAAAAGATTCAGAGGCTATGTCGACGAGGGCGGGTGGTTAGCCCCAACCCCCCAGCGCATGGCCCCATGTGACCCTGTTTTTCCGCCATAAGGGGTCATTATGCATTTAAACAGATCGGAAAATTTCACTTGAGACGACAAAAATCTCATCGGCGTCAGGTGAATTTGGCGCTCAGTGGTCTCCAGAACTATGGAATTCGTAGAATAGTTAGACAAAGGAGCTAATTTGTAGAGCAGTTAGCAATAAAACTTCTCTAAAGGATAACTTTCTCAGTTTTTGGCCAAATTGATCCCAACAAGAGCCTAGCATGGGGTTTCTGCATGTTTTAGAGCCACTGGAGACATTATTTTTACATTCCGAGCATTGTAAATCCATGAAATCACAAATTTGAGAACTTAATGAAAGAGGCCCACCATTGGAAGTTGAACTAGGAGATGTAGCCCAGGAGGGGTGAACTCCTTTATCATTTTGTTGTCTTGTGTTGCTGTGTATGGTATATTTGTCTTTGTTTTTATGCTACAAACTAGGTTTAAAAACCATTAATTTATGTACTTTTCCAAATTGATCCATTACCTAAAAGACATACAAATTTACTTGCAAATTTCCCATAAACCTTTAAGTTCGTAATACAGACCAGAGGAGGTAAAGGTGAAGGTAGAGGAGAGGAGGAGAATGTGCATTCCTTCATTTAATCCTTGTAATGAAATCATTATAAATAAATAAAACTCATAAGGTTTCATATACAAATGAAAACAAACTTATATATATATATATATATATGTAAACAAGAGTGATTATGATTTGCATTAAGTCTGTGCCCAGTCACAACATATACATGGGAAAGTTTACAATATGAGAATCATCCTATAATTTCATAGGGCTAAATCCTATTCATAACATGCTTACTAGAATGCATACTATATCTAATTCCAAACATTCCTAAAACTATATATACGACAAAAGCTTCCTAACATAAGGTCAAATTTGCAGGGCAACAAACTTCAGATATATTTGTCTTCCTCTCCAATTGTTGGCTCGTTAAGGTCCAAAAAATACTCTTCTTGCGTCCTGGTTGCATCTACACTGTCGTTAAGCCGAGTTTTCAGAAGATTAATTTGGTCTTGGAGATCTAATAGTTGTCTACATAAGGCCTCAACCTCATCATCTTTTCTGACCAAATTTTCTTTTAGTGACTGGTTTTCCTTTAGCACTTGGACCGTGGACAACTTGTAGCCCTTTATTTTCAAATTTAAGATAAGTCCACTTAAAGAACATCAATTTTATGTTTCAACTGAGTGACTACATCTATACAACCACAATTAATTCTCCCAACACCATTTCTCCTTTATGTCATTCTTGTGGGGCCCCTCCACATTTTGACTCCAAATCGTCCCATAATTTCCAACACCTTCAATCTTCCCCCGAACTTGTTGTTCCTGCCAACAAAAGCTAAGGCACTATTCCCTATTGATTCAGATTGAGAGTGATGGTGAGGAGAAGACAAATTATCCACTAGGCCAAATAAAGTGTCTTTTCTTCAAGCCAAAGAGAGGGAATGTGAAACATAACCAACCCATAAAAACCAAATATCTTTGAAAAAATTTATCACTTGAAACAAAATAGACGAATTTGAGAGACACTCAATTAAACTATGGAAGTTCCTTGCCTGGCATTTCCATAGAGGTCTCCATGAATTATGTGAACGCTAGTAGTTCTGCACTTGGGTCACCAATCTTGAATATTTTGCCACCCTACAATGCTTGCATGTTGTAATAATATTAACATGAGGACAGTCCAATTGATGAGTATGTTCCCAATTAGGAAAAAACATTCCCCCCTGAGTTGGAAGAATAAATTGATACACCCACGTTAATCTAGTGATACAATTTACTAGTCCACTTATAATCCTCAAGTTTGAACAATGCACAAAATTAAGATTGTGTCTCACAGACCTAAGTAGGACTCCCTATGCTTGGCTTGGAGGCCACAGTATATTCCAGAGTCTACAAACGAATCTCTAAGATATGTAACTTAAGAAAGATAAACTCTAATGTATGTGGGGTTTTAGATCATCATTTTATGCCACTGCCATTTTAACCCACACGAGGGAGAATTTAAGGTTGCAGGACCTTTCATAAGCACTTTCCTACAAAATATCGTTATACTTCCAAGCGGATGACATGCTCTGTACTTGCTCTATGGCCTTAAAATGAAGGTTTGGATTTGCAATGAGGTTAATCTCGTGTCAAGCACATGATTGAAATAATTATGGGATGCTACGAAAATATTCAGGCTCCCTTCCACCTGTTGAAATATTTTTCCCATAGGTAGCTTTAGGTTACGAAAACTTTGCCTTTGGAGTGAAATATTTATATGAACATTGACCATATTATTTTTTATTTTTATGTGATTTTTTTTAAGCTATATTAAACCAACCTTGATTACCATTGGTTTCAAGTTTACTAGCTTTAAGCTGGCATGAACGATAACACTCTTATCAGTTTCAATGTTTTGATTTCTTGGGATATGAAAACAATATTTATGGGGGAATTCATCTAGAAATGCTTTGATTCTCTTTAGAAGGTTTTCCATATGACTCTCCTTTGGCCAAGTTCCATTATGAATATGTTAAATAATAACAAGTGAATATCAAAGGATGACAATATTAGTCACTTGAATAACTTTTGCCAGAAGAAGACCTTGTAATAGGCCATGCATTTTGACTGATTGTTAGTCATGGTTCCCAACCCCCATGCATACCTTGTAACTAATTTTCCATCGGGGCTATATAGATGATCAGAAATTAAACAGGAATGCACCAAATTACAGAAATAACCATAAATACAAAGATGTAGTAGGAATAACACTTCATTTCATTAATATCAGATACTGAAACATGCTTACAAACATAATGGAAATAAACTAGCTCGGGCAATGGTACCTTATCTCTAAGAAGAGATGTGGTGGCTACATGCCTCTGAATCGTGTTACAATGAGGCTTAAGGGCCTATTTGTTAGTGAACAATAAGGGAAAACCATATACAACCAAAACCCTAACCCCATGAGATGGAAAGACAAGAGTTTGTGGGTACCGTTAGGGTTAGTTGGGCAGGCAACTTCCCAGGGTCGTAACTTGGTCATTTTATCTCAATTTGGTGCATATGATACCTGTTGGAGAGATCTCTATGATCACCACAAGATTTGCAGCAGGCCCTTGTCTATGGTTATGGGCCTATTGCGGACCTAAAAAAACGTCGTTTAGGGGGCAAAAACTGCTCCGGAAGTTCATGACCCGAAAACTGCTAAAAATAGTAAAAAATGCTGCAATAAACAAGGAAATAGATGAAACTGACTGGAGGTCTAGGTGGAATAGGTGGGTGGACACCAATATCCACCTCGATTAGTCCTCCCTCATTAGGAAGAAATGGTCCCCATTGCATGCAAAGCCTCCATGAGGTGAGGAAATTTTTGTTGAACCTGGTCCTTGGTGAACCACTTGCCCTGGTGAAGGAGTTGGCCTGCTTTGAGAACTTGATATAGCTGGATCGTCTGTTGGTGACTGTTCTTGATATGTGTTTCCATGATCTAATATGTTGTGGCTTATTCCATGTAGCCTGGGTTTAGCTATGTTGTTGTGAGTTGTTCTGCAATGTTGGATGTGTCTAGCAATGGTGGAAAGTATGGACGGAGGTGGTCAACATTGAACCTGGATGAAAACCAAGGAACAATTGAATGATGAGCTCAAAGGCATTGTCCCTACAACCTCAGTGATGGTATATGACCCATATCAAAGTGGGAAAAGTTTGCGGTGGGGTCTAAAGAGGCGCTTCTTCTGCAAATGTAGCCAAAATTTGTCGCCCACCTGGAACTTGTGCTATAATCAATGCTAATCATGGCGTTGCTTGTACTTAGCATTGGATCTGTCCAAATTTATCATGGACCTATTGGAAGATGTGTTGAATGCACTCAATGAAGATGTTAGCCCTGTCGGCTTCAGACTGGACATGAGCTGAATCTGCCTAAATAACTGCAAATGGTATGGCCACATCAATGGGACATAATGGTTGAAATCCCAACCCTACCTAAAAGGGGTTGTGTCCCATTGAGATATGGAGAGATTTTTTATATTTTTGTTGGACATAGGGGAGGCTTTCATCCCATGTGCATTGATTCTTTGAGTTGTACACACGCAGAATGTTTACGAACATCCTCTTGACGACCTTTGTCTGGCCATCAGTTTAGGGGTGGAAAGTGATGGACTTAGTAAGTTTGGTATCCGTCATCAACCAGATATTTTACCAAAATTCACTTAGGAATATGCTATCCTGATTTGAGACAATGGACTGTGGGATCCAAAAGTGTACCCAAACTTGCTCAAAGAAGAGCTTAGCAATGGCCTCTCCTATGATACTCTTCTTGCAGGGCAGCATAATGGCCATCTTAGAGGATCTGTTGACAACCACAAAAACATAGTTGTTGTCATGTTTAGTAGAAGGGAGGCCCGACATATAATCCATGGAGATGGATTCCCAAGGTCGACTAGGAGTAGGTAGAGGAGTATATAGGCCTTGCTTCTTGATGGTTGGTTTGGATGTAGTGTAGGATCTAATGTACTCCCCAACATCTTGACAAAGGTTTGGCCAATAAAAATACTTTTGCAGTACTGCCACTATTTTCTCTACTTCGAAATGTCCAGCGACCTGACTGTAGTGCGCCTCCCAAATCATCTTGGCACGCTCACTTGAAGGAACACATATGTGTCCTAGGTGGCATAACAATGCACCATGGAGGTGAAAATTTGAAACTTTATTACCTTCCATGAGTGTCTGGTATGTGTTGTTGAATTCTAGATCACTCTTGTAAAGATGCGGCCACCCCAAAGTCTCGTGTCCACAGGACTCGAGCACAGTGATTAGCACCATCACTGGTGCTCGTTTGAGGCAGCCTGCAACATTATTGGTGCTACCCTTCTCGTAGTTAATGTTCAAATGGATTTTTTGCAGGTATGTGGACCATTTCTGATGGCCATCATTCTACAACTTCACTTGTGTCTATATGAACTATAGGGGTCAGTGGTCTGTGTGGATAACCGTTTCCTTCCCTAGAATGTAATGCTTCCATTGATGACAGAGGCAAAAACAATGGAATACATTTCTTTGTCATAGGTGGGATACTTTTGGACTGTGTCTGAAAGTGTCTCACTGTGGTAAGCCACTGGATACCCCTGCTGAGTAAGAAATGCACCAATAGCATAGTCGGAGGCATCTGTCTCAACCTCAAATGGTTGCTGCAAGTCTGGCAATGTGAGTACTAGTGCAGCGTAGAGGTTATGCTTCAACTCATAAAATGCATTCTATTAGGTTTCAGACCAAAAGAACTTTACTTTTGCTCCACCCTTGGTGAATTGACTTAAAGGCCAAGTGATATGAGTGAACCCCAACACGAACATGCAGTAGAAATTGGAAATACCCAGAAAGTTGCTGAGCTCTGTTAGAGTGGTTGTGGATGGCCAATCCTAAATGACTTGTATCTCATTTGGGTCCACATGCACAACCTTATCATCAACGATTTACCCCAGATATTGAACCTGGGTCATGCCAAAAGTGCATTTCTCCAAATTAGTACACAACTTGTGCTGTTAGAAGGTTTGGAGGACCTGTTGAATATGGTGGAGGTGCTCTTCCCAACTCTAGCTGAAGATCAAGATGTCATCTAAATACACCACCACGAATGCATTGGTGAAGGGTTGCAATATGTTGTCCATCAATCTCATGAATGTTACGGGAGCATTCGTCAACCCGAAAGGCATGACCAACCATTTGAAAAGGCCCTCCATGGATTTGAATGCGGTCTTCCACATATCAGAGGTTCGATAGGCACCTGGTGATAATCGGACTTCAAGTCAATCTTATTGAAATATTTGGCTCACTTGAGCTAGTCCAAAAGGTCATCAATCCATGGGATTGGGTACCTATTCGAGAAAATGATCTTGATCAACACCTGATAGTCAATACGGAGTCTCCATGTCCTGTCCTTATTCTGTACCAAGAAAATCAGGCTCCCATAGGGTGATGATATGGGCCTGACGTGCCCTTTTTGCAACAACTCCTGAATCAATCTCTTGATCTCATTGTTATCTAGAACAAAGCATCAATAGATCGGTCCATTGGGTAGTGACGCGCCCAGGGTCAGATGTATGGAATTCTTGACCTGATAGTGGAGAGGTAACCTTGTAGGTAAGCCGAAAATGTCCTTGTACTCCTCCACGACCTTGTCCATCTACTATTGCTGTGCGGAGGAGCCTTGTCTGGAAGCCGTGGCCACAATCTTATTCTTTCGCTCAAGGCAAATCATAAGGAAAGCAAATTCCTATTCTGTGAAATGATCTTACTATATTGCTTTGCAGAGATCAAAGAGGCGGTAGTAGGTGGGGCTACCTATGGTATCCTGTACAACTTATCTCCCAAAGTAATAACCACAGAGTGAGGTCTAGAATCATATACTGCATTTCGCTTCCACAAGTATGGTTTCCCTAATAATACATCACAAACTCCAAGAGGATCAACATCACATAGTACCTCATCCGTGAAGGGCTGGATACTGTACGGAAGACATAACTGTTGGTTGACTTAGATATCTCATCCTTGGTGAATCCACCTGATGGAGTACGGTTGTGGATGTGTTGTAGTTGGTAGGCCCAGGCGGTTCATGACCTCTACTGAAATGATGTACTTTTGGCTCCTGTTGTCGAAAATGAACTGTAGCGGAGAACCCTTCACCCACAGGTGTGAGTGGAAGAGGCATTCCCATTCCTCTGGATCTTCAGGTTCATTCTTTTGGATCTTTGTGGTGGCCATGGTGGCACTAGACTTCACTTCAATGATTTAATTCCCTTTGTCATTCCCCTTGTCGAGTTTATACTCAGAGTCAAAACATGTGTTTGATTCAGAAGCCTTTAGCTAAGCCACTAGTGACTGCTTAGCCCGACACTCCTTGTGTTGTGAGTGGAGCTCTTATGGAACTCACACCATTTTCCCGTGTCCTTCTTTGTCTTTGTGGTGTTTGTTCTTTGATTCCGGCTTCGACAGGTTATCCTGGGTCGCCCAATCTTGGCTGTCCTTTTCTCTATGGTTTGGGGGCACATTTCCCTTGCTTCAGATTCACAGATCCAAAATCTCACTTCTTTTATTTAAACTTCTACTCAATCTTGACAGCATATCGGTATGTCGTGCCTAGCGAGGAGATGTCCAGGAACTCCATCTCGTCCTGGATGTACATGTGTAGGAATCCATGGTACTTGAGTACCAAATGTTGCCTAGAATCCTTAATACCAAAATTTGTGCGATGGGTATGAAAAACATTTGTAAACTTTGGCACATCTTGGTCCCTTCCCTATCGCAACGTGGTCCACTTTATATATTTATCCTCATAGCTCCTGACATGGTAGTCTTGCTCCTTGATGGAATCCCAAAATGAATTCCAAGTGGGTGCAACTGAAAATTGTGAGGGTGTACTTTTGACCTTCTTCGCACAATAGGTTTCCCACGAGTCCTTGACGTGGGGGGCAACTTTGAGAAGTGCAAAAGTAATCTTTTCCCAACTGGAAAAATCATGAACAAAAAAATATCCTTCTAGCAGATTCAACCATTTCTATATGACTTCCTCATCTATCTGACCTTTAAATATGGGGATGTAAAATGTAACTTGTACCTTAAAGGGTGTGTCACTTCCATAGTGGCTGTTGGAAGTAGATGCATCGCCTTTGGGTAGCCCCTGAAGGATCTGGGAAAAGTTGTCCATCATCATGTTCCTATGTCGCTCGAGCGCTTCTTCGAGCAATATTTTGAAAGGATTTCTTTCCCCATCTTCTTTCTTCTCTTTTTCCATGGGAGGCCATCAGGATTTGCGAGACTTGTTTAGCAAAGGTTCGACCAGTTCAAGTGCTAACTCCTTATATCTCGACCTCGTTGGGGACATGCAAAGAAAAATAGAGAAAGAGTAGACTACTATCATACCACTGATCCGAACTTAAACAAGAACACACCAATTGTAGAAATAACCATAAATACAAAGTTGCAGTAGAAATAACACTTCATTTCATTAATATCCAATATTGAAATATGCTTACAAACAAAATGGAAATAAACTAGGTCCGACGGTGGTAGCTTATCTTTGAGAAGAGATGTGGCAGATACATGCCTCTGAACTATGTTACAATGAGGCTTAAGGGCCTATTTGTTATTGAACAATAAGGGAAAACCATATACAACCAAAATCCTAACCCCAGCAGATGGAACGCCAAGAGTTTGTGGGCCCCGTTGGGGTGAGTTGGGCAACCGACTTCCCGGGGTCGTAACTTGCTCATATTACCTCTGTTTGGCATGTACGATACCTTGTTGGAAATATCCCTTTGAGTATTATAGAGTTTGTGGAAGACCCCTACTTAGATCTACAGGCCTGCTGCGGACCTAAAAAAAACGTCGTTTAGGGGCCAAAAACCGCTCCGGAAGTTCAGGACTCGAAAAACTACCAAAAATAGTAAATTATGCAATAAACAAGGAAATAGATGAAACCGACTAGAGTTCTAGGTGGAATAGGGGGGTGGCCACCAATATCCACTTGGATCAACAAAACCCCTCCCCTTCTTTCCACCTCTGGATTTTTCTTTAAGTCGCCATC
Organism: Pinus tabuliformis; assembly: GCA_031772625.1. NCBI lineage: Eukaryota > Viridiplantae > Streptophyta > Pinopsida > Pinales > Pinaceae > Pinus > Pinus tabuliformis. The sequence goes on from CM062819.1 coordinate 871,702,419, forward strand.
AAAATGAAGTATCTAGCTTTCCCTTGTCTTCTTCCGACTTGCTAGATCTTGATCTCATAATTTGAGTAGCTAGTTGTGACCAACTCAATGGAATTTTCAAGTTACTACAATGCCTTTTTTTCATGGTATCCTCAAGCTCGAATTTCCATTCATGTTCCCCATAGCCAAGATTTTGTTCTACTTTGCCTGAGTTAAGATTTCCATATTCAACACACATACATAATGCTTTCATAACGATTGATTGAGTGATAGGGAGATGATTTTTAACAGTGGCACAATTCCTTTCCAACCATATTTTCCAACACAAAAACTTAGGGAAGGATTCCCAATACTATTTTAATTGAGATTTACTTTTGAATGAACCATTATAGAATTTGGGCTAGGAAGAGAGGAGCACCTGGAGCTCAGAGGGCCAACAAATTATATTTTATAGGGAAGATAAGGACTCCATCCATACTTGCTTGGTAAAAGGGCATGCTAAGAAAAGATGGACAAGTGTTTCTTCGTGTTGTTTGCACATGTGGTATCTTGAGGGCTCTTGTATTTATCTTTTTCAGGAGGTTCTTAATAGTTAAAGATTTCTTATAAGCAAGCATCCAACATAAAGCATTGATCTTTGGATTAACATTAGTGTGCCATATTTTTTCGAGAGAGAGGATTTTGGGGGAAGGAATCCAATGTAAAGCAATGATTCATAGCCTCATTTAATAGAATAAAAGGATTTTTTCCAACCCATCCTATCTTCTACTTGTTGGCTCCAGGGAGCAAAACCAACCATACATTTTTGCAAAATTGTCACATAAGGGGTTAGATGACTCGAGATCCCACTAAAGTCCCATCCAAACTGGTGTTCACTTGCCTCCCACAAGGATATGCTTGCCAAAAGGGATATCTCTTATACTTTCATGGCCTCCTTGACAGGCAATAGTTCACAGGTTTCTTCCACAGGTGGTTTTCCCATGTGTCAGGCAGCCCAAATACTATATGAGCATCGTTCCCAGGATCCATGAGGTTTTTGTGTATTATTGAAATCACCGAGGAGATAAGTTTCCAGAGTCTCAATCTAGTTCAAGTGGGATATAATTGTCTAAGACTTTGATCACTTCCAAACTGTAAATATTTGGCTTGCAACACCCTTGACTACCAACTTGCAGATTGTGTAATGAAACACCAAGCCAACTTTGCTTCCATTTCCTGATTCACAAGGATGGGGTCACAAATTCCTAAACCCCCAAGAATTTTAGGCACACGAACCATGCCCCAATTTATTAGGTGAAACTTTTTTGTTATTTTCTTTCTCCCTTCCCAGAGGAACTTCCTAATTTATTTAGCCAATTGTTGCAAAATATTTTGGGGCCCCAGGAGCAAAGAAAATTGGTAGAGGGGAAGGGAAGATAAGATTTCTTTTTATTAACACAATGCAGGCATCTAGATTGAACCACCGTGCTCCTCAAGCCTCAAATTTACCTTTAACTTTGAAAATCACTCCTGCCCAAGCCTATGGAAAATGTGATTTAAGGCAGATAGGGATTCCAGAATATTTAAATTCTTTCCAGTTTTCGACATGTTGAAAGCCAAAGATTTCTCTAATTTGATAATGTTTTATAAATAAGATATTCCAGGAGTAGATTTGATTTAATGATTGTCGCATTAATTGGGGCCCAAAAGATGATGTCTTATTAGTAGACACAAGAAATAAGTCATATCAACACAGAGGAAAAAATGGTCCTCAAAATACTACTTTTTCCCAAAGTACTTTCTCACAACCATAAGATTCTCGAAATATTGTAAATGATCAAGTTGTCAGAGGCTCACAACAACCTTAAGTTAACCCCACACCCCCTTCTTCTTCTTTATCAAAACACTATCTTGAAAGAAGTGGCTACTATCAAAGTTGTTGCTTTAGTATTCAATATGGCTACCGTTCTTAACTAACAAAAATACCTTAAGAATTTTATGGAAGGTAAAACTTCTATTATTTCTAGTTTAACAAAAATGGAAGAAGAAGAAGAAATGTATATAAATAAGTCAGGTGTGTGTAATCCTCACAATGCCTCCATTTTATGTTTCATTGAAGATTATAGATAAGATTTCACATTGTTGTTTACTTAATTTTGGATTTGGCCCAAATGTAATGTTTAAGATTATTATGGAAGAATTTGGTTTATCATGCACTAATGAAAATTGCAAAAGCATGTTGTCTTACAACAAACAATAGACATTCATGGTTTACAAAATCAAGGATGTGACTTTGGTTTTACGTGCACATCCAGGGATCTGAACCACTTACAATATTCAAGTAATTCATATGTCAGTAGCAACTATTCCACTATTTTGGGAAGAGGCTGGAAATCCTTAACTGGTGGGTATATTTCCATTGATGGAACTCATATGTCCCTACCAAAAACCATCATTACATGAAGGGTGAATTTCACCTTGCAATGAAAGTGTGCCTCAATCACATGTAAATTACATTGAGGAAGACATTGGAGTATACTCCATATTCTTAGAAGAAGATATTGATCTTGTTCAACCCCTTATTGATCCAGATGACAACATTTGGCATATGCATTTTTATGGGGCATGTTCTAATGAAGGAAATGGAGTCGGTATTGTATTGTATTATGTCATTGAAAAATACATAATTTTTCTAACATGATGAAATTTGATTATATTAATAATGTTTTAGAACTTGAAGCTCTATTTCTTGGATCATAAAATTATTTTTGATCTTGGTTTTTATTACCTTTTAGTTTCTCGAGATTCAAAACTAATAATCAATCCAATCATAAATATTCATACTACTTCACAAAGTTTTGAAGATATATATTCAATCAGCCTCGCTAATGATTTCATACTTTTTATCTTTTAATATTACTCATATTCGTAAGGAGTTAAACTGAATAGCAGATAAAGTTCACAACTAATCCTTCTAGGAAATTACACACTAAAAGGTTGGATTGTTTTTTTAAATCTTTTTATCATTTTTTTTTGTAAGTAAGATATAATTATATTATGCTTGCAAATTTATGAAAATATACAGAGCTAATAACCATAGTCGACTTGATTGATATCCCGACCATCTACAAAATGTTTCAGTCTTAGAAGGACAATATTGTCTGATACATCTCACCCTACCGACCTTAGTATTAGCATTATGTACAAAATTTAAGGCAAAACACTCCTTGAAGGAGATGCTTGAGAGACCACTTTTCGATTGACTCTTGAAAACCTAAATTGAATATTTCATTTGACAGGTCCACCAGGTTGGTAAACAAAAAATAAGACAAAATTTTCAAAACATGGACTGAGTTATGCTGAGTTAATCCTCTTCAACCGTGATGGGATTCTCTGGCAAATCTCCAATAGGAACACCATCAATATTCACCTAGTCGGTTGAGACACCTCCTTGCTCCATCTTGTTGAGTTTGGGGGATGTGTGGTCTTTCTCTATTGGATTCTTCCTTTCCCAACGCTTGAGCAACTTGTGATGCGACGAGTCTTTTGTTATAAATACAATATCATGAACCTTTTCAACAAAAATAATGAATTTGTCATCCAGTAAGTCCATTTTTTTCTCCAAATTTTGTTTGTCCTGGATATTCTCCTGAATGGCCAGACCCATGATGGTTTTCATTGTCCAAGTGAGTTTAATAGCATGACTAAAAATATTTTCTCTAGCTCTGGTGAATCCCAGGTCCGAAATCCACTTGAAGTGCTTATCCACCTCCTCAGTGCTAGTATTCCTCCTGATTTTTATGAATTTCTCCTCCAGATGGTTGATGTGCTCTTGAATCTATTGAGGGTTGGTGTTGTGAAAACTGAATGCACCTTGACGAGCTCCATTTTCATCTCTAGTTCTCGGCTTCATGTCTCTTTGGCGCCATCGGTTCATGTTTCGACCTCTTGTTTGATGAATTGACGAGGGGCCACAGAAAAAGTGAGGGGTGCGAGCCATTCTAGGTCTAGCCAAAGGGAGCAGATGGAGAGGCTTGGGACACTTAGGGTAACGATCAATGGAAAAAGGAAATTAGGGGTATAACAGACTTGGGAGGAGGTTATCATAATGCCTCCATGGATTAAGAATGCTGAGGAGAATAATAAGGTCATAAATGCATGATAAGCTGGCTTGTACAACAAGATCAACCCTGGGGATGGAATGATTCATCCTACTAGTGGTGGAACAAGAAGGGAGGCGGTTGCAATCCATGGTCATTCCAGGGATCAAGTGTGCAATAAGAATATCATTATGCATGGTGCTAGTGATGGAGTTCCTCGCACAACCTTCAAAGATCTCGTAAGAATCCATCAGCGATGATCTGCGAGTTGATAGGGTGGTTTGGAGGCTCATTGATGTTGTAATTTTCTCTGTCCTTTTGATGGAGCTCTTCACACTCTTGACGTAGAGGGTCGTCAATTAATTCCTGCAATGCATGTGGGGCTAACACGCTGTTATGACCTGTTCCTTTGTTTGCTAACTAGTCAGCCACAAAGTTGGCATGTCTCCTGATCGCCTGGAAGTGGACCTCGCTTATGTTGCTGATGTGTTGTTAGTTGCATTGGAGAGTTTTTGTAAGCCTCCAGTTGGCAGTCACTTTGTTGATTCGAGTGTCATTTTGGAGCTTGATGGCAGCAAAGGTGTCTAGTGACGAGTCTCATTCAATGATCAACATAACGAATTGCTTGGACCTTGCAATTTCAAGCATGTGCTCCATAGCCTGAAGTTTAGCTGCATTGTTGGTGTTGGTCCCCAATTTACCATAATAGATCTAGAGAATCTGACCGCTGTGATTTGAGAAAACTCCTCCAAAGCCTATATATCCAGGGTTTCCCTTAGAGGCCCCATCGTAATTGAGTTTGATAACATTAGTGCTAGGAGGGTATCGGGTAGTAGGGGCATCAGAGCTGGCAAGGGGAGCTTTTGTTACAGTGAGGGGAATGTTTTCCATGTATAGGAGTTGAATAATGCGAAGGTATGGAGCACACATAGGGCCTTGCATTGGAGGAAGATTGTAGATAGAGACTAATTCCCGAATTATCTTCTTAACTTTGGTAAGAAGAATCTCCCCTGTTGTCTATTGATTCTGAAAATTCTTGCGTTCCTTTCTTTCCAAATTACCCAAAAAAGGGCCCTTGGAAATAGGCTATAGGATCTATTGACTGCTGGGTGGGAAGTGATATGAGGCCACCAATTATCCAGTGTGTCTTGAATTGATGCTCTGCTCCTGTTATTCGTCCTGAAAACTTCAGCCCCCCATTCCCAGAGAGAAAAAGTGTAGACACATGAGTTTAGGAGGTGATTAATGGATTCCTCCTAGTTCTAAAAAAGACAACATCGAGATGGGCCCGAAAACCCGCTTCTCAAAAGGTTATCCTAGGTTAGAATTTTGCCGTAGAGAACTAACCAGATAAAGAGAGTTATCTTCGACCACTATTGTTTAGCCCATAGAGAAATACACCTTTGATTTTGTTCCATTTGTTCATGGTTGGCACAATAACCATATGCTTCCTTGAGACTAAAGATGCCTCTCGAGTTTTTGCCCCACCTCAATTTGTCATCTTCTTGATCCACTTGTATCTAACTCTCCTGAAGAATCCCCTCTAATGTGTCTGAATTAAAATTATCTCGTAGTGGCTTCTAGTCCTGTCTGCCAAGCCATTCTCTCCATCTGCTTCCGTGAGGGGTTGGTTTCCAGTAATGATCGACCAGAGTTTTCCCTTTACCTTGCATTAGCATTCGCAAGGGAACATGTTTTGCTTCATTTAGATTACGAACTTCCCAAAAACTGTGCTGTTAGATTATCCATCTGTTCTTCTAGGCCTGGTTTGAAATGGTTGATCCCAAGACCTATCATGATAGTCAAATGAGATCCTTTTTATGATGGTTAGGAGCATACTTGTCCATAGGTATTCCCATGGGGTGGTGGGGGTGTCCAGCCACTTCCACCAAGTTTTTGCGTCCAAGGATTTTTCGATGATTTATGAGTTTCTCAGGTCAAGTCCTCCAACATGTTTTGGCTTGCAAGACTTTTCCCACCCAACAAGGGCCCATTTCTTTTTCTACTCAGAACCTCTCCAAAGGAAATTTATTTGAATGTTGCAAACGAAGTTCAGGACATATCTGGGAGTGCATAGGGCTAAGAAGAGATACAATGGCATAAATTGTAACATTGATTTGACCAGAACAAGATGACCAACAAGGTTGAGGGACATGAAGGTCTAATTTTTGAGTTTGTTTTAAAGTCGGTTTAGAAGATCTTCCTAGGTTGTATTCTTGAGGGGCCTATCAGTGAGAGGGACACCCAAGTATTTTTAGGCAAGGGAGCTTAAAGTTTTTTATCATTTGCATGTTCCTAACAATATCGATTATTGGCAAGTATTTTTAGATGATTAGAGCATATGTGTTTTCCTACAAAATGAGCCTTTGAATAAGAAGGGGATTATCTCATTGGAGAATAATCAATACCCCAAAGGGTTAACCCCATTATAGAGTTCATTTTCTCTGAGTGATGTAAGCAACCATAAATAAGGCCTAGAGGAGTATTCAAAAGAGAAAAAATGGTGAAACCATGCCCGAATATTGGGGATTATAGAAATCTAATTTTTTTAAAGATTGGAGCCCAATGTTCAGATGAAGAAAAGAAAACATTCAAAGATTAAATGTGACCCAACGCACGATCCCTATCAAGAAGGACGCAGTGACTTTTAAGACAAAGGCGAGATCCATAAATCCTACACTTGAAGAAACAATATAAACGAAGTAGATATGTTGCTTGCTTCTCACAATCTTTCCTATAAAGTATTAAAAATGGGTAGCTAACCTTGTCCCAATATAGAAGAAAAATGGTGATATAAGACTCCTTGTAGATTTACATGTGTTAAATAATTAAGTGTTATAGATAACTTTATATTTCCTGATATGAAATTGACTTTGCAACAAGTGGTGGGATCTCAAATGATGTTGCTTCTCGATGGTTTTTCCGAACATAATTAGATATGCATGAAAATAGGCAACAAATATAAAATAATGTTTATCACTTGCTGGGCACCTTCACTTATGAACATATGCGTTTTGGCTTAGTAAATGCAGGTGCTACATTTCAAAGTGCTATGCAAATAACTGTCAATGATTTTATCAATGAAATTATTCATATTTTGTTTAAATGATTTAATTATATACTCTAAAAACTGACAAGATCAATTTGATCATCTTAGACAAGTTTATCATAGTAAAAAATATGGTATATCTCTTAACCCTACAAAGTCAATCTTTGGTTTTAACACTAGAAAATTACTCAGACACATTATATCCAATTCTTGTATCAATATTGATCCATAACTTGTAATTTCCATTCAAAATCTCCCAAACCCTACATCAAAAAAATAAATTCAACCTTTCATGGGTAAGAAGAATTTTGTTTGGAGATTCATGCTAGATTTTCTAGAATAGTTAAACCCATTCATAGTTTGTTAAATCATAATCAAATGTTTTCCTGGAATGACATCACCCAAAATAATGTTGTAGATATTAAGAATGTAATCAAATCAGCATTGGTCTAAGCAAGACCATACTTTTCTAAATATTTTATTATTTACACAAACGCCACTGAAGAAGTCATATATGCTATCCTTCTTAAAAAATATGATCAACAACTTGAATATCCCATAGCTCACATTAGCCAAAGTTTATCAAATGATGAATTAAAATACTCTTTAATTGATAAGCATACTTTTTCTCTTGTAAAAGCTATAGAAAAATTTAGAAATTCCTTTGTTGGAAAGTAGATTGAGGTAAAAGTCTCTTTACCTTATGGTTAAGTTTTTGCTTTCACAAAATCATTTGTGAGGATAAATGTCCCATTGGCTTGCTAAAATCCAATAACATGATTTCACGATAATTACTTTGAACATTATCAAGGATAAGATCTAGCATTACACCTTGTTGGAATTATGATTACACTGGGGGGGTTAGGGGGGTGAATCTGTGTAATGGATAATTTAATCAATTGAAAACAATTTCATAATTCATCACAACTAAAACCATCTATAACACCCTCCTCCCACATCTATCCAAGCAACCAGCCAGGCGGGGTAAACATGAGACGAGAGGCCACTATGATATGATTCGACCTCCTAAGTCACATTACGGAAGTGGAACGGATGGAGACACACCATACAAACATTCAACATCAGCATTAGGACCCTCAGGAACCAATCCAACACTTCAGGCAACCAACCCCTGGGTCCCACTGATATTTTGGACAAGTTTCCCTCTCGACGCTCTCATGCTATGGGCATGCCAATGTCTAGGGACCTCTAGACGCTCTCACAAGCCTACCTACTAGTGTCCAGGGACTCTTTTTGTTAGTTCTGTGCCAGCATCCCTAGGAATTAAGCCACATTTTCAAGCCCAGAGCCCAGATCACTGCTGACAATTTCATGATACCTCCATAACAATAAATTAACAAGGAAATGACAGTGTAAAAGGAATCATTTGAATGAGACCTCGATTGGACCCCTACTATCCATGACAAACATTTCGTCAAACATATCATGAATATGTAATCTACAGGTGTAAATAACAGATTTGAGCATATGGGTCTCATACTTAGCTGAGAATCGCTAAGAAACATTGATGCCTCAACACATCAACTTCCATTTCATCCATTAGGCCATAGATACATTGATAATTTGTTTACAATTAAAAACATGATGAGATCCATACATAAATATTGTAATAAAGCACATAAATAACCAACATAATAGCAACAGAAATACTCATGAAATCATAGCCATATAATCCAATATAATACTCATATAAATACAGGTAGAAATAACCTCATATTGATGATGCAAAATCCAAACCTGGGATGGGACTTCCACATTCCACGCGACTGTAGAATGGCTGAGCCAAATCTCTCTTCAGCCATTCACCCTCGTGCCATATTCCAAGCATGAATGTGGGATCTCATAGAACACATCAATACAAAATCATCGAGGGCTTCGAGAGGCCACCCTCCTCAACCCATCAAACAATGATTCCATCTCATGGCCAGACATCACAAAACCATCATTAGATTGGTCTCTATCCCAACCCTTTAGGTCTCCAGAGCGTTTGTCCCAACCAAGGCTCCAAGACTATTAACTCAACCCACAACTGCACCAGGCTCCAAAGCATTTGTCTAACCAAGGCTCCAGGACTAGTAATTCAACCCACCAATGACTCCCGAGCCTTTTCCAACCAAGGCTACAAGACTAGTAACTCAACCCAAGTTGTTATAGGGCTCTAGAGCATTTGTCCAACCAAGGCTCCACGAACTAGTAACTCAATCCAAGCTAAGGAAACATGAGAATCAACCATAAACAAAACAATGAAATGGACCCACAATCTCCATGGCTATCCAGGAAATGACAAGGCTAGGCAATCCACTATCAATCTAGGTAATCCTCTATGCTATTGATAAATCATGAAAAATAATCCACATGCATATCCCATGCATGCCAAAACTAGTGAGGAAAACATACATGCAACTCTATACTTGCAAGAAAATCCCGTTGTAGCTGCTGATCCTAACGACTTCTTACGCTTTCCTGCTCTTCCTTTGCCTTATTGCTCCAAAAATCCAAGTATGCCACACCCTCCAAGAGTGCTCCAAGAAAAATCTAGGTCTCCAAGAGTGCTCCAAGGAAAATCTAGGTCTCCAAGAGTATGAGAGAGAGAGAGAATAATAAGAGAGCTCCAACATTGAACTGACAAAATGTTAGCAAAATCTTGCCAACTGATCCTTAGAAGCCTTTTTATGAATGAGGCCTCTATTTTCTTCATTTTCCTCCTCACATGCAACCTATGACCTTTCACCTCCCTTTTATCCTAATTTCCATTATTTTCATAAATAAATGTGCCAAAATGCCATTTTGCCTTTCTAAAGCCTTAGCCATTGCCTTTGCAAATTTCCTTATCTATTAATCAATCACAAGTGATCCCCATCACTAGGATTTTTCCCAACATTCAACTTGGAATAAGTGTCCCATCAACCGTGGTTATTATTTTGCCTTTATTAACTTTTATTACATGTAATTTTCATGAGGGTTGTTATAGAATCCTCCCCTTGGGGGAACACAGTCCTCAGTGTTCAACAACACCTATAACCACAACATTATTGTAAGCAAAATATACTGCCGATGGAGCTTTATAACTTAGCTCGTTGCAGTATTTGCAATGATCAACCTGTTGAGAAGCAAACCAACATGAGAACATAAAAATAATAACATCATAATGACATGACACCCATATTGCTTGTTGGAGCTTTATAACATAGCTCATGGCAATATTTAAATCCATATACATATGTACGTATACCAAAATCACCAAACATATACCAAAACATATATCAAGACATATACCGAAACCCTCCCCTGGGGGAACACCATCCTCAGTGTTCAACAAGACCTATAACCACAAAATTGCTGTAAGAAAAATATACTGCCGATGGAGCCTTATAACTTAGCTTGTTGCAGTGTTTACAATGATCAACCTGTTGAGAAGCAAACCAACATGAAAACATAAAAAGCATAACATCATAATGACATGACACTCATGCTGCTTATTGGAGATTTATAGCATAGATCATGGCGGTATTTAAATCCATATACATATGTACGTATACCAAAATCACCAAACATATACCAAAACATATATCAAGACATATACCGAAACACCATACAGTGTTGACAATGATCAACCTATTGAGAAGGAAACCAACATGAAAACATAACATCATAATGACATGACACCCATACCGCTTATTGGAGCTTTATAACATAGCTCATGGCGGTATTTAAATCCATATATATATGTACGTATACCAAAATCACCAAACATATATTAAGACATATGTTGAGCCATGGAAAAGGTATGAATTTTCCATTTATTTCTTTATCTTTTTCTTTAATCATAACTCCTTTATATTCTAAGATGGTAATATATCAAAGAATTATAGTAGAATTAAGGAGATTTGTGATTGTTACAAATTAATGAATTATTGTCTTTTCTTCTATACAGAAAATAGAAGAAATGGAAAGCCACCATTCGGGAGGAAAAGACAAAGCAGAAGTAACTGTTGTCCCTTCGCCAGGAAGCCATATCCAGACAAGAAGATCGAGATCGGAGCGCACAGTCAAGGAAAAGAAAGGGAAAGCGCGACATCAGCGCAAGAAGACAAAAAGATAACTGGAGATAAAAGATAGAGCGAATCCCTCAGGATCCTTTGATCCTGAGGGATCGCTACTTCAAAGCTCATCTATATTCTTGTTTTGTCTGCCTGGCTGTTATAAAAGGACAATGCTTGTAGAAATCAGAGAGCATGTATTATCATTTTTCAGAACTTACTGTTGTATTGCTACTTTGATCATTACTATCATTAATCAAAACAGAGTACGATTGCCTGTAAACATTTTCACATGATTAATATATAAGTCGGTCGCTGTTCCATTCCTTCATACTGAAGTAGTCTGGCGGTGCTTCACTAATGGCTAGGGACCCGGCCCTGGTGGATCCACTTGCTTTGTACCATTACTTTACAATTCCAGTCGTGTGATGGTTTGATTTACTTTTCATTTCCTTGAATCGCATTCCTTTATAGTTTCCTGTTTTTACAGTTTACTGTTCTAACGTTTTATGGAATCGTTTTATTGCATAAGCTGTGATTGAATCGCGTTGCTATTCCTTTCCATAATAACAAGATTATTAGCCTTTACAACTTATATTGTTATTCATTTCAATTATAAAGCCTCGTTGTTCATTACAGATTGCTGTTCATTTCCATTAAAATAACTTTGCTGTTCATTTGGATTAAAATAGCTTTACTATTCATTTGGATTAAGATAGCTTTGCTGTTCATTTTGACTAAAATAGCTTTGCTGTTCATTTCGATTAAGATAGCTTTGCTATCCATTTCTATTCAAATAGCTTTGCTGTTCATTTCTTTCCTGCAAGTATTTGGTTATGCTTTTAAGTGTTATTGCAGTGAGCGTATTTTCCATTTTCTCTAGCAGCATTATTGAGTTAATTCAGTTCTCATTTCCAATCAGTTACTTTAGTGTGGAGTGTAAGATCAACAACTGTAAAGGACATTGGCTATTACTGTCTAAGTTCTCAGATTGAGGATCTTGTTTATGGTTAATTTCATTTACATCAGTTGACAGAGGAAAGAGTTACTACTACTGCATCCTTGACTGATGATTGCTGTAGTTTTCTGAGTGAATGATTTAGTTTCAGAGCATTAAGTTTCTTGTAATTGCAATTAGATTTATTTCAAGCATCTGTTTACTCTTGTATTTGAAACACTGTACTGTAAAACATTACTCTTGGAATAAATTTCCTGCCTCAGACTGAGTACACTCTTGAAATAAAAAATCGTATCTGGATTGATAATTAATGTAGGATAAATAGGAGTTAAAAAGACACCTCTTTATCGCTCAACAACATGTACTGAAAAACCATACCAAAACTGCTTTGCCTCAACCGAAAACAAGGAAGGATATATAGCACGCATCTGATTCACCGTCTTCCATGTAGCTTCATCGGGCCTAAAGTGCTTCGATTGCACTTTAACTTGCTCGATTGCTCGGTTCCGGAGCATGAGCACCTTTTTCTGTAATATACACTGAGGCTCCAGCTGGAATTCTCCATATGGTTCCACCTGCAATACAGACCAACCAATCACATGATCAACATCTCTAACATACTTCTTAAGCAATGACACATGGAAAACATCACGCTCAACAATACTGAAGGGTCCATAAACTGTGGTGCTAGCTTGGCACATGATCCAATTCGCAAGGAGCTCTTCTTCGGTTTGATGCGCAAGTACACCTGTTCCCCAACCTAGAACTCCTTCAACAACCTATTCTGATCTACATAGCTCTTCTACTTATCCTGTGCTACCTTTAGACTCTTCTTGATCACCTGCATTTCCTTTTCCATATCTGCCAACATGTCTGGTCCAATCAATACCCTGTTAACCAAATCACTCCAACTGATGGGAGTGTTACAACTTCGTCCATAAAATATCTCAAACAGACTCATACTCAAATATTCATGATACCCATTGTTGTAAGATAACTCTACTAGTGGAATGTACTGTTCCCACTTTCGCTGTTGATGCATCACATACATCCTCAACACGTCCTCCAATATCCTGTTGACCCTCTCTGTGTGTCAATTTGTCTATGGATGATAAGTTGTACTGAAGGCCAACTCTATGACCAAACCTGCAAATAAATCCTTCCAAAACTTTGAAGTGAACTTTGAATCCCTATCTGACACACACCATGCAATCTGACCACATCTTTGATGAATACATGTGCTACATCATTAGCTGAGAATGTAGACTTCACTGGAATGAAGTGTGCAATATTTGTCAACTTGTCTACAACAACCATGATGTAAACATGATGTCTCACTATCCTCGTCAAACCTGTGATGAGGTCCATAGAAATTACTTCCCATCTCCACTCTGGAATTGCAATCAACTGTAGTAGTCCACCTGGATGTTTACATTCCACCTTCACACTTTGACAATCAAAACACCTAGCCATAAAATCCGCTACACCCCTCTTCAGATTCAACCAATAATAAAATATCTTCATTGTTGTTAGTGTCTTCTGATATCCTGTGTGACCCGAATATGGTTTCGCATGAAACTCCCTCAAGATCGCCTTCTTGAGCTCACTGTTGTCTAGTACATATATCCCGTGTCTGAATCTAACTGATCCATCTGCCGTAAGACAATAGTCCACATCTTGTGCACCTGCACCTGTACTGGTACCTGTACCATGACCTATACCTGTACCTGTACCATGACATGTACCTATACCTATACTTGTACTTGTACCAGTACTCTGCTGCAACCTGTGCAAAATCTCCATATATCTGACATCCTTTTGACCTGCCTAGAAGATCCTAGCCTGTAAGTCTGTCCCATATGAGCTCATAACTGCTAAGTGATTTACCTGTATCTGCCTACTAAGAGCATCTGCTACTCTATTCTCTTTTCCTTTGATGTACCTGATCTCAAAATCGAACTCATTGATCATAGCCAACCACTGAGCCTACCTAACTTTCAGATTTAGTTGGTCAAATAGATACCGCAAACCATTATGATCACTCATCAATGTAAACCTCCTACCCAGAAGATAGTGTCTCCACATCTTCAATGCATGTATAATCGTTGCCAGCTCAAGATCATGTGTGGGGTGGTTTTGCTCGTGCTCAGTTAGTTTTCACATGTCATAGCATACCACCTATCCATCCTGCATAAGGACTCCACCAAGTCCTTTCTTGCAAGAATATGTGCATACTACAAACTCTTTGTCTGTATCTGCAATATTTAACACTGGTGCATGTGTCAACTACTGTTTGAGTTGCTCAAAACTATCCTCACACTCCTCTTTCCATTCAAACTTCTTACCTTTTCTGGATAAGATAATATAAGATAAGCAATCTACAAGAAGTTCCTGATGAACCTCCTATAATAGCCTGCTAACCCCATGAAAGATCTCACCTCATCCACATTCTTAGGAGCTACCCACTCCATGATGGCTCTTATCTTTTCTGGATCTACTACAAGGCCCTCCTTAGAGACAACATGTCTGAAGTAGTGTACCTCAGTCTGAACGAAACTGCAGTTGCTGAGCTTAGCATACAAGTGACGCTCTCTCAACAACCTCAACACTGCTGCTAAATGATCGACACACTCTTCCTCATTTTTAGAATATATCAATATATCATCAATGAACACAATAACAAACTTATCCAAATAAAAACGCAACATACTATTCATCAAGCACATAAATGTAGCTAGAGCATTAGTTAAGCCAAATGGAACTACAACAAATTCATAATGCCCATACTTGGTCTAGAAAGTTGTCTTGTAAATGTCTTCCTCTTTGATGCATACCTAGTGATATCCAGATCTCAGATCAATCTTCGAGAACATTGTTGCTCCCTTCAACTGATCGAACAAGTCATTGATCCTCGGTAACAAATACCTGTTCTTGATGGTCACTTTTGTTCAACTGCATGTTGTCAATGCATAATCTAAGAGTACAATCTTTCTTCTTCACAAACAATACCGGTGCGCTCATGGTGATACACTTGGCCTGATGTATTCTTTGTCCAAAATTTCCTTCTACTGTAGCTTCAACTCTACCAACTTAGGTGTGCTCATCTGGTAAGGTGCTTTTGATGTTGGAGCTACCCCTGGCACCAACTCAATAGAAAAGTCTACCTCCCTATGAGCTGGAAACTCTGAAATATCCTAAGGATATACATCGTTGAACTACTATAGAACTGGGTACCTGCTCAACACATATGCATCCTCAACTCCCTTACCCATATCACTAGAAATGTGCACTGCAAATTGCTTGCACTCTTTTCTGTGGCTATGCTTTGCTTGCATAGCTGTCACCATCCTAACTGATGTGTCTTTCTTCTTACCCTATAAGACTTTTGATTCTCCACTGCCATCTAAGCACTCAATATCCTTTTCATAACAATCCACTTTGGTTCTATGAAGATACAACCAATCCATGCCCAACAACATACTGTATGATCCCAATGGTAATACATTCAAATGTGCTGCAATGGGCATACCATTCAAATGAAATGCACAAGATCTTACCCAATGGTGAACTTACTTCTTTGTACATGTAGCCAATTGCACTAACCAAGAATCTACATGCAATTCCTTACTCAAACCACACTTATCAACCAAGTCAGGACTAACATAGATATAATTAGATCAAGGGTCAATCAAAATAGAAATAACTTGATCACAAAGCTTACCATCCATATCAATGATAGATGCTTGATGGTCTACTTGTTTGTTATCCAATGCTGCATAAATACGAGGAATACTTTGACCAACATCCCCAACAGTTTGTGCATCATGTGCATTGTATACCTTAGGCTTACCACTCTGGTACTGTGGACAATCCCTCCTGCAATGATCTTCTCCACAAGTCCAACACCACACAAGCTCCTTATTCTGCTCCCCAGATCAATGTCCTTGTCCTCTACCTGATGCATTGAACTTCTTAGGTGGTGTAACATTCTCTTTATTATCTGAATCCTATGGTCTTACTCGTTTCTTGTCCCATTTTCCTTTGTTCTTGGCATTACCTTTCCAATCTAGTTTAGTCTCAAATTTGTGCTTCGATTGTTCATAGCAATGCTTTAGCTTTCGAATGGCCTCCTCCAATGATCTAGGCTCATTGAACTCAATCCTATCTTTGAATTCCATTGTTAACCAGCTAGTGAATCTATGAATCTTGGCCTTCTCCTCCTTGAGGTAAGACACATACTTCGATAACTCCAAGAACTTGTTAGTGTACTCATCATCTATCATAGATCCCATCTTTAGGTCATAGAATTCTTTTACCCTGTCATCAAGGTATCTCTCCAACAAATACTTCTTCTTGAATAGCCACTCAAACTCATTCCAAGTCAAGTATTCCTCACGTATACCTCTAACATTCTTCACATCTTCCCACCAAATCTCTGCTTTACCTTTGAGACTGAATGTAGCTACTTTGGCTTTCATGTTCTGTGAATAGTCATACAACCTGAAGAATTTCTTCATACCAAGCAACCATGCCTTTGCATCCTATGATTTCTTCATCTCTCCATCAAATGTTGGTGGCTTTGCTTCCTTAAACTCATTTGGAAAGTATCCCCTATCACTCCTCCTGTAAGGATGATAACGATATCAATCATCATGCTTGTCAAAAATAGAACTAGAATGGTACCTTTATCTATCCATTCTCCTATCTAGAGTGTCCAACTTTCTACCATCTCTGATCGTGTCATCACTATCTTACCTGTGACCACCATGCGACCTACTACCATATGCCCCATTAGTTTTATCCTCCTACTCAGGGCTGATCAGAAGTGACCCTTGTCGCTGCAAATATGACAAGATCTGAAGTATCACTGCATTTACCTCTACTAGCTTCTCTTGTGCCTGTACGTTTATGTCATTATCTACCTTACAACTCCTTATCTCTTCCTTTAAGCCTCTCCATGTAACTTCCAAATCGGAGGAGTTCCCAACACCATACCGCTCTTTTGATTAATAGGGAGAGTCTTTGTAGTCAACCATCTTGCTATCCATTTGATATTTCTTCCTGCGAGGTATATCGTGTTAGCTAAACCAAATCAAAATAAACCAACGTACCTTAGTATAGCTCAGGGAGGATACCTTGTCTATAAAATCAACAAATCAGCGTGATACATGTATAACATAATCATGACAACATATTGAAATATAACACATAAGCACATAAGCACATGACCATGCAACCATCATTCTAGCTAGGGTCCAGTCATCAATGCATGACGTTAACAACAAAACATACTATGACCTCATGCATGACAACAACCATTGCATCACTATACACTTGACCACATGCAAACATGGACATGCATAAGTGATGCATAACCATCAACACACATGCTCAAGCATAAACTAACAACACTTGAAACCAAACCTACAAGAATGATATATGCAACCAAGCATACAAGAATGTAACCAAACATACAAGAATGTAATCAAGCATACAATAATGATACATGTAAGCCACATAAGTGGACATGTAACCAGTCGTACACTCATGACGCTACATTCAACAATAACAACATCAACTTCCACATGACGACATCACTACAACCATGACCAACATTATGCAAATGCAACAATCACATGGAATGCAAGTGTAAGAGATACACATGCAACTGACATGCATGCATGACCAACACAGAGACCATCCAGTCCAAAGGGTGAACCATGCTCTTCTACCACTCTGTAACACCCTCCTCCCACATCTACCCAAGCAATCGGCCAGTCGAGGTAAACATGTGACGAGAGGCCACTATGATATAATGCGACCTCCTACGACACGTTAAGGAAGTGGAACCGGCGGAAACACACCATACATACATTCAACATCAACATTAGGACCCTCAAGAACCAATCCAACACATCAGGCAACCAACCCCTGGGTCCAACTGATCTTTTGGACAACTTTCCCTCTGGACGCTCTCATGCTATGGGAATTGATCCAGATTTAAATAGGAACACAATAAATTATAGATATAACCATAAATACAAAGATGCAACAGTAATAACACTTCATTTCATTAATATCAAATACCGAAATATGCTTACAAATAGAATGGAAATAAGACTAGCTCGGGCGATGGTAGCTTATCTCTAAGAAGAGATGTGGTGGCTACATGCCTCTGAACTGAGTTACAATGAGGCTCAAGGGACTTTCTATTATTGAACAATAAGAGAAAACCTGAAACAACCAAAACCCTAACTCAAGGAGATGTAACGCCAAGAGTTTATGGGCCCTGTTAGGGTTAGTTAGGCAACCAACTTCCCAGGGTCGTAACTTAGTCATATTACCTTCGTTTGATGTGTATGATACCTCATTGGAAAGATCTCTCCGAAGAATATAACAACCAACAAAATTTCCTTGGCAATTATTAAGCAATTTTTCCAAAAAAACGTCGTTTAGGGCCTCAAAATGGATCCGAAAGTTTAGGACCTGAAAAACTGCCAAAAATAGTAAACTGTGATACAATTAAGGAAACTAAAAAACTGAAAGAAATAATGGCAAGGGTCCAAGTGGAATAGGTGAGTGGCCACCAATATCCACCTGGATCAGTCCTCCCCCCTTAGGAAGCAATGGTCTCCATTGCGTTGAGTTCCTCCATGAGATTATGAAACCTTTGCTGAACTTGGTCCCTGGTGAGCCATTTGCCTTAGTGAAGGAGTTTGCCTACTTTGACAACTCGATATAGTTGTATCCTCTATTGCCAAGTGTTCTTGATCTGATCAGTTGTGGCCGGTTCCATGCAGTCTGAGTTGAGCTTTGTTGGTGTGAGCTATTCTACAAGGTCAGATGTGTCCAACAATGGTGGACAGTGTGGCTGAAGGCGATCTACATTGAACATTGGGTGCAAGCCAAGGAATGTGGGAATGTTGTGCTCCAAAGCATTGTTTTCCATAGCCTTGGTAATGGTGTAAGGACCATATTGAAGTGGTTTAAGCTTCCGATGGGCTCTTGTAAGGCATTATTTCTATAAATGCAACTAGACTTTGTCGCCCACCTGACACTTGTGTGGCATCCGATGATGATCATTTCACTGCTTGTACTTGGCATTTTCCACAATGGAGCGATGCTATATCAGCCCGTTGGGTAGAGGTGCTCTGGGAGTCAGATTGAACGAATGCTTGAGCTGAGAGTGCAACGGTACCCCTATGGGTGAGGAAAAGATGTCCCTGTATGTTTTCATGATTGTATCCAGCTGCTTCTACTGCGTGGAGGAACCCTTATCGGGGGCCATGGATGTGGCTACGATCTTCCCCTTACTTTGAGAGTGAACCAGAAAGAAAATAAATTTCCTAGTCTGGCAGATGATCTTACTGCATTTCTTAGCAGAGATCAAAGAGGTGGCGGTAGGTGGGGCTACCTCTGGTATCTTGTATAATGTATTACCAAAAGAAATAATCACACAGCGAGGTATAGACTCATATACAACATGCCACTTCCATGAGTATGGTTGTCCTAATAATACATCACAAATGTCAAGAGGAGCAACATCACACAATACCTCATCTGTGAAGGGCTTGATGCTGTAGGGAAGGTGACATTGTTGGCTGACTTCGAGATCTTGTCCTTGGTGAAGCCACCTGATGTTGTAGATTGCAGGTGTGGTATGGTTAGTAGGCCTAGCCACTTCATGACCTTTGCTAAAATGAGGTTCTTTTGGCTGCCACTGTCGACAATGAATTGCATGGGCGAACCCTTCACCCACACTTGTGAGTGGCAAATATGCTCCCCCTCCTCTGGATATTCAGGCTTATTCTTCTGGAGCTTTGCGGTGGCAATAATGGCACTGGGCTCCGCATCAATAATCTGCTTCTTTTTGTCATTCCCCTTGTCAGGTTCTGACTCAGGGTCAGAACATGCAGTTGATTCTGAAGCCTTGAACTCAACCACCAACGACTGCTTGGTCCGCCACTCACTTGTGTTGTGAGTGGGGCTCTTATGGAACTCACACCACTTTCCTGTGTCCTTTGACTTCATGGTGGTGTTCTTTTATTACAGCTTTGATGGTTTGTCTTGGGTCACCCTCCCTTGGATTTGTCCTTTGTTCTTCAGATTTGTAAATCCAAAGTCTCGCTTATTTTGTTTAAACTTCTGCTTGATCTTGACAGTGTATCGGTATGCGATGCCAAGCAAGGAAATGTCTAGGAACTCCATCTCGTCCTGGATGTACTTGTGTAGGCAGCCACGATATTTGAGTAACAAATTCCTCTCAAAATCCTTGATACCCAACTTTGTGCAAAGGGTATGAAAAATATTGGTAAACTCTGGCACGTCTTAGTCCCTTTCCTGCCGCAGCGTGGTCCACTTTATGTATTTATCCTCATAGCTTCTGACAGGGTGGTACTGCTCCTTGATGGAATCCCAGAATAAATTCCATGTGGGTGCGACTGAAAACAGTGAGGCCGTACTTTCATCCTTTTGCTCGCAGTAGGTTTCCCACTAGTCCTTAATGTGGGGGATGACTTTGAGAAGTGAAAAAGTGATCTTTTCCGGCTCGAAAAATCATGAACAAAAAAATATCCTTTTAGCAGATTTAACCGTTTATCTATGACATCTGCATCTATTTGACCCTCAAATATGGGAATGTCAAAGTTAACTTGTACCTTAAAAGGTGTGTTGCTTCCAGAGTAGCTGCTGGAAGTAGATGCGTCGCCCCTGGGTAACCGCAGAAGGATCTGCGCAAAGTTGTCCATCATTTGTCGCTTGAGGGCTTCTGCGAGCAAGATTTTTATAGGATCTCCTGCCCCCTTGTCTTTCTTTTCATCCGCCATGGGAGGCCGTCGGGATTTGCGTGGCTGGTCTTGCAAAGGTTCTACCGGTTCAAGCCCTAACTCCTTATATCCCGACCTTGTTGGGGACATGCAAAGAAAAATAGAGAAACTACTCTGATACAACTAATCCAGATTTAAACAGGAACACAACAAATTATAGATATAACCATAATACAGAGATGCAACAAAAATAACACTTCATTTCATTAATATCAAATACTCAAATATGCTTACAAGCAAAATGGAAATAAGACTAGCTCGGGCGATGGTAGCTTATCTTTGAGAAGAAATGTGGCGGCTAGATGCCTCTGATTGAGTTACAATGAGGCTGAAGGGCCTTTTTATTATTGAACAATAAGATAAAACCCTAAACAACCAAAACCCTAACCCGAGGAGATGTAAAACCAAGAGTTTATGGGCTCCGTTGGGGTTAGTTGGGCAACCAACTTCCGAGGGTCGTAACTTGGTCATATTATCTTTTTTTTATGCATATGATACCTCGTTGGAAAGATCTCTCTGAGGACTACAATGACTCTGGAATGTTAGGACCCGAAAAACTACCAAATATAATAAAATGTGCTACAATTAAGGAAACTGAAAAAAACAATGGTGAGGGTCCAGGTGGAATAGGCGGGTGGCCACCAATATCCACCTGGATCAGTCCTCCCCCCTTAGGAAGCAATGGTCCCCATTATGTTGAGTTCCTCCACGGGATGAGGAAACTTTTGTTAAACTTGGTCCCTCGTGAGCCATTTGCCTTGGTGAAGGAGTTGGCCTACATTGACAACTCGATATAGTTGTATCCTTTGTTACCGAGTGTTCTTGATCTAATCAGTTGTGGCCGGTTCCATGAAGTCCGGGTTGAGCTTTGTTGGTGTGAGCTGTTTTGCAATGTCAAATGTGTCCAACAATGGTGGACAGTATGGCCGAAGGCGATCTACATTGAACACTGGGTGCAAGCCAAGGAATGGGGGAATGTTGTGCTCCAAAGCATTGTTTCCCATAACCTTGGTAATGGTGTAAGGACCATATCAGAGTGGTCTGAGGTTCTGATGGGCTCTTGTAAGGCATTCTTTCTGTAAATGCAACTATACTTTGTCACCCACCTGAAACTTGTGTGGCACTCGATGTTGATCATGTCACTGTTTGTACTTGGCATTTTCCACAATGGAGCGGCGATATATCAGCCCGTTGGGTAGAGGTGCTCTGGGAGTCAGATCGAACGAATGCTTGACCTGAGAGTGCAACGATACCCTTGTGGGTGAGAAGAATATTTCCATGTATTCTTTCGTGACCATATCCACCTGCTTTTGCTGCGTGGAGCAACCCTTCCCGGGGGCCATGGATGTGGCTACGATCTTCCCCTTACTTTGAGAGCCAACCAGAAATAAAATAAATTTCCTAGTTTGGGAGATGATCTTACTGTATTTTTTAGCAGAGATCAAAGATGTGGCGGTAGGTGGGGCTACCTCTGGTATCTTGTATAACGTATTACCCAAAGAAATAATCACATAGCGAGGTCTAGACTCATATACAACATAATTAGTTGTTGATTCACCTACAACATAATCACTCATTCACTCTCAACACTGAACAATTCATTATCCATTACAAAGATGCATGCATGACTCCATCATCTACTCGAATTAATACTAATGAAAGATATATGCGAGAGTGGAGAAATGAGTGGAAAGTCAAAATGTTGCAAATGCAAATGACTCTTATCTTTTACTTTAATTTTAGTCATGTTTAAAACCACTTTAGAATTTTAGGGCACTTTTCTAGATTGATGTTTAGATTGTAAACTATAAATCCCCTTCATTGTTATGAAGGAAAGGTTTTGAATTTATGTTAGAAAGATTTTATGCACTACTGTATTTTGAAGAAGTCTTAATAAAAAGGGGAACCATTGCTATTCACTTATGAGCTCAGTTATGTGATTGTCAGGTACTATTATCTAAATTTCAAAACTCTGTTTATCATTTGAATGGTTAATGTATTTGTTTTTTCATATACATTTATGTAATTGATTAAGCTTTATCACTACTGATATGTTTAATTGAAATATCTTAAGTATACGAATGAACATGAATATCTGATATGTGTGATGCATTTCAACAGCTGATATAGTTAACCATTTAACCATATCAGTCATTTATATCTGTTTTAGCTTCAGAAAAAAATTGTTAATCTATATTGTCATATCTAATGTGAAATCCTTATAAGTCACCATATCCACAAATAGTTTCCCCAGGATAGAATAGTTTAAGTTTATACATTTCTTTATCTTAGTCTCATTCACATAATCGATCCACACTTATATACATCACATCTAATTTTTAATATCTTTCATAAGGGAAACTGGTCCCATAATTCTAGTTGGAGCCACCACTCCAAACATAAAAGGAGCTGCTCTAAGTTCCCTACTGGGTGGTTTTTCCTGATGTTGAGGCATAGATTTTCGAGCCTTCAACATTTTTGGCACTAGAAGGAGGGCTTGTAGACTATGAATGGAAAGAAGATCCACTCTCAAACGAAAAGGCCATTTTAAGAGTCATTCTCCCTCAAAATCACCACCAACTTCCAGATCACATTATAAATCTCCTAATCCAAGATCTGAAGTTGTTCAAACAACCACTAAAACTCCTAGCACATTTCTAGAGTTAGTTGGCCAAACTTCTTCTCAAATACCAACTGAATCCCCTGAAATTCAGTCTTTGATTCAAAAATTGGAAGGAATTTCAATTTATGGAAAGAAAACTGTTCAAAATTATATATCTGAACGAAGTGTTTCCTCATCCTTACAGTCTTCTGGTGTATTAACTAGATCCCAGCGTTAAAAAATTGGATTTAAACCTTTTGAATTACCATTAATTACTCATCATAGAAATAAAATTACTCTAGAAGCTCATTCTTCTGCTAGCGAGATCACATCAATATCTTCTCCTTTT
Organism: Pinus tabuliformis; assembly: GCA_031772625.1. NCBI lineage: Eukaryota > Viridiplantae > Streptophyta > Pinopsida > Pinales > Pinaceae > Pinus > Pinus tabuliformis. The sequence goes on from CM062819.1 coordinate 871,726,321, forward strand.
ACCCCTCGTCTTGGACCTTTTATATCCTCTCTTATTCCTCCTCTTGGACCTTCAATTTCCTCTACTTCTTTGCCTCTAAGTACTCCCAGAATGGTCAACAAACCTTGGAATAACACTGGGGCAATACAAATGACTCCACCATTACACCCTCTTCCAAACACCTCGAGAGATGGCTTCCTAAGTTTAATCCTGATGATGGCCTCCTTGCAGAGGAACATCTTCATAATTTTATGTTAGCCATCAATTTGAATGAAGTCACTGAAGAACCTTGTGTATTCAGACTCTTTCAATATACATTTGAAGGATTTGTAGGATCCTGGTATTTTTCTCTTCCTTCTGGATCAATAACGAATTGAGATATGTTTGAAGAGAAATGTTTTTTGAAATTTGGCGATGATCGAACAACTGCCACTTTGATTAATGATTTATCAAATCTTTAGAATAATTCAAAGGAAAAAATGAAAGATTTTAATTCTATATTCAAAAAATTGCTGAATAAGATCCTAACCACTTCTAGACCAAGGATTGATGTGTAGATTGAATAGTATATCTTTCTTCTTCCTTCAAATATTGCTATGTTCATAGATAGAGCCAACAAAATAGTTTTTCTTGATAACATGAAATAAGCTCTTTCTGTAGAAAAGAGAATCCTTTATCTTCAAAAGAAAATTGCACATGAAGAAAGAAAGGAAGCCAAAAAAGTTACTTTCAAAGATGAAATCAAGAAGAAAGCTCCCAAGGATCCTTTTGATTTAGAAGGATTACAAAAGGTTATGAAAATAATGTCAAATGAAATGGTAGAAATAAAAAAAACAAGTAGCTAAAATCTCTAAAAATCCCTTTCAGCCTTTCAAAAGGACTCAATCATCACAGTCACAACCACCTACCATTATATCAAATGTAGAATCTGATCAAGATGATGAAGAGGAAGAATCATATTTATCTGCTGAAGAATCCCAAGAAGAAGAGTTGACAGAAGCTTATGGTTTATGGGATTTCATCCTAATTACTTCAGAAAATGAAGAAGAAGAATAAGCCCTATCAGTAAGTACTAGAAGTAAGGGACTTCTTGATTCACCTCCAACAAATCAAAAACAAAAGTCCCCTGCTCTCCCTAATAAGGACAAAAGTGTGATTAAGAAATCTTCTACTCCTTCAGATTCTCTTCCAACTACTTCCAAATCTCCTTCTTCATCCAAGACTTTGATAATCTCTGACACTATGGAATATAATATTATTGAGGACATGAAAAAGGTCAAAGCCAACATTTCTCTTTATGAGGTTAGTAAATTAAAATATCAGCAAAAGCTTTTATTTAAAGAATTGAATGCAGTTCCTGCATCTCCATTACCTACTGTTGTCATTACAAAAACCTCAAAAAGACAAGCAAACCTCCTAATGTCTCTTCAGATAATATTGACTCATCAAATACCATTTTGATCAGAGATAGATCAAATTCCCATATCCCTCCCTTCTAATTTACTTTTGATATTTTTAACAAAAATGTACATAACTGTCTAGTAGATTCTGGTGCATCATCAAATGTCATGCCTTATGAGGTATGTCTTAAATTGAACATCTCACCATAAAAAGCTATTGTTCAGATTGTTAAATTAGATCACACAAAAGTCAAAGTTTTGGGAGAAATAAAATATGTTTTAATAAGATTGGCTTTCAATTCAAAGGTTTGTCAAATAATAGATATATTAATTGTGGACATTCTTGAATTTTAAGGTCTTATTCTAAGCAGAGACTAGTCTAAAAAACTACATGGTTACTTTGCAACTGATTGGTCACACATGTGGCTTCCTTACAATGGAAAACCCAATCAAATTCATGTTGATAGGGAAAAACACATGAAACAATCAGTGACTGATTTTGATGAAGAAAACAAATCAGTAGTTTTTACAAACAATATTCTTGGAAATTATTCCTTTGAGTCTTTCTTTGGAAAATTTTAAGCAAAAGAATCTCCTTTTCTAGTTGGCTCCTATTCATCTCAAATTGAAAATTTCTCCAAAACATATTCTTCTAAATGTATCAATGTTGTAAATAATCATAACAACATGTTTTGGACCCTTTATTTTGACGGATTGAAATCTAATGAAGGAGCAAGATATGATTGCATTTTGATTAATCCTCATGGAGAAAAAACTATGGTAGCTTGCAGATTAGATTTTGATTGTACCAATAATGTTGCTGAATATGAAGCATTAGTACATGGCTTACAAAAGTCTCGTAGTCTTGATATCAAATATCTCAAAGTTTATGGTGACCCAGAAATTGTTATCAAACAAGTTAGAAACAACATCCATTGTGTTTCTAGTCACCTTAAGCATTATCAATCCTTGATCCAAGAACTCACATCTCATTTCACTGCATTCAACATAGCTCTTATTCCAAGAATACAAAATTCTAGTGCCGACCTCCTAGAAAATGTTGCTTCCAAAATCATTCCATTTGAAGATTTCAATCCAGATAGATTTTCTATTGAATTGATTTTTCACCCCTCCATTCCGGACAATATTACTAATTGGTGAGTATTTAATGATGATAATGACATCTTGAGTTTTCTGACATCTGAAGGGTCTTACTCTGGTCATATTATCAACAAAGATGAACATGACAAACAATTGAATAAATCTTCTGAGGAAAATTCTTTACCCAAACCTGTAGTTAAATTGGAAGATTTATACGATTTGAAAGATAGGTTCAAAAGAGTAATTAATTGCAAACTTCAAAGTTCAACTCAAAGATTTGAATTAGTTAACTTAAGATCTAATCATACACCTCAAAACATCAATTTAGGCCTTGGACTTTCACCAGATGAAATATCTACTTTCATTCATTTGTTGAAAAGATACAAAGATATATTTTCATGGAATTACGATGATATGAAAACCTATGACACTTCCATCATTCAACACACTATTCCTATGATTTCATATGTCAAACCAATCCAACGAAAGCTTAGGAAATACACCCTAACTTGGAAACTAAGATTAAAACTGAACTGAATAAGATTCTTAAAGCTAAAATCATTTTCCAGTCAGACATTCCAAGTGGGTTTCAAATCTTGTGCCAGTTAGAAAGAAAAATGGGGATATTCATATTTATATAGATTAGAAATTTGAACAAAGCCTATGAAAAGGATAACTTTCCTTTGCCCCCAATGGAACAAATTTTATAATCTATTGCTGGTTCTGAATTAATGTCTTTTTTAGATGGCTTTTCAGGTTACAATAAGATTCTTGTACATCCAGATGACAGACTGAAAGCCACATTCAGAACTAAGTGGGGGACTTATGCTTATCAAAAAATGTCTTTTCGGACTGATTAATGCTGGGGCTACTTTCCAAAGAGCTATGGATATTGCTTTCAAAGGTTTGATCAATAAGATAGTTGTAGTGTATCTAGATGACATTACAATTTATTCCAAACAAAGAGGCAATAATTTACATGATTTAAAACAAATCTTTGAGAGATGTAGAAGGTTTGGAATCTCCCTAAATCCTAAAAAGTATTTTTTTTTTCTCTTGACGAAGGAAAAATTCTAGGCTTTATAGTGTCTAAAGAAGGAATCTGCATAGATCCAGATAGAATTAAGGTGATATTTGAAATCCCCTTACCACACAACAAAAAATCCATGCAATCTTTCCTCAGACAGATTAATTTTGTTAAAATATTTGTTCCTGACTTCTCTCAAATCGTACTTGCAAATCATGATAAAGAAGAAGCTAATTTTCAAAAGGGGGTTGATCGAAAGAAAAGAATTTGAGTCAATAAAGCAAGCAATCATTGATTCCCCTTCATTATCAACCACATATTTTACCAAACAATTCATTCTTTATACTTTTGCTTCTGAACAATCTTACGCAACAGTCCTAACTCAATCAAATGAGCAACAAATTGAAGCTCCAATCTCATTCTTTAGTTCCAATCTACATGGAGCTGAGCTTGATTATTAATAGGTTGAGAAGCAAGCCTTTGCAGTCTTCATATCCATTAAACATTTCAAGCCTTTCCTCCTAAAAGCACATACAAACGTAATTGTACATTTCCCTGCTGTTAGACAATTACTTACCCAGAAAAAATTGGGAGAGAAAAGAGCTAATTAGGTTACTTCCCTGTAGGAATATGACCTAGATATTAAACTAGCTAAAATTATTAAAGGTCAAGGTTTTTGCAAGTTGATTACTGGAGCTAATGAGGATTCAAGTAACAATGTCCAAATCAAAGAGGTATGTCTCATCAATAATGAATCTCGATATGATGATCTTATTTTTTATTTGAAAAACAATTATGCTCCATTAGAACTCAATTACAACAAGAAAATAGCTCTTAGACTCAAAGCTAACCAATACAAACTTGTCAATGATGTTTTATTTAGAAGGAATTATGATTATGTTTTGCTGAGATTTTTAGAGAAATCTGAAGCCGAAAAGGTTTTGTAGGAATTACGTGATGGACCAGTAGGTGGAAACTATGTTGGAGACACCACTGCTCATAGAATTCTACATGTTGGATAATATTGGCCAACTTTATTCAGGGACACTCATGTCTATGTTAAGAAATGTAAATTCTTCAAGACTGCTTCAACAAGATAGAGGAAACCAACTTTACCATTGTAACTAGTTAACATTGAACAACCTTTTGAACAATGGAGACTAGACATAATATGTGAGATTGTTCCTAACTCTTCCAAGTAGCGTAAATACATCTTGAATTCTACAGATTATTTCACCAAATGGGTGGAAGAAATACCCCCTCAAGGTGGCCAATTCTGAAAATATTATTGAATTTATTGATCAATTAATCATTACCAGGTTTGGTCTTCCCCATGCCGTTGTTTTTTATAATGCCTCTCATTTCTTAGGAAATTCCATTGCTGAATTTTCTCTTAGAAGATGTTTTAAACCTAGGTATTCTGCAAATTATTACCCTCAAGGAATGGTCTAGTAGTATCTACTAATAAAAATCTCATTAGGATAATCAAAAAAATAGTTGACCAAAATAAAAGAAATTGACACAAAGATATAGTTTTTGCTTTATGGGTTGATAGAATTACTCAGAAGGTTTCTATTGGCACTTCCCTATTTTAGCTAGTATATGGAAAATAAGTTATTCTACCTCCTAATCTAACTATTCCATTACTAGTCCTAGTCCAATCCATTGAAGAAAAATCTCCCTCCGCTTTACAATTAATAATGTCCCATATTTTTAAGTTAGAGGAAGAAAGGGATAAAGAAAAACAAGTTCGTACCCATCATTAACAATTGGTTAAATCTTCTTTTGATACAAGTCGAGTCAACAATAAAACTTTTGAAATTGGTGATTTCGTTTTGAAATGGGACAAAGCACATGAAGAAAAAGGTAAAAACACTAAGTTTTAGAGCTTATGGCTAGGACCATTTTAAATCGTTGACAAACTAAGCTCATTAACCTTTATCCTCCAAGATCTACAAGGAAAGAGGGATTCTCTTCCTGTTAATGGGCTAGTTTTGAAAAAACTAATTCTTTTAAGGATACTTATCCTTCTGTAAATATGTAAATAATAACATGTATATACCGGTGTCTTTTTTAATCCTAGTTATGTTAGGTAATGCACTTTTGTCTTCAAATTGGAGCTCTCTCATCATCTACACGAGATTTAAATGATTAGAGAAGAGAACTTAGAAAAACTCATTATAACTTTGAAGTTTGGTTTTCTATTTTAACTCTTAAATCATTATTTCCTTTAAATTGTGAATGTTTCATAATTCGAAAACTTTATAAAGTCTGGTTATCCCATGATTGGTCACGAAAAGGTTTTCTTTAAAAATTAAAGGCTATTTTGAAGTTTTAGCATCTTTTGACCTCAATTGTCATCCATTACTCTTAAGGAGTGAATATGCCTCCCCATCCACTAATTTATATATAAAAAATCAGAGTGTAATTCAAAAATATAAATCTTGAAAGATAAGAGGTTTCATCATGAGCCAACTTACCGTGATCATGGGAAATTAATGATACTGACATTATAAAAAATAGCCACCAAATCAGGATAATGGATTACGATTATCCAACTGTAAGATAAGAGGTCTCACCATGAGCCGGTTTGTTCAATATCATTATAATTTGTGAATGGCATTGTCACAATATGGTTACTAAGTCAAGAAAATGGCTTTCAAGAAAACTTTAAAGTGGATGGGATACTGATATTTCTTTGGTTAAATGGTAACCCTGTCGAGGCCATGGATGCTTGATGGCAGCAGTGGCTCTACTAGTGACAAATAGGTCTACCTTAACAACTAAACTTCTTAAGTTCTTAACTTTATCTTTATAACTGATTAAATGACCAACAAGCGTAATAAGGATTTTCATCAATAAACAATTTATGAGATAATTCACAATTAAAGAGTTCTTTTATTTAGAGTTTTTTTCATGAATTAAAACTTCAAATATTTCTACTTTTCTAAGTCTTCTTGTTTAGCTTTTTAAAGTTTTATATATTTTAATAGAGATAACAGTTTCTCTGAGTGTATCGCCAATTGTTATAGTACTCAACAACCCCCATTTAATTTTTATTTTAGCCATATAATAAAATTATGCGGACCCTTTTTGCATTTACATGTAAGTTTTCAGTGTGTTGACTTCATTTCAAGTCCAATATGCCTTTATATACAATTTGTTTTTTTCTTAGATTAGTGAATAAACATTGCCCTCGTGACCAAAACCTTTATTATTATTATCAGTGGCTTTATTGCCCAAATAGTGGTTTTGGAATTTATTATAAAGCAGATGTTTTCTTTTAAAGTGACTGAGACATATATCAGAGCTTTATATCGGAGGAATTCCTTAGAATCCCCGATATCATAAGTCCTGGGCCAATATATTAGTGGCTGTAGTTTATTGAAAGGTTTAATAAAACAATAACCAAAGTCCAAAACATATTATAATATAAACTATTAAAAAGGTTTGAACTTCGTTTAACACAAAAACCCGACCATATTATAATGTATAGCCGACAGAAAAACCCAGCTTACACGTCATTACTTCAGCTCCCGTGTATCGGTGATCATAAGTTTTCAATTGTGACACATCTTTAAAACCTTCGATCTTCAATATTGCCAAAGCTTCGATATCCAAAATCCCGAATTATAACAAGTGGCTGTAGTTTCTTTCTAAATAAACAAATATATATATGCCCAAAGGAAGGATCCACTTCAACGCTTATTCAAAAAATTAAAACAATTGCGATACCCGAACCTGATATATTCATAGATTTGATTTATTATGAAATTGCGTCTACTTATCACAACTTTGTTATGTGATACCACGCCTCCTGCTTCGATCTTTGATCGCCTGTCTCTGCCTACATCATCACCTTCAGACCCAATACAGTTATAAAATGCAGTCTAATGTAATATCACATCCACTCCCATATCGCAACTCTTATAATGAACGACCATTTGAAATCGTCGATTGAATGGACGTGATATTAATCGCAACATTCATAATCTTCCACCACTGCATATCGTCAATCACCGAATCGATTATGGATGCGATTTTGATATTTAATTGAGTTGATTGAGATTTCGCATCCGCCTAATTGACGTTTTCAGTTGTGCTCTTTTTAAAAACTGTCGATAAGCCTTTCACTGATACCATTCAATCCTCGCCACTTGTCATGTATAGGGGGCCGCTGTTGTAATTAAAAAAAAAGTTTTTTTTCATTGGTTTCATAGGGATTTTATTATGTTTAGTTTCAATCTAATTTGCATCCGTGTTTAATAAAGCCTTTGTTTTCCTATAACAGGGATGAACCAAGGGTCGATAAAGAGAACTAACAGTTGGAGTCAATATTTTCGAAGACATGCCACCACGTGCCACAACGCAAGGAATTATTGTTACAGAGATTGAAAAAGACCAACACATGGACAACAAATCGATCCTTCGGCTAAAGAATTCCTAGTCAAACTACATAATCAGTTGTTGATTCACCTACAACATAATCACTCATTTAATCTCAGCACTGAACAATGCATTATCCACTGCAAAGAGGCGTGTATGACTCCATAATCTACCTGAACTAATACCAATGTCAAATATATACGAGAGTGGAGAAATGAGTGGAAAGTCAAACTATTGCAAACTTTAAATACCCTTAATTATTATGAAGGAAAGGTTCTAAATTTCTGCGAGAAATCTTATATGCACTACTGTATTTTGAGGAAGTCTTAATAAAAAGAGGAACCACTCCTATTTACTTATGAGTTGTTTTATGCTATTTTTCCAAAGAAAAAATCGAACTTTTTATAACCAAAATAAAAAGTTACATAGTATATGCCTAAGCATTCATTTTGCTGTATGATTTGAAAATCATAGAGCTCCACAGGATGTAACTATCAGTCCTGTCCAAAAACAAGAGGGAAAAAGATAAACCACTGATCTGAAACATGGACCTCCTCATATCGAGGAAAACAACCCCTGTCTCCAGCTCAAGATAATCAGGATATATCAGTTTTAAAATATGTCTGAAAGTCTCCATGAAAAGAAAATAAACGATGCTTCCACTTCCCGGGTCTCCTCATAGAGGAAAACAACCCAAACAGGAAGGAAAACATAAACCATCAGTAGTCTGAACAGTTTAGAAAGATCATAAAAATAGTGACAAAAGAGATAAACATCATAAGATCAGCTGTAAACAAAAATCAGGCTCTGCAAAAAGCCTGAAGAGTCCATAGTGAAAACAGGCTATGCATATGGTGGCTGATCCGACACACGGATCTCTCCCTGGTCCTCGTCTGCTATTCTCCAACTGCCCATATCTTGTTGCAGACCCTCTTTAGAAAGCCTGTCTGCTATATCATTACGATCCCTGTAGATGTGGCAAAGAGAAAAGACATTAAAGGATTGCTTTAACTATTTTGTCTCTTCTAATAAAGGTAATAAGATATAGTTTTGACATCTGCTTTTCCCATTGAACCATTTTATAACATTCAGTGAGTCCCTGAAGATCTGAACTGTGAGGATGTTCCTGTGAATAAGCCAGCATAGTAGCAGTTTTAGGGCAGACAACTCCGCGAAATTATTTGTACCAGATCTTAGGCCCACAGAGGTCGTAAGGCACTTGTTTTGGTTTATGTCTATTACCAGCTCGTCTCCTACTCTGTTGTTCTGGGATGCCCCATCGAAATATGCCCACGGTATGCCTTCCTTAATTTGTTCCTCAATAGCTTGTCTGGGCACATTCTCTGTATCAGGCTTAGGGATATTGGTATATATAGAAGTACATTGAATTGCAATAGCCTCAAAAGGGGTGTGCATATAAAAAAAAATGCTCATGTTCCTAGCTATCCAGATGCCCCATGCTATGATGAGGGGTAAGTTCCGCAAGTTCCCTTCTGGATAGAGATGCCACCATTTTTGCCAAACATCTGAGAATAATTCCCCTTCCCAGACTACATTCTTTTGGATGAGCTTCCCGACCTCCAACCACACCCTTTTAACAACCGGGCAATCTATAAATAGATGCCTTATTGTTTCAGAATCGTTTTTGCATAACGAGCATCTCCTTGGCCCTAACTTATATCTGGCTTGTAAGATGTCCCATGTTGGAATCTTTCGCTTGAGGATGCACCAAAAGAAAAGTCTAGCTTTTGTAGGGCTTTTAAGCTTCCACAGGTGTTTAGCCCACCAATCCGGGTTCCCCCATTCTTTCTTTGACATAAGGAATTTATATCCAAATTTTGGGGAGTAAGACCCGGATTCTGCATGAGCCCACACCAGCTGATCTAGTCTGTCTCTTAGTCTCACATTTGACTTGGAGAGCTCTTGAGTAAAAACCTTCCATTCATCCCACCATTGGGGCATCAGATCCAATTCCTCCCTTGATAGCCACGCTTGTCCCCAAATAGTGGAGTGACCTTGTTTCTCGATCTGATTGAGGAAATAAACTCCTTTGGAGTCGAGTTGCCTAATAAGGTCTGGGGATAGTGCAAAATTTTCATTGCAGCCTACCCAGGGATCTTTCCCTATCCGGAGGTTCTCCCCATTCCCAACCTGCCAAGACAAACCTTGCTCAATGATCTTGAAAGTGTCTATGGTAGCCTTCCAAACAACAAAAACATTCCCTTTTTTCTTAATTGGGTTTCTTATCCAATCTTCTAATGGGACCGGGTCAATGTATTTCCTTTTCACCACCATCGTCCACAGATTTTCCATCTTAATTATCTTCCATCCTAATTTTGCTACTAAAGAAGGCCCAAAAGCTGTGAGATATTTTATTCCCCATCCTCCCCATTCCTTTGGCCTTGCCACCTTCTCCCATGCTACCCAAGGTAGAACCGATTCCTCCTTTGATCCAGCCGAGAGAAACCTGCTGCATATCCTTCTTATTCTCTCCAAGATGCCTTTCAGAACCCATGTTAAAGCTACCTAATAAACCGAGATTGCTAGAAGGGAAGATTTGATAAGGGTCAACCTTCCGGCCCTTGAAAGCTACTTGAAACTCCAATGAGTAATTCTGGCTTCTATTTTTGCTATTAGCCAGTTCCAGTCCTGTTTCCGATAGGCATTCGGTTTCAACCAGAAACCCAGATATTTGAAAGGATCATCGAGTTTATGAACTTCAAAGGGTAAAATTGTAGAAATTTTGAATAATATAACACTTATTCACAGAGATTATCCTGATTATACACTATTGCGGAATGCATGCATAATACATAACCTCCTCTATGTTGATCATCAATTTTGTGGAATTAAAAACAATGAAACATCAATCACATGCGCACATTAACACAGTATGTAACCGGGGAAAGCATACAGTTGAAAAGCTCCAACTATCTATATTTTATAATGATAGAGAACATGTAAAAATACATAGTACAATACTCCTCACAAGTACTCAGTACTATCTCCACCTGCTACACACAAACTAGCTCAGATCTGAATCAAGTCACAGGTTCAAATCTCCTCCGCTGTCTGCCTGCCTCTACTGTGCAATCCAAAGCAAGAATAGGAATGATCCAAGCTCGTTTTCCTTGGCTTGTACTGTGCAATCCTCATTGGAAATCTCCATCAATGCATGTGAAAATCTCATGCACAGCTATAGTCACAATTGATAGCAGTCTCACTCTTTCACCCACCTCTAACACTTGTCTCCACTGAACTGTCCATGCACTGAGTTAACTGATGTATTCTTTAGTTGCTTTATGAGTTAATAATTAGTGAATTAATTAATAATTAATTCACATCACTCATCACAAGTGTATTCTGCAGTTAGACTAAATACAACTAGTTCAACCAAGTCAAACTGAACACAACTCCATCAACTCCTCAATCAACTCCACCAAACCCAATCACTTGAGTTCTAACTGAAGTCCATCATGAAATAGCTCAACTGACCCTAAGAAAAGCATATTTCCTTCTGGCAGCTGCATGTGCCACATCCGTAGCTCGAACTGAAGTGCTCCAAGAGGATAAGATAATGTTTATAGTCCAAATATTATTAAGAGCTAATAATATTTGACTGTTCTATTTTTAGCCTGGCAGTCTAAAAATAGACTCTGCCCATATGTCTAAAAATAGAAGTCCATCTATTTTTACCAACATGACCAATCATCCACAAATAGCATCTTGCAACTCATAGACCATGATCCATATGTCTAAAAATAGACATAGTCTAAAAATAGACTTTGCGCCAAAAATAGCCTGCGGGCCCACTTAGTGAAGGCGAATTCTTTTCACTAAGCTCCATCATCTTGTTGCATTTTCAACACTCCCTCTCAACAAGATATGGATTATCTACAACCCCTATCCTGCCTCGGTGGTATTCGAATTTGCTCCTGGTGAGCGCCTTCGTCAAGATATCAGCATCCTGATCCTCCGTTGGAATGTATGAAAGTAACATGATTCTCCGCTGCACACAATCTCTGATATGATGGTACTTGATGTCAATGTGCTTGGATCTATCATGAAATACTGGATTAGCCGAGAGTTTAATGCAACTCTGGTTATCACAATAAATCACTGTAGGCTCCAAGTGTGACCCGAACAACCCGACCAGGATCTTCCTCATCCATATAGCCTCGCATGCAGCCAAACTTGCTGCCATATACTCGTCCTCTGCTGAACTGAGTGCCACGGATCTTTGCTTCCTGCTGTACCAAGAAACTGTTGTCGACCCGATACTAAAAATCCCTCCAGATGTGCTCTTTCTGTCCGTTGGACTCCCTACCCAATCTGCATCCGTGAAGCCACATAGCTTCACCTCATCCTCCTGTTTGTACCACAATCCATATCCCGATGTGCCTTTGAGATAACGCAATACATGCTTTCCTGCCTTCCAGAAGAGCTTGGTTGGCTTAACCATAGCTTGTGAAAGCTGGTTAACAGCATAGCATATATCGGGTCGTGTATTGACCAGATACATAAGCGACCCCACCAATTGTCGATAAACAGTGGCATCCACTACTTCCACTGAAGTAGCATCCTCCTTCCTCCAACCTCCAGGAAGAGGAGTATCAACAGGCTTGCAGCCATGCATGTTGAACTTCTCCAGTATCTCCCGAGCATACTTACCCTGAGAAACAAATAGTCCATCACTGCGCTGCCAAATTTCCAATCCCAGGAAATAATGAAGGAGGCCCAAGTCCTTCATCTCAAACTCTCTAGCAAGATCATCCTTGCATGAAAGTATCAACAGCTCATCTCCTGTCAAAATCAAATCATCTACATAAGGTACAATGATAAGCAACTTACCCTCCACCACAATCTGGTATAGGTTAGGATCCGCCTCACTCTTGGAGAATCCAAGTCTGGTGAAATAACTGTCTATCCGTGTGTACCAAGCACGTGGTGCTTATTTCAACCCATACAGCGCTCTCTTGAGCCTGCACACACGCGACTCACTGCTGAAGATCTCGAAACCTTCGGGCTGCTCTATGTACACCTCCTCCTCAATGACTCTGTTGAGGAACGCAGTCTTCACATCCATCTGATGAATGTGCCACCCCATCCGCGCTGAGAGAGCAAGAATCGTCCGTATGGAAGAATACCTTGCGACAGGTGCAAAGGTCTCCTCATAATCGATCCCCTCTATTTGCGAGAAGCCTCGAGCAACAAATCTTGCCTTGTAATTCTCCACACTCCCGTCAACTGCCTGCTTCACTTTGTAGATCCATCTCGAACCCACCACTGATTTCCCCTCCGGTCTTGGGACAATCTCCCATGCACTGTTTCTGACAATCGAATCATACTCTTCCACCATGGCATCTACCCATGCAGGATCCTCCACAGCTTCCTCGAAAGAGGATGGCTCAGTCACGACACATTTGCTCACAAGAGCCATGTATCCAGTGTACCGATCAGGTGATTGTCTCTGTCTGCGTTGTCCTGTAGGTGGTCCTACAACCTTCTCTGCATCTTGAGCCAGTCGCTCAGCTTCTGTAGTGCGCTTTCGCCCTCTGATGGTTGGCGCTGCATGAGTGGTCTCTTCCACTCCATGAACTTCATCTTGTGGCTGATCCACGTCCTGAAGCTCATCCTTAGGAACTAATAGCTCCTCATCTGCATGCAAGTGTGGCTCCCTCTCAAGCGAACACTTCATGGCTTTCTCCTCCTGAAATTTGATATCCCGTCGCACAACAGTCTTGCGACTGTCTGGCAAATACACACGATAGTTGTGGGGCGTATCAGTGTACCCCACAAATATCTCAACCCCTGAGGTCGGCTCTAGCTTCTTCCTGGCATCCTTCGTCACATGCATGTAAACGTTAGAACCAAAAATCCTCAAATGGGAAATATCAGGCCTCTTACCAGAATAAGCCTCCTCGGGTGTACTCATGCCAAGTATCTTGTGAGGACAACGGTTCTGCACATATACTGTAGTATTGCATGCCTCCACCCACAAGTGAAGGGGTAGGCCCTGATCATGCAACATCGCCCGTGCAACACCCATGATCGTTCTGTTCTTCCGCTCAGCAACCCCGTTCTGCTGTGGGTTATGGGGAGCTATGACCTCTCTTCGAATCCCTTCTGCGCTGCAGAAGTCCTTGAACTTGCCAGAGATGAATTCACCACCATTGTCGCTCCTAAGAGCTTTCACCTTCTTCCCCGATTCCTTCTCGACCAATGCTTTGAACTCACAGAACTTTGAGTATGTCTCGCTCTTCTTCTGCATGAAGAAGATCCAGCACTTTCGAGAGAAATCATAAACAAAGATCACATAGTACCTGTTCTTTGCTGTCGAAGCTACTGAGAAAGGTCCACACACGTCTGTGTGAATTCTCTCATGGATTGTCGTGGCATGACTATCCTTCTCGTGAAAGGTGGCTTTCACAAATTTTCCCAAAGTACACCCCTTGCACTGATCTGACTGCGCAAGAGTGCCTTTAGGAAGCCCAGTAGTAATCTGCTACAGTATCTTCAAGGCTCCATGGTGAAGGTGGCCCAGTCTCCTGTGCCACAGCTCGCCATCATCCCGGCTCACCAATCCTTCTGCCTTGCATGCCATTGTTGCACATCCATCTACATGCAACTGATAAAGGTTCCTGACTCGAACCCCTATCTTCCGGGTTTCTCCAGTTGTCTTACTGCACAGGAAAGCCTTTCCCTCACTGAAAACAACATCATATCCCTTGTCTTCTAACATCGCCACAGAGATAAGATTCTTCTTCAATCCTGGAACATGCATCACTTCCTTCAATACGAAGGGTTTACCAGACTCCCTCTCAAAGGAAATGGTACCGATACTGGTTGCACTGTATCTACCATCATCGCCCATCTCGATGTGCACTCCAAGATCTTTCTCCTCCAGATCAGAAAATAAATCTCGATCTCTTGTCATGTGAAAAGACGCACCATTGTTGAAGAACCATACTGATCCCATCACACTTGATACCAAGCATGCGATCAACCAAAAATCCATCTCAAACTGCGAGGCTAAGGCCTCTCCCACTGTAGATCCAACAGCTTGCTTATTTTTCTTCTTTTGCGGACAATTTGTGGCATAATGTCCGTGCTGGTGACAGTGAAAGCACTTCACCTTGGGCATGTCTTGCTTCTTGCCTTTCACACCGAAATGAGAAGCTTTCTTGTTCTTCCCCTTCTTTGCTTTGGCAGCCAAAGCACAATTTTCTTCATTAGGTGCCTTTGATGAAGATCCGTCCCTGGTATTCCGCCTGATCTCCTCTTGCACAAGATCTGACCAAAGTATCTCCCATCCTGGAAATTTCTCCCAACCATTGATAGAGTCCTAATAGGAATGCCAACTCTTCGGAAGACCAAGAAGAGCCAAGCTCACCAAGTCCTCATCATCGACAGTCACCCCCACACTTCCCAGCTCATCCCTGCATTGGGTGAACTTCGTGAGATACTTGGGCATACTGTCTCCTTTCTCACAATTAATGTTTCTGAGTTTATCCTTGAGTGCCAACTTCCTTTGGTCACTCTTGCTTTGGAATAAATCTTTCAACGCTTTCCACATCAAGTATGGAGAAGCCTTTCCATGAAGGCTGGATACAATGTGATCCTTCACGCCCTCCAGTAGAATCCTTCGACACTTTGCTGTCTTCTTTTGCCAAACCTCAACGTGAGCAGCATCAGTAGGCTTTGGGACCTCAGCCTATATGAACTCCTTCAGCCCATTGTCATCTAACACCGCCTCCATCCTATCTTTCCATGCAATATAATTTTAGCTGCCTTCAAGAGAATACTCGAATCGCAATTCGTTGAAAGACATTTCAACTTTGACACCAAGAAAACACTACTGCAAATTCGAATTCCACCAGCTCAAAACTCAACTGCTTCTGATCTAAAAATTCGTGAGAACAAAGTATTTCTCGCATAGAGATTGACTGTATGGGCTTTTACCGGATATCTCACCTTCCAAAGGAAGGATTAATCCAGAGGCTACCTGGCCCGATTACAGACTCTGCCTGAAGAAATAAAATGTAACCACTGTCTGAATAATAGATCTGATGAACAACTCTGCTCTGATACCATGTAGAAATTTTGAATAATATAACACTTATTCACAGATATTATCCTGATTATACACTATTGCGGAATGCATGCATAATACATAACCTCCTCTATGTTGATCATCAATTTAGCGGAATTAAAAACAATGAAACATCAATCACATGCGCACATTAACACAGTATGTAACCGGGGAAAGCATACAAATGAAAACCCCCAACTATCTGTATATTATAATGATAGAGAACATGTAACAATACATAGTACAATACTCCTCACAAGTACTCAGTACTATCTCCACCTGCTACACACAAACTAGCTCAGATCTGAATCAAGTCACAGGTTCAAATCTCCTCCGCTGTCTGCCTGCCTCTACTGCGCAATCCAAAGCAAGAATAGGAATGATCCAAGCTCATTTTCCTTGGCTTGTACTGCGCAATCCTCATTGGCAATCTCCATCAATGCATGTGCAAATCTCATGCACAGCTATAGTCACAACTGATAGCAGTCTCACTCTTTCACCCACCTCTAACACTTGTCTCCACTGAACTGTCCATGCACTGAGTTAACTGATGTATTCTTTAGTTGCTTTATGAGTTAATAATTAGTGAATTAATTAATAATTAATTCACATCACTCATCACTAGTGTATTCTGCAGTTAGACTAAATACAACTAGTTCAACCAAGTCAAACTGAACACAACTCCATCAACTCCTCAATCAACTCCACCAAACTCAATCACTTGAGTTCTAACTGAAGTCCATCATGCAATAGCTCAACTGACCCATAAGAAAAGCGTATTTCCTTTTGGCAGCTGCATGTGCCACATCCGTAGCTCAAACTGAAGTGCTCCAAGAGGATAAGATAATGTTTATAGTCCAAATATTATTAAGAGCTAATAATATTCGACTGTTCTATTTTTAGCCTGGCAGTCTAAAAATAGACTCCGCCCATGTCTAAAAATAGAAGTCCATCTATTTTTACCAACATGACCAATCATCCACAAATAACATCCTGCAACTCATAGACCATGATCCATATGTATAAAAATAGACATAGTCTAAAAATAGACTTTGCGCCAAAAATAGCCTGCGGGCCCACTTAGTGAAGGCGACTTCTTTTCACTAAGCTCCATCATCTTGTTGCATTTTCAACAAAAACTATCAAAATTTGGGTTATCTCCTGCCTGTTAAAACCTTCAAGAATCAGCTATGATTTCCTATGGTTCACTTGCATTCCTATTGCTTTCATAAAAAGATCTAAAATCCTCTTGAGTTCCTTTATTTCATTTATGTTCCCATTATTGAAGAGTAGAATGTCATCTACAAATAGTAGATGGGAAATAAACATATTTATCGCCACTTCCAAACCTCTTATAGCTCCATCCTTTTTTGCCTTCTGTACTAATTGGGTTAGACCTTCAGCAACCAGAAGAAAGAGCAGAGGCGAAAGGGGGCATCCCTGTCTCAACCCTCTTTGCCTGTGAAGAAAGAGGAAGCAACTCCATTTATCAATACTACGAAACTAACACTTGTAATGCAACCCATGATACAGTTGATAAAGTCAACTTTGAACCCTAGATGAGTTAGTAACGTACGGATATAGATCCAACTTATTCTATCATAAGCTTTTGATAAATCTATTTTAACGACTGCCCCTTTCCTCTTCTTCTGTTTGACACTGTGAATTATTTCCTGAGCAACCCCGATGGCCTCATGGATCTGTCTTCCATCCAAGAACCCAAACTATTCATTTGATATGCATCTCGACAAAATGGGCTTCAAACGGACCGTTATCACTTTAGCAATGATTTTATAAATGCAATTACATAGTGAGATTGGCCTGAAGTCTTCAAAGGAGCCCGAATCTTCTTGTTTTGGGATTAGTGCTATGAAAGTTAAGTTGAAAGGGGGGTAGATAGCACCTTTCTTCCTGGATTCTTCGATCACCTCCGTCAATTCTTGTCCAATTTGATCAAAGAAGTGTTGGAATAGTTCAATTTTCCACCCATCTGGGCCCAGACTCTTGTCCTTTGCCATTGATTTAATAATGCTCTTGACCTCCTCCTTTGTGACTTCTCCCATCAACTCCACCGCTTCTTCCTCCTCCACATAGCGAGGAAAGAATTGGGCTGTTCTGATAACCTCTGCCAGTATGACTTCCCCATGTTCTGTGAAAAGATTTTGGAAATGGCTTCTCCCCATATGAGACAGAGTTTCAAAGGAGTTTGCTTCTCTGCCTTCTTCATCCTTTAGCTTCCAGATTGCATTTGAGTTCTTCCTTCCTCTAGCATAATTATGGAAAAAATTTGTATTTTCATCTCCTACCTTCAGCTAAACAACTCTACTTTCCAACCTCCATTCCTCCTCTCTTGCTAGAAGTATTTTACTTCGTTGACCTCCCAGCAAAAAAATTCTATCCTTTTTCTCCTAAGTTTCATAGCCATCTGATTCAGGACTTTCCAGTTCTTGGAGCTCTAGACAAATTTTATTTAGATCTTCATCTTGTTTCTGTTTCCTAGCCTTCAACCACTCCACTGTTGCTTTTTTCAGCCTCTTGAGGTTTTCCATGAACAGGAATCCCTTTTCTGCATTGTCATTTATTCTTGGCGATCTCCAAGTTTCTCTGAAAAGCTTATTAAAAGAGTCCTCCTGCAGCCATGAGGAGTTGAATTTAAAAGGGGCTGCCGATTTTTTAGGAGGTTTGGATAGCTTGAGAAGAATTGGAAGGTGGTCCGAATTTCCTCCCTCTCCTACCCATTGACGGAAGGCAGGGATCCTCGATGCTACCTCTTCACATAGGAGGAACCGATCCAATCTTTTTGCAATTCTGGAGTCCCCGATTCTTCTATTCCTCCATGTGGGCCTTAGTTTCAACAGGTTAACATCCATCAAATTGTGAGTGTTAAGCAAATTTTGGAAGAAATCTGATAGCGAGTCTTCTCTGGCTGATGGGCCCCAAGTTTCAACGGTTCCAGTAAAGAAATTGAGAACTCCGCCTACCACCAAGTTTGGATTCCTCATCACCGATTTTGAAAGTAAAGAGTTCCATAATGTAGCTCTCCGTTGGCATGGACCATAGATATTGACTATCAATAGGGTTACACCTAGCTCTGAGGATAGGACTTCCATTCCCATTGCATGCTCCATCCCCTAAAGATTCCTCAATTTTAATTTTCCTTCCTTGATGCCCATGGCTATGCCTCCCGAGTGTCCTATGGAATCCATTGCCTGAAAATTCCACCCTAGGAGAAGGGCTGTTAAGCCTTTCGATACTTCTTCACCCCTTCCTAAAGTTTCTTGCAACAGAAGGACACCTGGCTTATATCGATGGACGATTTCTTTGAGAGCCAATTTTTTAGGTTTACTAGCCAAACCCCTACAGTTCTAGGAAAGAAAGATCATTTTACAACCTCCACACATGGATTCACTACTCTAAGAACCCCAGAAATTGACATTTGTTTCCCATCGGCCATGTCCATCTTAGCTCTCGCCTGAGCTTTTGACAGATCAGATTTCCTACCTCTCGTTTTCTGCTTATTACTCAAGGACAAGTCCATACCCAAACCCCCTACAGGCTCCAAAGGAGGCGGTTTTTTGTCATGAGAACGGAGGTTATAACATTTTGAACCTAGGAGGGGACCTCTCCTCACTCCCTCCCCCTCAACCGAAACCCCCTCACAGTTCAGATCTAACCTGGGGATGGATGTTATGATGCTATCCACATGAGTATATTCAGAACCAGATATAGGACAATTACTAACATGAACACAAGAAATTAAACTAACATCTTTTATTGATAAAGATGGAGAAAGGGATGGAAGGCTTAAGTCCAGCCGCATACCCTTTGTGTCTTCAAAGAGGGGAGCTGCAGGTGCTTCTAAGGTACTCTGGACTTGCTTCTCGGCCTCTTGCGACTGGACAGGAAAGGACTCCGGAACGGGGGTCTCCTACTGAACTGCATCCTCTACATTCTCCTCCTGTAGTCTGTCCATTTCCATGGGATCTGGCCCTTGATCCTTCTTTAAAAGCGAGGTCCTTACCTTCTCCGCCTCCAACGATTCCACCTCGTCCTTCCTCTGCTTTCGCTTGCGACGATATCCCAGAGGACAGTCTCTTGCCAAATGTCCGTAAACATGACATCTGTGGCATCTAAATGGCAGATGTTCATAGTCCACAGGCTGTACATAGATGAAATCTTTGTATTGAATCTTGATATCTTCCACAAGTCCTTCCCTGGGATTCAGTCTCACCAGTATCCGAGCCATCGCCTTGTCCTTCGACTAAATGAAGGACATGTCTGTTTCCAGATATGTGTCGATATGGTTCCCAATGGATTTGAAGACCGATTCCACCCACAAGAAGGGTGGTAATCCATGTACGTGCACCCAAACAGGAATGTACTCCACCTTCTCTCACTGAGCACCGAACAAAGGAGTCCAACGTTTGAACATTACTGGGTGGCTGCCGAAAGCCCAGTTTTTCCCCAGGACCCAATCCACCGCCTCTTTCTTCTCAAATTTTACCATAAACCATCCTTTCGCCAAGGATGTTACCTGGAAACCCTTATCAGGAGCCGAATGCCATTGTTGCGAGGCCCAATTTTGAATAAATTGAGTTGAATGTTTCTTTCCCCTTGCTCTACCCACCAGGGTAAGCTCAGCCACTTCAATGGCTTCATCTATCTGGACGTCCATACCTAAGACTAGGTTTGCTGAGTTTTCTTTCTTCTTTATTATTTTCTGCTTTTTCCTCTTTTCCCCCATCTGCCTCTTGGCTGGCCCCTCCTCCCTGTTCTGAGCAGCTGCTGCACCATTTGCTATTCCCTCCTGCTGAGAAACTGAATTCTTCCCTGTGCTGGTGATAGAGTTTCCTCTTCCTTCCCTTTCTGCTATTATCCCGCTTCCAAACCCTCCCACTATCCCTTCTGATACCCCCAAAACTCCTGACTTCCCGGAAAAGCCCACTCCTCCTTCATATTCAAGGATCTCCTTCCTAAGGGCCGAACCCCACTCAAGCCCTAGATCCACCTTCACAAAATGCGACCTGGGGTTTTTCGGGTCCTGACCCAATTGATATTTTCTAGCAGCCGACGACTGCTCCGCCTCTGCAAACCCTAAATTTGCTTTTAAACCACAACCTGGGCTATTCCCCTCCAAATTTCGCAAACCACAACTGTAAACGATATCGTCCAGACCTCCAGAGAAGAAGTGATTAAGTGGGAGGGATTTCTCAGTACTTACTTGGTGGATCTGCTGGGATTCCGCTTGCTTGAAAGCTGCCGCCTGGATTCTTGTCTCCTGTGGCGGAGAAAATGCTGATGCTCCCTGGCTGCTCAGAAAGGCCAGCCCTAAACTCTCCTCCAAAAGACCTATCGATTTCCTTGGATTCCAGGTCACCTTCGAGCCTGATTTAGCTTTCCCAGGGCATCCAGCTGGCCTGATATATCATTCAATGTTCTGTTCAGTAACATCCAACCCCCATACCGAAAGAATGTCTCCCGGTTCGGGATCAAGATCTACGACATTGCTGGGTTTGACCATGTTTTGTTTTATGCTATTGTCAGGTACTATTATCTGAATTTCAAAACTCTGTTTATCATTTGAATGGTTAATGTATTTGTGTTTTTCATATACATTTATGTAATTGATTAAGCTTTATCACTACTAATATGTTTAATTGAAAGCTCTTAAGTATATGAATGAACAGGAATATCTGATACATGTGATGCATTTTAACAACTGATCTAGTTAACTATTTAACCAGATCAATCATCTATATATTTTTTAACTTCACAAAAGACTTGATAATCTATATTGTCATATCTAATGTGAAATCCTTATAAGTCACCATATCCACAAATAGTTTTCTCGAGATAGAATAGTTTAGGTTTATATATTTCTTTATCTTAGTCTCATTCACATAATCACTCCACACTTATATATATCACATCCACTTTTTAATATCTTTCATAAGGGAAACTAGTCCCATAATCCCAGTTGGAGCCACCACTCCAAACGAAAAAGGAGCTGGTCTAAGTTCTCGACCAGGTGGTTTTCCCTGATGTTGAGAAGGGATTTTCGAGTCTTCAACACCTCCACATATCAAAACAAGGCCAACACCAATTTGACTATGCACTAGCTCACATAACCATGCTACACAATATAAATGTTATCAAATGAAAAATCTCAATCTAAATCACCATAAAATTGCCAGCCAGATTGGAACCAGTAACCATCACAGACCAAAACATGGGCCTTGCAATATAATCATTAAACCACAAACCATGCCTCAAGCTTGATTACAAGACGATAGAGCTGCAACGTGTGTCTTGTTATATCAGACCCGCCTATGTCTTGATTTTTCCACATCAACCATCACTGCTTATGCCACATCAACCAGGTAATACATCAGACCCACCGCATCACACAGGTAGACACATAACACATGTGTTACGTTGGACCAATATAAGTTCCATCACATGGGTATAGTGGTGTTATGCCAAACCCATATATGATACTTCATTACATGATTTCTATGCAATGTGGGATGATGTTGCACCCCTCTCAGTTCCCATGTGGAACCATGACACAATATAAACACTCCATGATTTAAATATCAAGCAACTTCATCCATCCACCATCGTTGATCATCCAAACTAGACACTAACCTCTTGATTCGCTAGAAGATATGTGCACTGGTTAATAAATTCGAGGTATGACCCCTTTTACGCCATTATAAACATGCTTGAATTCAAATCAATGTTTCTCCTTAACTAGTGGGAGTTTGACCAAATGCCATATATCAACAGAAAGGTCTCAGAGAATACTATCCAACCAAATAATTTGCAATTTTTTTAATCAACATAACTCTAACAAATAGTCATTAATCTTTAGGTTATGATTTCCAAAGTTTCATTTTCAAACTGTCCTTTCTTCTTATTCCAAGGGAGCTTGACTAAGTGTAAGATACCATTAGAAAGATCTCGAAGAAGAATATCCAACCATACCTTCATTTGATCATCATAACTTCAACAAATTCTCAATAATATTTCCATTTCATCATGTCCAAAACATTATACCTCCTTTGACATTGATGATGTATGATCTTCCAAGGCATCATACTCCCTTCGACATCAATGACATGATATTGGTTGTCATTAATAAAAACAATATGCCCAACAATCTCTCCCTTTGTCATTGATGGAAACACCACCAGACATTTATGACAAAAACTCCAATCAACCTACTGTAAATATGTCCTCATGATATAGTCAATGTTTGCTATCTCTCCCCCTTTGACATCAATGACAAAGGGATCCATTGAAGATGGCTTCTCATCTGTAAACTTCTCAATGCTACACAATTTTTCATTTATCTGCCTATGGTCCTACTCCCCTTGTGAATGAGCTCTCCCCCTGAATATAAACTCTCCTCCTTTGAATATTTCTTGCTATAATCATACTCCCCCTATTAGTAGGTTGGAGGTTAGCCATGTACACCTTTTACATTTGAGATATCACCTCTAAGGGATTTGAAAATCAGTTACACAAATCCCTGATCCAATACAAGTGTCTTAATATAGAATTTGATGGTTCACTGCTTTAATTCCCTTGGACTGCCGAACTGCTCTTTCTAATAATTGCTCCCCATATCCCTAGTCTCCTTTCAATCTTGTATTTTCTTGAATCCATCTTGCATACTATTGCTCCTTCAAGTTCCATATCAACCACACATATATACTAGAAGAAGCTTTCACCAGTGGATTAGATTTGAGTGGTTAGATCTATCCTTGGCTCTTCCCATTTACCTCTCCATGCTTTGGTAATCTTCCTTGAGTTAGTAGAGAGACCTTCTTCTATGACCCGTCTCATGTTGATCTTGTGATCATGGGATATATTCCCTTTATTGTGGCATTTGTAGCATTTTGTGTTGAACTTGAATAATGCTAAAAATGGTTCATATGATTTTCCACTGCCTATATATTTGTTCCCGCAATTCTAATAATAACCTATGTTTCTGATATAGTTATTCATGGAATAGGTTTTGCAATCCCTTGTTTTATGTCCAAATCTTGTACATGAGAAACAATGACCAAAAAATATATTTTGATACTTAGTTGAATGGAGTTTTCTTAATGAAGTATTTCTTCTAAATTTGTTTTGACTTGGAAGAGATTCACCTCTTATATGACCCTTGACCTTCACTCCAATACTACTTGGAGATCCCTTGAGAGGATTAGAATGAATTCCTAATGTAGAAGTGTTTTTAAACTCATCCCTATTTCTTCCCTTGCTTTGGTTAGTTATATCTTGTTGATTCTTGGTTCCTTTCTAGGTGCCACCTGAGCTGTTGAAGTGAAAATGCTTAGGTTGGTCCTTTACTTGACTACTATTTTTAATTGTATTATTGCTGGATACTATGAATGTATTAACATAGCTCTTAATTTTTTCTCCATTTGCTGTACTTGAGGGTTCTTCATCTTTGGATGTGTCACAATATTCATTCATCTGTCTCTGACTTCTTCACAAATCTAAATCCTGATGATGAACCACAGAGGATGGTTCGAAACGTCGATGCATAAATTAAAAAAATGCGATGGATCCGGAAGATATAACAACACATAATGCAGATCGCAGAAGTCTCAAATCCGTTAATATTCCTAATAACTGAGGCTTGTTTTGACGAGGGGAGATCTCTATAGGTTGAGGATGTGATCTAATGACTCAAAACCTTTAAGGAGCTTCAAGTTTTGATTTAATTGATTTTAAGTATTCTTTAATTATTTTATCAAAATAGCATTTTCTTCTTCTATTTTTTCACAGTGTTCTTCCTTTTCCTTTAGTTGTTTTGACATAATCTCCTTTATTCTCTTAGTTTATTCTAGTTCGATTTTCAGAGAGAACAAAATATACATCATAATATTTATCTTTATATTATTGTAGTTGTTGTTTGAGTTGATCTACCTTATTTCTTAGAGGTTTTAGTTCTTCCAAGGCACTTACGAGTTCACCTTCAAAGGCTACTTCTGCTTCAATCTCTTCTTCAGTTGTAAACAATATCTCTCCTCTTCATCATCATACATGCTTTCATTACTTTCATAATCATTGTCTTCTTTGGAGTACATGCTTCTCTTCTTAGCGTTCCATCTTCTTTTATGATTATTATATTTGAATTTTACTTCATCATCACTATCATTTACTTTTGATAAGGACATTCAGAAGCATAGTGTCCTATTCTTCCACATTCAAAACATTTAAATGGAAGATTACCTCTGAAGTTTCTATTTCCTTTCTTTAGATTTCTAAAATTTTTGGCTTCCTCTTCATTTAATTCATGACTGGAGTCTTCTTGAATCGCATGCTTCATTCCTTCCGTGGTTACTTTGATTTCGGCTCCTCTAGATGTTGTGTTCTCCTTTTCTATCCTAAGTTCATATGCAGTAAGAGTTCCACGAAGGGTATCCATTTTAACTTTTGAATGTCAGATAGCTCCTCAATGGTTGGGACTTAAGCATTAAACCTTGAGGGAATAATTCTTAATATCTTATAAACAATTTCAACATCCTTAACTGTTTCAATGAGACCTCTGATTGTGTTGACAATACCATCTACTTGAAGGAAATATGAAGCAATATATTCATCTTCTTCCATTTTAAAACTTTAAAACTAACCTTTATAACTTTGTACATTTTCCTCCTTTATTTGGTCATCCTATTCATAACAACTTTTATGCTTATCCCATAGTTCTTTAGATGACTTGCAATGTATCATCTTGACAAATTGAGTATATGATAAACTACTTAAGATGGATTTTTTCCCATTGCATTAAATGTATAAAAAGCTTTACAAACCTCGAAATCCAAACATACATCAGTTCCTAAAGAAATTGTGTAGGTTTCCATTCTTATTTCATAAAGCATATTTTGTTCCATCAAACTGAGGAGGCTTGTTTGAAGGTCTAAGATTAACCATGTTCCCTGTGATCAACCTTCCAGTGATTAAATATTCCTGAAGGAAGCTACTCTGACACTAATTGTTGGAATTATAATTATACTTTGGGGGGGGGGGGGGTGGGGTGGATCACTGTAATGGCCAATTTAATCAATTTAAAACAATTTCACAATTAATCATAACTGAAACCATAAGAGTGCATCAATAAAATCCATTTTCATATCAATACACATGAACACCAAATATACGTGGAAACGCTTGCAGGAGAAAACCATAAATATTTTTATCTTCTTCAATCTTTGATTACATTAATTTTCAAGTTTCAACCTGCCAGAGGCACTAACCCCAAAGATATGCAAGCACCAACTTGTTGTAGGCTCCAACCCAATTGAGGCAACAACCTGTAAAATTTGCAAGTACCAACTTGCTATTGGCTCAAACCCGATTGAGGCAGCAACCTATGAAATATGCAAGCACCAATTTGTTTTAGGCTTCAAGCTTATTAAGGCACCAACATCCTTTAGCAAAACACAGTGGGAAATTTTTCACAATATTTCAAACTAGATCCACAAGCTCAAAACACAATAAATTCCCTTGACAAATATAATCATATCAATACAACTTCGACTTGTTCTTCAATTGTCAATTAGAAGCATCTTCTTCATACCAAGACTAAACCTATTCATGAGCTCTAGAACATTTTGACAACAACAAAAGAAATATGGCCTCTTGTCCTAGAAAAAATGTCTTCAAGGCTTTTCATTCCCCCTTTTAAGATCACAAAAGGCTCTTTTTCGTTGGATAGTTCCAAATACCAAAAACTATTCAACCTTGTTTTCGAACCCGTGACCAAATAAAGCAAGACAATCCTGATACCAACTTGACTACGTGATATGTTCACATAGCGAGCAGTTGCAAATTATATATGTGTGTGTGCGTTATAATGCCTCTTATTGCATGGAATTATGATGATATGGAAACATATGACACTTCCATCATTCAACACACTATTCCTATGCTTTCATATGTCAAGCCAATCCTACGAAAGCTTAGGAAATACACCCTAACTTGGAAACTCAGATTAAAACTGAACTGAATAAGCTTCTTAAAGCTAAAATCATTTTTCCAGTCAGATATTCCAAGTGGGTTTCACATCTTGTGCCAGTTATAAAGAAAAATGGGGATATTCATATTTGGATAGATTTCAGAAATTTGAACAAAGCCTATGAAAAGGATAACTTTCCTTTGCCCCCAATGGAACAAATTTTACAATTTGTTGCTGGTTCTGAATTAATGTCTTTTTTAGATGGCTTTTCAGGTTACAATGAGATTCCTGTACATCCAGATGACAGATTGAAAACCACATTCAGAACTAAGTGGGGGACTTATGCTTATCAAAAAATGCCTTTTCGGATTGATTAATGCCGGGGCTACTTTCCAAAGAGCTATGGATATTGATTTCAAAGGTTTGATCAATAATATAGTTGTAGTGTATCTGGACGACATTATAATTTATTCCAAACAAAGAGGCAATCATTTACATGATTTGAAACAACTCTTTGAGAGATGTATAAGGTTTGAAATCTCCCTAAATCCTAAAAAGTCTATTTTTTTTTTCTCTTGACGAAGGAAAACTTCTAGGCTTTATAAGGTATAAAGAAGGAATCTGCATAGATCCAAATAGTATTAAGGCGATATTTGAAATCCCCTTACCACACAACAAAAAATCCATGCAATCTTTCCTTGGACAGATTAATTTTGTTAAAATATTTGTTCCAGACTTCTCTCAAATCGTACTTCTTTTGCAAATCATGATAAAGAAGAAGTCAATTTTCAAATGGGGGCTGATTGAAAGAAAAGAATTTGAGTCAATAAAGCAGGAAATCATTGATGCCCCTTCGTTATCAACCCCAGATTTTACCAAACAATTCATTATTTATACTTTTGCTTCTGAACAGTCTTACGCAACAGTCCTAACTCAACCAAATGAGCAAAAAATTGAAGCTCCAATCTCATTCTTTAGTTCCAATCTACATGGAGCTGAGCTTAATTATTAAGAGGTTGAGAAGCAAGCCTTTGTATTCTTCAAATCCATTAAACATTTCAGCCCTTTCCTCCTAAAAAGACATACAAACATAATTGTACCTTTCCCTGCTGTTAGACAATTACTTACCCAAAAATAATTGGGAGAGAAAAGAGCCAATTGGGTCACTACCCTGTAGGAATATGACCTAGATATTAAATTAGCTAAAATTATCAGAGGTCAAGGTTTTTGCAAGTTGATTACTAGAGCTAATGAGGATTCAGGTAACAATTTCCAAATCACAGAGGTATGTCTCATCGATAATGAATCTCGATATGTTGATCTTATTTTTTATTTGAAATATGGTTATGCTCCATTAGAACTCGATTACAATAAGAAAAGATCTCTTAGACTCAAAGCTAACCAATATGAACTTGTCAATGATGTTTTATTTAGAAGGAATTATGATTATGTTTTGCTGAGTTGTTTAGAGGAATATGAAGCTGAAAAGGTTTTGCAGGGATTACGTGATGGACCAGTAGGTGGAAACTATGGTGGAGACACCACTGCTCATAAAATTCTGCATGCTGGATATTATTGGCCGACTTTATTCAGGGACACTCATGTCTATGTTAAGAAATGTAAAGTCTTCCAAACTGCTTCAGGAAGACAGAGGAAACCAACTTTACTGTTGCATCTTGTTAACATTGAACAACCTTTTGAACAACGAGGACTAGACATATTATGTGAGATTGTTCCCAACTCTTCCAAGCAACATAAATACATCTTGACTTCTACAGATTATTTCACCAAATGGGTGGAAGAAATACCCCTCAAGGTGGCCAATTCTGAAAATATTATTGAATTTATTGGTCAATTCATCATTACTAGGTTTGGTCTTCCCCATGCCCTTGTTTTTTATAATGCCTCTTATTTCTCAGGAAATTCCATTACTTTTGCTCTTAGAAGAGGTTTTAAACTTAAGTATTCTGCAAATTATTACCCTGAAGGAACGATCTAGCAGAATCTACTTATAAAAATATCATCAGGATAATCAAAAGAACAATTGACCAAAATCAAAGAAATTGGCACAAACCTTTAGTTTTTGCTTTATGGGTTGATAGAATTACTGAGAAGGTTTCTATTGGCACTTCCCCTTTTTAGGTAGTGTATGGAAAATAATTTATTCTACCTCCTATTCTAACTATTCCATCACTACTCCTAGTCCAATCCATTGAAGAAAAATCTCCCTCCGCTTTACAATTAAGAATGTCCCATATTTTTAAGTTAAAGGATGAAATGGATAAAGCAAAACAAGTTCATACCCATCATTAACAATTGGTTAAATCTTCTTCTGATACAAGTCCAGTCAACAATAAAACTTTTTAAATTGGTTATTTCGTTATGAAATGGGACAAAGCACATGAAGAAAAAGGTAAACACACTAAGTTTTAGAGGTTATGGCTTGGACCATTTTAGATCATTGACAAGCTAGGCTCATTAACTTTTATCCTCCAAGATCTACAAGGAAAGAGGGATTCTCTTCCTGTTAATGGGTTAGTTTTGAAAAAAATAATTCTTTTAAGGATACCTATCCTTCTGTAAATATGTAAATAATAACATGTATATACCAGTGTCTTTTTTAATCCTAGTTAATTTAGGTAATGCACTTTTGTCTTCAAATTAGAGTTCTATCATCATCTACATGAGATTTAAATGATTAGAGAAGATAACTTATAAAAACTTGTTATAACTTTGAAGTTTAGTTTTCTATTTTAACTCTGAAATCATTATTCCCTTTAAATTGTGAATGTTTCATAATTTGAAAACTTTATAAAGTCTGGTTATCCCATGATTGGTTATGAATAGGTCTTCTTTAAAAAGTAAAGGCTATTTTGAAGTTTTAGCATCTTTCAACCTCAATTGTCATTCATTACTCTTAAGGAGTGAATATGCCTCCCCATCCACTAAGTTATAAAAAAAAATTCAGAGTGTAATTAAAAATATAGATATTGAAAGATAAGAGGTCTCATCATGAGCCGACTTACCATGATCATGGGAAACTAATGATACTAACATTATCAAAACTGGGCACCAAATCAGGATAATGGCTTATGGTTATTCAACCGTAAGACAAGAGGTCTCACCATGAGCCGTCTTGTTCAATATCATTATAATATGTGAATGACATTGTCACAATATGGTTACCAAAATAGGGCAATGGCTTTCAGGGAAACTTTAAAGTGGATGGGATACTGATATTTCTTTGGTTAAATGGTAACCCTATCGAGGCTATGGATGCCTGCTCATAACAATGGATCTACTAGTGACAAATAGGTCTATCTTAATAGCTAAAATTCTTAAGTTCTTAACTTTATCCTTATAACTGATTAAATGATAACACGGGTAATAAGGATTTTCATCATAAACAATTTATGAGATAATTCACAAGTCAAAGAGTTCTTTTATTTAGAGAATTTTTCATCAATTCAAAGATTTCTACTTTTCTAAGTCTTCTTGTTTAGCTTTGTAAAGTTTCATTTATTTTAACAGAGATAATTGTTTCTCCCAGTGTGTCGCCAAATGTTGTAGTACTCAACAACCCCCCATTTTTTTTTAGCCATATAATAAAATTATGGGGATTCTTTTTGCATTTACATGTAGGATTTGAATGTGTCGATGTCATTTGAAGTCCAATATGCCTTTATTTACAATTTTTTTCTTTCTTAGATTACAGAATAAACATAGCCCTCGAGACCAAGACATTCATTATTATTATCAATGGTTTAATTTCCCACCTAGTGGCTTTGGATTTGATTATAAAGCGGATGTGTTCATTGAAAGTGACTAAGACATCTATCAGAGCTTTATATTTGAGGAATTCCTTAGAATCCCCGATAGCATAAGTCATGGGCCTATATATCAGCGACTGCAGTTTATTGGACAAGTTTAATAAAACAATAACCAATGTCCAAACCATATTATAATCTAAACTATTAAAAAACTTTGAATTTCATTTAACACAAAAACCCAACCATATTATAATGTATAGCCAACGGGAAAACCCACCTTACACGTCATCACTTCCACTCCCATGTATTAACGATCATAAGTTTTCAATTGTGACACATCTTTAAAACCTTCGATCTCCGATATTGCCAAAGCTCCGATGTCCAAATTCTCGAATTATAACAAGTGGCTGTAGTTTCTTTCCGAAAATAAAATAATATATATATATATATATATGCCCAAAGGAAGGATCCACTTCAACGCTTATTCAAAACCTTAAAACATTTGCAATACCCAGACCTGATATATTCATAGATTTGATTTATTACGAAATTACATCCGCTTATCGTAACTTTGTTATGTGCTACCGTGCCTTCCGCTATGATCTTCGATCGTCTATCTTTTCCTACGTCATCACCTCCGTACCCAATACAGTTATAAAATGCAGTCTAATGTAATATCAAATCCACTCCCATATTGCAACTCTTGTAATGTGCAACCATTTGAAATCGCTAATTGAATAGACGCGATATAGATATTAAATTTAGTTTATTGTGATATCGCATAAGCTTTAATCACAACATTCATAATCTTCCACCACTACATATCGCTAATCATCGATTTGATTATGGATGCGATTTTGATATTTAATTGAGTTGATTGTGATTTCGCATCCGCTTAATCGGCGTTTTCATTTGTGCTCTTTGTTAAAACTGTTGATAAGCCTTTCACCGGTACCATTCAATCCTCTCTACTTGTCATATCCAGGGGGCCACTGTTATAATAAACAAAAAGTTTTTTTCATTGGTTTTACATGGATTTTATTATGTTTAGTTTCAATCTGATTTGCATCCATGTTTAATAAAGCCTCTGTTTTCCTGTAACAGGGATGAACCGAGGGTTGATAAAGAGAACTAACAGTTGGAGCCATTATTTTCAAAGACATTCTGCCACGTGCCACAACAAAAGGAATTATTGTAACAGAGATTGAAAAAGACCAACACATGGACAATAAATCGATCCTTTGGCTAAAGAATTCCTAATCAAACTGCATAATGAGTTGTTGATTCACCTACAACATAATCACTCATTTAATCTCAACACTGAACAATGCATTATCCACTGCAAAGAGGCTTGCACGACTCCATCATCTACTTGAATTAATACAAATTACAGATATATGCAAGAGTGGAGAAATGAGTGGAAAGTCAAACTATTGCAAATGAAAATGACTATTATCTTTTACTTTAATTTTAGTCATGGTTTGTTAAAACCACTTCAACATTTTATGGCACTTTTCTACATTGATGTTTAGATTGTAAACTATAAATCCCCTTTATTGTTATGAAGGAAAGGTTCTAAATTTCTTTGAGAAAGCTTCTATGCACTACTGTATTTTGAAGAAGTATTAATAAAAAAAGGAACCACTCCTATTTCACTTATGAGTTGAGTTATGCTATTGTCGAGTACTATTATCTGAATTTCAAAACTCTATTTATCATTTGAATGGTTAATGTATTTGTGTTTTTCATATACATTTATGTAATTGATTAAGCTTTATCACTACTGATATGTTTAATTGAAAGCTCTTAAGTATATGAATGAACACAAATATCTGATATGTGTGATGCATTTCAACAACTGATATAGTTAACTATTTAACTAGATCAGTCATCTATATATGTTTTAACTTCACAAAAGACTTGATAATCTATATTGTCATATCTAATGTGAAATCCTTATAAGTCACTATATCCAAAAATAGTTTTCCGGGGATAGAATAGTTTAGGTTTATACATTTCTTTATCTCAGTCTCATTCACATAATTGCTCCACACTTATATATATCACATCCACTTTTTAATATCTTTCATAAAGGGAAACTGGTCCCATAATTCTAGTTGGAGCCACCACTCCAAACGGAAAAGGAGCTCCTCTATGTTCCCGATTGGGTGGTTTTCCCTGATGTTGAGGCAGATATTTTTGAGTCTTCAACATCTCCATAGACCAAAGTAGGCCCAACACCAATTTGACTATGCGATAGCTCACTTAACCATGCCCCACAATATAAATGTTATCAAACGACATATCTCAATCTCAATCACCATAAAATTGACAGCCAGATTTGAACCTGTAACCATTGCATACCAAAACATGGGCCTTTAATATAATCATTAAACCACAAATCATGCCTCAAGCTTGATCACGAGATGGTAAAGTTGCAACGTGTGTCTTGTTATATCATACCCGCTTGTGTCTTGATTTTTCCACATCTACCATCATTGCTTATGCCACATAAACCAGGTAATACATCGGACCCATCACATCACATAGGTAGACACATAACACAGGTGTTACATTGGACCAATATAAGTTGTCCCATCACATGGGTATAGAGGTGTTATGCAAAACCCATATATACTACTTCATTACATGATTTCTATGCAATGTGGGACGATGTTGCACCCCTCTCGTTTCCCATGTGGAACCATGACACAATATAAACACTCCATCATTTAAATATCAAGCAACTTCATCCATCCACCATCATTGATCACCCAAACTAGACACTAACCTCTTGATTATCTAGAAAAGATGTGAACTAGTTAATAAATTTGGGGTATGACCCCTTTTACGCCATTATAAACATGCTTGAATTCAAATCAATGTTTCTCCTTAACTAGTGGGAGTTTGACCAGATGCCATATATCAACATAAAGTTCTCAGAGAACAATATCCAACCAAATAATTTGCAATTTTTTTAATCAACATAACTCTAACAGAAACTCAGTAATCTTTAGGTTATGATTTCCAAAGTGTCATTTTCAAACTGTCCTTTCTTCTTATTCCAAGGGAGATTGACCAAGTGTAATGTACCATTGGAAAGATCTTGAAGAGGAATATTCAACCATACCTTCATTTGACATCATAATTTCAACAAATTCTCAATAATATTTCCAATGCATCATGTCCAAATCATTGTACCTCCTTTGATATTGATGATGTATGACATTCCAAGGCATCATACTTCCTTTGACATCAATGACATGATATTGGTTGTCATTAATGAAAACACTATGCCCAACAATCTATCCCTTTGTCATTGATGGAAACACCACTAGACATTTATGACAATAAGTCCTCCAATCAACCTACTGTAAAATATGTCCTCATGATATAGTCAATGTTTTCTATCTCTCCCCTTTTGACATCAATGGAAAAGGGATCCATTGAAGATGGCTTCTCATATGTAAACTTCTCAATGCTACACAAATTTTCATTTATTTGCCTATGGTCATACTCCCCTTGTGAATGAGCTCTCCCCTTGTATATAAAATCTCCTCCTTTGAATATTTCCTGCTATAATCATACTCCTCCTATTAGCAGATTGGAGGTTAGCCATGTACTCCTTTTACATTTGAGATATCACCTCTAAGTGATCATAAAATCACCTACACAAATCCCTGATCCAATACAAGTGTCTTAACATAGAATCTGATGGTTCACTACTTTAATTCCCTTGGACTGCCCAACTGCTCTTTCCAACAATTTCTCCCCCTATCCCTAATTTCCTTTCAATCTTGAGCTAATCTGGCGCATAGAAAATTTAAGACTAGTCGGAGATATTGAAACCCTAGAGCTCCGAGGATGAACCCTAGTTCTGCTGCCTCCATGCCCTCGGCCGCCGGCAGGTCTCTGTTTGCTTTGGCCGCGAAGGGATTCGAGAGATCTAGACGAAGATCAAGGGTCTTTCGTTCCGCTGCAGGTTTACAAGATGGCCACACCAGGAAAGCTGGCACCGCGGACTCAAAAGCGCTTGCAGATCTCGTGGCAGAGAACTCAGGGGTTGCATGGTCCCGATCCCCTGCTTCCTCGACGCGTTTATACAGCCCTCTTCAGAATGACGGAGCAGCGGCCAAGGAGAAACATGCAGATCCCCTAGCCTCTTATCCTCTGACTGTGGCTTTAGGGAAGGCAGGGCTTGCACCGAATGGCGGTACGCCTTTGTTGCCCATGAGGCAAATCCAGGAAGCGGAAATCAATCAATGCATATGCCTGCCCTCTCCACAGATCTGCAGGGGAAGGAAGCGGTCGGAGCCCTCCTCATCATTCCAGATACAAATCAAGCTTATAATAGGCAAAACTATGCTACTATGGGTAAGCCAGACGGATCTAGTGCAACATCTCAAGCAGACACTGAACATCAAACTGGGGATCCCATCTGCAGCACAACGGCTTCTCCACGAAGGTAAACAACTTGAGGATCTCTACCCTATTTCTTTCTACGGCATTAAGAAAGATGCATCTATTATTTTAACCCTTCGTTTGAGAGGAGGAGCTGCTGGAGAGCCATCCTCAGCCAAAATATTTTCATATAAAGATGCAGTCCATGCCAAGAAGCCTGACAAGACAACTCCACCATTTCAGGCTTTACCCAAGCCTTTTTTGGTGGACAAAGTGGAGGAGGTTCCCTCTGTTGAGATCTCCTACTCTAACATGGCAGACGACACCCAAAAATTCGCAGAAAGGGCCATCATATGCAGATTCAATGGGCTCTGGCCACGCTCAAAAGATCTTTTGGACTGGATCTATGACAACTGGACACACAGTTGCAAGATCTACTTCTGTGCAAAAGGCTATTTTATAGTGCTGTTTGACAATCTCGACGAAAAGGCCTTAGAGGAAGGCCCTTGGTTTATGGGTACGGCAGGCCTCTTCCTAACACCATGGTTCCCTGACTTTGACCCAGCTTCTGCAGTTATCACAAAAGCCCCTGTATGGATCAGGCTTCCAAATCTTCCAATATATCTGTGGAACACAGAAGTATACAGGCAGATAGGCAACGCTTTGGGCTGCTTTCTAATGGGAGATTACCAGAGGGAACAGCAAGGCCTCTACACATACGCCAGAATTTGTGTAGAGCTAGATCTAAGCAAGGGTCTGCCATAGCAAATCAATCTCAAGATCAATGACACTGTTTGGACCCAGTTTCTAGATTACGAAAATACTGCCTTCCGCTGCCGCCATTGTCATCTAACAGGGCATCTACAGACCTCATGCCCATCGCTGACAGCAAAAGCAAAAAAGGGAATCTTCGCAAAAACCAAACCCAAGCCTTGGGCTCCCTGTACTCCGCAGCCAGCTCGAAGCTCCAGCTCCCCTAGTTCGGAGGACGGGGAAAGCGATTCAGACCGGACCAGGCGCCTCAGCCGATGGATTCACCCATGAACACCGTGGGGCACACCCATGACTCAGCTATAGCCCAGAAACGCGTCCATGAGACCTCCTCGGAATCAGAAAGGGAATTCCCGATGAAAGAGAATTCCAGTCTTCAAGTTGTCTTAGCTCATACCCCCCAGGGTGGCTGGACAAAAGTCAACAAAAAGAAAGGGAAAAAACAATGTGTTGTAGTTTCTGCCCCTATGGGGATTTAGGCAGTCTGTGATTTCTAGTCATCTGATGTAGCTATGAGTTTGAATCTCTCCTCCGGAACCGAGGTTGATGGATCCATCATTTCCGGTCTGCCGGTTTTTTGCTTATCCTGATTGTACTATATTTCACCTAATAGAATTAGTCTTTATCGAGAAATTTTTTTTTTTCCTTTCAATCTTGTATTTTCTTGAATCCATCTTGCATACTATTTCTCCTTGAAGTTCCATATCAACCACACATATATATTGGAAGAAGCTTTCACCAGTGGATTAGATTTGAGTGGTTAGATCTATCCTTGTCTCTTCCCTTTTCCCTCTCCATGCTTTCGGTAATCTTCCTTGAGTTAGTAGAGATACCTTCTTCTATGACTCGTCTCATGTTAATCTTGTAATCATGGGATATATTCCCTTTATTGTGGCATTTGTAGCATTTTGTGTTGAACTTGAAGAATGCCAAAAATGGTTCATATGATTTTCCAATGCCTATATATTTGTTCCCACAACTCTTAATGAAGCATTTCTTCTAGATTTGTTTTGACTTGGAAGAGATTCACCTATTGGATGGTCCTTGACCTTCACTTCAATACTACTTGGAGATCCCTTGAGAGGATTAGAATGACTTCCTAATATAGAAGTGTTTTTAAACTCATACCAATTTCTTCCCTTGCTTTAGTTAGTTATATCTTGTTGATTCCTGGTTCCTTTCTAGTTTCCACCCTGAGCTGTTGAAGTGAAAATGCTTAGGTTGGTCCTTTACTTGACTAATGTTTTTAATTGTATTATTGTTGGATACTATGAATGCATTAACATAGCTCTTAAGTTTTTCTTCATTTGGTGTGCTTGAGGGTGCTTCATCTTTGGATGTCTCACGATATGCCTAATAATTGAGGCTTGTTTTGATGAGGGGAGATATCTATAGGTTGAGGATGTGATATAATGAATCGAAACCGTTAAGGAGCTTCAAGTTTCGATTGAATTGATTTGAAGTATTCCTTAATTATTTTCTCAAAATAACATTTTCTTCTTCTATTTTTTCACAGTGTTCTTCCTTTTCCTTTAGCTGCTTTCACATAATCTCCTTTATCCTCTTAGTTTATTCTAGTTCAATTTTTAGAGAGAACAAAAGATGCATCATAAAATTTATCTTTGTTATTTAAGTTGATCTACCTTATTTCTTAGAAGTCTTGGTGTGGTGAAGTAAAATTATAAGTGCGGACATGAACGAATTCCTCTAGCCCGATAATGGGTCTAGCTACAACAGATACATTCTATGGAATATTTCCTTAAGTTAGAATCAATCAAGAGGGCCTACCTCTTGGTCTCTTATCCTTCTTGATGATGTCCTCACTTGCTCGCTCCAGCAATCTCTCGCTTCCTTCATCAAGCTCCTGAAAGAAGTAAACAACAACAACACACAAACATAATAATAGACAAATTGCAATTCAACCTACTTAATGAGTCAAGAAGAATTAAGACATGAATGTGTAATATTACAAAACATGTAGGGAATCAATCACTAGTTGCATATATTGATGTTCAAAGAGAGATTACAACCATTCGTCTTGACATCGCAGTCTTCCTTTGACAAGACCAGGTTCCCACACACTTTTGCTAGCACTTCATGATGGCTTCAAACAACAATAGTTTAAAGACGACTCTTCCCTTTAGGCTTCTCTCCAAACCAAACACACTTCTCCCTCACACAACTAGATGGCTACAACTAGTAATAGCTTGCTTATCTAGTATATTTACACTCTGTCGAAACTCTAACTCTGATTTTCACACTAGTCACTCTTTTGTGCTTGGGAAGAAGGGAGGTTTATATAGGAAAGATGGATGGGAGATGGATCCTCTTCTCATGGGAGAAGGACTTATCTCTTTAGGTAGTTCCATCATTATAGGGGAAAGGAGCCCAAACTGTCATCCTCAACCCCATCTAGCCAAACCATTT
The DNA here is from genome assembly GCA_031772625.1 of Pinus tabuliformis. Taxonomy (NCBI): domain Eukaryota; kingdom Viridiplantae; phylum Streptophyta; class Pinopsida; order Pinales; family Pinaceae; genus Pinus; species Pinus tabuliformis. The sequence goes on from CM062819.1 coordinate 871,764,650, forward strand.
ACCAGACTTTCGTTACGGAGCTTCTAGAGATGGAGGCTTTAGCTCTAATTTAAAAAACTTTCCATAACAGGACCGACAAGACTAGAACACAGCTCCGTCGCACCTATCGGGTTGGGTAATAGTGCTAATATCTGCACATTGGCACGGGGAGGACAAAGGTCATTAGCACCTGTCTTGTAAATTGGGCAAAAAGAAGTTTAAGGGGAAATGGTGCAAAAGGGAAATGATCTGCTCATGAAGAGGGACATAATGGGAGTTTGTCCATGAAGGCAAAGCATGCGGGGTTCAATGTAAAGGTCCTCCAGGATCAAGGAATGGGGAGTACAGGGACAGTGACAAAATTCTGTGTAACATATGCCCTCTAAAGCGTGAAGGCCTAGCCAGAGTGAGGGATGAAATGCTTTATAAATAAGTGTGGGGAACCGGTCTGCCATCGGAAAACCTGCAAGCAAGTACATATACATATACATAAATTGAGATCTCTGTCAAATGATACATGAATCATGGTATGGGCATAACCATCCAGAGAATGATCATGTAAATGGATCCAGGTATGGGCTTAGCCATCCGTCAAAGAGGATCATAATGAAACCAAGGTATGGTTGTAGTCATCCGATAATAAGAAGGATCACATATGATAACTCATGGCCTAGTCACAGCCAACCATCTGAAAGAGACATGCATATCATCATAACCATGTCACACCACTTCGCAACATAGAATTTTTGTAATCTAAGTCTAGGGTCTTCCGCTCCAACAAAACTTGATCAAAGTACCTATTCTAGCATGCGAATAGATGTGTTGACGTCGAACATGCTAGAAAGTCACTTGATTACCAGTTAATGATGTAAACTATTAACAAGCGCGAGAGAAACCACTAATAATGACAATGGCTCTCAAGGTACTATCAGCACAGTTCACGGAATGCGAATACAGGAATTGAAGTCAAACACCCGTGAAATCACTCGATCGAAAGCCAATGATGTGAACTTGTCGTCGAGTGCGAAGAACTTGCCATTGAGTTATGAAAGCTATAAGGTACTGGAAGGGTGTCTCTCGATCAACTTCTTGGATAATGAGTTGATGTCGACTGAAAGTGACTGTGTCGAAGGAGGGCAATAATGAATCCCACATCATTGACACGAGACAAGGGGATGTAAAATGATTTTGGATGATACAAAGAAACAGAGGTAAGTGTAATAGCAAAAGGACAACTCTTGAACATATCAACAACACAACTGTAAGTTTGGCAGCTTTTGGATCCATAGGATCGGTGGTCATGATGACGTGGCAGAGATTAAATGGAGGGAAAAAATGAATGGCCCGAACCCAAGAAGGTCAACGATACAAAGGAGGATATCCCAACCCGACACAAAGCAAAGAGTGTCATGTTCAATAGTAAGCTGCCGACATGACTCGATAGATTTCAAAATTTTCCCCCCAACATTTCTGGTGAGTACCCCAATTATTTTTTAATCGAAAGCTTGAAGGGGATAACATATGCTTGCACTGTAAGTTCATCCTTCAAATGAATTCGACCTAGTAAGTTAACGAGCCCTAGGAAGGAGAAGTTCGTGTTCGTCATGGTGACAAATCCGATGTCATTTAATAGTTTAACCAGTCCAACAAAGGTGTAACTCGGTATCTTTTTCATGTTTAGAGAGTTTGAAAAAGACACATAAAAGAAAACTCCACATGGTCCCTTTTCATACATTTGTGTCTCTCGAGCCTGAAAAGGTAGAAAACAATACTTGAGAGAACCACTTGACCATTTCAGTCAAGGAATACATTTTTCGTAAATAGTGCCTCTTAGCCCGAAAAAGGGGTAAACTTATACTCGGCGCACGATGTTTCACATCTGTTAACAAGTTCAAAATGACAAGGGCTCGACCATATTTTCGTTTTAAAGGGTCAGAAAAGAGCTGAAAGCGGACCCCCCATTTTTATTCTCTTTAACGAGTCAAAAGGGAAAAATACTCGGCGATCTTTTCATATGGGTTTAACGAGTCGAGAAAAGAGATGAAATATGACTCATCGTTATCATCGAACATCCATCACTTGTCGCTGCACAAGTAAGGCAAAGTGTATTATCGAGTCCTTAAGGTAAAATAGTTCAAAAATATTTACAAAACCTGATATTTTCATGAGAAAATGAATAAAAAGGGGAAAAATAAATATTTTTTTACCATTTACCATTTTACCTTTGCAGTGAAGACTTTTTACCAACTTTTTCCCTAGTTTTTTCGGAGCGGATTACAGGAGATCTGGGAGGTCAATCGACGAGCCGTCAATTCCAGGTAACAGCCGAAGCCCTGAGCTCCATTTTCATGCCATTTATTTATGCTTTTAGCCATTTTTTTAGGATTTTTAGGGAGGTTTTTGAGAAAATTTTTCGCCCTCGGTTGGTGCGATTTCCGGGCATGTGATCGCGTCGGCTGAGGGTTATTTGCATGACCATCCACGCCGACCAGTGTGACTATTTCTAAAACAGGCGCATCGACATCGTGGATAGGGAAAAACAGTTTTTCTCAAGAATTGACCGTTAAAACTTGAATTTTTTGTGTCAAAATTGATGATTGACTCAAATAAATGGCTTTTGCAGGAGAGAAATCGCTGAAAATGGTGGATTGGAAGGAAGAGAACAAGAAGATGTGGACACCTAGGCAATGAATGATCCAAATTGCCCAGAGGCTTTGAGGGCTTGCGGGATCCTCAAAATTTTCCTTACACCAGGGATCTGAGCTTAGCCCGAACTACTTCGGTATTTGATAAGCCTTTGGGACATCAATCATGAGATTTTTGTCATTGGGGACCAAGAGATGGAGTTGAAAACTTCAGACATCTACTTCATCACTGGGCTGTCTCGCGTAGGTGAGCCAGTGAATTTGTATGGATCACGTCCAGTCAGGGCAAGCATATCTTCCCTGCTTGCTACACATTGTCCTGAGGCCCTGAAATCCAAAAGTGGGAAGATCGAGATTTCTAGTGTGCGGGATTTGACACCAGGGGTGCTTCAGTTGACCATCAACAGAGTGGCGGTGTCCCAGGCGGAACATGAGACTAATAAGTTGAAGTTCTGTTACGCTATTGACTGCACAGCTCCTACGATCTTCAACTAGGCAGAGGCCATGAAGATGAATATCAAGCGCTAGTTGTCCAAGGCCAAGGTGGTAAATCTGAAGCAATTTGGCTTTGGATCAGTACTTGTGACCTTTTTCTTGGAACGAGTGCCATTTTTCTAGTATCAGTTGACTGAGATTGATCCTCCTGCGCCACGCAATCTGCGGATGGCCCGTTGGAGTTGTTTGATGCCCAGGATCACTGGGGGTCAGCAGATGTCCCACCGACCAATATTCTTTTGTGGCTACGACGACAGAAAATTATCGTGGAGGACTGGCCATATAGCAACACTGATTTTCGTGGAGACCCGGATATTCCCTTGCCAGATGGGAGGACTTTGATGATGAAGGTAAAAACCAAACCAAATTTTTGATTTTGATGTTTTTTAATTGTTTTTAGTATATGCATGCTTATAGCATTTCTATTTTGTATGCAGATGTCAGACAAGAGCGGCCAGCCGGGATGTCCCTGATAGCCAGGCACTATCCTTGTCCTATTGATGCTTTCACCCCTTATCAAGAAGGGAGCGATAATGAGGAGGATATTGCGAGGAACCTTGAGTGGTTGACTCATGGTATCCCTGAGTATGCTAGGATTGGAGACATGCCTTGTCGGTACCAGAGGCACACAGTGGGAGTCTCAGATCGGATCCGTCGACTACTGAGTCGTGTTGCACGAGCTGTCTCATGCTACCATGACCACCATGCTGAGTAGTTCCTAGGTCCAATACTTACATATTTTTTTAGGCCTGCGTGCCACGAATGTGCAAGGCCTGCAAGCCTCCAATGTTATTATGGACATACATATTATTTTTTGGAGTTTTGATGTATCAAACATTCTCACATATGTATATATGTTATATTTTCCTGTCTATTATGGTAAAAATGGTTTGTCTTATCTTTTACATGTTTCACAAATGTCTATCCAACATATAATTAGCTAATGCATCTGTTAATGTATTCATGCGTCTAGGAATATGATGATATGTAATATAATCAAAACGCCTTTCCAACAAACGGATACGAAGATACATTCATAATATTTGAGGGTTCCTGACGGAATATTTCCTGTTGAGTTGAAGGACGACAAGCTGTGAATCCAGGTTGACAACCAATTCTCTTATGCCCAGAGCAATGGCTTCTGATAACAGTTTGATGACCAGAGCAATGTTGTTGGTTGAACGACCCAGGCAGATACCTTGAAGGTCAATCAACTCACCGCTAGGGTTGTAGATAACCCATTCCGTGGATGATAGGTTCTGGGTACTTCAACAAGAACCATCGACGAAACCGACGTGAGGAGCTACACACATGTGCAAAGCAAGAAAAGCATAGTAAACAGGAGGGTTGTTTGAAAACTTCCACACAAAACCACGCTGTAAAAAAATGAATCACACACTAATGTACATAAGTAACCATGCAAGATGACCTAGGCATAGTGCTTTTTGAGGAAGTCCATGCTGGGACTCGGGTAATCAATCAACACAGATGAACATCAAAGTTTTACCGTTGCCATGACGAGTAATAATTGACTCGGCAAAAATAATAAAGTAGAACTCATATAAGGCTTTGCCCCCATGCCCCCTGGGCGAGGGAGGGTTACGAGTCAGAGGACAATCGGTGAAAACTCGGGTAGGGTGAAAATCCTAAATCCATGAAGGGATAAAGGTGCCCTTAGTTGAAAGATCTTGATTATTTAAGGATAAACTGACACATCAATGAACAACAGGGAAGAGGACTCTTTGAAAGTGGTAGACATGACCACTGGGTGAGGCAGGAACGAGGAGCGATGATGAGTATCGATCCATGGTGGTTCCTCGAGAGACATGATATCCATGATACCTTCATCAACAAGGAAGGTCTTGACTAAGGGATCAAATGATTCCAAAGTGCCAAGCCAAGGGGATTGAGAGTACATATCGAGAGAGGTATTCGACATATGAGAATCAAAGGATGCATAGCTCGCAGCCGAAACAATTTCCACGTAGTTGACTTCGGCGGGACTGAGCGGCATGATGTCGCCCCAAGCGTCACTAGATCTGGCACAGGTATGACCCAGGGATCAGATTTGACTGAGATCATGTTGACGGAGGCAACATGAGGAGGTGGGAGTGGAAAAATACCCATTAAGGCAAAATATTTGAAGAGGCCTGCCCCCAAACTCTGAAAGGGAGCACTAGAGTGCTTCACATACGGAACGTTGCCATCAGACGAGGAAGAGAAAATAAAGACAGTTGATCAAAGGTGACAATCCTCCCTTGATGGGGGTAACAGATCACATGAAATAAAGAGGAGGCCACGACATGCATGGCATGGGTCCAACTTCGACCGAGTAGAAGATTATAATTGAGATTGACGTCAACAATCTCTACTTCGACTTGCACTGTCTTTCCTTCCAAGGTGATGGCAAGGTTGGGTAAGACACTGAAGGGTCGTGAATCGTGCCATCAAAAGCTTCCAAAGTGTTCAGAGATTGGTTCAGTGTAGGGGAACCAATGTCCTTCGAGCACGCAGTTGACATGATGTTGGTAGAAGCACCTTCATTGACGATAGTGTGGTGGATGGTCTTTTCATTAATGATTACCTGAATAAGAAAGGCAATCCGATGAGGGAGTCTTGGAACATGGTTCTCTAGATCGAAACATATCAAATTAGAATCGGTGGGATCGATGCCCCCAATAGTTGACAACGAAGATTTCCACTATGGTGGACAACTTTGGAGTACCTCGAGAGCTAACATGGCTGACGACGCCTGAGCCAAATCTTCAAAAATATTGTAATGCTGAGCAGCTCGAGCGTTGGGATTATACGAGGGTTTTCGTAGCACACCTCGAGAGGGTAGCCGTGTAGAGGAATCAGGGTTAGGGCGCTCGATTTGTAGAGGGCCAGAACTTGGGGTAGAAGAAGAAGGTGGAGCTTCTTTTTCTTTCCCTGCTGTGGGAGCTGGAGTTTGATAATCTTTCGATTGGGTAGCCACATTAATGGGCGTGCTCATCGTGAGCACTTGAGATCTAGAGGAAGCAGATCGGGGTTGGTCTACCATTTGAGTCTCCTGAGACGCAAAAGGCTCTTTGAGGATAGTAGGGGTCCCTTTGAGCAAACGACTAACTTCAGATTGTCATGGACAATCCTTAGTATAGTGATCCTCCTCGCAAATGAGGCAGGGATACCTAGGTTTTCGTTGCGAAGATTCACTAGTAGACAATTTGGGAGGACCCTGTTGCGGGGCATCGACTTTAGCTTTTCATTTGCCTTTCTTTTTTCCTTTCGAGGATTTGTCCGCTGCGGTATATTGGACAATGTGGACCTCTGAGGTTTTACCAAGGCCTGGAAGGTTTTGAGATGAACTGTTTGGAGTAGTATTTGAGACCGACTTCTGTTTGGAAGAAGTTTTGGCAGGGGCTTGGGATACTGAACTAATAACTCCATCAATGGGAGGAACAATGGGTGACTTCGATGTCGTGGAATTGGGTGATGGCTACGGAGCATTGGGTAATAATTCGTATAAGGTGCCAGATTGAGAGTAGACCAGGTCCAAGTACTGGGCACGAGCGATGGATTACTCTTCAGTGACACATCCACCCATGGATATATCACGAGTAATTGGGGATACAAACGATTTGGTAAACCATTCGATGAGCAACTGATTAGCTATCTCGAACTTGATGTTTGGTCAATTTAGAGTGTCCTAAATTGCTATATTAATTGTCAATCCGGGAGTCGTAAACTGTTGAAGTGTGGTGCACTATATGTGCAAGATAACCTATTTCTTACTTTTTGTCGTTTTTGATTTTTTTTATTTGTTTTGGGGGTTTTTATCTTCATTTATCTCCTAATGAGAAATGAAAATTCTAAAAGACAAGTATGGATATAAATATTCAAGGCAATTATGTCCTTTATAATGATTTCCAAAACTTCAAACTCAGAAGGTCTTTAGAACATGCAATGATGAAATCAATTCCTAAAAGAAAATAAAAATGTGCCACTATTCTAATCAAACAAACAATGAACTATTGATCATGAAACAATTATCCCTGCTACTGTCTAAATACAAGAGAAATGAATTAAGCTACTGTACTCAAAGAAATCCAAAAATTGCAAGTAAAGTAGAGCTAAAATAAAATTACATCAATTCATATTATGACCCCTCGCTAGTTAGTCTCGCTATGGCTTTTAGAGGTAATCATAAACAACTTGAGCAATCTGATATCTATTTACAGAAAAGTAAACTTAGAATCAAATCACATCAATTCATAGTCTAACCCCTCACCAGTTAGTCTCGCTATGGCTTTCGGAGGTAACTGACAATGATATGAGTAATTTAATATCTAAGCTAATTGATAAAGCCAATGAACAGAACTGAAATAAACAAAACAGAATTGGAATTAAAAGCTAAGAATAGTAAGTCAACAGAAAGACAAGACTGATTCCATGTCATTAGTCATTGTGAAAACTATATGCAAATGCCTGGGCTGCCTACTGTAATCTGGAACAAATACACTGATCAGCGTTAACAGCAATGTAAAGCATGTAAAATTATGGACAAAAATGAAACGTTAGTACTATAGGAAATGAAATATACATAAGTGAATAACTATGGCATGATAAACATAAAGGAACACAACGTGAAACCGTACAACAATAAACAAAACCTTGGCGTGTGCAGGGGCCCTCTGCACAACCTCGGGCAACAACTATCAACCACGAATTATGCTCAGAAATAGAGTCTTCTCATATATTCAGAACGTAGTCATAACAACGAAACGGTGTCACAGCATAGTGTGCTCTTTAACAGTCAACAATACATTCAAAAAGACTAACTATTATGCGTATGGAAACACATTATTTATAATAGAACGCTACATAACTAATTTCCTAAAAACTACACTGACAGAGGACACGTGAACGACAACGTCCATGGATCTAGCATCATGGCTGCCGTGATGATTAAATCTATTGAGGGTGGCTATTGGATTCGCCTTATGGAGCAGTCCACAGGTGTCGATATGTCCCCAGAGATCTAGGAACGGCCACGAAAGTCTTCACGTGTTTGAAAACGGAGTCCTGTTGCTGTAGGACTCCTATATTTGACCACCGCTTGACCACCTTTGACCACGACCTTCTTTGATGAATTCGACTGAGCCAATAGGACTCGGTCCATGTCCACATCATTTTCAACTTGCCCATGTGGCTCGATTTGCCTGAAGACACCTGCAATATAGACTTTAACAAAAAGGCTGCGGAAAGTTGAATTGGCTGCGGAAAGTGACAAGATTCCGCAGCTTATGAGCAAAAATCTAGTTCAAACAGCAAACACAAAACATAGTTAGAAAACCATTTTATGTGCTCTTTTAAACTCAATATGCAATGACGTTGATAGCTTATGAGGTCCAGGTGGATGGAGAAAGTTTAGGAAAATGTGTAGGAAAAGTGTGGTTTCAGGGCTCAACACTTGATCAGTCGATGTCTACATCTCCATTCATGAATATGATCAGAGATGTGTGTCGCAGTGTCTTGCTTAAGCGATGTGAGCAGATAGGTACCCGTTTCATAACGAATCGACAGTTGAAAATGCGTGAGAAAGGCCATGGCTAACGAATTGAAGTCATGAAAAGTACTTCGAGGTAGCTCGATGTACCATTTTGCTGCGGCACCCGTGAGGGTTCGTTGGAAAAGACGAAGATGAATGGAATCATCCACGTATGAGTTCGACAAGCACCAGAGGTGATATGTCATCACATGGGCCTGAGGATCTTCTTTAGCTTTTCCATCGAACTTTGGGCAATCACTTGGTATCTTGGACGACACCGGAGGCCAGTACAGCGAATGAAGAATCAAATCATTCGTAAGACGCGATACATCCGATAACTCAAGTGTAGCCAAGAAAGGTAATTGAGTGTTAAAAGGCATGGGAGGTTGATAGGTGGGCCCATAAGGAGGAGCCCATCCCTGTTGGTAAGGATTTTGACCCTGTAGTGGGGGATTTTGGCCATATGGCATCTGAGGCTGGTCCCATTGCAGATTACCTTGACCAAAGGAAGGATTTGGACCTTGAATACCTTGAAACTGTTGATGCACAGGTTGCTGATAGGCAACGTATGGGTTAAAAGGCTACTGAGCCTGTTGACCTTGGACATATGGGTATGGGACCTGTTGTCCTGGAACATAGGGTTGTTGGGCCTGTTGTCCTTGAACAAGAGGGTTTTGGACTTGCAATCCTTGGGCATAAGGTTGATACGCTTGTTGCCCTTGGACGACAGGATTCTGAACCCGTTGGCCCTAGACAAGAGGATTTTTCACTTGCTGCTGCAGGATTTGACCTTGAACCTATCCCTGTAAGGGTTGCCCTTGTTGATAGGTATACAATGGTTGCTGCTGCCCAGGTTAGTTTTGTTGACCTTGCGGTTGCAAAATTTGTCCTTGGGTTTGCAGAGGTTGGCCCTGTGAGGGTATGGGTTGAGAGGTATGCAGAGCATATTGCATCTACTGTTGTGTGGCCTGCTGCAATGGTTGAAAGGACTGACCTTGCAGTTGTTGCAAGTGACCTTGCTGCAGGATAATCTGCCTTTGTTATTGCGCGGAAAGCTCTTGCTGCAACAAAGGTTGCCCTTGCGGTAACAAAGGCTGCACTGGTTTTTGCAAAAGCTATCCTTGCTGTTGCAAGGGTACTTGAACAGTGCCCCGGAAATTACCGAACTGAATCTGGCCGTAGATAGGCTGGATGTACTGCCCAGGTTGGAGGGTGTAAGGTTGATTAACCAATCCTTGAGAATCATATGGAACATAAGTATTTTGGTATTGAACCTGAGCCCCATAGGGCTGCTGCGACTGAACATTGGTCGATCCAGATGGACCACCAGGATTCTGGACCTTTTGGTATTGGACATTGCTCAATCCAGTAGGGTCAACAGGGTTGTAAATAATACCAGAAGAGGGATGGTTTATAACAAGCATGTGAGCTTGTGAGCCGCTCACATTAGTGGCACCTGACACCATAGAGACATTCAGGTTATGCCCCCCAGGTGGTGGCACAATCTGGCCACTGACTAACATGACAGAAGAACTGGCAGAGACAATCTTTGACACCGCCGGTTGAGACTGAGGCGTAACTGGGATCGATGATACAAGAGTGTTCGGGACGGTGGGTTGCACCAGGACTGAAGTAACAATTGGTTGGAAAGTCGTGTTTGTGACGAACAGACCTGACATAGGCCTGACGCCTGACGCCCAAACATAGTTATGGTAGAGTGATGAGGCGCTAGATGTGCCTGAAACTAAGTGCCCTAAAGACACATAGCCAAGTGGCAAGCTGGCAGGAATACCTTATGAATAAGGAAAAAACCATGAAGGGAACTGCAACTGCAATTCTTCCCCCTCAACAGTGTGTGGAGTTGAGACTTCGAACTCATCTGGAGAAGTGACTGGAGCATCGCCTTCGAGTTCCATGTCTGGAAACAAATGACGACGAACAATCGAACGTGTACTGGGGGAGAGTTCCAAAGGAACACCCGGTTGATTGCACAGACTGTAAGGGCATTGTGGTGATATCTCAACAACGTCAAACAGAGGGTTCAGAGGATAGATAACCAGTCCAAGCTGACCGTCAGTGGTCTGCGAGTTCTCTGGAGTTCGAACGGGATTATCTGAAGATTCCGGGTCAAGACTAGCAGACGACCCTGAATCAAAAGTAGACAGAGGATGAGATGATAATGGTTGAACACTCAAAACAATTGTGAGTTCAACATTTTGGTCCTCAAATGGCTCTAATAACTCAGGAAGTGGCTCCTCGGACAATCTTCTAGACGGAGGAGAGGAAGAGGAAATGGGTGAACCAGATGGTTCAGGTACGATGACCTTCTCTTAGTCGACAGAACAAATAACTTCAAGGCTTTAAAATGTCCTTTTAAGGGAAGTCACGATTTGGTCAAAAATCTAACATGATGTTTTGGATCGCGGGCAATAAATTATTTAAGACGCATAAATGATTGATGTTCTTTCATTTTTGAGGAGTCGAGAAAGAAACAAAGATGACTCTATCACTTTCGATTGGAAACGATCTCGAAAGGACAAGTGCTCGGATGATATTTTAAGTTTAATGAGTCAAAAAGATCAAATGACTACTCTGTGTTATCACAAAATCATGCCCCTGATAGGCTGCTGATCAGGAAGACCTTATGTAACTCTTTCAAACCAACTTTTGGCTGAGGCTTAGCCTCCTCAACCTGAGAGGGCTCTCTCAAAGGTTAATGATTTTGATAAAGATTAGATGGCTAACTCTATGAAACAAGTGAAAAATATGAATGGTTGAACATGATCAGTAAACATCCATTGGGCTTATGGAGTCAACAACACCTCAATATAACAATGAACTCAACCTTACATGGAAGTCAGGGCATTCAACATTTAAACATTCAGAACATAAACTCATATGGGACCACACAGTTCATAAATGTATACAGGAAGTCAGAGCACATTCAGTGAATTCTGAGTGATTATACATCCATACCACTGTAAGAATTAAGAAAAGGACAACATCACATATTCTGAACATAAAAAATCCTTCATGAATCCTGAGAAGTAAAGTCAAGCATGTATTACTGAAAATGAGTCTTACATAGGCCAAATACATGCTTTTGCATAAAATTTCCAACCCTAATTACATTGCTGTTTCAGCTATATATAGAGCTCTTATTCTAACTGATCGAGATTCCTCCTCCAGCATGAGGGGAATTCGAAAACTACTTCTATCACTGACAACTGTTAAACTCTAACTACTTAATAAATACAACAAAGTGTTGACTGGAGTTTTTAGAGATCTAAATCAACTATGACTCTAACTCCATATTACATGCATGATGGCTATAATTAAAATGATTCCTTTCTATGACATCTGGTTCTCTTTCAGTTTGGCTGAGATGGGTGTTTAATGCTCCATGTTGACCTTGGATGCTGTATCTTCTTTTCTATCCAGAAAAATTAGGAGACTATCCTTGCTTCTCGGCTTTCTGATCTTCAAATCTTCATAAGTCGGTTTTTTAATTGTCATCCCTCAAAATATGACGGTGGCCACGTTTTGATGTGCTGTCCGCTGTTATGAAACCTGATTTGATGATGTGTCATCCACTATTTCGAAAACAAAAAGGAGAACGTATTCAAGCTGTCTGATACATGCTTCAATTTCCTCATGATATGACAAAATGCCACCTTTTTGAGTCAAACTATTTATTTCCACTTGTGCTAGTCTGATTGGCTATTGTAACTTCAGGTGTTCTCGTTGTACACAACTGCCCTTCAAAATTTTCCCGCTTCAACTTCAAAATTGCTTGATTTATGTTGAAATCATCACTTTCAGCAGTTTCGTAGCGCGCTACGAAACTGCTGAGTTATTTAAAACAACTTGTTTTTAACCTGAGACCTTTATTAACCGACTGCTTGATTGCCAAAAACTTCTTTAGACTTTCCAAAGGCCGAATAGGGATTTAGATTTCTTCAGAAAGATAAGATCAAGCAAACTTATCAAAATTTTGAAATAGAATCTTACTTGAAATGAAAACTCATTTAGCAGGTCCTTTAAGCTGGCTTAGCTGTGCCTTCAGATCTTCAATTTGTTTCTTCATAACCTTATTCCCAGCTCTCAGTTGCATATTGATCCTTCTGATGTACTTGGCTTCTTTGATTGCTGGTACTGTCTAGGTGTGAAATTGTGAATGGCCATCAACCACTGAATTCATCTGGGCTTCTACAGTTGCATTCCCTTCCCATAGAGTTTTATAATAGTTTGCTTGTATGACTGCATGTCTTCTAGCAGCTTTCTTCAATTTGGAAATCTCATGCTTAGCTGATTCTAATTGGCTCTTCAGGTCTGCTATATTATCTTCTTTAGATGTGATGACTGTTTTGCCTGTGTTTTTCTTTAGCCAACGTTGTGTCCCTTCCCTTGTTTCCTCTGTTCTTGACAGTGCTTCCTGTACTTGCTGGAATCTCCTTGTCATAGGTCTTATAGGTTTAAAAACAAACTCTTCATCTGGCTCATCAAATTTAAGCCTTTTTGAGGCCTTGGCTTTCTTGGTGCTTTCTTGTTATGACTGTATCAACTCAATTTGAACTGGTAGAGACTGCTCAAAGTCAATAGCCTGTAATAAGGCATTTAAACTTCCCTTGGACACTGGACTTTCTTCGACTACTACAACTTTACCTTTTTCCTTATTCATATGGCTTCTTGTTCTTATCCTTGAAACTACTTCAGATGTGCTTGTTTCAGGTACAGTCTTTTTACCATGAGCTTTTTCCTTAGTTGATTGCTGAGGTTGATCCTGGATGATGAGTGGTTTCACTTGTTTTCTTACTTGTGACTTTGGAACTCTTTTAGCTCTTGCTTCTGTTTGGAGCTCAGCTATTGTAAAATCTCTAGCAGGTAGAGGAGTGAGGCCAGTCTGGCTTTTGAAGCCAGCCATAAAAATGAATGAATTCCAATCTCTGTCTACCTTTTGGAGCCCATCTAAAACCAGTAGTTTGATCAAACCATGATGAAACAAAGAGGTTTCACAATCCTCTTTCCTCAGCTGTACCTTATCACACATCTTACTCAAACTACGGAAAAGATAATAAGGTAAGTCTATGGAGATCTTCCCGGTGAAATGCAAAAGGAGTTTAAAATGGTAAGAGTAAACCTTGTTATACCTTCCTTCACAAGTCAGATATTTCTGTATGCAGGTGAGTAAATGAGCATAATATTCTTTGACATAACTCCTGGGCACTGCCTTACTTAAATCTTCATTTACAAATTCATCCTTCAAAAACTCCTTGCAAGGATTCATGTCAAACTTGAAGTTTTTAAACCATTGCTCTTGTCCTCGTGGGATCTCTGTCACAGTAGATATCACTTCTGGCGAAACCTGCAATTCTATCATGGCTACTTTTGAATTCAAGCCTGTGAAGTTAAGTGCAAATTCTTTAGTTACCTGTGCGTGCCCTCCTTGTAACTTTTTGCAAAAATTCCAGCACCCGGCCTTTTTAAATGCTTTCTCCACCTCTTTGTTTCTCAGCGTTATATCTAAGCCTTCAGGCTCAATCCTTAGACATTTGCCGGATCTGTGCTCCTTTTTCTCCATTGATTCTTCCAAATCTTTGCAAACAATGACTACCAGCTCCGGTTGGAATTGTGATTCAGCTTCTATTTGAATTCAGCCTCGCTTGATTATCAGCCTCGCTTGATTATCTTTGTAGTTGAATTTTAAATTTTGCCGTTTAAAATCTTTCAAGTTGTAATCGTGCAGATTTTTCATTCATGCAAGACTTACGACCATCATTAAGATTTATGCACGGTGGTCTTTCTTGGAAATGATAATTCATGCGTATCAACAGATCTAGTGGTGGTGATAGTGGAAATGAGTGGTGAAATGTGATAAGAGGGGTACATGAGCTGACATGAGAAGACACGGCCTATGACTCACCTAACGGATTTGACATTTCGGGAAAGATTCGCTGCGAAATGTACGAATCCATGATTTCGCAGCACTGTTAGTTTTAAATTTGAATGATGCGCTGCGAAACTGCCTAATCAGGATTGCGCTGCGAAACTGCCTAATCAGGATTGCGCTGCGAAATTACAAAAAGGCACGGTGACTGACATAAGATAACAGGTGGCTATAAAACAATGGTAGATGGAGGGGAACCAATGGGAGCTGAGAATAACTTGACTCAAAAACTCTTCAAACTTCAGATTTCTAAGGGAAGAAAATTAAAACAAAAATAAACTAGCACTGACCTTTGTCATCGGGCTAGGATGAAAAGTTACATATATCAATTTTAGTTCTAAGTGATAACAGTGGCTCCACTTGGGATAGTGTGCTCCTGTAGTACACTAAGAACTCGTATGTCCAGTGCTTTGTACAATTTATGAAAACATAGATGGAGTTGACAAGCATCCTTTTATAGCTTTGTGAGCCTTCACCTCGGGCTTGAGCTTCCTATTCAGCTTGTCATTTATTTGCAACAAAGAAAGACTAATAAAACGGTTATATACAATGTTTTTTTTCCAAGGAAAAAAACCGAGCTTTTCTATTATAAAAATAAAAGAGCTACAAACAGATGAGTTAACATCCAGCAGTTTGAGAACTGCCTGAAACATTCAGTATGTTGCCACATGGGCTCGCATCGTTAGTGAACTAACGTGCACAAAGAATAAGAAGGAGAAGAGAAAAGAGAACGAAAAAAGGGAAAAAACCTGGCATCCGGCTCAGGTTTTTCGCCCCTTTTTCTTCTCAACCTTGCGCCACTCTCCCACAGTGGGCTCGGTCGAGACAATGACTAACTGGGCTGTTTCATTTTGTTGCCCTGTTTCTTTATCTGAGTCTGATGTATCTGAATGATGCTGCCGTTTGATGCCTCCCATGCTTTGATCCACGCTTGTCATCTGTTGCTGGGTCTCTGCCTGCGGTTATATACAATGTTGTGAGAAACTTGGCAAAGATTTAATCAATTGTAATGCTTTAGGAACCTGCCATTAACAGGTCCTCCAGCATACGGTGTTCCATCAATCTCTTGTAGAATGTAGGTGTTATTCCCATGGAAAGCAGAAATTTGATATGGCCCTTTCCACAAATTTTCAAATTTACCATGTTTACCTTTCTCTTCAATTCTAGCTTCCCATTTCAAGACTTTATCGTGGATCTGGAATTTAACTTCTTTGATCTTTTTGTCAAATGCTCTCTTGATCCTGTTCTGGCTTTGTTGATGACTGTCAAACACCTCATTTCTTTTCTCTTGCAAAGCTATTAGCTGATTGATCCTTTGTTGTATAGCATTTGGTTCCTCTTCTAGTCCTTGAATCAACTTCATTACTGGTACTCCAAGGGATGTTGGAAATATAGCCTCTGCCCCATATACTAGCTCATATGGTGATGTTCCAATGGACCTCTTTGTGCAAATCCGGTCAGCCCACAAAGCATATCTCAGTTTCAAATGCCAAGCTTTTTTATTTTCTTGCAGCAGCTTCTTAATGATTCTCACAAGGCTCTTGTTTGATGACTCAGCCAAACCATTTCCCTGTGGATAATAAGCAGTGGAATGTCCAAGGGAGATGTGATACTGATGACAAAAATTAATCATCCTTTTGGACTTGAAAGCTTGAGCATTGTCTGTAATGATCTTAATTGAGCAACCAAATCTTGATAATATATTATTTTCTAAGAAAGAAATAATCACTGAATCATTTGTTTGCCTTGTGGGTATTGCTTCTATCCATTTTGTAAAGTAATCGGTGGCTGTGAGAATCCAGCGATGCTGTCCTGATGAAGGAGGATGGATTTCCCCTATAAAGTCTAATCCCCACTGCTGGAAAGGTGCTTCAACATAAATAGGAACCAAGGGCAGTGGCATAAGCTTTCTCTTTCCTTCAAACACTTGACATTCATGACATGTGGCTATCTTTTTATAGATATCTCTAAACATAGTGGGCCAAAAATAGCCAGCTCTCAAGACCTTGTTTGCAGTGGCTTTCCAATAGTGATGTCCTCCACAATCCCCTTTATGAAACTCATCAATTACTTTATCAGCTTCTTCTTCAATGAGGCAGTTTAATAATATTCCTCCTGCATCTTTCCAAAACAAATTTTGGTCATACACAAAATATCTGAGAGATTTCAATTTGGTAAACCGAGCTTTGGATTTTGAAAGATTATCAGGAGCTCTATTATGCTGCAAAACAAATGCTATATCCTTGTACCATTTTGAGATCAAGAATTTCTCATTTATTTGGACCAATTCCTCTTCATTTTCAGAAATTTCTGAGATTTCTGTGCTTAAATTAATATCAATACAGTCCAAATTTGACTGAGTCAACAATTTGGCTAGGCCTTGACCCTTTACCAACTTTGTGGGTTTGATCTCAATGTCATACTCCAACAGTTTTGCTATCCACTTTCCCCTTTTTCCATCTGGATCAGCTTGTGTAAGAATATCTTTTATAACAGCATTTGGGACGTAGGCAACAATGTGAGAGTGCAAAACATAGATTCTGAAATCCTTAATTGCTTTCACCAATGCATAGGCTTGTTTCTCTAAGATATTATATTTCAATTCAGCATTGGCTAATGTCTTGCTAAAGAAAGAAATGGGTTGTTCAGTACCTTGACTTCCTTTTTGCAGTAAAACTCCAGCAATTGTGTCTTCAGAAGCGAATGTGAAGATAAGGAACTCCTTGGTAAAATCTGGGCTGATAAGTACTGGTGCTTGAGTAAGTGCCTTCTTGATCTCTTCAAATGATTTCTTTGCTTCAACTGTCCATTTAAAATCTGCTCCTTTCTTTAACATCTTTGTTATGTTCTTGACAACTTCAGCAAAATTAGGAATGAATCTTCTAACAAAGTTAACTTTCCCAAGAAAGGATTGAATCTCCTTCTTACTCCTTGGTAGATCTAATTTTTGAATTGCACTAACTCTATTAGGATCAATCCTAATTCCTTCTTCAGAAATAATATGACCAAGCAGTTTGCCAGAAGTTAAAGCGAAAATACTTTTGGTTGGGTTTAGAGAAATACCAAACCTCCTACACTTCAGTAGGATCCTTTCAAGGTGCTTTAAGTGGTCTTCTTCCCTTTTTGAAAAAACTGTGATGTCATCAAGATAAACCACCACTGATTTGTCCTTTTCTTCAGCAAAAGCAATATCCATTGCTCTCTGGAAAGTGGCTCCCGCGTTCATGAGGCCAAATGGCATTTTTGCATACATGAATGTTCCCCATGGTGTAGTGAAGGCCGTTTTCTCCTGATCATCTGGGTGAACAAGAATCTGATTGTACCCTGAGAAACCATCAAGCATAGACATCCTTTGTGAACCAACAATGTTCTGCAGAATGAAATCCATTTTGGGGAGGGGGTAATTATCTTTCAATGAAGCTTTGTTTAAGTTTCTGAAGTCTATACAAATTCTGATCTCTCCATTCTTTTTTCTGACTGGTACCAAATTAGCAAGCCAATTTGAGAATCTGATTGGAACAATAATTTTAGCATCAAAGAGCTTTTTCACTTCTTTTTCAATCAGTGGCATTAGAAGAGGATTAATTCTTCTTAACTTCTGCTTAAAAGGCTTTTCATTCTGCTTAATAGGAATGGTATGCTGTATGATTGAAGAGTCATATTGTTTCAAGTCAGCATAACTCCATGCAAAAACATCAATGAATCTTTTCATCATCTCAACATATTTAGTCTTCATATCAGCTGAAAGGAATTTTGAAATCTTGACTATCTTAGGCACAACCGAGTCTCCTAAATTGCAGCTTTCTACTTCTTCTTCATTAGCTTGTAGTCTTGGTGCTTTGAACACATCATTTTGATCAAATAATTTCTCAAGGGGAATGAGGCCTTTAGGAATTAAGTTGTTTTGTAATTGTAAGACTTCAGAACTTTCCTTTGACTCTATTAACATATTCTGCTGATCTATCTGATTGTGTTCAAACTCTTCTTTTAATTCAATGAAGTTCCTTACATGCTGATCATCCTCAAAAACTTGCCAATTTGTGATATTATCTGGTATGACTGGTCTATGGCGAACCTCCACTTCATAATTTTCAGAAGAGTGTTTAGGAATGATAAAGAGACTGGCAGAAACAGCAAGAGAATCTGCAATAGAGTTTTTATCTCTAGTTTTGATGCTAAAAGAATAGGATTGAAATTTTTCCAACATCTCCAACACTAAGTTTCTGTATGCTCTCATCCTTGTATCCTTAATTTGATATGCACCTTCTACTTGTTTAATTACCAATTCAGAATCTCCACAAACAACAATGTTTTTAGCTTTCAATTTTATCAAGGCTTCCAAACCTAAAATCAGAGATTCGTACTCAGCCATATTGTTGGTACAATCAAAGTTTAATTTGTATGAGAGAAACTTACTTTCTTCAGTTGGACTAGTGATCCAAATCCCAGCTCCTGCCCCTTCTTTTCCTGCTGATCCATCAAAGTATAATGACCAGCAGCCCATGATGTCTCTTTCATCTCCTTGCTGACCTTCTTGACATTGTTTTTCCGCAGGTTCATCTTGTGATTCTCTTCCAACTGATTCATTGAAAAGGATAGCTGATCCAAGACCAGTATCACATGAATAAATAGGAAAATTCTGAGGCTTATCTTTGCTGCTTACCATGTAGGCCATCCTTGTCTCGCGATACAACCTCCTTTGTTCACCAAACACTGGGATGGTAGCATATGTAAGATCCATCTGCATTGTGCCCTTGATTTTTGCTGCCCATGACCTTGAAAGAAGCATCCCAAACTTCGGTGGAATGTCTGCAACAACAATGTCCATAACAATTGTTTTTGCTGGAATTTGTGTGAGCCCCACAACAACATCTTTTATCAAACCAATGCAATGGACTCTTTTTGAATCAAAGGAAAATAAATCCTTATATGGCCTAGTTACCTCTAACCCCAGTCTTTCCATGATTACCTTAGGCATGAGATTATGTGATGCCCCCGAATCTAACATAGCATTATGTAGAGTCATATCATGAATGCTAATGCTTATGTAGAAAGGGGGAAACTCTTCATTTTGTTCATCCTCAAGTCTTGGACCCAAACAGATAACAGGATTATCTTCTTGTACATTTAGGATATCAGCCACTCCTGGTTGTGAATTAAGCATTTCAACAATTTTGCTTCTGTATTTGTCTACCTTGAGAATTTCATTAAAAGGGACTGATATCTTAATTTTTGCAATCTCGTTCTCAAGATTAAAAACAGAAGTAGTCTTGTCAATTTCTTTAGGAGGAGAAAGAATTTGAATATCCTTTTTGACAATAGGAGAATCATCCTTACCTTCAACCACCTTTGAGTTTTCCTTTTTATCTTCAACTGTCCTTGAGGTATTCTTCTTGGGCTGTGCTTTGTTTGCTGTAATAGGAACATCTCTATTCCTAAGATTGTACTGCTTTTGCATCTCAAAGATAGCGTGTTGATAGCCCTTTAAAAAATCTGAAGGCTCTTCTCCTGATTTTATCATACTGGACTCATCATGTTCCTCCTTAGTCAAGAAAATCCCTGACACTTCTTCATCAAAACAATGGATTGATTCCTCAGGGACTTCAGGCTCATCTTCTTCATCTACCAAATTTTGTTGGAAGGGAGGTCTCGCTGGAGGATCTGACTGCTGATTTCTGTTGTCTCTTGGCCTTTGCTAATTCTGAGGTCTTCTGTACTGAGGGTTCCTGAATTGAGGTTCCTGCTGTGCTGGAGGAGCAGAAGCATTCCCAAGAGCTAGTCGGTCCATCAATTTTTCCATGGTTTTCATCATTGTTTCAAACTTGTCTTCTGGAGCAGAGGTAGAAGGTTTCTCTTCTTCCTTCAACTTAGTCTTTGCCATCTTTGATTTCTTAGCAGCCATCATATTCACCTCCACCTTAATTGCATCATTTTGCATGTCAGCAAGAGAGGCAGACTCCCTTTCTCTGAGTAAAAGAGAAAAATCTGAATGAAATGATTCAACATATCTCAACTGTGCCAAAGCTCCAGGAGGTTTCAAATGAGCTGGAATAGAATTGTATATTTTATTAAACCTCTTAGAGAAGTTTTGGACAGTTTCCTCTGGAGCTCTTCTAAGATTGTTGTATTCAGTAAGGGCTTGGACAGGGTTGGTTCTGTTTCCCCATTTCCTTAGAAAGCTATCTTCAAATTCTACCCAACTATGAATGCTTCTGACTCTAAGGGATTTAAACCATTTTCTGACTTCCCCAATGAAAGTTTGAGCAAACAACCTTAGTTTTACATCTTCATCATCCACTTCTTCCCTGTCAACAAAATCATTGAACCTATCCACATGTTCCTCTACTGTAATATCTTCATCTCCTCCCCATGTTGGAATTCTGGCAGCATATTTGCTATGAAGATCATGTAAAACAACAGGGAGAGCTAGTGGAGCATACCTAGCAGGTATAGCCATAATGAATGGAGGAGCAGTGATAACAGGTATTGTATGACCGGTGGGACCAGAACTAGTGTGAGATAGTGTCTGAGGACTATTTGGGCTAGCAGAGGCAGAAGATAAAGTATTAGTACGAAAAGGACTATTTGGACTTTGCAAACCACTGACAAAGGAACTCCAATTTGGGAGGGGTAAACCAGTTTTGGATTTGAGCAAAACTTCAAAAGGATCAAGCTCTTTGAGTTGATTCAAATCTTCTTCTTCTAACAGTAATTTTGAAGTAACAACCTCCCAAAACTCTTCCTTATCTTTTTGTGACACTAAGGATGAAGTATCAATGCCTCTTTTTTGTAAATCTAAAATAATTCCAATAAGTTCTTCTTCGTTCTCAGACCTCAACAATACCTCATGAATTTTATCATCTACAATTTTATCTTCAGGACTTCTAGAAAATTCAGGGAACAAAGATTTCGAAAAAGATGAAGTACCTGGTATATCAGGAAATCTTTGCCTGCTCCTTGAGATGGTGTTTGGATTATCCACAGGAGTAGGTGGATCTGGGTCAGGATTACTCCTTGTATATCTTCCTCTCGAAGCCACCTTTTTAACTTTAAGATTGTATGGAGTCACCAAGGTAGAATGCAGCCTCGAAAACCTTCTGAGCTCCTGCTACCTTCAAAATTTCAGCATCATGATTTCGGGAATGAATAATCTTCAGGCTCCCGGCAGACGCACCAAAATGTTATCACAAAATCATGCCCCTGATAGGCTGCTGATCAGGAAGACCTTATGTAACTCTTTCAAACCAACTTTTGGCTTAGGCTTAGCCTCCTCAACCTGAGAGGGCTCTCTCAAAGGTTAATGATTTTGATAAAGATTAGATGGCTAACTCTATGAAACAAGTGAAAAATATGAATGGTTGAACATGATTAGTAAACATCCATTGGGCTTATGGAGTCAACAACACCTCAATATAACAATGAACTCAACCTTACATGGAAGTCAGGGCATTCAGCATTTAAACATTCAGAACATAAACTCATATGGGACCACACAGTTCATAAATGTATACAGGAAGTCAGAGCACATTCAGTGAATTCTGAGTGATTATACATCCATACCACTGTAAGAATTAAGAAAAGGACAACATCACATATTCTGAACATAAAAAATCCTTCATGAATCCTGAGAAGTAAAGTCAAGCATGTATTACTGAAAATTAGTCTTACATAGGCCAAATACAAGCTTTTGCATAAAATTTCCAACCCTGATTACATTGCTGTTTCAGCTATATATAGAGCTCTTATTCTAACTGATCGAGATTCCTCCTCCAGCATGAGGGGAATTCGAAAACTACTTCTATTACTGACAATTGTTAAACTCTAACTACTTAATAAATACAACAAAGTGTTGACTGGAGTTTTTAGAGATCTAAATCAACTATGACTCTAACTCCATATTACATGCATGATGGCTATAATTAAAATGATTCCTTTCTATGACATCTGGTTCTCTTTCAGTTTGGCTGAGATGGGTGTTTAATGCTCCATGTTGACCTTGGATGCTGTATCTTCTTTTCTGTCCAGAAAAATTAGGAGACTATCCTTGCTTCTCGGCTTTCTGATCTTCAAATCTTCATAAGTCGGTTTTTTAATTGTCATCCCTCAAAATATGACGGTGGCCACGTTTTGATGTGCTGTCCGCTGTTATGAAACCTGATTTGATGATGTGTCATCCACTATTTCGAAAACAAAAAGGAGAATGTATTCAAGCTGTCTGATACATGCTTCAATTTCCTCATGATATGACAAAATGCCACCTTTTTGAGTCAAACTATTTATTTCCACTTGTGCTAGTCTGATTGGCTGTTGTAACTTCAGGTGTTCTCGTTGTACACAACTGCCCTTCAAAATTTTCCCGCTTCAACTTCAAAATTGCTTGATTTATGTTGAAATCATCACTTTCAGCAGTTTCGTAGCGCGCTACGAAACTGCTGAGTTATTTAAAACAACTTGTTTTTAACCTGAGACCTTTATTAACCGAGTGCTTGATTTCCAAAAACTTATTTAGACTTTCCAAAGGCCGAATAGGGATTTAGATTTCTTTAGAAAGATAAGATCAAGCAAACTTATCAAAATTTTGAAATAGAATCTTACTTGAAATGAAAACTCATTTAGCAGGTCCTTTAAGCTGGCTTAGCTGTGCCTTCAGATCTTCAATTTGTTTCTTCATAACCTTATTCCCAGCTCTCAGTTGCATATTGATCCTTCTGATGTACTTGGCTTCTTTGATTGCTGGTACTGTCCAGGTGTGAAATTGTGAATGGCCATCAACCACTGAATTCATCTGGGCTTCTACAGTTGCATTCCCTTCCCATAGAGTTTTATAATAGTTTGCTTGTATGACTGCATGTCTTCTAGCAGCTTTCTTCAATTTGGCAATCTCATGCTTAGCTGATTCTAATTGGCTCTTCAGGTCTGCTATATTATCTTCTTTAGATGTGATGACTGTTTTGCCTGTGTTTTTCTTTAGCCAACGTTGTGTCCCTTCCCTTGTTTCCTCTGTTCTTGACAGTGCTTCCTGTACTTGCTGGAATCTCCTTGTCATAGGTCTTATAGGTTTAAAAACAAACTCTTCAGCTGGCTCATCAAATTTAAGCCTTTTTGAGGCCTTGGCTTTCTTGGTGCTTTCTTGTTCTGACTGTATCAACTCAATTTGAACTGGTAGAGACTGCTCAAAGTCAATAGCCTGTAATAAGGCATTTAAACTTCCCTTGGACACTGGACTTTCTTCGACTGCTACAACTTTACCTTTTTCCTTATTCATCTGGCTTCTTGTTCTTATCCTTGAAACTACTTCAGATGTGCTTGTTTCAGGTACAGTCTTTTTACCATGAGCTTTTTCCTTAGTTGATTGCTGAGGTTGATCCTGGATGATGAGTGGTTTCACTTGTTTTCTTACTTGTGACTTTGGAACTCTTTTAGCTCTTGCTTCTGTTTGGAGCTCAGCTATTGTAAAATCTCTAGCAGGTAGAGGAGTGAGGCCAGTCTGGCTTTTGAAGCCAGCCATAAAAATGAATGAATTCCAATCTCTGTCTACCTTTTGGAGCCCATCTAAAACCAGTAGTTTGATCAAACCATGATGAAACAAAGAGGTTTCACAATCCTCTTTCCTCAGCTGTACCTTATCACACATCTTACTCAAACTACGGAAAAGATAATAAGGTAAGTCTATGGAGACCTTCCTGGTGAAATGCAAAAGGAGTTTAAAATGGTAAGAGTAAACCTTGTTATACCTTCCTTCACAAGTCAGATATTTCTGTATGCAGGTGAGTAAATGAGCATAATATTCTTTGACATAACTCCTGGGCACTGCCTTACTTAAATCTTCATTTACAAATTCATCATTCAAAAACTCCTTGCAAGGATTCATGTCAAACTTGAAGTTTTTAAACCATTGCTCTTGTCCTCGTGGGATCTCTGTCACAGTAGATATCATTTCTGGCGAAACCTGCAATTCTATCATGGCTACTTTTGAATTCAAGCCTGTGAAGTTAAGTGCAAATTCTTTAGTTACCTGTGCGTGCCCTCCTTGTAACTTTTTGCAAAAATTCCAGCACCCAGCCTTTTTAAATGCTTTCTCCACCTCTTTGTTTCTCAGCGTTAGATCTAAGCCTTCAGGCTCAGCCCTTAGACATTTGCCGGATCTGTGCTCCTTTTTCTCCATTGATTCTTCCAAATCTTTGCAAACAATGACTACCAGCTCCGGTTGGAATTGTGATTCAGCTTCTATTTGAATTCAGCCTCGCTTGATTATCAGCCTCGCTTGATTATCTTTGTAGTTGAATTTTAAATTTTGCCATTTAAAATCTTTCAAGTTGTAATCGTGCAGATTTGTCATTCATGCAAGACTTACGACCATCATTAAGATTTATGCACGGTGGTCTTTCTTGGAAATGATGATTCATGCGTATCAACAGATCTAGTGGTGGTGATAGTGGCAATGAGTGGTGAAATGTGATAAGAGGGGTACATGAGCTGACATGAGAAGACACGGCCTATGACTTACCTAACGTATTTGACATTTCGAGAAAGATTCGCTGCGAAATGTACGAATCCATGATTTCGCAGCGCTGTCAATTTTAAATTTGAATGATGCGCTGCGAAACTGCCTAATCAGGATTGCGCTGCGAAACTGCCTAATCAGGATTGCGCTGCGAAATTACAAAAAGGCACGGTGACTGACATAAGATAACAGGTGGCTATAAAAAAATGGTAGATGGAGGGGAACCAATGGGAGCTGAGAATAACTTGACTCAAAAACTCTTCAAACTTCAGATTTCTAAGGGAAGAAAATTAAAACAAAAATAAACTAGCACTGACCTTTGTCATCGGGCTAGGATGAAAAGTTACATATATCAATTTTAGTTCTAAGTGATAACACTCTGGATGATCTAGGTAAACAGGATTACCAGGCAACCGTGAACTACAGAATACCTCTTGGTGAACCAAGAAGTACGAGCAGGAAATCTCCCCGAATGCTGTGTTCGGTGTATCACATTTGCAAGGTGACCGACTCAGCTTCCTAAGGATAAAATGATTGCAACCTAGTGGGGTCTCCCATTATATACGCAATGGTACGAACAACACAAATCCATGCTAGCGCTGTCTAATGCCGAAGCTAACAATAGATGCTAGCTTTATAGACATCGGAACACGTCTCTAGCCTAGACCTTCTAGATGTGATCATTAATGTCAAATGTGCCTTAGGTAAATTGAATTCATTTTAGTGTTGATCTTGAGTTAAGTTTCAGTTTTCAGGTCTTAGCAATGCTACTTGAAAAACCTAAAATGAAACTAAATGGGACAAGACCCTTTCAATTCGATGAAATGCCTACATTGGAGAGGGTAGAAACTACTCAATCAAATGCAAACAATCAAGCAACTGAAAACGAAATGATTTTTCACTACTTCACTTTCTCAAAAATAAACTAATGAAAAATGCATTCCAATTCCTAATTTCCTGACAAGCACTTATCTATTAGTCCTTTCGAAATGAAAAAATTTCTCTTCCTCTTCAAATTCTGATGCAATTCTAGCCTTTAAGAGATGCGAATCATAATGATGCAATAAGCTAGAATTTCACACTTTCTCATGAAACAACGAAACAAACTTTCGCATACAATCTTTCAATGAATTTTTTTTAGAGAGTATGAGCTCTTTAAGTAGATGAAAACATGAAAAGAGAAGTTTATTCAGATCGACGAAACACCAACTTTACCAAACACAAGACCGACAATGTAATATATGTTGGAAAAAGATGTTCAAACTAGTTAACAAAACTTTTTCAAACTTGTGCAAAAATAGGCCAAAGTCGTAAGAGGGACCAAAAAAAATGCAAGGAGCAAACACACCCACAACCAGACTCGATGAGTCCACAAGCTACTGAATGGACGACTAGCTAGATGTCCTAGTGTCGTTGGCCACTCAATGAATCGATCAATCAAACAACAAGATGACAAGCCTACAAGCAAGAAAAACCAAACAAAAAGTAGCTTTCTAATCAGGGAGAAAACATTCAAAAAGGCTCACAGGGTCAAAAACACAAGAGCAGAACACACTGGCCAAGATTGGGGTCTAGCCCTAATCTTCACTTACAGGGATCGGCGCAACTGCCTAACTGACAACAAGCGCCACAGGCAAGTCGGTGCGACTGTTTCTCGGCAATTCGTGCTGATCGACCGGATTGTCAACCGATTAAACGCGCTGTCCGAGGAAACTACGAAAAAATAAAAAAATTTCAAAATAGGGACCAGATCTGCTACTATGGATTTTAGACTTAGGCCAGTAAGTAGGAGAAAAGCAACAGAACAAAAGGGAAAACACGAAATTAGCAAAGTTCTCACGAAATCATGAAATCCAAAACAAAAAAAAGGATGGGGTGTCCCCAGTGGAGTCGCCAAGTTGTGGTGAAGTAAAATTATAAGTGCGGACACGAACGAATTCTTCTAGCCCGATAATGGGTCTAGCCACAACAGATACATTCTATGGAAAATATCCTTAAGTTAGAATCAATCAAGAGGGCCTACCTCTTGGTTGCTTATCCTGGTTGATGATGTCCTTGCTTGCTCGCTCCAACAATCTCTCGCTTCTTCTTCAAGCTCCTGAAATAAGTAAACAACAACAACACACAAACATAATAATAGACAAATTGCAATTCACCCTACTTAATGAGTCAAGAAGCATTAAGACATGAATGTGTAATATTACAAAACATGTATGAAATCAATCGATATTCGCATATATTAATATTCAAAGAGAGATTACAACTATTCGTCTTGACATCGCAGTCTTTGTCTGACAAGACTAGGTTCCCACACACTTCTGCTATCACTTCATGATGGCTTCAAACAAAAATAGTTTAAAGACTCTTCCCTTTAGGCTTCACTCCAAACCAAACACACTTGTCCCTCACACAACTAGATGGATACAACTAGTATAGCTTGCTTGTCTAGTATATTTACATTCAACCAAAACTATAACTCTGATTTTCACACTAGTCACTCATTTGTGCTTGGGAAGAAGGGAGGTTTATATAGGAAAGAGGGATGGGAGATGGATCCTCTTCTCATTGGAGAAGGACTTATCCCTTGAGGTAGTTCCATCATTATAGGGGAAATGAGCCCAAACTATCATCCTCGACCCCATCCGGCCAAACCATTTACTAGACTTCCGTTACAGAGCTTCCAGAGAGGGAAGCTTCAACTCTAATTTAAAAATTTTTCCATAACAAGACCGGTGCGACTGGAACATAGCTTAGTCGCACCGATCGACGCGGGGAATAATGCTAATCTGTGCACATTGGCACGGGGAGGACAAAGGTCATTATCACCGGTCTTGTAAATTGGGCAAAACAGAAGTTTCAGGGGAAATGGTCCAAAAGGGAAATGATCTGCTCATGAAGAGGGACATAATTGGAGTTTCTCCATGAAGGCAAAGCATGCAGAGTTCACTGTAGAGGTCCTTCAGGATCAAGGAACGGGGAGTACAAAGACAGTGACAAAATGCTATGTAACACTTAGTTCTTCCAAGGCACTTACGAGTTCACGTTCAAAGGCTACTTCTACTTCAATCTCTTATTCAGTTGTAAACAATATTGCTCCTCTTCATCATCATACATGCTTTCATTACTTTCATAATCATTGTCTTCTATGGAGTACATGCTTCTCTTCTTAGCATTCCATCTTATTTTATGATTATTATATTTGAATTTTACTTCATCATCACTATAATTTTCTTTTGCATAAGGACATTTAGAAGCATAGTGTCCTATTCTTCCACATTCAAAACATTTAAATGGAAGCTTACCTCTGAAGTTTCTATTTCCCTTCTTTAGCTTTCTAAAAAAATTGGCTTCCTCTTCATTTAATTCATGACTGGAGTCTTCTTGAATCCCATGCTTCATTCCTTCCATGCTTACTTTGATCACGACTTCTCTGGATCTTGCGTTCTCCTTTTCTATCCTAAGTTTGTATGCAATAAGAGTTCCACGAAGGGTATCCATTTTAACTTTTGAATGTCAGATAGCTCCTCAATGACTGGGACTTAAGGATTTAACCTTGAGGGAAGAATAATTAATATCTTATAAACAATTTCAGCTTCCTTAACTGTTTCAATGAGACCTCTAATTGTGTTGAAAATACCATCTACTCGAAGGAAATATGAAGCAATATATTCACCTTCTTCCAGTTTAAAACTTTCAAATTAACCTCTATAACTTTGTGCCCTTTCCTCCTTTATTTGGTCATCCTATTCATAACAACTTTTATGCTTGTCCCATAGTTCTTTAGATGACTTGCAATGCATCACCTTGAGAAATTGAGTATATGATAAACTACTTAAGATGGAATTTTTTTCCATTGCATTAAATGTATAGAAAGCTTTACCAACTGTGTCAGTGGGAAGAGTTACAGGTGCTTGGAACCCAATCTCGAAATCCACATATACATCAGTTCCTAAAGAAATAGTGTAGGTTTCCATTCTTATTTCATAAAGCATAATTTGTTCCATCAAACTGAGGAGGCTTGTTTGAAGATCTAAGATTAACCATGTTCCCTGTGATCAACCTTCCAGTGATTAACTATTCCTGAAGGAAGTTAATCTGATATCAATTGTTGGAATTATAATTACACTTGGGGGGGCGGGGGGTGAATCACTATAATGGCCAATTTAATCAATTTAAAACAATTTCATAATTAATCATAATTGAAAAAATAAGAGTGCATCAATAAAATCAATTTTCATATCAATACACATGAACACCAAATATACATGGAAACCCTTGCACGAGGAAACCACAAACCTTTTTATCTTCTTCAATATTTGATTACATTAATTTTCAATTACCAACCTACTGGAGGCACCAACCCCCAAAGATATGCAAGCACCAACTTGTCGTAGGCTCCAACCTAATTGAGGCAACAACCTATGAAATTTGCAAGCACCAACTTGCTATTGGCTCAAACCTGATTGAGGCAGCAACCTATGAAATCTGCAAGCACCAATTTGTTTTAGGCTTCAACCTTATGAAGACACCAACATACTTTAGCAAAACACAATGGGCCATTTTTCACAATATTTCAAAATGGATCCACAAACTCAAAACACAATAAATTCCCTTGACAAATCTAATCATATCAATACAACTTCGACTTGTTCTTCAATCGTCAATTAGAATCATCTTCTTCATACCAAGACTAAACCTATTCATGAGCTCTAGAACATTTTGACAACAACAAAAGAAATCTAGCCTCTTGTCCTAAAAAAATTGTCTTCAGGGCTTTTCATTCCCCCCTTTAAGATCACAAAAAAATCTTGAAATTTCCCTTTATTCAAAAATAATTTTGGGCCTCAAAATAACCCGCTATTTTTTTTTTAATTAATTGTTTGAAAAAATGACCCTAACGGGTCGACAAAAAGTACCTTTCAGATCTGCTATCTACAAACTGCACTTTCTGGCGTGTGTTCGATAAAATGTACCCTGTCAGTTTGATAGAGTGCACTAATTTAGTTTGACAAAAGGCCCTTTTTTGTTGGACAGTTCTAAATACCAAAAACTATTCAACCTTGTTTTCGAACCCGTGACCAAAATAAAGCAAGACATGCCTGATACCAACTCAACTACGTGACATGTTCACATAGCCAGCAGTTGCAAATTATATATATATATGTGTGTGTGTGTGCGTGTGCGTTATCAATGCTTAGTCCACAAAAACATACTGCCAACCAGACTCAAACATGTGATCACCGCAAACCAAAATGGGTCGAACACCAACTCAACTATGTGTTATTTCACATAGTCATGCCTTGCAATATAATTGTTATCAAATGAAAGGCCTGAAGCTCGATCACCACAAAACTTCCAAACAGACTAGAACCTGTAACTTCCATAGAACAAAATGGTCCCAAAACCATCTTGGCTATGTGTTAGCTCACATGGCCAGGCCTTGCAATATAAGTGTTATCAAACGATAAACCTCAATCTTGATCACCACAAAACTGCCATCCATATTCGAACCCGTAACCACCGCAGACCAAAACACGAGCCTTGCAATATAATTGTTAAACCATAGACCACACCTCAAACTCGATTGGGAGACCATAGAGCCACAACTCAATGTTCAAACATAGAGCAATATATGTATACCATTTTCCATTCGAGCGAACACTCCATTGATCCAAATGACATGAGGATGTGATGTGTGTGTGTGTATGTGTTTTCCTATGAAACAAAATTGTAATTTTATTCCTTTGTAACAAAATTGAATTCTGGTTATACATGCCAAGAGTTTATTCTTAAAGATCTTCATAAATCCTCACAAAGTCTGCATAGATCTGCAACAAAGTATCTCTAAGATGTGCCACAAAATCCATAAACATGATTATTTTTTACATCAGATTGAGATATATATCTCATCACAAAAATAACATAAAAAGTCCCATGATGATGAACAAGAATATTGAAGTATTCCTCGTTGCCAAAAATATAAGACATGTTTATGATGTATACTGATAAACAAAAAACAAAAAGAAATAAAATGCAATTTGTAGAGTTGAGATGCTATTTGTCTACTGCAATAACTGTTGCTGCCTCCTCCATATATGGTCGATGAGAAAACTCATAATGATCAACCCCTAGATACTTTGTGATGTGCCAGGGCTCCCTATCCATGACTAGGACGTCTTTAGAAAGGGTATTCGTTGTGTGATTCCTCTCCCTGTAGATATGAGCACAAGTAAAAAATGTAAACGATCATTTAATCCTCATAATATCATGTAGTACTGGCATAAGAGTAAAATTTTGACATTGATGATGATCATTGACCGAGTTAACTACTAGAATAGAATCTCCATAAACCTGCAACTTATCACATCCCTTATCCTTTGCATAGACTAACACATCTTCGAGGGCTAGAAGCTCAACTAAATGATTTGTACCCCTCCCAAAACCCATTTTAGCATGAAAGACATGTTCCTTTGTGAGAAAAATAACAACCCCCCACCCCACTTCTATGATTTTCCTCCTGAGAAGCTCCATCAAAATATCCCCATGGATTCGATCTGTTCGGATTCTCAACTCTAATTTGGCGAGGGTGTGCTTTGATTGAAGGCTGGGGAAAGTGCAAGAGAATTTCCATTCCCTCAACTACTGTCTTCTCTGGCAAGGTGATTATGTCATGAAAAATACACTTATTTTGGGATAACCAAATGACCCATGCGACTATTAGAGGCAACACTCTTATATGTTTTATAGCCAAGTTTTGAAACCAAGTCCTCCAACATTCTACCACACATTGACCCTCCCATTTGCACGTTGGTCCCAAGGAGGATTTGCATACTACTCGAACTGTCTCCTAGAAGGGACATTCTATGAATAGATGCCTTATTCATTCTTCTCTTGATCTACATAAACAACACCACCCAAGTCTTATTTTTGATCTCTTTTGCATCACATCCCATGTTGGTACCTTGTTTGTTAGTAAACACCATAAAAAAATTCGAGACTTCATAGGGAATTTCAATTCCCAAATGATTTTCCACCACAAAACTTGCTCAATTGGCTGATCCCCTATACTATTATGGAGATATACCAATTTAGGAGTATATTTACCCAGGGGTGCAAAGATCCAAATTAACTCATCCTTTATATCTGTTAGTCTTACATTGGATTCTTCCAGAGTTGTCACATATCTAGTCCATTATATATGGTGTATTCCATCTAGTCCCAATGCTCTAGATGACTACTAGCCTTGTTGCCATAAAGTGGTGCATTATGGATCTAATACTTGAAACAATCTCGAACATCCTCTTTCCCCGAGTCGAGTGACCACCTACTCAGATAATCTGAATCTGTCCCTACTTCTTTCCCATGGTTCTATGCCTACTCTGATACGACGCCCATCCCCTACTCTCCACACTAGTTCATTACTGACAATATCAAAGGAATTTAGTACTGCTCTCCATATTATAGATATATTCACCATTGGATTGAATGAAGTACATAGCCATTCTTCCAGATATAAAGGCGCTATGTATTTTCCAGTAACCACTTGATCCCACAAATTATCCCTGGTAATTAATCTCCATCCAAATTTTGCAGCTAATGCCAATGAGAAGATTTTTTTTGTTAAGCCCCCAACCTCCTAAGGCTTTCAACATCACTATATTCTCCCATGTTACCCAAGAAG
The DNA here is from genome assembly GCA_031772625.1 of Pinus tabuliformis. Lineage (NCBI taxonomy): Eukaryota > Viridiplantae > Streptophyta > Pinopsida > Pinales > Pinaceae > Pinus > Pinus tabuliformis. Next base: position 871,797,431 of record CM062819.1, read on the forward strand.
CCACATAATGGTATTTTTTGCCATGCCCACAGAAAAGAGAAACAAATTCTTTTAGCTTTCTCAAGCACTCCTTTGCGGATCCACGTTAAGGACATTCGGTAAACTGAGATGGCCTCCAACGCAAATTTTACCAAAACTAATCTTCTTGCCCACGACAACCATTCGAAGCTCAAACCTTTGAGTCATCTCTTGAGTTTTGCTAACAACAATGTCTAGTTTGCTTTGGAATAGTTGTTTGGTTTCAAATGAAAGCTAAAGTATTTTAAACCTTCTTTAAAACCTCACACCTTGAAGGTAAACTTCTGAGAAAGATACTTTTGTTGCTAAATTTGACCCTCTTTAAACTAGGTTTCCTTTGCGGATTTTCCCTTACCTAATTCCCTTATTATATATGGATGTTTCACTCATCATATAACTTATTTTCGCATTCTTATGGCTAAAATTGCATGCTCAAATCTTCACAACAAAAATATTTAAATTCGTCCAACATTAATATTATAATAATTATTATAATTTATAATCATCATTATATACAGTAAAAAATTATAAGCTTTAATCATAACTAAATAGTTATTATTATAATAATTTAAAAAACAAAAAATAAAAAATGCAATTATATAAAAAATTAAAAATAATAATTAAAATATAAATTCAACCTAATAAAAATAAAATAAAAAAATACAAAATACAAAATTAAATAAATATAGATTAATTAAAAAATAAAAAATAAAATATTTAATGTAAAACCGAACTACCCTACATCATTCTTCATCACATGCATGGACGTTTCAAAATAAGGAACATAGATGGGGGTATGAGAGCTAACACATTATTACTCCTTTAAGATTTGTCCCCATCCACATAAAAAAGTGAACGCCCGATGCAAGATTTATGAGAGTATAAAGGTTTGGTTCATTATGTATGATTCCTCGAGTCAAACAAGAGGGATTAAGCTCCGAGAAAATCAATATTGTTTGATTAAACACTTTAGCCGTCAAAATTGCATCTACTCCCATTTGTCCAAATTTTTATCTTTCTTTCAGCAACCCAATATACTATTTATTTCTTTATAAAACTTTTAGTTTAACGACCATATATATTAATTAAAGTGTTTATATATATATATATAATTTTATTAATGAGATTATATCAGCTTGTACCTCATGCTCAATTGTCTGGATTCTCAACTTTCACATTTTTCTCAAAATTATATATATAAGTTTGGCAAGATTTTTTACATTACTTTTCTTAAAAGTAAGTTATATCTAAGTATCAAATCGTTAGGTGGCTTTAACTTGCCCGATGAAAAACCAAATTTGTTGGCCATCTAACTACATTATATGCCAACCAAAATTGAAAGAATCTAATACTGTCAAACAAATCTATATAAATATGAATGTCATGATTCCTACTATGTGCTAGATATCTAAAGTCAGAAACTAAAAAATGGTAACACTGCATATGACAAAATATTATTCAAAATTGAAACGCTAAGCCACTATTCTTCTGAAGGATCCACTGAGTCGGATCCTTCACACTGGAACCTAGAAGTTTTGGCTAGGGGATTCAAGGAATGTGGCTCTCAATACAACTGAGTCTACCATTCTATTGCTGAAGTTGAAACTGAATCTGTTGCAGGTTTTTTTAATTGCCTAATGCCCATATTTAGTTTGAATACATTCACCTGGAGTGACAACCAAGGCTTTGGCTATTAGATTCTTCATTATCCAGTAGATATAAACAATTTGTTTATATTAGGTGGATCTTCCGCGTGAATGACCCAGGTCTGGAGCTAGATCTTTCCAATCACCCAATTCCACATTTGATTCTGTTGCCTGTTGATTCAAATCTGCCTCCCATCCAGAGATAAGCTGACAAACCTGCTTAGGGGTGCCAATTTGAAAAACCTGTGTTGCATCATGAATAAGTCTGGAGGTGGTGCGATGACCATGGGTTATTGAGGGTCGATACTCGGTCTGAATGACCCTGTGGTGTTGGCCATTTCTCCTACCGCGGCCACGACCTCCTCTGGTCGACATGCCAGAGGCAGACGAAGGGCAAGCCATGACTTGAACAATCACACAAATATATAAGTGGCTGTTGCGGAAGTTAAACCCACAATTGGGTGTGACGAAGGCTGACACACAGGTGGTACCCAACTTAACTATCCATAGCTGATTCCACACAACACTACCTGTATAAGTGTTCAAGCAAACAAACAAAGAGCTATGAGATAAAGTATTACCAACCCACCCGATGACAAGATTATAGATAGGAATGTAGCGGATAGAGAGGACAAAAACCATCCTAGTCGCCTCAGAGTAGCAAGAACTGAAATAATTAGACACAAAGATGAGGCTTATATTAGAATTCCAGAACATATACAATAAAACCCTCAAACTAACCACATGAGCATAATCCCTATAAAGAAGTCTATTGTGATTCCATACCAATGTCTCTGCCTGTGTGTATATATATAGAGATAAAGATTTGTATATTATTTTTATTATATTTCAAATAAACTTTAACTCTATATTAAAATTAATTTAAGTATATATATATTAATTATTAAACTTAGGTTTATATTATTTAATTTAATTAAGGCTTACAAGTTTATATTATTAATTAAATTTTAAAATTAAACTTAAAATATATATTATTTTTATTTTATTTCATTTTATTTAAAATCAAATTTTAAACTCAAAGATTTTATCATTGATGGTTGAATGGACATATTGTTCAACAGAAAATTTGTCTGTAACAAGGAGAACTGTGGACTGTTGAAGGCAATTAGTCGATGGTTTAAATTTTAAATAAATTTTGAATTGATTCCAACGACTAACAATCTGTTTTTTTCTTTTCACATTAAATATGAATCAATTTCCCACATTTAAGATTTAATTGTCCAATTATTCTGCTGCAGAATTGTTAGAAAGACAAGAATTCAACCGTTTAAAAAGGAAAAAATTCAAATTTAATGCAACATTTAAAATTTTGGAAATAAATTCATGTCCATTAAATTCATTATTGTGAAGTAAGGTTTTTGTAAAGCTGGAAGAATTTTACCAATGTTAACAAATGTAAAAACAAAAAGCAATTTCATATAAAGGTATCTGAAAATTATATTCTAGGGAGAAATTAACCAGGGGTGGACATATATTTATTATACTTTAAATGATTATCATATGCTTTATATTTATTATACTTTAAATGATTATCATATGCTTTATATTAAAACTAATTTTCACGTTTCTTTTATATTGCAGGAAAACTAATATGGACACTTTTAAAGGCTTGTTCGGTTGACGATTTAAATGGAACTAATTAAATAAAGGGATTGCGTATTTCATTTAGGTTTTTAATCTAATTTTTATTTAGAGAAGTTACGAAAACTGAATGGGAAACACACTTCCACAACTATAAAAAAAAATGTAAAAAAAATGTAATTGATTATTAGGGAGGTAAGATTTGAGAAGTTTTCTTGGGATATTAAAGGATGGTAGGTTTGGAAGATTTGGAGATGGAAACTTATTTTGAAGGCATAACGTATTTGTTGCCGTCACTTTTTACAATGTGATTGTGAAAATTTATTTATGTTATCATAATTTATTTTGATTTTCTCTCTATGTGTTTTTGTTTATTTGGGGTTTATGTTTATTAGTAAAATATGCAAGATTGCTTGTTTGACTTGATAATATAATGAATCTTGCATACATAAGTTGATTTAAATTTTTTAGATACATGTTTATATTTATTTTTAAAACAAAAATGACTAGTATTAGTATTAAATTTGCGCCCGATCACAACAAATACACTGGTGATTACATTGCTCTTTTTCAGTATAGTCTCATAGACGAATCAACTATGGAATCATTACATTTTCGATACTAAACCATTGACAATTTTATAGTACAATCATTACATAAAGATACTTCCTATCAAACAAAAAACATAGAAAGACCAAAAGACACTTCTTCTGCATGCATATCAATCAGGTTCAGTTGTTGGCCTGTTGAGGTCTATGTCTCGCTTGTCTGGATCCTCCTATAGTTGGTTCTGACTAGTGGGTGCATCTCTACCGAGCTTGAGGTCCATAATAATTACCTTGAGTGCATCCACCACATCTTCTAGTTGTGAAATCTTATGCTGGAGGGCTAAGATCTTATCAACATGTTCTACTTGTGAGTGATACATATGACAAAACTTGACTTATAAGTCATAATCAACCCTCTGCAGCTCTTCATGAGCAGATAAGGAATAGGAACATGGGCTTGTCGCTGAAGAAGACTCAAATTAGAGTCAATGTTCATGATGTTACACTAGCAGAGGCATCGACTACAACGAGCTTCATGAAAGAATAAGCCCGACCACCCTAACCTAACTGTATAAGGAAGGAAGCTCCCCAAAGTTGAAAGAGGGAACTAAATTGTAGAGGGAAGACTCCTATTAGTGATACCCCGACTGTATAACATACTACATTGGTCGAATAAACAAGCTTCTAGGTCCCCAAGGCAGAAAAATCAACTAACAGTATTTTGACCCAGAATTGACTGATTTCCGTTGAACCAAAGGCTTCCTCAGGATACCTAAAAGGAAATACCTATAAATAGTAGGCATACGAGCCCTAAAAACTATAAAAGACAGAATTGAAGCACAGAGTGACAAGAAAGGAGCCAAATTTGGTGGTGTTTCCATCCAGGCTCTGCCTACTGTAAGTTTCTAAACAAAAAACATGGAACTTGAAACTACCTTCGCTCAAAGGATCACAAGACCGTCTGAAGTTGACTGTGTAGGAGAGACTAGGTGTTTCCAAGGTGGTTTGGGAGCCAGAGAGCCCCTTACACCAAATTACCCATGAGTTGAAGTGTCGATCCCATAATTGCGCTATCCAAAGAATGAGAGCTTGAAACCAGAGATAGAGCTCTTCGTAGTGCTGCCTGGAGGATGAACACCTGAATGCCAAAGTGAAATTCAAAGACAAAGATATTACCAGATTATCAGGCTATGGAGGTGGTGGAACAATGCACATAACATACTCATTAATGAATCGGGAAAGAGCTAGATTTGAGACACATTCATCGTCAATTCGCTTGTCCATCCACTCGATTATCATCATTTTATCATTAATTTAACCTATGCAACTACCACAAAAATTCATCAAGATTTTGAGTGGAGTTCGATTCCAAAATTTTGGCAGATGAAAACTGTAATGGAAAGCACACGAGAGGGAGGGAAAAACATATGCATGATGGTGGATCACATGTGTTTCCATGTCAAGATAAATACAAGTTTGATCCATTAACCATATAACTACGCCATTAGAGTTCCTGATGAGGGGATATATTGCGTCGCATAGGAGGGGATTGGGAGTAGTAAGGGAATAGGGAGGGGAAAGGGGATAAATAAGGGGACATATAATAAATTCTAGGAGACATATTTCCATAGGAAGGGTCCAAAGATGATCCCAAATAACAAGGGACATATAGGCTTAGGGAATTGGGCAAGAATAATTCAAGTCGTTGATTTCAAGATTTTCCTCTTCCAATGAGGAAGATTTATTTGCTTGCAGATCATCATCCATATTATTGGTTCTAAAGACATGTAATAACCCTTTGGAATGGAAGGATGCAACCAAACCTTCGATCCTTTGAGGCACCAAGGCAAGGGAATTTTCCTTCCGACTACCTTCCTTAATGAGATAGTGGATTGTTAACAACGAGTCTCCCATAATAATAATGTCTTTGATGCCTTTGTATTTATCAATTTGAATTACTTGAAAGAGACCATACATTTTCGCTTAATTATTGATTTTCCTTCCCAGACCCCATGCATATTTGATTTATACAATTCCATAGGGATTAAGTAATATCCCTCCCCTCCTGCCATCTCTACTTTTAAATACATGTTCTTTAAAGGGTTTGAATCATATTTAAGGGATGTGTTGCAGGTTGAAGTCATATTGATGCGTGCTATTTATGCTTTGTTTACACATTTAATTTGAATATCAATACACACTGATTCTCTTTATTTATTTTACTGTGTTGTTTTTATTGTACTTTCTTTTACTGGTATATGTGATTGATATTGAATGATATGACATGATCACATTTTTAAATCTTTCACACATAATATTGATTTAATATTTCTCCAATATATAATATTTAGAAATAATTAAACCAATATTCTAATTGACTTGTAGTAAGTTAAAGTAATACAAGTACTTGATATCATATGATTTTAATTGCACTTCTCATTAGATATAAATAAGCCAACATTTGGATCATTAAGAAAAAGAAATCGGTGGGATATGGAGATCGAGATTGTTCAGCGGTGGGAGCACAACTAGGGTTTCTACTTCACCGCCTGAAGCAATAAAGTTCTTGTTGCCATTCTCACATTTGCGCTGTCCTCTTCACCATCACAGTTGACATTTGCTCTTCGGATTTTCTGTCAACGAACCGCCTTTCGCTGTCTCCGGGATTGTCTGAAGGATGTCGGACATGGAAGAAGACGTGGTGGATTATTCTACTAACCCTAACCCCTATGGGCCTATCTGGACATGCCATAATGATCTGTCGGAGGCTACGAATGCTCGGGTACAGGGTTCGCCTTTTTCGCGGTTTTCCGTTTCTCCTGCTACCTGTTCCGACCCCTACCCTTCCTTGTCCAGTCTGTCATTTGATGCCTTCTCTATTGACTCCTCGGGCCTTAATTGCCCACCCCTATCTCTGGCTACCCTTCGCCTACTTGCCTCTTGCATGCCACCCTCCCCCTGTTTTGACCCTTTGCCTTCAGACTCTATGCCTCATCAGGTATCCTATGATTTCCCCTCCTCTATAGGGTTTGGCACTGCGACGGGTACCTCCCATCTGTCATCCATCCCTTTTGATCACTCTGCGGCATTGCTAGGTACCACCACCTCCCCTTCTAGTTGCTTTGATTCGCTGATGATTAATTCCCGAGAAAACACCTCGCTTCCTCAGCAGGAGAATCAGGGTTCACAGGACCCCTTACAGGACCATTCGACCACACCGTGTACTGGTAAGGTTAAAAAAATGAAGTGTGTTAAGGCTACCAGCAAGGATCTATCACTCAAATTTGGTGAGGGGGTTCAAATGGGGGAAGTTGTTGATATGACTAGCAAGGTTTTAGTGGGAAGAGTCAGAGGCCGAGCTTATTCTGCTGCACGTCTTTGCCTTTGGGTTGAGGAAATTTGGGGGAATATCTTCAAAGAACTCCTGGAGGTTAATACTCTGGTTCAGGGATGATTTGCACTCAGATTTCAACAGGAGGAGTATACCTCTTCGACACTCTCCAGGTATTGGCATATTGAGTTGGCCCCTGTCTTGCTTAAGCGTTTGAGCCCATTATTTGATCCAGAGTGGGAAAAAATTGGTGCTGGGCCACTATGGGTCAGGTTGCCAGGGTTACCCCTCCACTTTTGGTCTGAAGACATTTTCACTCACATTGGGAATGCGCTTGGTACCTTTCTGGATTACGACAAGACCTACATCAACTCTGACAATCGATCTATGGCTCGTATTTTGGTATACCTGGATACCAGAGAAGGGTTGGAAGAGAAAATCACTCTACATTGGAAGAATTTCACTCACATTCAAATCTTGGATTATGAAGGAGTGCCATTTAGATGCCGAAGGTGTCATAAGGTTGGACATCTCTATAAAGAATTCCCTCTGGTTTTTTCGGCTACCACTCCTACCAAAGAAGCTAAGGACGCTGCTCCTGCTACACCCACAACAACCGCAAGTCAGTTTCCTCGGTCCAAAGAACCTCTGGCGATGGTGTGCAGATCAACTCAGATGCCATCTTTGGCCTCCCCCTGTCCTCCTTCCCCGCCTATGATGAGATCCAGGGTTGCAGCTGTGATCGCTCACTTATCAGGTACTCCTCCCTTTTGTTCTATTTCTGATATTTCATTAAATTTCTTTGTTCAACACTTGCATACTGCATTTGCATCTATTCCAGACATAATTTCCGCTGCTATTACCTGCCCCCTGGACCTCCCCAAACCTGTTATCTCGACTACTCCTCCATCTATCCCTGGTTTGGCTCACTCACCCCTCCCCTCGGATCCCTCGACCACCTCTAGTCACTCTCATTCATACAATCTCCGATCCCGAGCGTCTCATCCTCCTAATCATGTCGGGATTGGATTTACCTCCCCTCCTCGTATCTCCAAGAACACCAGGGGTCGTTAATCCCACATTTCTAAAGCTATCTTGCAGGCTGGGATGGAAGTGGCCTATGGCAGACAATCCACACTTGATTGGGTACTTAAAGCACCGAACACCCTTCCTCAGCCACCCCCATGAAGTGGCTATCCTTTAACTGTAGAGGACTGGCTAGCCCTCCCAAAAAACTAGCCCTCAGAAGACTGTTTGAATATGAGATTATTGATATTATTTTCCTTCAAGAAACTCTAGGTTTGGCTGATCAGGTCATTCCTGCACTGCAATCTTTGAAGCCAGGCTGGACCTTCCATGCACTTGATGTCATTGGGCGATCTGGAGGCCTTGCTTTGGGCATAAACCCTCGTACTATCAAACTCATAGCCTCCTGGGGAGGATCTGGCTTCATCGGTATGGACATCTACTCCTCGGAGTTTGGCATGGATTTCAGGATTATCAATGTATATGCCCCCTGTCAAAACAGAGCTGATTTTTGGAACCACCTCCTCAATTTATCTTTTGTCAGATTTGACAATCTCATTTTGGGTGGGGATTTGAATTTCTCCATTGGATATGGGGAATCTTGGGGCTGCAATGCACAATTGGATCCCTTATCTGACACTATGGAGTAGCTTCTTGAGCAACACCACTTGATTGACATACCTATGAACAAATCTCAGCCTACATGGCGCAACAGAAGAACAGGGGATGTTGCTCTGGCCAGGCGTTTGGATAGGTTCCTCATCAAGGAACCTCTAGTAAGAACCCTATCAAATTATAGACAGTGGGTTGGATTTGGTGGAATATCTGATCATTCTCCCATCTTCATGGAGCTGTCGGGTCCTTTCCAGAAGCCCAGGGCCCCTTTCAAATTCAATACCACTTGGTTAAAAGACCCCAATTACATCAATTTGGTCATGAATTACTGGCGCTCTCATCCACCTGCACTGGGGAGAACCATTGCTGAAGGTTTCTATCATAACCTTCTTGAAATCAAGAGATTATCTATTAAATGGGAAAAAGATAAATGAGACCGAGATGAACAGACTCTCAAAAACGTCGAGTCCAATATGGCTAATCTCCTGGATGAGCAGGGACGAGGATTTATATCTGAGGAGGCAAAATCAATTCTCACTGACCTGGAGACTCAGAGATCCAAAATTCTCAAAGATCGAGAAGAAACATGGCGCCTTAGAAGTCGGGCTATTTGGCTTCAGGCTGGAGATGAGAATACCAAGTTTTTCCACAATTATGCAAAAGGAAGAAAAGCCAACAACACCATTTGGCACATGCCTTCTGAGGATGGTCAACTCGCAAAATCATTTCATCAGCTGGCACACCTGGGAAATTCACATTTCCATAAGCTTTTCAAGGCTCCCCCTGGTGCCACCCTTGCTGAAATAGTTCAGATTGCTGGACTCTTCCCTCGGTTTGTTGATCTGAAAGAGGCAGAGGAGCTTACAAATCTTGTTACTATGGGAGAATTGGAAAGCACGCTAAAATGGTTCAAAAAAGATAAAAATTTGGGACTTGACGGATGGACTATTGAGTTTTACTTAGCCTTTTACGATACTATTGGACAGGATCTCCTAAAGGTGGTGGAGGACTACAGGATATCAGGGAGAATGTACAAGGCCATCAACTCTACCTTCATTGCCCTCATCCCCAAAATTGACTCTCCTATATCATTCAATGATTTCAGACCTATTTCACTCTGCAACTGTCTATATAAGATCATAGCCAAGATTATTGCCAATAGACTTAAGCTTATCCTATCATGTCATATTTCTCCAGAACAATTTTCTTTCCTCCATAATAGACAAATTCATGAGGCTATTGGCACTGCTCAGGAAGCCCTCCATTCCATTAAGACAAAAAAGATTAAAGGTGCCATCCTCAAAATTGATCTCTCAAAAGCTTTTGATCGGGTGAGCTGGCTCTATCTCAGAATGCTTCTCACCCATTTAGGCTTTCCCCCTCCCTTCATCAATTGGATCATGTGCTGCATCACTACTGTCTCTTTTAGTGTCCTAATCAATGGATTTGCTTCCAACTTTTTTCATGCAGAATGTGGCCTCAGACAAGGATGCCCCCTCTCCCTGCTCCTATTTCTGCTAGTCATGGAGGGACTTAGCAGATTAATAGCCTTGGCCAAAAGAGAGGGGTGCTTATAGGGACTCAACATATCAGACCAATGTATTCTCACCCACCTCCTCTTCGTTGATGATGTGCTCATCTTTCTCAATGGAGGCATTCAGGACACCACTGCTTTCTATGACATCTTGCTGCTCTTCGCTTCGGCCATTGGTATGGAACCTAACCGATTGAAATCCACTATCACCCTCTTAGACTGCACTTCACATGAAGCTCAGTTTGCTCGACAAAAATTCCCATTCTAGAGCCTTGATCTGGATGATGGGCTCAAATATCTTGGGTTTCGGATCAAACCACACTACTACAAGATCGCTGACTGGACATGGCTTGTGGCCAAGATCGAAAAAAGACTACTCAATTGGAATCACAGATTCCTATCCAGAGCTGGTCGATTAGTGCTAATTAAATCAGTCTTGGAGGCTACACCAGTGTATTGGATGTCTCTGGCATGGATTCCTAAAGGAATCTTATCCCGGATACAAAAACTTTGCTGCAAATTCCTTTGGAATGGTTATAAGGAAGGGAAACCATTTGCTTGGGTGGGCTGGAGACACATTGCAATTCCAAAGAAATGGGGTGGCTGGGGATTGAAAGACCTATCCTCCTTTGCACATGCACTAGCTGCAAAGATGGGATGGCTTATTCTTACCTCCCATAGCCTTTGGACAGAGGTGATTCACTACAAATATATCTGGCCACATCAGATTATGGATTGGATTCACTTGCCTACCTGGCAGAGAAATGGGATATCTATGATTTGGCACACATTGTTACATACTTTACCCACCATTAGGAATGGACTCACATGGAGAATTAGAGATGGTTTATATGTGCGAATTGGCATCGACCCTTGGACAGGTTGTGGCAATATGTTTCGCCTCCCTCCTGACCTCACTCAATTTCTCAAGAACAAAGATATCTTTATGATTTCTAATATTGTTGACCCTGGGAATACCTTAGTTTTTGCACAAGCATGGAAAACTGCAGAGCATCTGGGTATTCCTGTGTGCTTGCAGTAAGATTGGGATGGATATATTAATGTGCTGAGAAAATCCCATGTCCACATAAAGGATGGAGCCGATGAACTCATTTGGGCCCCTGCTGCTCATGGTACTTATACCCCCAAAGCCAGTTATCCCATCATTCATGCTACCCACAAGCCGCCTGAGCTATTGGATTGGTGGCGCAGTATTTGGAAATTAAAAGCACCTCCTCAAACTAAACTATTCATGTGGAATGTTTTATGGAACAAGATACCAACATGGGTCAATCTGATGAAACGATCCTTCTTTGTTCCCTCCTGGCATTTGCTCTGTCAACAAACAGAGGAAACAAATGATCACCTTTTTTTGTTCTTCCCTACGATGCTTCACATTTGGGAACAGGTACTAGCTACATTATCCTTAACCAACAGATGGCATAGTCTCAATGTTTTAGAAGCCTGGAATCAATGGAGGGTTGGGTCCTCGAACCAAAAAGTTCATTGTCTTCCGTTGATAACCTATTGGACTATTTGGCTCAATCGGAATGGGATCATTTTCAGAGATAGAGTGGCTCGTTGGCCGTCATCCATTGCCCAAATTGTATCTGCCTATCATGAAATCCCATAAGAGGATCACACCCCTGCTGGCCGCATCATGACACCTGAAGTCATCGATCACAACCTACCTTGGGCATATTTTGATGGTGCAGCACAAGCACAAGGGTGTGGGGGAGGGGGGGGGGTATAATATTGCATAAATATGAAAATCATCACTTCAGAATTCAGATGGGCTTGGGGATGGGGACAAACAATTTTGTAGAATTGATCTCTCTTAGACACCTCCTCCATTTTTCTCTCGCACATGCATGCAATCACATTCAGATATTTGGAGACTCTAAAATCATCATAAATTGGTTCAACAACACATCTGCATGTCATATGCACTCTCTCAGAAACATTTTGGATGAAATCATGATCTTAAAAGCACAATTTACTTATATCTCTTGTCAACATATTTATAGGGAGCGTAATATGGTTGCCAACCAACTTTCCAAGGAGGCCACGGTACATCCCAGAGGACTGTGGATAATTCAGGAGCAATAGGGAGAAGATCATTATCAGTGCTACGAGCGGGTCGATAAGCCCTAATTTTTGCAGTATATAAAAATGATGTCTTTCAATACTTGTTTTATATTGTATATATCCTTTATATGAACTTTTTCAGTATACCCTGCGTGATAAATTATGTACAGACTTATATTTTGATGGCCACGGACAAACTCATTGCATATGCCATACAAGCATCTACTACATGTAATTTTCTATTTTAATGGAAAATTGTGATTTTTCCCTGGGGAAAAAATAAGCCAACATGTTTTAACTTTGCTTCTTCCTTTTGTCATTGTTTTTAAATTTAAATTTTATTACTAACCCTAATGTTATGCATGGATTATGATACATATTTTAAATCTCATTTTTAGTCATAAATGATATTTTTATTTTAATAAGTTTCAGTTATTATGAGCCCTACCACTTTTTTTTTTTAGATCTCATTTTTTAAAATAAAGATTCTTTTATCATTAATCTGGCCTTATTCTATTTGCTATTAAAGAAAACTTATTTATTTAACATTAGATGCAGGGAATATCCCTTGAGTTGAAGGGAGGCCAACCCTTTTAACCTGAAGCAGGAGGATTCATATCCTTAGTGAATGTGTTCTTGGATTTCTCTTAGTCAACAAAACAATTTGGGAACCAACAAATACCTTTTTTCTTCATTTTCCAGATTTATGCATGAAATAGTTTATTTTTTGGCATTGATTTGCATGCCAATTTCTTTCCCAAATAGATATAATAATTTGAACAATTTGTTAGTATATCGCATGGATCTATTACAAAAAATTAATATATCATCTATGAAGAGTATGAAGGGTATATGGGAAATAATCATATCTTGAGCAATATTCAGGCCTTCAAAACCGCCCTGCCTTTTTTCCTCAATTAATAAGAGACGATGGCTTTCAACAACCAGAAGAAACAAAAGGGGAGATAAAGGACATACTTGCCTTAAACCTTGATGTGCATGGAAGAATTGTGATGTCGATCCATTGATAAGGATTGCAAAATGAAACATATTGGATACAACCCATGATCCAATTGATAAAAGGAGGAGGGAATCCTCTCTCGGTGAGAATGAGCCTAAGATAGACCCGAATTACTCTATCACAGGATTTCGATGAATCTATTTTGATTACTTCCCCTTTTAAATGGTGGATTTTCATGCTATGTAGGCCTTCTTCGGTTGCTCTTATTGCTTCATGAATTTGTCTTCCCTCCAAGAACCCAAATTGTTCTTTAGAAATTTCTCTTGACAAATTTGATTTTATCCTTCGAGCTATGATCTTGGCAATGGATTTATAGATGATGTTGCACAAAGAAATGGGTTGAAATTCTTCAAAAGAATGAGGATTATCCCCCTTCGGGATGATAAATATGAATCTATAGTTGAAGACTTTCAATACTTTACCTTGTTCTCTAGATTTATTTACCACTTTAAGCATGTTATGACCAAGCGCCTCAAACAGTGCGGAAAAGGATTCAATCACCCACCCATCTGGCCCTAGGCTCTTGCATTTATGGAAAGTAGCTAGAACCTCCTTCAAATCCTCTAAGGTAACTTCTTCTTACAAGTTATCAATGTCCTCCTCCCTTACATAACTTGGGAACAACTGAGCAACCTACAATATGTCCACTATAGGGTTTTGTGGATCTTCCTTAAAGAGACACAACAATCTCTAGCAACCCCTCAAAGGATGACACTTCTCTATATTCTTGGTCCTTCGTGCTCGAAATTGTGTTCTACATCTTGCGTCCTTTTGCATATGCCTAAAAAAACTTAGTATTTTTGTCTCCACATTCTAGCCAAACTGCTATGCTCTTAAGGCATCAAGCTACTTCTCTCGAGGCCCGAATATCCCTTATTATTTTTTCCACTGTTTGAAGAACTTCCTTTGAGGCTTCACTGGTAAATCCTTCCTCTCCTGAATTTGATAACACCTTCAACTCTTTCTTTACCTTCAATAGATCTACCTCCTCTTTTTGTTTCACTCGGTTTCAGATTTTTGATTGAAATTGCATCACTGCTAACCTGCCATCCCTTTGATTAATATTGTTCTAATGATTCTTTACCATATTTATGAACTCATCCTCTTGTAATGAAGAAGAGTTCATCTTGAAAGGACTTCCAAGTTTTTTTCTTCCTCCTTTGATTTCCAAGAATATAGGGGAGTGGTTTGATTCACCCCCTACATCTATCCATTGTCTGAATACACTCATCTATCCAGTAGATGCTCAGATATCAGGAAGTGATATAGCCTTTTGGCCACTTTATCAGGCCCAACTCGTTGACTTCTCCATGTTGACTATATCTTCACAGGTTTGATTTCAACCAACCTTTTTTCAGCCATATGATGTAAAAGGTAACCTAAAAGAGGATTTGGAGCAGCTCTAGGTCTCCAAGACTCTGAGTCGTTCAGATAAAAGTTTAAGTCCCATGCTATGATCAAAATTTCCCTTAGGAGAAATGAGTTTGAGAAAAAAACATCCTGGAATTGTCTTCTATCCACATTAGGGCCATACAAGTTAACAATAATGAAGTAGAGGTCTAATTTTGAAGAGTGTAACTCCAAACCAAGTCCTGATTTAATGCTTCATAAATTAAAAAAAATTATGCGCTAGGAATGCCAAACTAGTGCTAAGCCTCCCGAGCACCCTTTTGCACCCTTGTACAACTATACACATAGACACACACATAGCCTACAAGGTTAGTTCACCTGGAAATCACCATATTATGAAGTATTATGTAAACCATGAGATTCAAGGTTCAAATCACCATGGGTCCAATCACCATGGATTCACATTGTTTCCTAGCTAATGTGAGTCTTGAGATGATTGGCACGCCTAACCTGTGGCTTGGGTAACCGTGGCCCAGGGGCATCGAAGCTATCAAAATCTCATGGAGACACCATCTGGTCTAGGCCACACTAACCTTTAACATGGATGTATTTTTGCCCACAGAGTTTCAAACTGGTGACCTCTACACCAAGGAGTTCCTTAACAGAACACCCTGATACCATTTTCTCTATGTCGCATGTCTACATACATACATACATACATACATACATACATACATACATACATACATATACATATACATATACATATACATATACATATACATATACATATACATATACATATACATATACATATACATATACATATACATATACATATACATATACATATACATATACATATGTTGAGGTCAACCATCTGTTGGGCCAAAGAGATTATTTGACCACAAATTGCGGAGCTAACCCATATTACCATCGACCCATGTGGTGAAAACATGACTAAGGGACCCTCGGAGACTATGGGGCTAAAATTATCGTTTCCAATGACCTCACCAAGTGACCTAGACCTTAGATGTTGATGGGACACCTAATGCTAACGTAGGTATGACATCCTCATGCCCACGTGGTACCATTTGGGTGGTGCCACATGTAACCCAAATTTATCCCTATTGGCCACAAAAAAATGTGTGTCTAACATGCCATGTGTCAGTGTTCTGCGACATTAACCATCTCTAATTTCACCATTTCATCCATCTCTATCATGTCAACCATCTCTGCTTATGCCATGTTAACCATCTTTGCCACATCAACCATATCTCCTTACGCAATGTCAAAAATGTGTTATATTGGACCTGTCACATGTCTTGATTTTGCCACGTCAACCATCACTACTTATGCCATGTACAAATGTAGTACATCAGACCTACTACATCACACATGTAGACATGTCACACAGGTGTTATGTAGGACCAATATAAGTTTCCCCATCACATAGGTATGCAGGTGTTACACTAGATCCATATATGTTAATTCGTTACATGATTTATATAAAATGTGGGATGGGGTTTCACCTCTCTCAATTCCCATGATGAACCACAACATAATCCAAACGCTCTGTTATCCAAATATTTTCCTTCAAGGATGCATACAAAATTGCATTTAAAAGAGCATGTAATGAAGTGAAACATGCATATAAAAGAAGTGGAAACAAAAAAAAACCATGAGATCAAAGACACACAAATAAGTTGATGACGAAGATCACCTAGTGTGGGCTATGTCTCCGAGCTCTGCTTAATGTGGGGAGGCCTCTTTCATTAATTGATAGTGAAACCAAATTACATGCAATTACAAAATGATACCTTATACCTCCACTTCCAGGGATGGTCTGAAAATGTAGACCTCTACTGAAGAAACAGGCTGCACATTGGATTCCTGGTGAAAAATCATGAAAATTGACTGTAAAGTAGGCTTTGTTCTATGCTGGTGACCTCTGGGGCTCTAGGGAATATTTTGGATTCATTGTGTGAATATTCCCCAAGATTCCAAAGGAATCTATATCGAAAATTGCACTCAAGTGGGGTGCCAATTTGGATTTACGTTCCTGCAACTACTGAACTCTGCCTATTTCGCTCCATCCGTCCTTCCCCTCCACGATGCTTGATTTGAAGCTGTTTAAATAAATCTTGTTGTCGCTTTGTAATTCATAGGCAACCTAGCCACGACGTTTAGTCATGCCAAGTTGGGCCGTTGGAAAACCACTGGTTGCGGGTTAAAACCCAGACCTGACCATATATATAATAAAGTTTTGTTGGCCCTAATGGTAGTCTCTGTGGCGGTCACACGCTATAGTTGTCCTTTTGTGGGCAGTTAACTCTGTTGGCAGAGTGACTGACAATTATTAAGGGCGGGTGTAACGACTATATATATATATAGATATATATACATTGAATATATATAGATATATATATATATATATATATATATATATATATATATTCAATGTTCGTTGGCCATTGGCTGGGTTGGTCAGCCGGTCGGCGGGGTTTGACTGCCCGTTGGCTGACGACCAAATTTTTTAAATTTTATTATAAAATAACCCCACCGGTTTGGTTTCCCACCCATTTTTCAGGGGTCATTAGACATTTTAAACAGGCTACAATTTGGTTTCCACCGGTGGTTGGAAGGGTGAAATTATTTGCCTCGTTAGCAAAAACTAACAATGTTGACTAGGCGCCACATGACATGCTCTAGTTGGTCCGTACGACTGACTATGCGACTGACATCACCTGCCATGTGTATTCACTTGGTTAGCTCTCCCCCGTCCATATGGCCACATCACCTTGCTGACATCAACATTTGTATGGATGATGCCAACGTTCGTATTGCTGACGTTAGCATGCCAAGTGTCACCTGTGGTTCCTGCCTGAAAATTTTTTAGTGGTTTCCAAGAAACTTCAACGAGCCATAACTTCTTCATACAATGTTGGATTGAGGTGCCGTTCAGACCATTGGATTCAGAACGACGAGCTTCGATTTGAGACACGTTTTTCTACGTTTCAAGGAATTAAAAAAATGGCCTTTTAGGATCCTCTTGGATCATTCTTGAGCCCTATTTGATCACTGAGTGTTTCTGGAGCCATCTGGATCACTCTGCCATTTAAATGTAGAGCAAATTCATCCATTATGCCTTAATTAATTGCTCAAGTTAGACACTAACCTCTTAATTCACTAGCAGATATACACACTAGTTAACGAATTTTGGGTTTGACCCCTTTAACTCCATTATAAATATGCTTGACTTGAAATCAATGTTTCTTCTTAATTGATGGAATTTTGAATAAGTGCCATATATTGATGGAAGGTTATTAGAGAGCACTATCCAACCAAACCATTTGCAAACTTTTTTTATGAACATAAATCTAAAAAATGCTTAGTAATCTTCAGGCCATGATTTCCAAAGTGTCATTTTCAAACTAGCCTTTCTTCTTATTCCAGATGAGTTTGACAAGGTGAAGTATACCATTGGAAAGCTATTAGAGAGAAATATCCAACCAAACCTTCATTTGATCATCACAACTTCAACAACTTCTCAATAACATTTCCAATGCATAATATCCCAGACAACGTACCTCCTTCAACATTGATGACATATGATCTTCCAAGGCATTGTACTTCCTTTGACATCAATTCCCTGATATTGGTTGTCATCAATGATAACACTATTCCCAACACACCTGGCTCAACATCTTGAGCTAGAGCGTTCTTCTGATAATGATGACACTATCTTCTTTGCTTTCTTCTTTATCAATTATGATAATCTTGATTTATGAGGACATCTATAATATCAAAACAAAATTTAGTATTTACAATTTGAAAGATGTCCCTATCATCTTGAGCTCCATGAGAAAAGGAAACTTCACCTTAAATCCTCCAAATATTTGATACTTAATAATACATTTTTTTAGAGATTGGCCAACTAATTTCCACTGAGATGCGTTGATGATGTAGCATCCCAAAACATCTTGAAGAAGCTCCATGGATCGACATATTCAGGCATTCATATTGGTGGGCACTTTGTTATAAAAGCAACTGCATATAAGATTTTAAGAATGGGTTACATTATTAACCATATTTAATTCAAGGTTTGTATAAATATGTAAATACAATGTGATGAATTCCAAGAATCATTTGGGTGTGAAAAATTCTTTGTTATGCTGACAACCAATAGTCCCATATTTTCCTTTTTCTAAATAGGTACTAAAATTTATTGACCAAATTAACCCCCCTTCTTCATTAGGTTATAAATTCATATTAGTGTCTACTAATGTAACATCCACTGGTTGATTTTCCATGTAAATAAAATAAGACCAAGGTCATGGGACATGTATTCCAAGATGAATGTTGGGAAAACATTATAGTGGGCATCACTAGCGGTTTAATAATGGCTATGGAAATTGGCAAAGCCAAAGAGGCAATAAATGACATTTAATTAAGAAAATAAAGGAAAATAGGAGAAAAGGAAGGTGAAGAGACACAAATTTGCATGTAAGGGAAATTAAAGGAAAAATGAAGGAAAATGAATAAAAGAGAGACCTCAATGATAAAAAGGCATCAATGAATCAATTGCTAGATTTTTGACAATTTGGAACTTAGCTCTTGTTCATTCTCTCATATTCTTGCACACTTAGAGCATTCTTAGACCATCCTTGGAGCATTCTAGAAATCACTTAGACTGGAGAAAGAAATCAAAAGGAAAGCAAGGGAGTACAAGGAGAGTTGGATCAACAACTACAACATGATTACTTTACAAGTAACATGTTTCATGTGTGATTTCCTTGCTAGTTCTTGGATGCATGGTATATTCATGTGGTTCCTTGATTATGTGCTGTCATTGGCATGTAGATTTGTCGTGATTAACAGTGATTTCAGCCTTGCCTTGCCATTTCTTGGATAACTATGGTGTAATGGGTTCCCCATTTGGTTTTTTGATTAGTTTTCAGGTTTCCTATGGCTATGGATTGGAACGAATTCTCTGGAGTTGTAAAACAACTTGGGTTCCCTAGAGGCCATGGGTTGAGTTACTAGTCCTTGGAGCTTGTGGGCTGGGACAAATTCTCTGGAGCCCTGAAATAACTCGAGTTCCCTGGAGGATGTGGGTTGAGTAACTAGTTCCTGGAGCCCTGGACAATTTGGGTAGAGACCATTCTAGTTGATGTTAGTGATTTCTAGACCGTATAGGTGAGATCATTGTGCTTGAGGGTTGAGGTGTTTTGGCCTATGAAATCTCTGGTAGGTTCTATTTTGGTTAAACCATTATGATCCCACATTCATGCTTAGAATATTGCGTGGGGGTGATTGACTGAAAGAGAGATTTGGTTCAGTCCAATCTATGGTTGTATGGTACGTGGAAGTCGTTGAATTGGTTGGCATTTTCATATGTTAATATGAGTTATTTTCCTATTGTGATCTATGAACACTTGTACTAATTACCATGGTGATATTATGGCTGATTTGTCATAGTTTCTATTATGGTTGTATGTTGGTTAATGGATGGTTTTATGATGTGCTCTTGCTATGGATCTCTCTAATGTTTTGATAAGTTATTGGATGGATGATGAATCCATGGGCTAACATGTGTTATTATAGCTAGCTTGAGAGGGCATTGTGACTTATTGGTGATTCTTGGATGAAGTTCAAAAGTTTATGATCAGATATGCATTCATGACCTGTAGCTTATATGTTTACTATCTGTTTGACGAAATTCCTATATAATATTAGGCATGTATAAGTCAATATCTTTCTCAGGATTTGATTGTTTAGCATTGTTATCGTCATTTTCATGATTGTGGAAAGCTATAGGCAGTGCTCTGGGGGCTAGCTTGAAAAAGTGGCATAGATATCGCAACTGCATGCACTAAACTGGGAAATTTTGGTCATAACCACATGTAGGAAGGCTTATGGGTGTGATTGGAGCCTCATAACCACATGCATAGTGTGTCATGGGTGTGGTTGGGGAGTAAACCTAGTGAAAAAGAGTTCCAACTCAGGGATTGATCACCTGGGGTGGTTGGTAGGCTCTTGAGTGATATGTAGTCTCTAATGGATGTTAGTTTACTTTTGGTTTGTAGGCCCCACTTCCATAATTGAAGCTTGGAGGTCGGGTCACATAATGACACTCAAAAAATGTTTACCTTAAAGAGCTTATAAAAGTGAGTAAATGTGGGAGGAGGCGTTAAAGGGTGGTATCAGAGCTTCCAGGTTCAAACACTTGGACCGGATGGGTTAAATGTATATGGTTATGCATGCATGATAAATGTATATGTGTTTGTTATGTATGCATTGCGGTGGTCATTATTACAGTTTTGTGTTATCATGCATGATGTTGATATGTTTATGTCATTATGTATCTATATCGTGCTAATATGGATTGATTGTGCAGACGAGATAACCTCCCCTGAAACACACTGAGGTATAATTTTGTTTATGTCTTATATTTGGTTTATCTAACATGACATGTTTGCAGGAGATATAAGATCAGAGATGAAGAGTAGAATGGTGGACTATAGTTCACATGACTCCCATTACGGACTTGATGTGAATTCTATGGAATGGGAAAGGTCAGTTGGGAGACAAGAGAAGACTACTCTCCTAATTTAGTAGATACACTGAGAAGTTTGAAGGCAACGATCAAAAGTTGCAAGGCAAATAATAACAAATTGATTGAGGCATAGGAAAGACTTGCCAGAGCTCAGGAGAAACAAGCAAAAGTTAATGTAGTAATCCTTTAGAGCCTTTCAGATTTGTAGAAGTAGGGACAACTGGGATCAATCATGGATATGAAGAAACTAAAAATGGGGCATATGGAAGCAGGTCTCATATAGGACACAGGTTCGATAGGGATGACATAGTCAAAGGTGGCAGATCTTTGGATACACTTGTCAGGCAGAATAACACTCATAAATTTTATTCTAGTTTCAATTTTGAGAGAAATCATCATAATTAGTGCCAACATTCCTTATAGGAGGAGTGAAAGCAGTATTTTCTAGAGGAGTTCAAGAAATCCAAGCCTCCTACTTTTGACGAGGATGTGAAGAAATCAAAAGATGCAAAATCATGGCTACTTGGATGAAGAATTTCTTTAGATTGATTAATTATTTAGAGAATATGAAAGCCAAGATAATTATCTTTAATCTCAAGGGAAAAACGTATATATGGCGGGAATATGTGAAGCGTGTTAGAGGCATTATGGTAGAGGAGCTGATTTGGCATGAGTTAAAAGACTCTTCAGGAAGAAGTAATTGTCTGAGAGATACTATGAAGGGAAGGACAAAGAATTCTATGAGATTAAGATGTGTTCCATGATAGATGAAGAGTACAGGACCAAGTTTTTGGAGCTATTGAGGTATGTGCCTTACCTCAAGGATGAGAAGAAAAAGGTCCAAAGGTTCATTAGTGGATTGCCTTTAGAATTTAAATATCAAATTGAGTATGATGAGTCTTGATCATTGGAGGAAGTCATCAGGAAGCTAAAGCATTGTTATGAGTAGCCTAAGCACAATTATGAGCCTAAGTAGGATTGGAAAGGGAATGTGAATACTAAAGGAAAGTGGGCTAAGAAGTGAGGAAGACCTCACAATGCAGGTGACAAGGAGAACGTAACACCTTATAAGAAGTTCGATGTATTTAACAGAGGACATGGATTTCATCCCGAGGAGCAGAATAAGGGTAATGGGAAGAAACCTTTGATATGTTGGACTTGTGGTGGAGAGCATCGTAAGAGTGAGTTACCATTGCACCAGGGTGGTAGACATCAGATTTACAATGCTCAGGAGGCACAAAAAATTGGGGATGTAGTTCAGAGTATTCCTTAGATTTATGCAGCAATGGATAATAGGTAGGAAAATCATCAGGCATCCATTATTGAGATGGAAGGTAAGCTTCATGACCAAGTTATTTCCATTTTGATTGATCATGGATCTAGTTATAGTTATATCAGTCCTGGCTTGGTGGATAAGTGTTGCTTGAATAAATAAGTGCATGCAGAATCTTGGTTGGTGGAGTTTGCCACAGGGATTAAGAGAAGAGTTCATCATTGGGTGAGATCTTGTGCATTCGAGCCGAATGGTATGCATACATTATCACATATAAATGTGCTTCCTTTGGGTTCATATAATATGCTTTTGGGCTTGGATTGGTTGTTCATTCATAGGACTAAAGTGGACTGCTATGATAAGGCTATTGAGTGCCTAGATGATGACGAGGAAATGAGATTTTTGCAGGGAAAGAAGAAGCATACATAAATGAGAAAAATTACAATTATGCAAGAAAAGTGTAGTTACTAGAAGGGATGTGTATTGTTTGTAGTGCATATTTCTAGTGATAAAGGGAAGGATGTTGAGGATGATGAAGGCCTGAAGAGGTGTCCTGTTTTGTAATAGTTTCAGGATGTGTTTCGTACTGAGATTCTAGAGTTACCTCCTCATAGAGAGGTGGAATTTTCTATTGAGTTGATGTCAGGAGTAGCACTAGAATCTAACACATCGTACATGATGAGTACTCCAGATTTGGTGGAATTGAAGTTGCAGCTTAAGGAAATTCTTGATAAGGGATACATAAGGCCAAGTATGTTGCCTTAGGGTGCACCTGTATTGTTTGTAGAAAATAAGGGTGGTACTCTTAGATTGTGCATTGGTTACAAGAAATTGAATAAAGTGAATATAAAGAACATGTATCCATTGCCCTGGATTGATGATTTGTTTGATCAATTGAAGGGAGCAACAATATTCTCAAATATTGATTTGAGATCAAGATATCATCATGTGCGCATCAAGGAAGAAGATATTTAGAAGACTGAATTCCATATAAGGTATGGGAATTATGATTTTGTTGTGGTTCCTTTTGGTCTTACTAATGCTCCATCCACTTTCATGTGTTTGATGAACAATGTGTTGCGTCCTTACCTGGACATGTTTGTGATAGTGTTTATTGATGATATATTGATATACTCCAAGAATGACGAAGAGAATGCAAAGCACGTGGAAATAATGTTGAGATTGTTGAGAGAACATCAAATGTATGCCAAGCTCAACAAGTACAATTTATTTTAGTTTCAGATTCATTACTTGGGACATGTTGTTTTCAAGGAGGGCATATTAGTGGACCTGAAAAATATTAAATCTATCAAGAAGTGCCTAACTCCTAGGAATGTGGATGAGATAAGATCGTTCATGGGACTAACAGGTTATTACAGGTGGTTCATTAGGAACTTCTCATAGATTGACTATCCTATTACATCTTTGTAGAGGAAAGGGAAGAAGTTTGAATTGATTGAGGAGTGTGGAACTAGTTTTTAGCAGTTGAAGCATTTTCTTACAAATGCTTCGATTTTAAAGATTGCAAATCCTGATAAGGAGTTTGTGGTTTGTACATATGTTTGCAAAGGAATTGGTGGAGTCCTGATGCAGGAAGGATAGGTGGTATGCTATGAGTCAAGTAAACTAAATGAGAATGAGAAGAACTATGTGACTCATGATCTTGAGTTGGGAACTATCATTCATGCATTGAAGATGTGGAGATTGGTAGGAGGTTTGTCTTGATGAGTGATCATAATGAGTTGAGGTACCTGTTTGACCAACCCAATCTGAATGTCATGCAAGTTAGATGGTTGGCTACCCTCAATGAGTTTGACTTTGAGATCAGGTACATTAAGGGCAACGAGAACAGGGTTGCAAATGCTCTTAGTAGAAGAGTTCAACTGAATCATATTTCAGCTGTGAGCTCTTATGGGACAAATTTGTAGGAGTGATCTTGCATGCAGGGAAACATGATGAGAGGTACCAATAACTGAAGCAAAAGTTGTAGCAGTAGGGTGAAGGTGATAGATATGAGGAGTATCACCCCATGATAGATGGTTTTGTTAAATTCACGAACATGATTTATGTGCCAGATAACAATGAGCTCAAGAATTTTATCTTGAGGGAGTTTCATGTCAAGCCATATTCAGGCCACCTAGGGTACCATAGGACTTTGAAAACTATTAAGAATTTCTATCATTGGCCAAACTCAAAGAAAGAGGCGGCTAAGTTTGTTGCGAAGTGCTTGGATTGTCAGCAGGTGAAAGCAGAGTGTAGCATCCAACTAGTTTGTTGCAGCCTATTATGATTCTAGAGTGGAAATGGGAGGCCATTTCCATGGATTTCATTACAGGTTTGTTGAGGACATCGAGGAAACATGATTCCATTATGGCTGTGGTTGACAAGTTGAGTAAGGTAGCTAACTTCATTGTAGTGAAGTCTACTAATTCAGATAGTGAGGTAGCTCATATCTTCATCATAGAGATAGTGAGATTGCATGGTGTTCCCAAGAAGATCATATTAGACAGAGATGCCAAATTCACTTCCAAGTTTTGGAAGGAGTTGTTTGTAGGATTGGGGACAAAGTTAGCCTTTAGTATAAATTATCATTCACAGACAGATGGAAAAACAGAGAGGGTTAGCAAGATTCTTGACGACATGTTGAGGATGTATGTCATGCATCAACATAGGAAGTGGGAGTAGTATCTTCCATTGGTGGGGTTTGCATATAACAATGGGCATCGAGAATCCTTGAGGATGAGTCCACTTAAGGATCTCTATGGGTGGAGTTGTAATACTCCTATCAGCTGGAGTGATCCAGTGAATAGGTTGCTGATTCGACCATATATGTTGGCTGAGATGGAGCAGGAGATGCATGTTATTAAAAGGAATTTAACGGTAGCAAAGGACATGCATAAGGGTTATGAAAATCGACATAGAGTATTCAAGGAGTTTCAAGTTTGAGAGCAGGTGTACTTGCACATCAAGCCCAAGATGATCTCCTTGAGGATTGGATCATGTGCTAAGTTGGCACCTCGGTATTGTGGGAATTTTGAGATCCTTGAGAGGAATTTCCCAGTGGCCTACAGACTTGCATTGTAGCCAACAATGAAATTCCATGATGTTTTCCATGTTTCATTTCTTAAGAGATATGTCAAGGATGTTGCTCATGTGATTGATTGGCTTGTATTTCAAGTGGAACTAGAGGGAGAGTTCCAACGAGAACCTCAGTGCATTTTTTAGCGGAAACAACTCATGCTCCAGAACTGAGCCATCAAGCAATTTAAAGTGCAGTGGAAGCACTTTGGATCCAATGAAGCTACATGGGAGAGGGATGATTAGATGCGGGCTTTGTATCCTTCTTTATTTTCTGGTTGAGTAGATGTGTTTGTTTTATGTCTTTTAGTTTATATTTATATATGCATATGTGTATTGTAAATACTGTAATGAGCTATGTTATAAAGCTCCAATAAGAAATATGGTGTTCATGGTTTCAATGGTTTGGTATGATATAAATGTTGCATCGAGATGTGTTATAAAGATACATGGGAAGCATGTTTTTCTAATTATATGTGTCATTGAACACCAAGGATGGTGTTCCCCCAAGGGGGAGGGGTTTGTAACATACCCTGGTTGATTTTCCATGTAAATAAAATAAGACCAAGGTCATGGGACACATATTCCAAGTTGAATGTTGGGCAAATATTATAGTGGGCATCACTCGCGGTTTAATAATGGATATGGAAATTGGAAAAGGCAATAAATGACATTTAATTATGAAATAAAGGAAAATAGGAGAAAAGGAAGGTGAAAAGGCACAAATTTACATGCAAGGGAAATTAGAGGAAAAATGAAGAAAAATGAAGAAAAAAGAGACATTAATGATAAAAAGGCATTAGAGAATTAGTTGCTAGCTTTTTGACAGTTTGGAGTTCAACTCTTGTTAATTCTCTCATACTACTACACACTTAGAGCATTCTTTGGTCATCCTTGGAACATTCTAGCAATCACTTGGATTGGAGAAATAAAGCAAAGGAAAGAAAGGGAGCACAAGGAGATAGTTGGATCAACAAATACAACAAGATTACTTTGTAGGTAACAGGTTGCATGTGTGATTTCATTTGTGGTTCTTAGATGCATGATATATGCATGTGGCCCCTCGGTTACGTGATGTCATTAGCGTGGAAATTTGATTGGATTGACAGTGGTTTCAACCTTGCCTTACCATTTCCTGGATAACCATGGTGTAGTGCATTCTCCATTTAGTTTTTTGATTGGTTCTTATGTTTCCTATGGCTGTGGGTTGGAAAATATTCTCTAGATCCCTGAAACAACTTGGGTTCCCTAAAGGCTTTAGGTTGAGTTACTAGTCCACAGAGCTTATGGGTTGGGACAAATTCTTTGGAGCCTTGAAGCAACTCAGGTTCCTTGGAGGCAATGGGTTGAGTTACTATTTCCCGGAGCCCTGGAAATTTTGGGTAGAGACAAATATGGTTGATGCTAGTGATTTTTGGTCCGTATAGGTGAGATCACTGTGTTTGAGGGTTAAGGTGGTTTGGCCTCTGCAAGCCCTGATTGGTTCTATTTTGGCTAAACCCTTATGATCCCACATTTATGCTTGGAATATGGCATAGGGGTGATTGGTTGAAAGAGATTTTGTTTTAGCCCAATATATGGTTGGGTGGTACGTAGAAGTCCCGGACTTGGTTGGCATTTTCATATGTCAATATCAACTATTTTCCTATTGTGATTTATGAGAACTTGTACCGATTACTATGGTGATAAATTGACTCATTTGTCATAGTTTTTATTCTGGTTATTTGCATGGTTTTATGATGTGCTCTCGCTATGGATCTCTCTCATGATTTGATAAGTTATTGGATGGTTGATGAATGCATGGGCTAACAAGTGTTATTGCAAGTAGATTGAGAGTGCATTGAGCCTTATTGGTGATTCTGAGATGAAGTTCAAAAGTTTATGATTAGATATGCATTCATGACCTGTAGGTTATATGTTTACTATCTATTTAACGAAATGTCTATATGGTATTAGGCATGTCTAGGTTAAGATCTTGAGTATTTAGCATTATTATCATCATTTTCATGATTTTGGAAAGTTACAGGAAGTTCTAGGTAGTGGTCTGGAGGCTAGCCTAAAAAAGTGGTATAGATCTCCTGACTGCATGCACTCAACTGGGAAATTTCGGTCATAACTGCATGCAAGAATGCTTATGGGTGTGTTTGGAGCCTCATAACCACATGCACATTGTGTCATGGGTACAGTTGGGGAGTAAACCTAGTGAAAAAGAGTTCCACCTCATAGATTGATCAGCTGGGGTGGTTGGTAGGATCCTAAGTGATCTGTAGTCTCTGAGGAATGTCATTTGACTTCAAGTTTGTAGGCCCCACTTCCATAACTAGAACTTGGAGGTTGGGTCATATCATAGTTACACTCAACTCATGATTACCCTGGAGAGATTGTAAAAGTGGGTAAATGTGGGAGGAGGCGTTACAGGGTAGTATCAGAGCTTCCGTGTTCAAACACTTGGACTGGATGGGATAAATGTATATGGTTAGGTATGCATGTTAATTGCATATGTGTCTGTTATGTATGCATTGTGGTGGTCATTATTGCATAATGTTTTATCATACATGATGTTGGTATGTTGATGTCATTATGTATCTATAACGTGCTAATTTGGATTGATTGTGTAGTTGAGATAACCTCGCCTGAAACAAATTGAGGTATGATTTTGATTGTATTCTATTTGGTTTATCTAACATGACATGTTTGCAGGAGATATACAATCAAAGATGAAGAGAAGAATGGTGGACTATAGTTCACATGATTCCCCTTACTAAACTAATTTGAATTCTATGGAATGGGAAAGGTCAATTGGGCAACAGAGAGTAGAGTACTCTCTTGATTTAGTAGATACATTGAGAAGTTTGAAGGAAGGAATCAAAAGTTTCAAGGTAGATAATAACAGGTTGATTGAGGCAAAGGAAAAACTTGCTAGAGCTCAAGAAAATCAAGTAGAATTTAATGCAGTCATCCTTCATAGACTCTAAAAATTTGCAGAAGCAGGGACAACTGGGGATCAATAATGGACAAGAAGAAAATACAAATGGGGCATATGGAAGTAGGTCTCATAGAGGACACATGTTGGACATGGATGACATAGTGAAAGGTGGCAGATCTTTAGACACACTTGACATGCGAGCTAACTCTCATGGATTTTATTCTAGTTTCAGCTTTGAGAGGCATCATCGTCATTACCACCAACATCCTTATAAGAGGAGTGAGAAGAATTATTTTCCAGAGGAGTTAAAGAAAGCCAAGCCTCCTACTTTTGATGCGGATGTGAAGAAATTATAAGATGCAAAAGCATTTTACTTGGGATGAAGAAGTTCTTTGGATTGCATTATTATTCAAAGAATATGAAAGCCAAGATAGCTATCTTCAGCCTCAAGGGAAACACAAGTATGTGGTGGGAATATGTGAAGTGTGTCAGAGGCATCAAGGTAGAGGAGCTCTCATATTGTGTCTTGATTGTGTGTCACTATGATTATTATTTGTATCATACTCATAAGTCATTAACTATGTTAAAATTTATTTTTTTGGGTATACTAATGGCGTGGAAATTGATAGAGGGAAAATGAGCACTATAATCACATATCAATTTTCATTATATTATGAAAATAAAAGTGATATATATATATATATATATATATCTCTGTGTGTGTATGCTTAAAAAGGATGGGAATTATATGTTTGGCACTATGAATATAATCATACTTCAATACTCGACAACAAACATTAACATACAACATGAGAAGTTCCATGGTATACAAATCATACATTTATGGTTGATGCTATGGTTTATTTGATGTTATGATATGATGGGGATTACATTGATATATATTTTTTAATAGGTTAGCAACAAGAAATATGGGATACCTTTTGACGATCCCATTGGAAATGGGCTTTAAGGCCCTCATACAACAAGCACTGTTTTTTTTGTACTGTTTTTTTTGTACTATCATGTATATATAATCCACTGCATGGACATGATTAACAACTTTTTATATGACAGCATATAGCTTATATATCGCTCTCTGCGTAGAGCAGGACATAAATTTTGATCACATTATAGTCACAGCTAGTACAGACTTTGCAGACTCCCTGCGTGGAGACTTCTAGACTATCTATCAGATCTATAGGCTGTGAACTCCTCAGGCACAACAGCCTCCATATGAATATGCAATGCATCTACAAAATGTAATTTCTTTATATTAATAGAAATTACGACTTTTTCCCAGGGGAGAAAAACAAGAAATATGGGATATTGTTGTTACCTTACATGCATTTATCACCTCCCAACTATGATATGACATTGCATGGTTTTATGTGATGGTTTAAGACTTGATCGATGGTTGTGATTTTATCTTAGCTCTAATGTGGCCACTAGAATTCCATGCATTAATGTGAAGGGAAATTGTTGACTTTGCAACTGACTTGTCTTAGGAAGTTACCCATCTACTCAACTGATAGTTTGGTCATTGGTAATTTTTGCTGGTAATGTTTGGCCTTGCTCTATATG
This sequence comes from Pinus tabuliformis, assembly GCA_031772625.1. Taxonomy (NCBI): domain Eukaryota; kingdom Viridiplantae; phylum Streptophyta; class Pinopsida; order Pinales; family Pinaceae; genus Pinus; species Pinus tabuliformis. The sequence goes on from CM062819.1 coordinate 871,827,627, forward strand.
TAAAATAAATTGACTTGACTCCAATACCTAATCACTACTTATAACAGGTTTAAAAATCCAAGTTTACATCTTTAGGTGAGATTAGTACTCATCTCAGTTTATTGTGGTTGCATATTTGATGGTTGAAATTGACTTGGCTTAGTGATTGTGTGCATTCATGCCTCTTTATCACTCTTTCTTTTTCTTCCATACTCACTTTTTTCATAATGTTCTTTTTGCCATAGTTCTATACTATTTAGTGACTAAAAAGAAAAGAGTTAATAATTACGAATCTTGTATCACACTGTTTCATCTTTGAGTTGTTTGACTCTAAAATTTTTGTGTGGGAAAGAAAGGGTTATACTACGTGTTGGGTTGTTCGAAGAAATATTGGAGTTTGGTTGTTAAAATGTTTACACAAATTTGTTTTTAATGGCTGTGTGAAGAACTCTATTCGTAAGTGTAAATGGGTTATGGTTATGGTTGGCGATGATATGATGAAAAAAAAGGCTTTGGCTTATAAAAAAGATTGTCTCCAACTTTCTTAATCTCTGGCTATTTTGGTCCAAGGATTATGGTTGCTTTATAAGCTTGGTTGGTTGAAAATCTATGACAAATTATTGGTGATGCTTGTATGTCTTACTACCCTATTTAGAGAGCAAGCTATTTGTAACTAGCATTAAACTCTGATTATTTGAATGTAAACCCTTAAACGAGTTAGTGGAATTCAATATGAAAGTATTTTGAGCTTGAAATTTGAAGAAAGATGTGTAACTAAAACCTTTTTTAAGCTCTCAAACTATCAAACCTATGACTTTATCTTTGGATATATATGTGATTTTGGTTTGTAACCCCGATTCAAAGACGAATAATGTTGAAATGAATTGAGGTTGGAAAAGGGCTATGTTTTTTAGTCTGATATAGTTAGAGTCTAGGCATTAAATATTATTGAAAGGTTCACTTGAAAAGAGAAACTCAATCTTGTGAAAAAAAGTCACAAGTTGATGATTAATTAAGGACATTATTGCATACTATTACTGAGCATGATTACTCCATTACACTCATAATTACTTTGTTATAGTCAAAATTACAACGTATTCTAGTAAAAATTTGAATAACCTAAAGTCTTCCAAGTTAATTATATGAAATGCATGTGGATTGTTTGATAAAAAAAGGAAGGTTTAAAAGAGAAAATAAATATATCTAGTCAGAAGGACAAACACTAAATATAGAAGGACCTATTGTTGAGATACATGTATTGGACATTGACCAATTTTAAAAATGACAACATAATTGTATCTTGTAGCTTGATATTTCAGTGAATTGCTATGAAAATTTAGAAAGCATGTTGTTACAAGTTCTTTATTACACAATCATTTCCCTTACTCTTTTGTTTGATAAGTATTAAAAAATCATTATTGTTAATACTTTTACTTTTCTTTCATTTTCATCCTATCAGTTTTCATTTAATTACATCCTTCCCTACTCATCCTTCCATGAATTCACTTTACATAATGAAGGTTTGGAAATTAAAATGAAATACAAAGACTCTTTTAGAATTATTGGAAAGTATACATGACATTCATAAAAGAAATTATGTAACACAATGAGTGGAGAGACAAGGGTTTTGAAGGGTAAATGGTTTCACATGATGATATTTCTTCATGTTTTCCTGTATCACATCCCTATTTATGCTTGAATAATATGCTTTCATTTGACCCATATTTAACGCATTAAACATAAATGCAATTAGTTTACTCCTTTTGTGTATGATACTTCTTATGATTGATGTTGTGATTTTGATTCTTTTCTAGATGATCCTTTTCACAAGGAATAACAAAAGTAATAGAGAATGAAGGGGCAGAAGGCCTAATATGATTTTGCAAGAAGGTCAATACAAAAGAATATGATTCTCTATACATTTCCATACAAATTCAGAAGAATTTAGCTAGATTTATTAAATTGGATCAGATGAACCTCAACAATCAAGTTGCCTTGCCACCCCCACCAGCTCAACCAAGTAATGAAACACAACATCATCCTTGTATTGTTGATATCTCTGCCAGCCCTAGGCCACCTACAAATCACAGATTGAATCATGATTTTTTTCAACTTGTTTTTGGTGTTGCACAGTGGTGTGCCAAGGATATTGATGTACCATCCACCCTGGTTCCAAATCATGTGATCTTGTCAGCTGTCTCATTTTCTATGTCTCTTCCAAAATAATCCATCCATGTAATCACAAAATATAAAGGAAAAAAATACATGACAAACTTAACTCAGGCTCCATCGACTCTACCACAACTTCTAAACTTCATACAACTAAGGATAACATAGAAGGAAAAAGAGAAATGTCATTTCGATATTTGCATCTAGAGACATGACAAATTTTATTTATTGCTATTTTTAGACATTTGACGCACAATATTTTGTACATGATGATACTTATTGAAATATTATTGACATATATAAGGAGGAACAAGGTTATGTGATGATGATATTATGATTTTATACGATATGATTTAGTCTCATATTTACTTGCTAATTTCTTTTTTAAATGTGAGTTACAAGGTGAAAAGTAAATATTTAATAGATGGAAAAGAGTCTAGTTGGACCCCATCTGCTTATAGTTATATTTAGTTAAAACATTTGTAGTCTACCCCTTTTCCTAAAATACTTTCTTATTTTCATAAATTAATAAATAAAATCAATTAGAGGAAATTCAACGAATAAACATTTATAATGAAATGAGGGAAGGGGAATTGCTAATGAAGAGGGCAATTCTTTGTATAGGTACATACAACTTGAAACATTATATTTATTCTTTTGTTCATTCGTTTTGATTTTTCTAGGACTAAGCCTATCTTGTTGATAAAAAGGGACAACTTGGAAGGTAATGCAGAAAAATAGTTTGGTCTTTCTGATTTTGTCCTTCAAGGTTGATTGTTTTGACTTTATTTTTTGTTCGTTCTATTAAAAAAGTTTTGAGATACTTCAGTCATGATTAGTCCAAGTTCTTGCAGAATTTAACGAGATTTAATGATTACATGAAGTGATACAATGAATACTTTTGTTATTACTTACTTTTGGAACATGATTACCATTGTATTATTGTTTGACATCTTGGCATCTAAATCTTTCCTCTTATCTTGAACCTCATGGGGGTTTGAAAGAATAGATTTTGGTTGAGACTCATATTGGTTTTTAATAATAAAATTTGTTGATTTGCTTCAAACTTGGCCTATTTTTGCCTTGAATTTATTATTTTTCTATTCATTCATTTATCTATGTGCAATTTTAGTTTTATTATTCTTAGCATCTTCAGTGATATATTTGAATAATTATTATTTTATAGAATAAAAAAATGTTTGTCAGATAAAGAGATCAATGTATCAATTTGGTTGTAAATTATTAAGGCTTTAAGCACAGGGTTACATTCTCATTTATCTCATTTAGCCTCATGAGATTCAAAAGTGTTTCACGAGAAGTTTCGGAGCTTCTTGTCATCAACAAAATCTAAGGCTCTTTAAGTATCTTTGTTGTGTGATTGGCCCTTACTAGACCATCTAAAGGATTGGACAACTATGATGTACCTTTGATAAGAAGGAGAAGAATATTCCTTCTCTATTGGGTGAAGTGGTTGAATTGGAATTAACTCACCTCCATCATTTCCTTTTCCCCTAATGGTAGTTTGAAAAACTGCAGGGGAAGAATATTGTTTCTATCTTGGGAGTCTTATGGGTAGTTAATGCCCAATTATTGTCTTTTCTCTTTTAGTCCTCATGACAGAATTGAGAAGATCTATCGAAATATTCTGAAATTCAAGGATTGATCCCTTTGGTTTCTATTATTTTAGAAATTTGGGGTTCAAAGGCCTTCGTCCCAACCCCTCGTCATATGGTTCGATAGGGGGACATGACCAAGCACTTAGCCAAAATCGGATTTAGCCTCGGAAAGATGGGATATTTGACTATTGGAGCATTGGAACTCCTCATTCATAAATGTAGAAGTATCAAATTATCAACCTATCGAGAGTCGAGTATCATGCCTACCCAATGAGTAAAATCCATTGAGAATTCCCCAATGCTGATAGATCTCAAAATATCCATCGATTAACAAATATCATACCATCAATTGACAATATATCATCAAGTGATTGGCTTTTTTCTTATTGAGATACCTCATTATTAGCCTTCAGAGTATTACTAGACCAACATATCAGGATGTCAGGTGTCAAGTGTCAGATATACTACTAATGCAATTCCTTGATACTGACAGATCCCGATATGAGCATTGGTTAATGAAGATCCTTATGTCGATTGTTTTCCACCTATCGACGTAAAATAAAGTCAAGAGCAAAGTTTGGTGTTCTATCCCAGGGGTCAAGGGACCAATGGCCCAGAGGGATGACATTTCATGATGATTAGACACAAAGGTTGATGTGGTATGCTAATGTGGATGGGTTGATATGGTCCAATGAGGTGGAAAGATGTGAGGTGGAAAGATGTGGATGGTATGGATGCATACATGGTATAGAAGAACAAACCTTCTAGTGGCCATAACTTAGTGTCTGCAGCTAAGATTGAGATCAAATTTATATCATTGGAAAGAAATTCACAAGAAGAAGATGATTGTAGTCTTAGAAATCAATTTTAGGGTGGTTTCAAGAAGATAAATTTTAATGATCCCACTTTCTTAAGGTGAGTACCTATCTACATACCCCATAACCTTAATCATGCATTAGTGGGCTAGGTATGTTACAAATGGTATTGTAGAAAAGGTTAACACTTGGATTAAATAAGATCATAAGAAAAGGAATAAGTTGATTCTCTCTCTATGGTTTAGTCAAATGGAATAGTTGATTTTAATTCAATAATTTCTCTCTCTATGGTTTAGTCAAAATTATCATTTATGTAACGGTCCTTTAATCTTACTATCTCTAACGACTAATTATTCACTCCATTCTCTATATATTATGGTAAACCACTCTTCCTATCATCAATTTGCTTCCTGCCCCTAGAGATGGGTGAAGTGTTCACCTGAAACGTTGGGCTCTTGAAACAATGCACATAGGATTCCAAAAGTTCTCAACAACAATAAGTTGATTCTCGTTAATGTTGAATGTTTGTTGTATTAAATAATAATAATAATAATAAAATAAATAAATTATGTTGGATTAAATTTTATTTGAATTATATTTGAGTGTGATCTATAGCAATAGTAGACCATCAATTTTAGACCAAAATTATGTCAACCTAGTTGTAATAAGGACAACTAAATACGCTAAAATGTTATTATTTTCTAAAACTAATAAGTTGTGTGTTATTTTAGCACATAAGAAGACCTACCAACAACAATAAAGAAAGGGAATGTCCAATAGGTTGGTACTGTGCACTTTAAAGGAAACCTCACATGCTAGATGTAAGATATATAAAGAAAGGAGAAATGTCGAAACACCTCCATATCTAGAAGAAATAATAAGGAGACTATAGGTAGGGACCCATAGTTGTAAGGAAGACAATGAAAGGATAATCCAAGAATAGGAAATATAAGCAAAATCAAATGTAGATTTGTGACAAATTATGTATGAAATGTAGAAGCACTTGTATTAGGGACCAAATGCTAGTAGCTCAGAGAGAAATCCCTCTCAAAAATTGCAATTCCCATAAAATATCCAAAAGCATAGATTAATTTGTAGTAATGTAAGGGGAAAAACTTATAAAAGAAGGATAAGAAATAAAAAGTTAGACACATCCAATGATAAATCATCCATAGATTTTTCTAGTGAAGAGAAAACTAGCTCAGATAAACTATCGAGTACTAATCCTAAATCAACATCACACAAGAATAAGAAGAGAAAGCATTCAATAGATATGTTCTATGAAGAGTTTAAGAAGGAAAGGTTGCCTGCTTTTGATGGAAAAATCAAGAAGGGTGAAGAGGCAAAGGCATGGTTGTTAGGACTAAATAAGTACTTTCAAATATACAATTATTAGAGGAACATGAAATCCCGAGTGGGTATATTCAACATGAGTGGAAGGGATTCCGTATGGTGGGAAGATATCAAGAATGTAAAAGGAACCAGGAAAAGGAACATCACATGGAAACTATTCGAGGAATACTATAGGAGGAAGTGCATGTCCGAAAGATATTATGATGGGAATATTAGGGAGTTCCATGACTTGAACTTGGGATAAATAACTATGGGAGATTATGCCAACATATTTATGAAGTTATTACACTATGTGCCATATATTAAGGATGAGAAAATAAAGATTCAACATTTTCTCAATGGGCTACCTTAGTCCTACTAGGAATGAATAGAGTTTAATGAGCCCAAAACCCTTGATGATATGATAAGAAAAGCCAAGTATTGTCATGAGCAATCAAGGCACTTACCAAAGTTGGAAAATCACTAGAATAAGAAAGAAAAAACAGTCTTGTAGGAGAAGAAATTTAGATTGCAACAATAAAATACCTTATGAAAGGGTACTAAGGTGAGCTACCTAGTAAAAAAAATTCCAAAAAAATTACCCCATGCAAAGTGGGAATTAGATGACAAAAACATGGAAGAAAAGATAAGGAATTAGGAAAAGGGACCCTTGAAGTGTTGGGGTTGTGAAGAAGAGGATCAAATCTAAGACTTTCACCATAGGAAAGATCACAACAAGAAGATTTATCGAGTACAAAAAGTTACCACCATCGATGATGTAGCACAAATGGTGCCTCAAATTTACATAGCCGTTGAGAACTAAAAAGTAGACTACTGGCCATCAATTGTTGATGTAGATGGTAAAATTTCTCAATGAATTGTTTCTATTTTGATGACCCTAGAGCTAACCTTAGTTATGTTGTGCCCCAAGTTATTGATGCTTGTGTCCTCTAGAAAAGTAAGGAGGAGAACCCATGGTTATTCCAACTAGCTACAAGGCAAAAAGGAAGTTGACAAAATAAATGCAAGCATGCCCAATTGAAATGAATGGAATAAACATGTAGGAAACATTGAATATATTTCCCTTAGGCTCATATGATGTCTTGATTGGCATGGATTATTTGGTAGCACACTAGGTGAAGCTAGACTATTACAATAAGACTTTAGAATGTGTGGACAACAATGGGTATCCAAATATCTTCATAGGAATATTAAAACTCACAATTGTAAGGTAGGTATCAACAATGCAACTGAAGAAATGTCACAAAAAAGGGTGTCAACTATATATTATTAATGTCTTAGAATTAGTAGACAATAAAGTATTGAAGCTTGAAAATTACTCCATATTACAAGAGTTCTTAGATGTATTTCTGGAAGACATACCTAGATTTCCAGCTAAGAGAGATATTGAATTTTCAATGGAAATCCAATTGGAAACAATGCTTGTGTCGAGGATGCCTTATATAATGAGCACACTTGAGATGATGGAATTGAAGAAATGTTGGAAAAGGGGTACATCAGACCTAACGTGTCTCCATGGAGAGCGCCGATATTATTTCTTAAGAAGAAAGATGGTACCCTTAGACTATGCATTGACTATAAACAACTAAACAATATGACCATCAAGAATAAGTATCCATTGCCTATAATTGATGACCTTTTTGATTAGTTGAGAGGAGCCACAATATTCTTAAAAGTAGAGTTAAGGTTTGGATATCACCAAGTTTAGATCAAGGATGAGGGTATTGATGAAATTACATTTAGTACCCTATATTGGATCTATGAGTATGTGGTGGTGCCATTTGGATAGAAAAATGTCCCATCTATATTAATGTGCTTAATGATTAACATCCTTAGTCAATACTTGAACAAATTTGTATTGGTCTTCATTAATGGCATACTCATCTATTCGAAGACTAGGGGATATCATGAATAACACCTTAAGATGATAGTAGAAGTGCTAAGGGAGCATAAATTATCTGATAAAGTCAACACGTGTGACTTCTACCAAAAGAAAATTCACTATCAGGGTCATGTCATCTTTGAATAAGGGATAACAATAGATCCTGTGAAGATAAAGGTCATCATGGATTGGCCCATCTTGAAGAATCTTACTAAAGTGATATCATTCATGGGATTGGTAGGATGCTGTTGGAGCTTTATCCAGGAGTCCTCTAGGATTAATCATTTGATCACTTCATTACATAAGAAAGGAGTGAAGTTTTTTTGGTCAAAGGAATGTGAAGAAAGCTTTTGAAAACTAAAGCATCTCCTTTAAAATGCACCGATATTGAAGATTTCATATCTAGGAAAAGAGTTTCTAGTGTGCATTGATTCATGCAAATAAGTTTTATGAGGAGTTCTTTTGAAAGAGTGACATGTAATAGGTTAGGAGTCTAGGAAGCTCAATGAAAATGAGAAACATTATGCTACACATGAATTAAAACTCATGACTATCATCCACACCCTTAATATGTGGTGATATTACTTGTTTGGCCACATATTTGTATTTGATGATTGACCACAGTGAGATGGAGTATTTGTTTGACTAGCCCCATCTGAATTCCAGGTAAGCCCGATGGTTGAAACTCATCAGTGTATATAATTTTGAGATTAGACACATAAACAGAACATAAAATTGTATGGAGTGAGGACTTTAGAATTCTGCGAGGAGAGTTGAATAAAAAGGAGGATGCGAAGAGATGGATTTTGCAATGAGTGAAGCTCTAGGAAGCACTCTATGCAGGGAAAATGCAATCCGAAGAAGGATGCTACTCAATAACAAGTGTTAACTCCCCACCTTGAAATTTGTTCTGATTTTGGTGTAAATTGTCACCTGGTTTGTTTAGAATGATTTTGGTGTAAATCATGGCGATGAATTGTCTAGCCATATTCAACCTATTTGCAATCACAATTTAGTTTGTTTTGTCTGATTATGTTATTTAGTATTAGAGGGTCATTGGTGTTTCACAAATTTTTTTGAAACATGAATATTTGAAAGGTAATTAGAGGGTCATGTGCATCTCTTCTACGTTGGTTCCACTTATTTCTGAGATATCACCCATTGATATCCAAAGTTTTTCAGACTGTGTTTCCATTCCTCATTGTTGACACACCCTTTGTATATTTGTTTGTAAAATGTATTTTGGAGAAAGTGTTTAATGTCTCAACATAGAGAATATGTATTGGGTTTAAAAATATGCATTCTCTCATTTCTGTTGTTGGAGTAGTACTCATTGACAAGGAGAACTACAAAGAATGGTCTAGAAATATCAGGTACACCCTCATCTTCAATGACTTATGGAAAAGCATCTATGAAGGAGAGGGTTGAAACGCACCTACCAAGTCCACATCAAATAAAAAGCTAGCCATTTGGGAGAACTAGGACAACAAATATTATGCCCTAGCTGTTGCTTCCATATTTGAATAGGTAAGTTGTCATGTCATTTCAATTATGAGTTCTTATGGTGCATTGAAAAAGATAAAACATCTATATGACTCACACTTAGAATTGGAATTTTTTCAGCTGATGGTAAAACTATTCAACTTTGAGTTGAAAGACGATGACCCCTTGGCCCTAGCCTCTAAAATTAGAGCCATAATGCATGATGTAAATGCCACTAGATTCTAGATGGACATACCTTTCATAGCCTTTGTTAAGGTACTCTATCCCATATACTCTCACTACCTTCAATCCCTACAAGCTAGTGCACAACTAAAGGCCATTATTTTGGACTCTCTTGTGAAGAAGTTTGCAAAACGATATAATTTTTTTTGGAAGAGGAACATATCATCTTAATCCCATAAAGAAGCAATGTTCCTTGCTCAAAAAGAGAAGAATCAATCACATGATTATCTTATAAGAAGAGGAAACAAAAGAGGATGTCGAATGAAGAATCATAGAGGAAGGGGGTAAACACCATCAAGGAGAACAACTTCATCTCCATCACATTCATAGTGACAAAGATGGAAATGATGCATCCACATGAATAATCCCCTAAGAGAGGATTAAACAAGACCACAAAGAAGACAAAGGTAAACCACTAGATCTAACACAAGTTGAAGCACTTGAATATGCTCATTACATTGTTTCCCATTGCAATATTGGAGTAATTGAATATTTGTTTCATACTTCACTTGCTTCTTAGAGAGATGCATGGCTGCAAGCTATAGGTGAAACTTGCAATGTGAATTTTCAGAAATAATTCTTTGAATACCTCAGTGAAAATGTAGATGGAGCAGTGCAAATTGTAGACAAGTTAATTCTCGATCCATCTAGACTTGGCCCCATTAGGCTTAAAATGCTTGGACTTCCTGATTTTCTTCTACATGCTATACTCTACCTTCTAGAACTATGTATAAATATGTTTTCCCTTGTTCACATTTTCTTGCAAGGACACTCCATCGGTATGTATGTTGGACAAGTAGAGATAAGGAAATCATATAATGACATAGTTGTCATGATTGGAATAAAGGAGGAAATACTGTTGAGGTTGCAAGGAACACCTACTTGTGCATAGAACTATGGATGCCTTTCTTAGTACAATGAAAATACAGTTTCATCCAATCTTTTATGGCATGCAATTTTTGGACATCTTAATTATGACGACATTCATTTGTTGAAAAAGAATGGAATTTTCGGTTTATCAACTATTCCAAGGAAATTAAAGCAATGTGATGCTTGTATCCTAGGAAAACATAACAAGCAACCATTTCATGATTCTACTTCCAAAGCATGTCGAAAAATTGCACTGATTCATTTTTATTTGTGTGGCCCTATGCTTGTTCCTTAGGCAAATGGAAATAGATATATGATGAATTTTATTAATGATTACACCAGGATATGTTGGGTATACTTGTTGACAAGTAAATCTGAATATTTTGAAACTTTTAGAAATTTTCATGCATGGATTGAAAATGATGCACAATCACATTTTGACTTCCTTCGTACTAATAATGGAAAAGAATATACTTTTAATTAATTTTAAAACTATATTTTCCAACATGGGATTCAACATCATAAAATTGTTCCATACAATCATCAAGAAAATAGTGTAGCTAAAAGAATGAACGAGACTATCTTAAATATGGTTCAATCAATGGCATTTAAAAAAATGTAAAGTCGATGTTTTGGCTTGATGCATTTCTATGTGCATTATATGTGATAAATAGATGTCTATCTCATGCTCTCAAAAATAAGTCTCCTTATGAAATGTGGTATGGTGACATTCCTTCGGTAAGGCATCTCAGGATCTTTGTTTCCACCTGCTATGCCTTGATTCCTAAGGAAAACAGAAACAAACCTGATGCAAGGAGTAAAAAAGTGCCTTCTTGGGTTATTTAGATACCACAAAAGCATATTGTCTTTATGATGAGGTAAACAAGAATTTTGTATTATATAGAGGTGATTTTTCTTGAATCGTCCAAGACTAACAACATTGTTGAGTGGTAGCTTGATTGTTTGGATAGATTCAATCATGCAAAAACTCATCAAGAATTTGATAATGAGATTCCACATCCTGAAGGGGGGATACCTATCTTGGATCAATCTATGGAATCTTTTTTCGAAACATTGACTCCCCCCCATGAAGTTTTGGCCACACCTTCAGATAAGGAAGACCCTTTGAGTGATGTGATTGAGAGGGTTGGAAGGCTAAATATTGATGCAACCCCATCTCAATCAATAGAGAAACCTAATCCAACTCAGAAAGGTCCCCCAAAATGGCTCACCAAAACACTTGAAAGTGTTCATCCCGATGAGGTCGGAAATATAGGAACCATAAGCTTCACTAGACAAGATGGAAGTGATATAGATAATTTTGATTTATTTAATGATATGGATATTTAATTTGATTGTTAATTGAATTTTTCTACTAATTTTTAACCAACTTCCTTTAAATAAGATGCTTCTCATGATGAATGGAAATAATAAATGTAGAAGTGTGATACTCTCATAATGAAAGGAACATGGAAGCTAGTGGACCCACCATTTGGAACTAAACCAATTATCTTCAAGTGGGTCTACAAGGACAAGTACAAATCAGATGGCTCACTTGACAAACACAAAGCAAGAGTCATGGAAAAATGATTTGCGTAGAAAGAAGGTGTCAATAATGAAGAAACCTTTTCTCCCACAACAAAATGGGACACACTCCAAACTCTCTTTTCCTCAGCAACTCAGAATGGATGGAAGGTTCATCAAATGGATGTGAATAATGATTTCTTGAATGGATATTTGAAAGAAAATTTCTTCATGTCTCAGGTTTTCTTATGAAGGGATAAGAACTGAAAGTATGAAAACTCATTAAGTCCTTATATGTGTTAAAACAAGCATCATGATCCTGCTATGTAAAATTGACTGAGCATCTTTTGAAATTAAATTTCAAACAATTTAATCTTGATGATGCAACTCTATTTTTCAAGAAAATTGGAAAATTTGTTTTCTATCTTGTGGTATAAAGTGTAACTAGGTTTGGTCTTCATAATGACATGTGCAATCATTATTTTATGCAATTTATATAAAGAAGAAAATAAAATTATTTTTGTAATGATTGAGTCATGGGTTTCATGCTCAAGGAATTTTATTTTTAGTTAAGGCTCCCATTGTGAGCCTTTAGGTATGGTCATCATGTCATGAACTCTAATGTCAAAGATGAAAGACCCATTTGGGCATGTTATACATTATAAAAGGAAAACTATTTGAGTTGTTAACCCTCCAAGACCACGTCACAAGCCCTACTTGAAGTCGGCCTAAGGAGAATTCTAGAAAAGGCATGTCGGCCTTGTCTCAAGAAGAAGTCGACTTACCTTAATAAGTTGATCACTATATATAGGTTAGCTTGGCCTCACATTGAAGCAGATTTCGGTCAAGCAATCTAAAGTAAGAAAATAAGTGCAAGAATCACATTAGAAGAGCCTCTCTCCAAGTGAAGAAGGAAGGCCTATAAGATGAGTTGTTTTGAGTTGTTTTAGGGCTATTATTTATCACACGTGTGAGGAGGAGTATAATCTACTGCAGGAGAAGCCGATATTATCTCATTCATCCTAGGAAGCCGAATCAAGGAAGAACACAAGTCAAGAGAGAAAGTTGAGTTGAAGAAGAAGAAGTCTCCATCCTAAGCGAAGGGAACAAGGGTACAAAATTGATGGACATACTTTCGATGTACTGCAACTATGGTTTTTGAAGAGGGTGAAAATTGCAGGTCTGAAACAAGAGATTGAAAATATGAAGGATAACTAAGATCCATAGAAAAGCAAATTATTTAACTAGTATTGACTTGGTCAAGAAGAAGAAGCTAGAAGGAAGGGTTTGTGACTTAGTCTTGGATATGGTGTGTTTAGGGTCTTGATATTGGTATTCGTCAATTGAAGTCTTTATAAGAAAAATAATTCATTTGGGTTTTCCTCTCAACTTGGAGAGATTTTGACCCTGGTTGATCGCCTACATTATGTGTCTCTTGTCTCTTTATTGTTTATGAATTGATAATTGTTTGATGAAGATTAACACTATCATAATCTAACTAAAGAAAAGATCCTAATCTAAAGAAGTAATAAGCATTCACAAGCAGTTATCATTAAGAGAGAAATATCATAATTACTATGCCCTAGATTTCTCAACATGATAATAGAGCTAAGGTGACAAAATCATGGAAGTGGCATCTCATCAAGGAACACTCAAGCATTCAAGGACCAAATCTCTAGGAAGGCATCAAATCGAATCTAGAAGATCATCTTGAAGTCAATATCTACAGAGAAGTGTCAAAACCCTAGATCGAAGAAGAAGTCTACACCAGAAGAAGTCTTGGTATTATCAAAGACCACAAAGACCCTTCTCAAGTTGAAGGGACCTTCAAATCAAAGTTTCTTGAATACTTTTCATCCTATAGAAGAAATATCAAAGACGTTGTCATCATCCTCAAAAAATTCTAACACAATCTCCCTCTCGTTGAAGTAACGTCCTTACCATTGAAGAATATCATCCAAGAAACATCAAGACATCACCAAGAAGTCATCATTGATCATCACCATCAAGGACATCACCATTAATGGATCTAAAGTGATGTACCTCTTTGTGGAGTCAAGGATCATTCTTGAAGAGAATTATCTTCATCAAGGATAAGTTCTCTATTATCTATATCATCATCAAATTCCAGGAGGCAAAAAGTGGAAGAAGCATGTTCAAAAGTAAGTATATCTATGTATACATCTGAATTTGTCAAAATGTATTTTTGCAAGTAAAGCAACAAATTGGTTGTGGCTTCAAACTATCTTGCATGGAAGAAGAGGACATATATGAATCTCATTGAAAATGAGGTCATGGAACATGTCAAAGGCTCAATCACCAAACCATAGAAAGAAGATGCTTAAGCACTTGAAAGTTTATGAAAGGGGAAGTGAGGGATCAAAGGATTCTCATAGAATCCATCAAGGATCCCCTCATTCCATATGTATCTAAACTCGACACCTCAAAATAAATATATGACAAATAGGTAGAGAATTTTTTTTTTTGTAAGCACTGTAGGAGAATTCTCTCTCTAAGGAAAGAACTCTAAAATATAAGGACATCAAAAGAAGAAGGAATAACCTCATACTTTATGAGGATATCTAAAATAAGGGATCAACTTCAACATTTGGGTGAAATAATGTCTGATAAGAAGATGACCACTGTAGTACTAAATGTACTACCATAGGAGTGGGGTAGCTTTACTTCAAGTATTTATGGGAAGAAAGAAGCTACCCCATTCTAGGATTTATGGTCTCTATGCAAAATTCAAGAAACCAGACTGAAGGAAAAGATTGATGTGGGATCAAGTGAGCAAAATCAAGCATATGCTACTATGGAAAAGAGAAGAGGAAAGGCTGGGAATTTTGGTCCTCAGAAAAGGAAGAAGAACATGGCTAAATTTCAATGGTATGGATGTCAATAATATGGGAATTAAAAAAGAGATTGTCCTAAGCTCAAGATGGATAATAACAAAAGAGGTATATAAGAAGCCCATATCACCGAAGAAGTGGAGGAAGCTAAAAAGAAGAAGTCCAAGAAAGAGGAAGTAAAATATCTCTACTATGATTGAGATAATCTTCCTCACCTAGTTCTTTTCAAGTTCTTGTTTTCAAGTTTTTTGTTGTAAGATATGGCTATCATGAATCACTAAGGAAAATGATAGGATGCATCATGGCATCATAGAAGCATTAAAAGCAAGAGCTCGTGATCATAGAGAAAAAAATACTGAAATAGAAGTCTATGGCAATCACCTATGGAAGGATATAGCTCTTGGTAACCTCATTAGAAGCATAAGTGGCACTTATGGGAAAAAGAAGAAAAATGTCATCTAGCACAAAGCTCATCATACATCAGTAAAAAAGGAACATTTTCTAGATGAGGATACTCAATATCCTCTATTGGAATCTTCATCGGAAGGTTCACCAATCAAAAGGAAGCAAGGGTTTCATCAAGAATTCCATCTTGTGGGAATTCATGGGATGATGTTATGATGAAAAAAGAGATAAAGTAGATCAAGGGATTGAAGTTATTTCAATCAAGGAAGTTGTTGAAGGAATTATGGATGACCTAAAGGAAAATGAGGTATGTATGATTGTATTCGATATTGTAGAGTCATGTCATATGGTTGCAGGTAACATGGATAAATGCTTTATCTTAAGAGCACGATCAAAAGAAAGGATCTCCTCCTTAAAGGATGCAACAAGGAATGGGCCACACATTAGCGAGATTAAATTAACATAATATGTCATTATATGAAATATGAGGTGGTTGATAGTGATTGGAGGAACTGTGATTAAAAATTCCTGGGAAGAAAAATGTGTGAAGAAAGAAGAAAAGAGATCGTGGAATATGTGACCATGAAGAAGGCAAGAAAAATCATATAACTAGAAGATTTGACTAGGATATCTCCATGAGAGATATAACGAATTTGATGAAGTCAGAAAAAGAAAGAGACCCTTGTCAGTATATATCTTTTGGATATTTTTCAATGCATATGTGGGATGCTGATGAAAACTAGAATATGTCATGATGAAAGACCATCACAAAGGTAATCTTTATTTAATGATTCATTTCCTATTTAAATATCTAGATGGGCTTATGCAGGGCTACCAAGGGAAGAGCTATGGATATCTTCCACCACTGATGACCATGTAGCAGGATGAAAGATCCTTAAAGAAACATGGCATGAAGAAGGCAACATGGCATGAAGGAAGGCCATATATGAACTGATGGATCACTTTCCAATGAAAGGAATGATGACTCTAACTCATGGATGAAAGTGATGGATCGTCTGTTCCCTATGAAAAAGTCCCAAAAGATGTAGACTCTATGACAAAGAATAAATTCATGACATCAAAGGAAAGAGTTCTACAAGTAGTTGGTTTTCCCATGATCTCCACCTGAAGAGATGTTGGAAGAAAATACATGGTCAATAGGGAGCTTGGTCAAGTCCCTAGTTAAGAGGGATCTTGGGTAAATTCCTTTATAGGAATGGGTACATTCCTTAAATGAAATTGGTATGTCATCCTTAAGTTGAGGGAGAGATAGACACATCATTATTGTTTTCACTTGGGAAGATAGAATGGAGGATTGAGTAAACATATAACATCTGATACTCTTTGAGGATGATTTAGGGCATCCAAGATAAGAGCAGTCATAAAGGACCTATATTCTTTGAGGATTGGGAATCCAAGATAAGAATAGTCCCGGTGGAACATACTCTGAGAACCCGGGTAGGGCGTGTTTTGAGAGAGAAAATGATGAGGGTGTCTATACATCATTGGTCTCACCAGCATTGAGCTCTAATATTGTGGAGAGATAAAGCTGCTAGCCAAGGCCTTACTATGTGACAATGCTGGTTGATATGATGCTATACAAATGGGTTACCAATCCGACTCTTCTTATGAGAATTCTTCAAATTGAGAATGTCCAAGTACCTTGTATGGATTATGAATACCTCCCTAGTTAAGAGGGAGTGTTGAAAAATGTAACTAGGTTTGGTCTTCATAATGACATGTGTAGTCATGATTCTATGCAATTGATGTAAAGAAGAAGATAAAATTATTTTTGTAATGCATGAGTCATGGGTTTCATGCTCAAGGAATTTTAATTTTAGTTAAGGCTCCCATTGTGAGCCTTTATGTTTAGTCATCATGTCATAAAGTCTAATGTCAGAGATGAAAGACCCATTTGGGCATGTTATACATTGTAAAAGGAAAATTATTTGAGTTAATAACCCTCCAAGACCACATCAAAAAGCCTACTTGAATTCGGCCTAAGGAGAATTCTAGAAAAGGCATGTCAACCTTGTCTCAAGAGGAAATCGACTTACCTTGATGGGAAGATGACTATATAGGGAAGCTTGGTATCACATTGAAGCAGATTTTGGTCAAGAAATTTGAAGTAAGAAAAGAAGTGCAAGAATCACATTAGAAGAGCCTCTCTCCAAGCGAAGAGGGAAGGAATATAAGATGAGTTTTTTTGGGTTGTTTTAGGGATATTATCTATCATAGGTGCGAGGAGGAGTAGCATCTGCTACAGGAGAAGTCGAGATTATATGAATCATCCTAGGAAGCCGAATCAAGGAAGAAGACAAGTCAAGAATGCAAGCCGAGGTGAAGAAGAAGAAGTCTCCAACCTAAGTGAAGGGAACAAGGGTAAAAAATTTATGGAGATACTTTCCACGTACTGCGACTAGGGTTTCTAAAGAGGTAAAAAATTGCAGGTTTGAAACAAGAGGCCTAAAATTTGAAGGATAGCCAAGATCAATAGGAAATAAAGCAATTTGACTAGTATTGAATTGGTTAAGAAGACGAAGCTGGAAAGAAGGGTTTGTGAGTTGGTCTTGGAGAAGTTGTGTCAAGGGTCTTGGTATTAGTATTCATCAATTGAAGTATCTATAAGAAGAAGAATTCTTTTGAGTTTTTCTCTCAAGTTGGAGAGGTTTTGGCCCTAGTTGATCACCTACATTCTGTGTCTCTTGTCTCTTTATTGTTTATGCATTGCTAGTTGTTTGATGAAGAAGAACACTATAATAATCTAAGTAAAGAAAATATCCTATTATAAAGAAGTAATAAGAATTCCCAAGTAGTTATCATTAGAAGAGAAATCTCCTAATTGCTATGCCCTAGATTTATCAACAATATGTAGATGATCTATTGATAATAGGGAAAAATAAAAACTATATTGCATCCATAAACAAAGAGTTGAAGAAAGGATTTTAGATGAAAAATGTGGGACACCTTTACTACTACTTTGGCATTGAAGTGATTGAACATCCAAGATAGATATTCTTATCTCAAAATAAGCACTTTGGAGAATCATTGAACAAGTTTGGCATGGCTGAATGTAATCCTTTGTCCACTCCAATGGAACAAAATCTAAAGTTTACATCTAAATAAGGGAATGAATTTGAGGATGCAAATAAGTATAGACATCTTGTGGGAAATATTATCCACCTCACCACTAGCAGACCACATATTTCATTTTTTATAGGAATATTTTCCATGTTTTTACAAAATCCTTGTGAAGGAAATTGGTTTTCTGCAAAAAAGAGTTCTAAAGTACCTTGAAGGAACTCAAAACTTTGGCCTAAAATAATCGCAGGTGGATAACTTCATCCTAATTAGATACTCTGATTTAGACTTTGATGGGGATAAGGAAAATGGAGTGTCTACTTCAAGATATCTTATACGTCTTGGATAAAGAGGTTTCTCTTAGAGGTCATGGAAACAGTGAATTCAAACATATTCCTCAAAAGAGGCAGAATATGTGGCAACTGCAGAAGAAAAAAAGGAGATCATGTGGCTTAGGAAAATTCTTAGAGATTTTCAAGAGAAACAAGTGAAATCTACTCCCCTTCTGATTGATAATACTTTTGCAATTAAGTTGGCCCAGAATCCCAAATTCCATGATTGAATCAAATATATAAACACAAAGTATCATTTGATTCGAGATCATGTAGAGGCAAAGACTATTCATCTATGACATTGTTCCATAAATGATAAAATTGCAAACATCTTCACCAAAGCACTTCGAAGAGAAAAGTTTGCAAGATTTAGAATAACGTTTGAATTCACAAATACCCCTTTAGATTAAAGGGGGTAATGTTAGACACCTTATCCTCAAGAATTGAGTGAATAATTGTAAATATGTAAATAAAATAAAAATGAATAGTTACAATAGGAACATACCTCGGAAGATGGATCCCAAAGGTCGAACATTGATGTTATAAATTATGTTTGGATTAATCTAATATTCAAAATTTGGGAGTCATTCCTTGGCCTAACAAACCCACTTAATAAATCTGCGTTGGTAACTTATAGTTGTCATTAAATCGAGGAGAGCATGCGTGGAGGAGTGTTGTGTTGCGCCTCCCATAGTGATATTCTCATGAGGACATGGATGGACCATTTTCAACAACCAAGGCTTATGGGAAGATGTTTGGGAAAATTATAGACTTATAATTTGACAAACATAAATTATCAACCAGGGGTAGGTAACCTTGTGAGATGTTGCGCAAAATATATGCAGGCTAATACTTTCAGTGTTTTCCTAAACAAAATCACATACACACACAACTCCAATGTCCCTTTTTCCCATCAAAACTTAGCAACAAAGGCTATGGAGCAGATTTAATCATCCCTCTAAAGCTCTGAAAATTGCTGATGCTAATCAGAAAAAGATAATAGATCAATCAAACAACAATTAAATCAATTCAACAATTTGCAATGTAAGATTAAATCCTACTCAAATACTCCAAACATATTCATCGCATAAGCTTCACCATTTAATCATCACACATGTGCTGCTATAATTTAGAAAAGAAGAATCAAAATCTGTGTAAAAACTCTATCAATTCATGAAAATAATTAAAAGAACACAATCTGCAACTATGGGAGTTGTGAGTAAAGGGGGCCATCCCTTACTCACAACTCCTTCAACTGCTAAAGGAGTTTACACAACAGGATCAACAGAACATGAACTTTATATTAATCTAAACAAGTATTACAATAATATCAATGTCTGATATATCAACCTCCTCTTTACAATTGAGACATGAAAGTATTTATACAAATACAGAGGCATAAACTTTCCCGAATTAGGAACACTGAAATTCTGCAACTATATGCTAATATTAACTAGAAAAGAAAATAAAAATACGCATTCTGAGTTTGATCCATGACTGAAAGCATGGATCAAACTGATCTCATTGGATATTTGAGGTTGTTTCCCACTTCGGCCGTCCACGAGAAGTCTAAAGATCTGGGCAGTTTCAGTGCCAGTTTTGAGGCAGCCAATAGGACAACATCCATGTAGACGAATTTCTTGACAAAACCCATGTTTTCGTTTTCTTCGAGGTCGACTAGAAAATACTAAACCATCAAGATCGCTGCAGGAAATTAGAGCAGTTACATGAAATTGGCATATCTACAAGAAATCAGTGACTTTGCAGGAAATCACGACTTGTTTGTAGGAAATAATGGAACTGCTTCGGAAGATAGTTGATTTTCATAGGATTCAATCAGTACTTTTGCAGCTGTAGATGATTCTATTAGGTATCATTTAATTTTAGAAATACTCAAGAATAAAGGGAAATGATACTTTTTAGACTAATTTGCATACCTTAAAGCCAACAACACCCTTTGGTCAAAAGACATAGGATATGGCAAAAAGAGAGTCATGAAGGGTCAAAAGGAGTTCAAAATAGGGGGGAGAAAGGCCTTAGAACATTATAAAAAATGGACAAAATCGGGACTCAACATCTCCCCCACACCTAGCTCGTTGTATGTCCCTTATGCAAGCAAAAATGCTGCACATCAGAAGAAGAAAAAAAAAATCATTCTATGCCCTATGCTGCAACTACTACAACCAGGTGATCTAGTTCCCCTTGTTGGACTCAGCCTCCTGAAATCCACCTTGATATTCTTCATTCTTTTTCTACAGGTGCTTGATATGAGCCTGGTTTTTCTTCATGACTTGCCATGCCTTCTAATGCTTCGCTTTCCACTCCTCCAGTTCTTTCTGTAGACATAGGTTGTTCTCTTTTAGAGTTTCGTTTTCCCTCCAAAGAACTCGTTCAGACATAGTGAGCTCGGTGATAGCTTCCTCCATCTCCTTCAGGGACTGCTTCTTTTTAGAGGTTTCCTCATCCCCATGCTTCCCTTGAGAGGACTGAGGCAGACTTGGTTCTTCCCGCTCTCTGCAACCTTCGATTGTTTTCTCCCCACTTTCCTGTGGGTCTTGGAAAGATGCGGCCTCCAACTCTTCTTTGTCAACGAACACAGCTGACTCGATCTTTACTTGCTTCCCCTTAGACAAGTCTCGAGGCTTCTTATCCTTCTTCTTAATTTTAATTTATTGCACCTCCTCCTCCGGAGTTTCCTTTATCTCTAGCTTCGTTGCCTAGCTCCTCGTAAAATGCCTGGCAGGAGTAGGGGTACCTTTTGACAGCTTCGACTTCTTCCCCTTAGTTTCCCCGATCACCATCACCTCCTCATCTTTCTTAACCTCCTCTGTCGGTTGACCACGAGTCCAAAGTTTCTTTCTCGGCTTCTCTACTGGTTCTACCTCTTTGGTTTTCGGTAAGTTGGGATCTTTCTCATCATCCACGAAGTAATTCTCTACTAAAACCCATTCCCATGTTTTATTCTGTTTCTTCAAAACCTCTGTCATGATAATTTTGACAAGACTGTGATGATAGAGGTTCTCCTCTATATGTGATACCCTCTCCTTGGCAGAAGTAGCCATCTTCAACAAGGACATTCTAAGATAATATGGTAAATTCAAGGGTTTGTCTCAGAAATGGTCAAGGAGACGAATATGAAATAGGAAAGCTAACCCAAAACGACCTTCACAAGTGATGTACTTCTGTAAGAGGAACAAGAGCCATTGGTACTTACTTCTAAGGTAATCCTGCAGAATCCCCTTGCTCCAGTCTAGGTCTGCATGCTCTTTTCTGAGGAAGGGTGCACACTTATCCTTGTTGAATTGTTGGTTTTTAAACCAATGCTCTCCTTCCTGTGGAACTCCACAAGCTCAGGCCACCAGCTCCTCTGTCAATCTGAACTTAATGTTACCCACATGCGCCCTGCCACCATTTAGGTTTAGAGCAAAAGATTTCGTCACTTTCGAATTATGCCTGCTAAACTTTAAGAATAGAGGCAACCATCCTGCCTTCTCCAACCTCTTCTTACTTTGTGGGTAAGCGTCAAGTAATGTCAGACCCTAAGGTTCAAATTTGACAGTGGACCGCATTTTCAATAGTGGCTAGGAGTGGGAGAGGGAAGAGTTTGATCAGTTCAGTAATATGCCTCTAAGACCAAGCGAAATAATCCAAACTCAATAAAAACAAGAATGTTTTATTTTAGGAAAGGTGTAGGGTAATAAGGAAACATCGAATAACGCGGTACGTGATCACGATTGTCATCATGATCCGTTCTGTAGGATAAATGTTGGGAAGATAATCAAAATAATAACCGAGAATGGGGACTCATGTTATGACACAACATCTCATCACTGACTTATTCCGCGAGGGTGGCCGTGACTGATATTCATGCAAATTCAAAATTTTTGTACCATTACCTTTTTACCTTAAGTACTCTGATGCCAAACGTACCTGCTCGATCTTACCTTACAACGGTCGAGTACCTTGGGTGACAGCTGCACTCTCTTTGGAATCATAAACCACCTTCAAAACCATATCATGTGCCAGATCGTGTAATTACGTAGCCTCAACTAATAATGAAGATGATCAGTACTTGCCAGGCTATTTTAAAAAAAATGTTTTGCTGGAAATTTAGTCTTTAGGAAATAAGTGCTTTGCTGCAGGAAATGTAACTGCCGAACTTTTCTCTCAGAAATCCTTCTGCAGGAAACCATGTTCTCCCCTTTTCTTGTAAAATTTATTTCACATGAATATAGGTGTTAAGGTCGAATGTGTAGTAATCTCATTGGATTACCAGAAATTAAGGTTAGCTGTTAACCAATGCGAGGCCCATCACCATTAATGACAACAAGGACGAATGTACCTCCGATGCATCCTATCAGGTGTGAATGTATGAGCTATTGTCGAACCCCTTATAGGATCCAACAGTCAAGGAGCCATGATGAATCCCCATTTTTGTTGACGAGATAGCCTGTGATTGAGGTATATAAGCTTCAAGGCATAAAAAATTCTCTAATCTAGATCCCAGATAATTTGCTGATGTCGATGGGCCAAGATTGTTGGAAGGAGAGCCTTAAGAGATCCCACATCAGTCCAACACGATAAAACCAAAAATCAACTAAAGACATAATTTATTTTGAGGATCCAAAGGATCGACTATCATGTGAATTTAATGAGCCCATGGTAGTTCATGCTCACTAGATTTCAATTTTAGAGAGTCTGAAATACTGAAAAAGAAGACTCCAAGGGGGATCCTTTTCTGTAATTAGTCTATTGGGGCTGGAAAAAGGAATAATCCTATACCCAATAGAATTTCCTTTCATGGTTTACTGAGCACAAGAAGGAACAAAGTAATCTCATTTAATTGTGGCAGAAAATCAGGAAGAGGTAGTGAAAGGAATGACTTCCTTCTCCACCATTTCCAACTCCTTCTTCTTCAAAATATCTTCCACAAATTCCTCCTTAGATTGGGGTTTCTGATATAGTTTGAGTCTATTCCCATTCACCAAGAAGGTAACATTCCCATCATCAATTGTTTTAACCCGAACATACCCATTATAAAAAAAAAATTCAATTTCACAGGGGCCAAGCCAGTGTGTGGTAAATTTCCCTTTAAAATTCTTAAATTTCGAATCAAACATCAATGCTCAGTCTCCCTCTTTGAACTACTTTTTTTTAATGTATCTATCATGCCATCTAGCCCGTTGTTGTTGGATTAGATCAATATGCTGAAAATTATCGCCTAATCTCATCCAACTCATTAAGCTGTAGGATTCTCTGCTGCTGTGCTTCATCAAGGTTTATGCCCAAATCTGCTGCCATCTTAAAAGTTTTGATCTGAAATTCAATTGGCAGTAAAACTTGTTTTCCATACACCAATTCATATGGAGAGAAGCCAATGGTGTTTCTCCATGTGATCCTGTAGGCCCATAATGCCTCGAAAAGTCGATCAGACCAATCCTTCTTATGTAATTGCACTGTCTTAGTTAGGATTGTCTCCAACACCTTATTTGTTGATTCCACCTGCCCATTGGCCTGTGGATGGTAAGGGGTGGACTTTTGATGAGTAATCTGATATTTCTGTACAATTCCCTACACAAGATTTGACACAAATTGAGTACCCTAATCAGTAAGAATTTCTCTTGGTACTCCAGATCGTACAAAATATCGGAAAAAAGAAATTCTACCACTGCCTTCTCCATTGCTCTAGGTAGTTCCCTCGCTTCCACCCACTTCGTAACATAATCAATACAAACTAAAATATACTTCTTACCTTTGGACATATGATTGA
This sequence comes from Pinus tabuliformis, assembly GCA_031772625.1. Classification (NCBI taxonomy): domain Eukaryota; kingdom Viridiplantae; phylum Streptophyta; class Pinopsida; order Pinales; family Pinaceae; genus Pinus; species Pinus tabuliformis. Next base: position 871,852,000 of record CM062819.1, read on the forward strand.
TGGGACCTGCAAAATCAAGAGCCCACCTTTTGAATGGTTCTATGAGAATGTTGGAAATAATATTGAGAGGGGGGGGCTGAATCAGTATTATCAAACCAATAAAACTTTTTCATTTCCATACTTAGATACATATACGCTACTTCAATTAATGGAACCCTCGTGTATACACAACTGTGCCTAATGCAACTAGCGTATATCCAGAATACTTATGACTTAGTTAATCCATTAAATGTTGATCTTTAGTTAGTGCATCCGAACTTCATTAACCATATGAACAGTAAGTAGGTGCAGTAAAACATAACAGATCATCACACACAAGAAGCACACATGAACACCATGATATAAGGTGGAAACCCAATGTGGGTGAAAACCACCTACTGCAAGTCATCTCTATCTTCTTTTAATAAGAAACTTCATTTTACAATATTTCTGTACTGGTGCAGTCTTATACCAGTACACATGCTTCTACCTGTAGAAGGCTACAACCTTCTCTCGTTCTCCAGACTCTCCTGGAAGGGAGCTACGACCCCCTTAGCTCTTGTACTAGCCGATCCATTTACTAGTACGTAGGTTCCGACCTACTGAAATTCTCCAACCTTTACTCGTTCTCCAGCTGCTACTGGAAGGGAGCTACCACCCCCTTTGCTCTTGTACTAGTTGATGTACTAGTACATAGGTGCTAACCTACAGAAGGCTACAACCTTCTCTTTCTTCCTGCAGGTACCACGTTTCATAAATTTTCAGACTGGATACTCATGGAACACAACATCATAATCTGAAGGCCACGTTTCATCCAATTTTCATATTGGACCCATCAACTACATTAAAGCACAAAATTAAACATTATTGAAAAACACCCATCAACTACTCCTGCATCATCAATCTCTGAATCACCCAATACTGAAACACTGAAACCCTGTCAACAACACAGTCACAGGAACACAGAACAAACAACAGAACTCTGCAATAACAATCAGACCCAACTGCAACTTCAAATATCATACTTCATAATGTATACGATACTACGATGAACCAAACCCGCGTACATACGCGCTTTCACCAAAGCCAACCCGCGTACAGATCTATAAATATTCAATCATGACTTGCAACTATTTCAAACTTAAGTTATACCCAGTTCATAACATTACATGCATCAGAATACAGATCTAGAATAAGCGTAATCAACCATATAGAGATAGTTCATTTCAAACCATTTGATCTTGATCTATCCTTAGATCTTGTTCTCCATCAACCGGTGAGATCCCTCCTTAGCTTAAATCAAGCAATGCATCATAACCCATATCCTGCATACTGGATCTCATACTTCATCAGATATTCAAGACTTTTCTCAATGCCTTTGATTAATGATCTTCTTCTCCTTTTATAGTCTTAGGCCTTACTCAATACCATGGTCCAAAACCATTGAGAACCAATATTAGGGACCCAATACCTGGGTTCAACACTTCGGACGCAATACTACAGACCAAAACCATAGGTCTAAATACCATGGACCCAAAAATAAGCTTTCCCACATGTACGCGCTTTTCTGTGCATGAAAGTGCATGCATACGCATACGCGACTTTTGATCAGCAATCCCGCGTGTATACACGTCTTTGTATATAGATAACCTGCGTGTATAACCTGCGTGTATACCCTACTTGGTATATAGCGAACCTGCATATATATGCGACTTGGTACATAGTGAACCTGCGTATAACCTGCCTATGTACGCGACTTGGTATACAGTGAACCTGTGTATATACTCATCTTTCTTCATCCTTTGTAGTCTGATCATCAATTCTTTGCTACTGACCTGCTGCACTATAATCTGTCATCTTGCCATTAAGGACAACACTTGTATCATAATGCCAACAATCTCCCCTTTAGACTTGATGGCAAAGCTAACTTGTCATACTGAGAACTGTCATCTGATTCCTTTGAGCTGTCCTGCATCCCATGTATTCTGTCACATCTGATATCTCTTCTGTAGATTCATCTAGTTATATATAAGTGAGTTGTTCTTCTACGAGTGGGTTGCCATCAAGTACAACACATGCATCATAATTCCAACAGAGAACTTGTGGTTGCAAAGGCATTTCATCCGATTGAACAGGTCACCCTATTCTCTGGTAGCTATCACATTTATGAACATACTCCTTTGCATCCTTGAAAAGACTTGGCCAATAGTAACTCGAGCAGAGGATCTTATAGGCTATCCGCTTATCTGCAAAATGTCCTCCACAGGGTTCATCATAACAAGCTCTCAAGATATCATATATCCCATCTTCTCAAACACAACTATGAATAATCAAGTCAGGTCTGGTGCAAAAGAGGTCTCCTTTTATCCAAGAGTAATCAACATTTTTTCTAATAATTCTCTTTTTTATGACTAGATGAGAAGTAGGGTGGTAAGGTGTTTTGACAGAAATATCAAACAAATTCTCATTAGGAAAGTTATCATTAACAGGAATATCCTCACCTGCATGGTTGAGCCTAGATAGGAAATCAACTACCTGATTTTATTTTCCCAGCGTGTCAATTACCGTGACATCAAATTCCTACAGCAGCAAAAGCCACCTAGTAATCTTGCCATTAGTGATTGGTTTGTTCATGATATATCGAATAGCAGAATGATCATTATGTACAAAAACTTCATAACCAATTATGTAATGTCTAAACTTATTAATATCATAAATTATAGCAAGGAACTCTTTTTTAGTTACAGTGTAATTCAGTTCTGCAGGAGTTAAATTTTTACTAACAAAATAGATAGCACAGGTTACGAGATTTCCCTTTTGGCCAAATACCGCTTATTTAGCTGAATCAAAGGCATTAGTGGAAATATGAAAGGGAAATTTCCAATATGTACCTCTCAAGGCAGGTGCTGAAGAAAGTTTTCCTTGAGTGTATCGAATGCAGCTTGACACTCATCACTCCAATGAAATTCAGATTATTTGGTCAATAATTTAAACAATGTTGAGGCTACCTTTGCAAAATTCTCAACAAGCCTTCTGTAGTAGCCTGCATGTCCAAGGAAACTTTGAAGTCCCTTTTGAATAGTTGGTGGGGGCAACTTTTCAATTACTTCGATCTTAGCCGGATCAACTTTAATTCTTGTAGCAGAAACATGATGACCCAAAACAATATCCTCAGTCATAATCATAATTTATTTTTCATTACTCAATGAAAGATTAGTTTCTCTACATCTCTGCAAAAATCTCCTAAGATTATGTAGAGCTTCTTCAAAAGTATCACCCATTACTGTAAAATCGTCCATGCAAAAGATCAGAGAAAATACCAAGTATCGCCCTTTGAAATGTGGATGGTGCGTTGCATAAACAAAATGGTAGTACCTTATATGAATAGGTTCCCCAGGGACATGTGAATGTCATCTTCTCTTGGTCCTCTGGAGATATCCTAATTTGGTTGTACCCATTGAACCCATCTAGGAAAGAAAAATACCTCTTCCCTGCTAGAGTGTCCAACACTTGGTCTATAAAAGGCAAGGGAAAGTGATCTTTTAATGTAGCTTTGTTTAGTTCCCTATAATACACACACACTCACCATTTACCATTCTTTTTAGGAATGATAACCAGTAGGGATACCCACTAGCTGTCTGAAATAGGATAAATGAACCCTACATTTAACAATTTTTGCAACTCATTTTTTACAATTTCTCTCAAAGTGAGGTTCATTCTCCTTTGCGATTGTCTCATAGGCTTGGCATTTCCCTCTATGTAGATATGATGAATGCATGTATCTGGGTGAATACCCCTCATGTCTGTGTATTCCCAAGCAAATGTATCTAAAAATTCTTTCAATGCTTGAATTAATTGTTCCTCCTGTTCAAGAGTCAAGGCAAAATTGATATTTAGGGTTTTTCCAGAAGAAATTTCAATTACCTTACCTCCACATCCAGTCATTGAATATGCATGAAATGCAGATAAGCGGAATGAATGTAATTCAACTGCTGTATCATATTTATAAGAGTTCTGTAGGTTAGTAATGATATCTAGATTAAGACTAGACTGCCCCTCTAAATGCTGTGAAAAATCAGGATTAGAAATATGACAATTTATTAGATTTTCCTCTGAATTTTCCTTAAGGCTCATGGCTTGGGCTATTGTCAATACTGGGTGAATAGCTTCTAAATTATGTTCTTCATCATCCCAATAGGTATTTTCTGATTTTAGGAGGGGTTTGGAAGGGGGTATAGGTTGATGTGTTTAGTTTCAACCCCATGAGCGATGGTCATGTTTCCAGACCTACACCTTATGTAGGCATTAGCCGTAGCCAACCAAGGTATCCCCAAGATCAAAGGATTCCCTCCCAAGTTGGTCTTAGGTTAAAGAACATAGAAATCTGCAGGGTATTCCCAGGAATCCAATGAAATGACAATGTCTTCTAATACACCCTCTGGCTTTACCTTAGACCTATCTGCCAATTCTAACATGGTAGGAGTAGGAAGTAAGTCAAAGGATCCTATGTGAGACAATGTATCCATGGTCATCACATTGCTGGCTACACCTGAATCGATTAGAGTGTTTCTTATTGGATACCCATTGATAAAGGTGGTAACCACAAGGATCCCAGGGTCTGCATATTTCTCAATAACAAATCCGGTGGACATAAGCCTTGCAAGTTTTCCACCTACTTAAATTGCAGAAGGTTCCTTCTTCTGTCTCCTTAGTTTCTTAGTACATAGCTCCCTCACTGTTTTGGCATAAATAGGGATATCCTTAATTGCTTATAGTAATGGAATCTTAATGAATACATTTCTCAGTTCAAACACAAGATCGAACTTGGGCTGTTTTATTTTCATCTCCAACCTCTCTGGAAAAGGAGGCTAGACAGTATGAGATGAGGAAGGTTCTTGTGACTTTGGAATGGTTTGTTCTGCTGGTTCTGGTGTGTTTTCTACTTTAGGTGTATCCAGAGTGTCTTCCTCTATAATCTCTTCAATTTTTCTGGGTTGAGTCACCACTTTTCCTGATCTGAGTTTGATTTCCTGCAGTGACACAGGAAATTCCTGCAGCACAGGAACATAAATTTCCTACAGAGGCTATGGTGTAATACAATAGGTAGGAAAAGTGGGATAGGTGGCCACTCCAATATTGTGAGTAGATTGGATGACTTTATTGTTGGGATTGGGTACTGGCTGGGCAGGAATGTTATGTAAAAAATTAGTTAATTAGTTAATTTTAGGTTTATTATTTAATTTTAGGTTTAATTAGATGAAAGGGCACGATCATAAGATTATTCCCTTTCCCAAAGGGTGCCCATGGCGGTATATAAGCCAGGAACCCCATTGTAACAATCATCATCTGTCAATTCATCTTTTAATAAAATATTTATACAAATAAATCTGTTTATCAAGAAGTTTCTGCTTCATTGGTATTAGAGCGTGTTCGCTCCTCAGGCTATATTCATCCGCTGCCAATCGTGATTCCCATGCGCACACGCCTTTCCATTCGTTGACTCCACCTCCCTATCTACAACCAACCACTCTACAGTGCAGCACTTTACTGTTAGCTCAAGGCCTATCCATGCACCTTCCGCCATACAATACTCTTTGCGCATACAATAAAACCTTCCGCATCAGCACAATCCGCTGTCTGTCCGCCCTTCCGCCAGTAGCTCGACCTATCTGCGTCGTGTCACTGCCCGATTCCCTCCGCACACACGCGTCCATACAATTCTCTGCGCATACAATTCCCGTTCAGCCCCAGCACTTCGGTGATTTCCGCTTAAAGGTTTTGAACGATCAGCAGGAGGTGACCCCACCAACGGACGTGACAGTCAATGAAAAACGAAAATTCAATATATATTTTCGAATATATATAACGTTATTTCCAAATATATATAAGGTCATCCAATATATATTTTCAATACACATAACGTTATATAACATTATTTATATATATATATATATATATATATATATATATATATATATATATATATATATATATATATATATATAATTATATTATATATTATATATAATACATATAATTTAATTAATTAAATATATTATATATTATATATTGTATATAATACATATAATTTAATTGATTAATTTATTTTAATTAATTAAAAGTTATATATATATATATATATATATATATATATATATATATATATATATAAAATAAAGTTAATTTAATTAAAAAAAACAACTTATGTCATATAATTAAATTAATTAATTAAATTTAATTATTTAAAAAAAAATTAAGCTAGTAGATAAATACACACCCCCGCAAACCCGCTCAATGTCGACAATAACAATGGCGGATTTCCAAAAAGAATTGTTGGACGTGGAGCATAGGATAAGTAACAACCACGATGAGGTCAGTAAAAGATTAGATGAATTCCAGATCAAGCTTGAGAGGCAGGCTGACGATATCAAAAATCAGGCTGACAAAATAAAAAATCTTCAGGATACGACAAATCGAATAGAAATAAAGATGGAAAATCAACATGTCCAAACAGAAGTAAACATCAGAGATGCCTTAACAATGCTGAAACTTCTATGTAAAAAGATGAATTGTACACCCGAACAACTACTAAAAGAAAATGAAGAGAATCAAGAACACATCTCATCAGATTCAACAAAGTCAACAGACTCTCATGAAAAAGTTGAATCCCCAAGAAAATCAGTGACACCCCACCAAGAAGTGAGTAATGCGACTCTTACCAACAAGCAACTCTGGGATACCTTTACCAATCAACACCCTTTTTTCGCTCAACCATTAGCGACATATCAGCGAAGGGCAAAAGTCGAGATGCCTAAATTCGGCAGAAACGAAAAAAACAATGTTGCATGGATAAATAAAGTAGAAGAATACTTTGAGATATATGACATCAATGATGATGACGAAAAGCTCAGGCATGCCTCCATGAAAATGGAAGGCGAAGCATATAATTGGTATATGTGGTGGAAAAAGACAACACACGTCATTAGCTGGAGAAAATTTAAAAGATGCATTCTTTAAAAGATTCCAAGGTGTAAGAGAAGAAGAGTTCTTTTCAAAACTCATCAAATTACGACAAAAAGGAAGTGTGGATGAATACACTTAAGAATGGGAGACCTTAGTAACACGAGTACCTAGGTTATCAGAATCTTGTCTAATTCAGTCATACGTCTCGGGACTCAAAACCCATTTACAAGCAGAACTTGAGATGCATGACATTACATCAACAGAAGTAGCAAGACAGAAAGCAAAAACAACCGAAAAGAAATCCGAACCAATATTTTGGTTAGAAGCGGAAAAAACATATTCAAGACGAAGGATACCCCAATATGTGGACTCAAATAATACGAGATATGTTCCACCACATTGTCATGAATATGAAAAATCTATTGTGGAAATGCAAAGGATAAAAGAGGGTAAATGTAAATTCTGTGGTGAGAGGTGGGACCCCAAACATAGATGTGCTAAAAAAAGAACCAAAGAACCTATATAATTGTGAAGCAACCAATGATTCAAACAGTGAAGATTATGACATAGAAGAAACAGAAGATGCCCCAGAATTCTCACCGGAATTAGATGACGGAAGTATTCCGCAAGTGTCACTATCTGCTATGATAGGTATATCACAACCTCAGACCTTAAAGTTAAAAGGACACATAAAGAAGAACAATGTAGTGGTTCTCATCAACTCTGGTAGCACACACAATTTTTTAGATGCAACCGTGGCAAAGAGACTCAATATTTTTTCATTTCCCTTACCAAACATGAAAGTGATGGTAGCTAATGGTAAGAAGATTGAAAAGGTGGGGAATTGCCATAAGGTCAATTTGCAGATTCAAGACTTTAATTTAGAGACTCCGTTCTTCACGGTACCGTTAGGAGGAGTAGATGTAGTCTTAGGTATCCAATGGCTACGAACCTTAGGTACTTATGCCACCAACCATCAAGTACAATTTATAAAATTCAAATGGGGAGGTCAGAAGTACAAACTACACAGATTCCAAGCACCGGAAAATCAAGTTGTATCATCATCTCAGATGATGAAGCTGAGTCGAAAAGGAGCACCTGCTTATGTAGTACAATGTCACCAATTAGAAATGTTATCTGCAAATATGACTAGAGAAGAGTCACCAGAGATACAAGATATGATTCGGAAGCATGAAAAAGTATTTCAAGACCTACCTATGAAGATGTCGCCTAATAGGGAAATTGAGCATACAATAGAAGTCAAGGCAGGGTTAGACCCCGTTAACATGAAGACATACCGATATCCACATCTCCAAAAAATGGAAATTGAGAGATTAATTTAAGACCTTTTAAAGTGTGGGACTTTGATCATCTTGGAATATCTGATCAAGTGGAAGAACTTACCCGAAGAAGATGCTTCTTGGGAGAATGAAGCATTTTGTCAACAACACCCGTCATTGTGTATGCTTTGAGGACAAAGCATTCTTTCGAGAGGAAGGCAATGTTATGTAAAAAATTAGTTAATTAGTTAATTTTAGGTTTATTATTTAATTTTAAGTTTAATTAGACGAAGGGGCACGATCATAAGATCATGCCCTTTCCCAAAGGGTGCCCATGGCGGTATATAAGCCAGGAACCCCATTGTAACAATCATCATCTGTCAATTCATCTTTTAGTAAAATATCTATACAAATAAATCTATTTATCAAGAAGTTTCTGCTTCAAGGAAGTTGTGTGGGTCGTGGTTGATTTGGTGGGGCATACAACTGAAGTTGCTGCTGTTGTGGTTGAACCATTTTTTGTGGCATGGGTTGTGGTGGATAAAAGTTTTGAGGGGGGGGATTTAATGCAGCAGGATAAGGAAAATTCCCCTACAAATGTTGTTGTGGAGGCTAGGGCTGCTAGGGCATTGGAATGTTCCACATCTGATTCTGGGCATAAGGAAATTGAATGTTGTTGTGACATACCTATAGGACGTGGTTGCCACGGTTTTTGAGGTGCCATTGCACAGAGTGCATTCACAACTTCCTGATCTGCTAGATATGCTGCTTTAATCTCTGGAAGAGAAGGATATTGATCAGTAGAATGATCAACCTCACAAATTCGGCATACCTCTATACTGTCTGTAGGACATTCCCTCAAGGGATGTTTTTTTCTACACTTGGAGCAGAACACAACCAAGGATTTCTCCACTTCCTCCTGCTTCTTCTTAGCCTATAAAACATCTAACTGTGAAGACAAATTGATAACAATGTCAGTTTTAAAAATTTCAAATAAGTTTCCAATTTCAGCTCTGGTTACCCCAACCCCTACAACTGATTTAGTGAATCTAGAAGAGGTATCTCTTGATCCTTTTCCAACCTTATAATTTCCCCTCGAATATCGTCAACACAACTTGCACACATCATCAAAACTCAATTTTTATACATCACTACTCCCATCAAGTTCAAAACCTTGAGAGATTTTGGTCTTATGGCTCTCACTAAGATTGTTCTTAGGGTTTCCTTGTTCAGTTGGTTGATCTTGGATATTTGCAAATTACACTGGAATCTTTCTAGGAAGTCTTCCAGGATTTATTCCTCTTTCTGGGTCATGCCAAAGATTTCTTCCCTGATGTCCCTGGTCTTACAATAATCTTGGTACTTTTTCAGGAACACCTTCTTCATGTCATCCATGTCGAAATGGAATTCACAGTTAGTCCCATGAACCATCCAAGAGCTGCATATTTTAATGTGGCAGGGAATAACTTCAACTTTTGAGCATTTGAAGAATAATCGTAGCTCCTGCATAATACATCAAACTCGAATAAGAAAGCATCAAGATCTTCACTAGAGGTACCACAAAAATTAGGCAAAGTAGAGGGAGGAATGTTTTTCATCTGACTGGTCCCAACATAATCTTTGATAGGAAATTCAAATGTAAATGGTTCCTCTTCCTTCTCATGATAGTCCCCATTTGTAGTACCAGTACCCTCTAAATGAGCCATATTAAACCAAAAAGGAGTGGGACCTTGGTAAACTACAGATCCTTTAGAGTCAGCTGCCTAGAACTCTGGTTCTTGAATAGGATTGAAGAGGAATTATTCTTCAGGATGACCACTAAGAAAAGACGATGTCCTCCTAGTAAGAGGAGATTCTTGATGAGCAACAACAGAGGATTCTCTGTCAGAAGGATTCTTCTTTGTTGTGGGGGTATTTCTCTGCTTAGGATTAGTTGTTGATCCCTGTTCAGAACTGTCAGTCCTTGGTTCAGATTCCCCCTTGTTCTTTGCAAACTTCTTTTTCCCTGCCAGTTTATTAGTGAACGAAGTGGTTCTCACACCACCACCAAAAATACTTGAAAATTTATATTGGCCCCTATAAAAAAATTCAAAACTTCTACTTACCAAATAATCAGGATGTGGCTTTGGCGAATTCTGATCTCTGTAGGTGCGTAGGCCTTACCCCATGTCTTACCACTTCGACTCCCCTAGTCCTGAAAAACTTAAACAAAAAGAAATCATACTAAAACACTTTCAGTATCATCCCTTAGCACCTCCCCGACAATGGCACCAAAATGTTTGGGAAAATTATAGACTTATAATTTGACAAACATTATTTATCAACCAGGGGTAGGAAACCTTGTGAGATGTTGCGCAAAATATATGTAGGCTAATACTTTAAGTGTTCTCCTAAACAAAATCACATACACACACAACTCCAATGTCCCTTTTTCCCATCAACACTTAGCAACAAAGGCTATGGAGTGGATTTTATCATCCCTCTAAACCTTTAAAAATTGCTGATGCTGATCAGTAAAAAGATAATAGATCAATCAAACAACAAGTAAATCAATTCAACAATTTGCAATGTAATATTAAAGCCTACTCGAATACTCCAAACATATTCATCACATAAGCTTCACCATTTAATCATCACACATGTGATGCTATAATTTAGAAAAAAGGAATCAAAAGATGTGTAAAAACTCTATCGATTCATGAAAATAATTAAAATAACACAATCTGCAACTATGGGAGTTGTGAGTAAAGGGGGTCCTCCCTTACTCACAACTCCTTCAACTACTAAAGGAGTTTACACAACATGATCAACAAAACATGAAATTTGTATTAATCTAAACAAGTATTACAGTAGTATCAACATTTGATATATCGACCACTTCTTTACGAATGAGACATGAAGGTATTTATACAAATATAGAGGCATAAACTTGCCCGAATTAAGAAAACTAAAATACTACAACTATCTGATAATAATAATTGGAAAAGACAATAAAAATAAGCATGCTGAGTTTGATCCATGACTGAAAGCATGGATCAAACTGATCTCGTTGGGTTGCTGAGGTTGTTTCCCACTTTGGCCGTTCATGAGAAGTCTAAAGATCTAGGTGGGTTCAGTGGCAGTTTTGATGCAGCCAATAAGACAATGTCCATGTAGATGGATTTATTTACAAAACCCATGTTTTTGTTTTCTTTGAGGCTGAATGGAACATACTCAACCATCAAGATCACTACAGGAAATCAGAGCGGTTACAGGAAATTTGCATATCTACAGGAAATTGACGACTCTGCAGGAAATCACGACCTGTCTGTAGGAAATCATGGAACTGCTTTAGAAGATAGTTGATCTGCATAGGATTCGGTCAGTACTCTTGCAGTTGTAGATAATTCGATTAGGTATCATTTAAATTTAGAAATACTCAAGAATAAAGGGAAATAATACTTTTTAATCTAATTTGCATACCTTAAAGCCAACAACACCCTTTTGGTCAAAACACATAGGATATGGAAAAAAGAGAATTATGAAGGGTTAAAAGGAGTTCAAAATAGGGGGGAGAACAACCTTACAACATTATAAAAAATGGAAAAAATCGAGACTCAACAGAATACATGGGATATTGTAGGACTCATCCACTCCATGCTCTTAGGCTTTACTCCTACAACAATTGTTATAAAAGGCTTCAGGAATGGGGATAACCATACGACACCTTGGCTATTTTTGAGATGATAAAAAAGAAAATAATGTATAGACGCTTTTGAGTGTCAAAGAAAACCTAGGTGTTTATGGTGTTGGGAGCCTCTAACGTACATGGTTTCTCCCTGACATGAAGTCCCAACTAGACCTCACAACATTTGGAATATCTAACACCCTCATCCCACATCTACCCAATTAACCATCCAACCAGGGTAAATATGTGACGAGAGGTCACTATAATGGGATTCAACCTCCTAGGTAACCTTAAGGAAGTGGAATCAACGAAAACCCACAACACAGACCTTCTTTACCTACTACAGGACTCCCAGAAGCCTTACTAGTGATCCCCATGACCAGTCCCTGTGTCCCACTGAGTTTTTAGACCATTAAATCGCTCGATGCTCCCTTGATATGGACAATGATGTGTCTGGAAGGTTCTAGTCACTCCCATATCAAGGCATGGGTGCATCTGGGGAATTTTCCCCTCAGCCTTGTGCCTGCGACTCTAGGATTTATGTCACTTTTTCAGGCCCAGAGCCCAGGTCACTGCCCAAAACTCCATGACACTTTCAGAACTGAAATATAACAACATATAATAATATGAATGCAATTTCTTGAACAAGGACTTGACTGGACCCCTATTAGCCATGACAAACATTTCATCAAACATGTCACAAACATGTAATCTATAGGTTTAAACAACAAATCTGAGCATAGGGGTCTCATACTTATCTGAAAACTTCTACGAAGCATTTTTCCCTTATATCATTAGCTTCATTATCATCTATTAGGTCACAGATACATTATTCATTCATTTACAAATCAAAACATGAGGAGAGCCATACATCACCACTTTCATAATACATGCTTATAACCAACATAATAACAACAGAAATATCAAGAATACATCAGCCATATAATCCACATATAAACTAGCACATTTACACATAGGATACCAAAGAAAGAACCTCTTATTAAGGAATGCAAAAGCCAACCCAGTATGGGACTACCACTTTCCACCTGACCATAGATTGGCTGAGCCAATTCTCTCTTCAGCTAATTACCCCCGTGCCATAATCCAAGCATGAATGTGGGACTAAAACCAAAAGAACCAACCAGGGCATCTCGATGCTAAACCACCTCACCCTCATCAATAGAAACCAGGCTTTACCGCAATCCACACTAGATCACTAGGCCAAAACAATAAACATGTAATAACATGCTTTACCATGATCTCCACCATATCACTAGGCCAAAACAAGCATGGATTCCACCAGATTTCTCCACCTACACCATGAGGAATTTTCCTGTCTTCTAGTCTCTTGGCTTTACCACAATCCACACCGGATCACTTGGCCCTAACCGAGACTCCACTCCCGGGATTTACCATATATCCTATCCTGGGAGTACTAGGCTTGATGGAGAGCACCCACCTCTAGGTTTTACCGTATATCCTGCCATTCACTGGTCAAGGATTCCTAGGCCCACCGAGGCAACACAAAATCTAGCTTTACCACAATCCACAGTCTGGTTCAGAGATTACTAGGACATGTTCTTTTATTTAGAGATCCACCTCACTCAGCTTCGAATCCATCCGACTATCCAGATCAACCAAAACATGAGAAACCAAACACACCATGCCTATTTGGAAATGGAAAGGATAGGCTGAAAACACTGTCACACTTGGAAAAACCCATGCCAATGACAAAAAGAGAACCAAGAACACACATGCAACACCATGCATGCATGATATAGAGAGGAAAAAACACATGCAAATAGATACCTACAAATAATCTTGTTGTAGCTATTTTATCCTGCTCTTCCTTGCTTGCTCCTTCCTTCCTTTTTCCTTCTCCGCCTTTCTTGATCCAATGCCAAAGTTATCCAAGAAAACTCTCAATGTCCAAGAGTGAGTGAGAGAGAGAGATAGAGAATAATGAGAGAGCTCCAAAACTGAACTGACAATAGGTAACACTAACAAAAAGGTACCAACTGATCCTCAGAAGCCTTTTTATAAATTAGGCCTCTATTTTATTCATTTTCCATTATTTTCCTTCATTTTCCTCCTCACATGCAACCTGTGACCTTTCACCTTCCTTTTCTCTTAATTTCCATCATTTTCATAAATAAAATTCCAATTAATGCCACTTTGCCTTTCCAAATGCCTTAGCCATTTCCTCTACCAATTTCCTTAGCCATAATAAACCAAATGAACACCCACACTAGGATGTTTTTCCCAACATTCAACTTGGAATAAGTGTGCCATAATCCGTGGCTATTATTTTTCCTTTATTAACTTTTATTACATGGAATTTTCACCAGGGTTGTTACAGAAACCTCCCACATGGCTGACACCGTCCCTAGTGTTTAACCACACCTATACCTTAGAAAAACCACTGAAAAGCAAACATACTTCCCATGGAACTTTATAACATAGCTTGATGTAGCATTTACAATGATCACCCTGCTGAGAAGCAAACCAACATGACAACATAACAACATGACGACTATAATGACATGACACCCATACTGCTGATTGGAGCTTTATAACATAGCTTATGGCAGTATTTACATCCATATACATATGTACATATACCTAAACATCACACCAAAACATATTCCATTCATATACCAAAACATCATACCAAAGTTGCCTTTCCTCAACAGGGAAACAATGAAGGATATATTGCCCACATCTGATTTGCCATCTCCCATGTAGCTTCATCGGGCCCAAAGTGCTTCAACTACACTTTAACCTGCTTGATTGCTCGGTTCCGGAGCATGATCACCTTTCTGTGCAATATACACTGAGGTTCCAGTTGGAATTCTCCATCTAGCTCCACCTACAATACAGACCATACAATCACATGATCAACATATTTAACATACTTCTTAAGCAATGACACATGGAAAACATCATAGAATTTTATTGGGAGGTAGTGCAAGTCGATAGGCTACTGGCCCAATTCTCTCAAGAATATTGAAAGGTCCACAAAACCGAGGTGCCATCTTGGCACATGATTCAATACACAAGGAGCTCTTCTTTGGTTTGATGGGAAATTACACCTGTTCCTCAACCTGAAACTCCTTAAACAACTTGTTCTGATCTGCATAACTTTTCTGCCTATCCTATGCTGCTTTCAAATTCTTCTTGATTACCTGCATTTCCTATTTCATTTCCGCCAACATGTCTGGTCCAATCAACACCCTGTTAACTAGATCACTTCGATTGATGGGAGTATTGCAACCCCGCCCATACAATGCCTCAAACAGACTCATCTTCAAATATTCCTCATACCCATTGTTGTAAGTGAACTCTACCAGTTGAAGATATTCTTCTCACTGTTTTGGAGAATTTGGTATCTACAGATAAATACTAATTCCCTAGATAAGCAGCCATATCTAGAACACCAATTTAAAGCACTTTAGCCTTTTCCTATAAGCAATAAATAAGACAAAGAAGATGAGAAGACCTACTTGTAGTTATGCTTTCCTCTTATCTCCTTTGTATCGATCTTGTCGCTCCTTCCCGTACTTAACATGCTTGAGAAGTACCTGTAAACATCAACAGAAGGCAAAGAACCGATCATAGCAAAAGATATATTGAATACAAGTAAATGGAATCAGATACATTCACACATATAAGCATCATATAACAAGATAAGCATATGGGAAAAAGGTTCAAATACTTTATTGAATAGAAGAAGGAATTACAACCATCAAGTCTGACTTGAAGTCACTCCTCCAGCTTGGATCCCATCCACATCACATCAAAAGCATGAAAAAATTGTAGCATAACAATACTTGTCTCAAAGTAAATTCTCATAGCAACATTATCTCCTTACAATTCAACATAGTCCAGCCCCTAATCACTTAGATGAGTGTTCAATTTATAGGAGGATGAAGGAGGTTATGTCATAAATGGGGGTATTGAATGACCTTCCATACTTAGAATTAGTTCCATGGAGGAAGGGATGAGAGGATAGGATGTATCTTAACTCATTCCTCATCCATTTTCGAGCTCATAGAAGTTGATAAGTGAGGGAAACTTCTAGATGACTCCAAGAGATAAGAATATTCCCCAAACCCTATGTGAATTTCTTGTTGGAAATAATACTGAGAGGGGGGGTGAATCAGTATTATCAGAACTATAAAACTTTTCAATGCTCAGAAACATATACACTACTTTCGTTAAGTGAACCAGCGTGTACACGCAACTGTGTATAAAGAAAACATCGTATAACTAGAAATCTTATAATTCAGTCAGTTTATCTTCAGTTAAGTGCATGAGGACATTATTCACCATATTAAGAGTAAACAGATGCAGTAGAACATATCACACAGAAACCACACACATGAACACCAAGATATAAGGTGGAAACCCAATGTGGGTGAAAACCACCTGCTGCAAGTCGTCTCTATCTTTCTTTAATATGAAACTTCAGTTTACAATCTTTTTGTACTGGTGCAGCCTTATACCAGTACGCAGGCTACAACCTGCAGAAGGCTACAACCTTCTCTCGTTCTCCAAACTTCCTTGGAAGGGAGCTCCAACCCCCTTTGCTCTTGTACTAGCTAAGATACTAGTACGTAGGTGCTGACCTACAATCTTCTTTCTTTCAGGTACCACCTTTCATACATTTTCAGACTGGATATTCCTGAAGCACAACATTACAATCTGAAGACCACAATTCATTCAACTTTCACAACAGATCATTGAAGCATAAAACCAACCAATACTAGCATCATCAAACTTTGAATCACTGAACCACTGAACCCTGTCAATCACCAGTTACCAGAACACAGAGCAGACTACAGAACTCTGCAATAACAGTCAGACCCAACTGTAAACCCAAAAATCAAGCTTCAAAAGATATACGCTACTTCAATGAGCGAAACCCGCGTATACACGCGCTTTTACCGAAGCCAACCTGCGTACAGATCTAAAAATAAATTCTCTCAACTTGCAGCTGTACCAGACATCAGTTAGACCCAGAACATAACATTGCGACAGTATGCAGATCTAGAAATACGCATAATCAACCATATCATAATAGTGCATTTCAAACCATTAGATCCCAATCTATCCTTAGATCTAGTCTTCCATCAACCGATGTGATCTCTCCTTAGCTTAGATCAAGCAACCCAGAACCTGCATATCAGATCTCTTTCTTTTTCAGATATTCAAGCCTTTTCAAAAGATGTCTTTGCCTAATGAACTTCTTCTCCTTATATAGTCTTAGGCCTTGCTCAATACCAAGGGCCAAACCATAGAAATCCAATACCATCAACTTAAAAACTAGGGATCAACACGTCTGTCGAGATACTTTGGTCCAAATACAAAGGCTCAAGTACCGAGGACTAACTACCACGGACCAAAGGGAAGCTTCCCGACGCATACGCCCTTTTCTGTTCATGTATCTGCGTGTATACGCGCCTTCGTATATAGATCACCTGCGTATACGCGACTTAGTATGCAGATAACCTGCGTGTATACGCAACTTGGACTTAATTAACCTGCGTATATGAGATTTCTCTTCATTCGGTAGTCTGAACGGAGATCTGTCATCAAAGAGAGTTGCCATCAAGGACAACACCTGTATCATAGCGCCACACCTGTGCCAAAATGCCAACAATCTCCCCCTTTGGACTTGATGGCAACCTCAAGATCCTTAGAATCATTCTCCCCCTTTGTCATCAAGGGCAAAGGGCTGTGCTCCCCCTGAGTACATGCTGATACCTCTGCTTGGCTGTGCTGAATCATGCTCCCCCTGACTGTAGGCCAGATCTGCAAAAGATGTTCTTCAACAAGAACCAGGACTTATACACCATAAGGGACCTTCCTAACACCAAAAAGACTCAATACATACATCCATACTCCCTACCAAGAGGGGACACATCAGAAACAACAAATTATATTACATCATTCATCCCAGGCATAGTGGGGAAACCAACAAAGGCCGTTACATGACCTTGACACCATAAAAGAGATATGACATAAAGACAACAGATCTAGACCAAGACTTATGAAAGTCACCAGCAGCATCTGATAAACATCTTTTAGATCAGCAACCAGGATTTCTTTCTGAGCTCCTTCTCCTGAAACCAACAATCAAAACATCTAAATGCCAACAATGCTTTATGAGACTTTTAAGCTGCTCCCCCTGAACCTGTGCCTGCTGCACCCCCGGAAACTGTGTCTGATGAATTCTGACATACCCATCTCAGACCTTTTCAAACCAGAGTTTGCCCTTGCTGTTCAGAACTCCATATACGCGATTTCTCCTGCATAAACCAGCGTATGTACGCGGATATACTTTCTGCAACAAGCGTACAACATACACGCGACCTACCCCCCATAAATCAGCGTATATACGCGGATATCCCTTACGTAACATTCGTATACCAACTTCTCTGTAGAACAGACAAGTTTTAACAGCAGGATGAAACATCAACTACTCCCAGCTTTTGTCTGAGATATTCAAAAGTTTCCCTGGGCAGTGGTTTTGTGAGAATATCAGCAACTTGTTCCTTAGAAGGAACATACTCCAACTTGACCTTCTGCTCAAGCACTTGTTCCCGAAGAAAATGGTACTTGATTGGTATGTGCTTGGTCTTTGAGTGCATGACTGGATTCTTTGAAATGCTGATTGCACTTGTATTATCACATAAGATAGAGACTGGTGGAGTGCAAGTGATTTGAAAGTCCTGCAAGGTCTGCATCATCCAAAGAAGTTGTGTGCAACAAGATGCCGCAGCTACATATTCTGCTTCAGCTGTAGATAAGGCAATCGAACTCTGTTTCTTGCTGAACCAAGATACTAATCTGGAACCCATGAAGAAAGCACCACCACTTGTGCTTTTCCTATCATCCACACTTCCAGCCCAATCTGCATCTGTGTAAGCATGAAGAGTGAGATCTGTATTTCTAGGATACCATAAGCCATAGTTTTGGGTCCCTTGAAGATACTTGAAGATTCTTTTGACTGCCTGAAGATGAGTTTCCTTTGGGTTGGCTTGAAATCTTCCAACAATTCCTACTGCATGTGTAATATCTGGTCGGGTACCTGTCAAATAAAGCAAACTCCCAATCATGGATCTATAAGTGGGTTGGTGAACTGCTGCTGATTCATCATTTGCACTGAGGCTGCATCCTGTAACCATGGGTGTACATACTGGCTTTGACTCTTCCATGCCATACTTCTTCAAGATCTGCTTGAGGTATTTGGTTTGAGACAAGAAGATACCTCCTTCATTTTGTTGGATTTGCAATCCAAGAAAATATGTCAATTCTCCAAGTAGTGACATTTCGAATTCTTTCTGCATAACCAAGGCAAAGTTTTGACTCATAGTCTCTTCATTGCTGCCAAAGATAATATCATCTACATAAACAACAAGAATTAGCAATTTGTTATTTTCAACTTTTATATAGAGATTGCTATCTGCTGATCCTTTTGAAAAGCCTTGTTGGTGAAGATATTTGTCCAACCGATAGTACCAAGCCCTTGGAGCTTGTTTGAGTCCATAGAGAGCCTTTTTCAATCTGCATACAAGGTTTGGATCATTCCCAAGAATGAAACCATCTGGCTGCTCAATATATACTTCTTCTTCTAAGTCTCCATTCAGAAAAGCTGATTTCACGTCCATTTGAAATACCTTGAAATTTTGAAAGCTTGAGAGAGCAAGGAACATTCGGATGGCCTCAAGTCTTGCTACAGGAGCAAAGGTCTCTTCAAAATCTATTCCTTCTTGC
Source organism: Pinus tabuliformis (assembly GCA_031772625.1). Lineage (NCBI taxonomy): Eukaryota > Viridiplantae > Streptophyta > Pinopsida > Pinales > Pinaceae > Pinus > Pinus tabuliformis. The sequence goes on from CM062819.1 coordinate 871,871,668, forward strand.
TGCGCATACCCTTTACAAACAAGTCTGGCCTTGTTTCTAATTACTTCTCCATTTTCATTCAGTTTATTTTTGAAGACCCATTTTGTCCCTATGACATTCTTATCTTTTGGTCTAGGGACCAGTTCCCAAGTGTTGTTCTTTTCTATCTGCTCAAGTTCTTCATCCATTGCTTTGACCCAACATTCATCTTTGCATGCTTCTTTCACATTTTGTGGTTCAGTGGAAGATAGTAACGCTAAATAGCTTGAAGCTTCTGCAAGTGTTCTTCTTGTTTGTATTCCTGCTTCTTTCTGCCCCACAATCTGAGATTCTGGATGATTCTTTTGAACATATCTGGATGGAGTCTTCTCTTCTATTCTTGTCTGCTCCTCTGGTTCTTCTTGAGGTTCTTTCTCTTCTTGAGGTTCTTCTTCTTCATCATTCCGCCTTTGAGGGTAGCCTTCATCTTCTTCAATGTCTTCATGATGAACTTGCCTAGGAATATATCCCTTCTCATCAACCACTACATCAATGCTGTCAACAATTCTGCCAAGTCTTTTATTGTAGCACTTGTATGCTTTGCTATGTGGAGAATAAACAAGAAGAATGCCCTCATCTGCTCTTGGTTCAAGTTTGCCAAGTTGCTCATCAGTATTCTTAATATAACATTTGCTCCCAAAGATTTTGAAGTGCTTCACCGAAGGAGTCTTACCACTCCAGAGCTCATGAGGTGTTTGAGTGCTGTTTACTCGGACATTTGTTTTGTTAAGAATAATAACAGCAGCATGTGCAGCTTCACCCCAGAAGGTTGCGGGAGTACCTGATTCATCGAGCATAGCACGAGCCATTTGTTGGATAGTTCTGTTCATTCTTTCCACAACCCCATTTTGCTGAGGAGTTCTAGCTGTAGAGAATTCTCTTCTTATCCCATGTTCGTCACAGAAATCGAAAAATTCATTTGAGGTGAACTCCCCACCTCTGTCAGATCCGAGGCACTTAATTTTGTGTCCTGATTCATTTTCAACCAAGGCTTTGAAGGATTTGAATTTTTCGAATGCTTCATCCTTGTGCTTCATAAGCCCTAACCAAACAAATCTGGAGAAATCATCAATGAATAATATCAGATATTCTTCTCCTCGGGGTGTCCTCTTCCTGAATGGACCACATACATTTGTATGGACTAGCTCAAGAGGCATGCTAGCTGAGGCATTAGTTGATTGCGTGAGATTCTGTGGACCATTTCTCGTGCCGTCCGGACCAGGTAAGAGATCTACCCCTTCTTTTTCTTTTCAAGTCATTCTTTTACTGTTCACACAAGTTTTAGGGTTTTTTGGGGCCTCTGGGGTTTGATTTTTTCACCCTAGGATCAACGTAGGCTTTCACATCGAAAAATGCGCTGAAGAGCACCCTGATCGAAGGCTGCCTGCTCTTTAGCGCACTTTCTCTATGCCTGGGCTGCACTGGGCGAGTTTCCCAAACTAGATTTAGCTGTTTGCTCCAAAATTTGTCTTGTTTTTTGCATCAAAAGGACCCTAACTAAGCTTATGATTGGATTTCAGGCTTTCATCGGATCAGAATGCCGATTACATGGCGAGAAAGAGAGCATGAAGAACAAGACATGGTTGCCCTAAACAACCCGGGTACAGTTGAGACCCTCAAAAACTGTGGGTTACTCAAATACTTCAAGTTGTCCAGAACGAGGCAGCAAATAGAACTATTGCAGTTCCTTGTTCATGCATGGCATCTGACAAATTAGACTTTTCACATAAGGGAAAAAATGGTCCCTATTACCATTGATGATATTTACTTTCTTACCGGACTGTTGAGGCGAGGTGCCCCCATCTCACTTTCTGGATTTGCCCGTGGAGGTGAATCGGTGAGGGATTACATTCGACAATTTTGTCGGCCAGGTACACAGCCTAGCAAGGATGGGAAAATAAACATTAGGGATGTAGGTGATTTTCCTTTGAGAATGATCCTCTTCACAATCGCAAAGTTGGCTGGCAGTGTGACACTTCATCTGGCAAACAGATCATATATGCAGTATGCACTTGAGTGTCTAGAGCCAAAAGTATTCAACTAGTGTGAGGCTGTGCTTTCTTCACTGAAAGAACAACTAACCAAGGTAAAAAGTGGTAAGACGAAGAATTTCTACTATGGTTCGATCTTAATCGATTTTACCTTAGAGAGAATCTCATTAATGTAACCACAACATGTATCATTGGGTGTCGCTGGTCTTAGAGATCCACGTATGCAGAGGTGTGTCGAATTGATGGCTCGACATGCGGGTCAGTCAAAAATCATTTTTTCCAATGCATGCTTTAGTTGGCTCGATTGAGAACACCTTGTCATCGAGGAGCATCCATATTCAGGGATGGATTTCTGTGGAGATCCAGACTTGATTCTACCAGTTGGAGCATAATGGGGTGCTATAGGTAAATTGTTTGACCAAAGTGTTTTTGATTTTTCAAGTTTCTACATGTTTTTGTGTTTTTAATGTTTCCAAGACTAAACTAAAATCATTCTCATGTATGCAGATGTGGGTACTATTTGACTTGTGGGATACCAATAGGGTGCAGGTGGTCCAACATGGAGAAACATTGGGAGAGCATTCCTCCAGGACTTAGATTTGGCCGAGACCTTGGCAGAGTTGCAGGATCACATAGAGGGATTAACCCTTGGTATTCTGGATATTCGGATTGAGGAGTTACCTATGAGGCTACAGCGCCACACTATTGGTGTTCCTAGCCGTTGGATGAGGCTTTTGCACATGATAGCACAGGCTGTGACCTGTTATCATGAGCATCACTAGGTCTACTTAGGATATTTTTGCATGCATTTTGAGTTTTTGGGTCAGATGACCAAACTTGTCTTGGACACAAATTTTGTAAAAACTTTTAAAACATCTATTTATTTTACTTTCAAAGTTTTATATGGTTATGTGCAATCCTATTCAACTAATGATGTGAATTGAAAATGTTACTTTTACATGTGTCGCAAATGTCTATTTAACACATAATTTGCTAGAGAATCAGTTAATGTGTTAAAATTTCTGGAAATATGTTGATATTTAATGTATTCAAAATGTCATTCCAAAATACGAACTCTAAGGAACATACGAAGAATTGTTGGGTTTCAGACAGTATACACACTTGTAAGTTGTAGTACGACGAGTTGTGAGTCTAGTCTAACGATGATTCAGTGAATGCCAAGGGAAATCGCATCAGAGAGAAGTTCGATCAACGCGCTATACTCAACGATATTGTTCGTCGATCGACCGATAAAAATCCTTTAAAAACTCACTAACTCGCCACTTGGAGCGAAAATAGCCCATGCTGTAGAAGATAGGTTCTACGTACTACAACTAGCACCATCGGCGTAACCAAAAATGGTTCCGAAGATTCCGACATTTGCAACAAATACAAATCAGATTACTAACCAGATAAAAAAAACTCTAAAAGACACACATTGACACACACACATGTAATGAAAGCATATATACAATGAGTTTTACTATACTCAATTAAGCATAGTAATGTTTGAGGTACAACCTATTTCGAGGCTGCGACAGTGGAATCCCATCATAGTCTACTAACTCGTAGGCACCTTTTGTGAAAAAACGCTTGACAATATAAGGACCCATCCACATTGGTTCAAATTTCCCTGCTCCAAGTTTATCAGCTTCCTGATCGTAAAGCAAGACTAGGTCTCCTTCTGAGAAGATATGAGGCTTGACATTTCTATCATATTGCGCCTTGATTCGTTTCTTATGCGCTTCATTAGCCAATGTGGCATCACGATGGGTTTCATCCAGATGGATAAGTTCCAAGAAACACGCTTCTTCTTCAGAAGTGTCGGGTAACAGGTCAATCGCGAGTTTGAGAGATGAAATTTCACATTGTATCAGTAAGATTGCTTCCAAATCGTACACCAACTTAAAGGGTGTGAATCTAGTTGCATTTCTCACCAAGGATCGATATGCCCACAAGACAGAGTACAAGATTAAATGCCAGTTTCGTTTATGAACCCCTACCATTCGTTGCAACATCCGCTTAAGAACTTCGTTGATGGCCTCAACTTGTCCATTCGCTTGCAGATAATAAGGGGTAGAACTATCATGTGACAGTCCTAACTTGGCAGAAAACTCAGCCATCATGTGATTGTGAAAATGCGACCCATGATATGTAACTATGGCTTGTGGTACACCAAAATAGGTAACCACGTGGTTGAAAAAGAAAAGAGCAGCCATTTCGCCACTATTGTTTAATGTTGGCATCACCTCGGCCCATTTGGTAAAATAGTCAACGACGACTATAATATACCCATGACCCCCAGCCGAGGTGGGGTTACATGTCATGAAGTCAATGGCCCATTTGGCGAATGGTCCAACAACAATGACTGGATGCAATGGTATAGGTGGCAATCTAACTTTATGGTCATAGATCTGGGATGCATGACAACTTTTGATGACAATTATGCAATCTTTGAATATACTAGGCCAGAAGTAACCGTCACAGAGAATTCTCTGCGTGGTAGCATAACCAGATAATTGTCCACCAAAAACACCTGAATGGCAATCATACAATGATTTCTTGGCTTCCTCATGTGTGAGGTACCTCCGTAAAACTGTATCGATACCACGATGGTAAAGAGTGTCGCCAATGATCAGATAATATTTGGCTTGGTATCAGATACGTCATTGTCACGAGCGAGAGGTATCAGGCCAGAAAGTTTGGGTCTAGAGATAGATCAGTATATCTCCATACCATGGGTCAGATGATGATAGCAAGAACAACGAATCATCCAAAGTCGATGGTTCAGATGTTGAATCAATGGAGGACGAGGGAAGGTCACAAAGTAGCTCGACGAAAACTAGATATTTCTTTGATTTGGACTTGATGAATTCCAGATCAAACTCCTACAAAATGACTATCTATTTTGAGTATTTTCCCCCCAACAATTGACGTGACAAAATATATTACATAGGGTTGCAATCCGAAATGACAGTGGTCTTCCGGAGCAGATGTAGTGGTGAAATATCTGAACAACTTGCACAACTGCCAAAGCTAACTTTTTGACATAAGAATACTTACTTTCTGTATCATTGAGATTGCGGCTCAAATAATATATCGAATGTTCAATCATCTTCCTATTGGAATAAAACCATGTCAATGGTTGTATTTGCAGCGACGAGATATAGGTAATAGTCGTTTTGATAATTCAAAGAATACATTAATGATGCTCTAATCAAGGTATCTTTAAGAGAATCAAAGGAAGCTTGCGCAACCTGATCCCAATGGAAGGGTATCCCATTTTTCAAAAGATGTGTAAAACCTTTAGTCATTTCAGCGTAATTGGGAATGAACCTCCTCAGAAAGTTAGCCTTCCCTTGGAGTCTCTATAACTATAAAAGATTTGAAGGTGGAGGCAAGTCAAGAATTGCCTGAACCTTTAATGGATCGAGTCGAATTCCATCTCTAAACACTGTGAATCCAAGAAATCAACCAGAAACAACACAAAACACACATTTGTGTGGATTGAGTCATATCTTGTAGTGTCAACACCATTAAAATATTGCTCCCAAATGTTACGGGTGATCAGTCTGCTTTCGTGAATGAGTAGGTAAATCGTCAAGGTAAGGGTGAACAATGTGCTTGATGTCATGGAAGGAATAGTTCATTGCCCTCTGAAATGTGGCCTCTGCATTCTTCAAACTGAAAGGGAGTTTCCTATACGCGAATGTGCCCCATTGACAAATAAAAGTAGTTTTAGATTGGTCCTGTGGGCGGATATTGATTTGATTGTAACCAGAAAAACCATCCATAAATGAGAATATTTCGCATCCGGCACATTAATCAATTATCTGGTTGATAAAAGGAGTAGGATAATTGTCTTTTGGACCTGCCTGATTTGCATCCCTATAATCGACGCACACTCAAATTGTCCCTTGTTTTTTCATGATAGGAACAATGTTGGATACCTAGTCAGTAAGAGGTACTGGGTAAATGAAGCCAGCATGCAAAAGATTTTCAACTTCTGCTTTAATGGTAGCGGCTTTCTTTAGATGAACAGGTTGAAGTCATTGTCATACTAGTTTGACATCAGGATACATTTTTATTTCATGTTCAACAATACTAGAGTCTATACCTGGCATCTTCTCGTATGACCATGAAAATATATCTCGAAATTTACAAAAGAGAGTATGGTAATTATCAAATTCTGACAGAGAACAAGATTTGCTGACATGAATGTTTTCTACAACATTAGGTTTGGTGGAAATATTAATAGAAATCGTTTCTTCAATATTTGATAGGTTTCGCTCGGAATCTACTGTGTCTATGAAAACAGAATTCGAAAGGAAATCAACAACTGAAGGGTGGTTAAGTTCATTTGAATAACCTTTAATGTCATTTGGAAGATGGGAATGATGATGATAATCTTCCCAAGGTTCTTCTCCTATCATCATTTATTGGACGATTCCTTCATCCGTAGAAAATATACATGAAAAAAGATCCGAAGAAGTACCATATTCTAATGAACGGTCTACCCATACAATTGGTGAAAGTGGATTTGGGTTTGTCGCACAAGCCATAAAAATTGATTGCTATGCAAGCTCAATGGGGCTTAGCGACATAACTTCAGTATTACTATCAACTTCAGAATTGTTGGTAATCCTCCTTAAATCAGATGAGGTAGAGGAAATCATGTTGCAAGTCTCTACTCTTGCCACTTCTGCCAAATCAGATGGTGACAGTAGCGTAAAATTACCCATTAGGGAAGGATATTTAAAGAGACCTACACCAACACTTTGAAGTGACAACAGGGGTCTGTGTACCAACAGAATGCTTCCAGTAGGCTGAGAACTAGATGCAAAGAAGGCAAACTAATCGATAACTGTGATTCCCCCTTTATGAGGGAATGCAATCATATGAAAGTACGTGGAAACCACAGCAACCATGGCATATACCCATGGCCTTCCTAGTAAAATGTTGTAGTCGAGAGGTCCGTCAACTACCTCAACTTCAACAGTAACTATTTTTCCCCCTAGTTCAATTTGTAGGTTACTCAAAATCCCACAAGGCGTATATGTGCATCCGTCGAAAGATTTTAACGTTGTTGGTGATCGTGACAACGACGGTGAACCAAGTGTTTTCCAGCAGCTCATTGATATAATGCAAGTAGATGCCCCATCGTCAATAATAGTTCAAGGAACATTTTTATTGAGAGATTTTACTTGAATTAAGAAAGCTAATTGTGCCAGTAACTGTGGTGTATATCCCGTATGGTTAAAAACCATAAGATTGGAATCTGAAGGGTCTATTCCACCAATTGCTGACAGTAAAGCCTGCTTCTGGGAGGGATAGTTTTGTAACACCTTGAGCGTCGACATAGCAGAAGGTGATTGAGAAAGGTCTTCTACTATGTTATAGTTCTGATTTGCTCAAGCTCAAGGGTTAAATATCGATTTATGCGCAACTCCCTTTAGTGGTTTTATTGTCAATTCTGGTGCAATAGGTGGTGGAATATTTTCAGATGAAGTCGAATTCAAAGGGTTTGGTTGATCAGTGGCCTGATTATTCGATGATGGAGGTGGATTTACATAATCTTTATTTCATGTCGACACCAAAAATTCATTTTTAGGCTTTGCAATGGATGGCATAAGTACTTGGGATGTGGAAGCATGGTCTGTCACAACCAAATGTGTCTCTAGGTTTGGAAACGGATCAATCAACACTGCAGATGTGTTAGAAGTCTTTAAAAGCTTAGAGACTTCCGAGCGGTGTGGACAATCTCTTGTAAAATTCTCATCATTACAGATTAGACATGGATAACGAGGTTTCCTTGCCGAAGTAGAGGAATCAGATGATTTCTCTTGAGGGGGATTATCTTGCTTCTTCTTGTTTTTCCCCTTCTTCTTGCCTCCTGGTTGCTTTTGACTCTTGCCTTTGTCAGATGACACAGCATTGAATTCAGAAGCAAGAGTGTTTTCTAATGCAGTGGATGTTTTATTGGAAATGGAAAGTGTTTGACCAGATGGTCTACCTTCTGTTTGTGTGCTCAAAGAACTAATCACAATGTCGCCGGCATGAGAGTCCTTACTTGATTGTGGAGGAGGAGGAATAGTGAAATTTGGCCGGGGTGCATTCAGAATATTGTCGTAGAGCGTGTCAGATTGTGTATAAATCAAATCCAAATACTAGGCATGAGAAATTACTTGCTCTTCTATGACAACTCTACCTTTTGCCACATCCTCGGTGATTGATGGCAACAAGGATTTTATAAACCACTCAGCCAGAAGCTGATCAGGAACATGAGTCTTAACCATTCGAAGACGATGCCGCCACTCATGAATATGATCTGATATATGAGTAGAAGTACTCTGTTTAAAGTTGGTTAGGAGTTCGGTTCCAGTCTCGTATCTAGGTAACTGGAAGTGGGTCAAAAATGTGGTGGCTAGAGTCGTAAAGTTGTCGAAAGAAGATCATGGTAACTCAATGTACCACTTTGCATCCGAACCAGTAAGCATTCTTTGGAAAAGACGGAGTCTAACTGAGTCATTATTTAAGGAGTTTGATGAACACCACAAATGAAAAGTCATGACATGATTTGATGGGTCTTCTCCAGGATTTCCATTGAATTTCGGAATGTCAGAAGGTAACTTATGTGGAATCACTGGCCACCAAGGTGCATATAAAATTGGATCATTAGTGAGCCGGTTTAAATCTAGTAATTCAAGAGTTGCTACAAACGACAACTGTCGATTCAAGTCAGGTTGAGCATACCCAAGATATGATGGAATTTCCTAAGAAATAGGTCTTTGCATACTAGCATAGGGCATCTGTATCTGGTACCCTTGATAAGGTGGTTGTTGAACAAATCCGGTATAAGGTGGTTGTTGATAACCAGGTTGAATTTGCGGTTGTCCATAACCAACAAAGCCTTGTTGACCAGGACCTTGGTAAGCTTGATATTGTCCAAACCCAGGTTGAGCTTGTTGGGTAGGTCCAAATTGGGGTTGGAATTGTTGGAATTGAGGCTGTTGATATTGGGGCTGTCATGGTTGTTGAATCAACTGTTGTTGTTGTTGGTACAACTATTGTTGATTTAACGGTTGTTGTTGCTCAACAATGTAAGGTTGACCAGGTTGTGAATAAACTATACTAGTGTAAGCCTGAGTCACTTCAGATAAAGGTACACTAACCTGAGGTTGTTGGACGCTAGACACAAGCGGTTGTTGTATAACAGCCTAAGAAAATTGGGCCTCTTGACCCGAAACTTGTGGTTGCGATGTAGAAGGACTAGCTTGTACAGGTTGAAATACAACTATTTGAACTTGCGACTGCAGTACAGTGGTAACAACAAGTGTAGTAGGAATAGCTGACACAGTTTGCATTGGTTGTGTTGGATACACAAGCCTTGGTTGAACTGCCATTGTTAGTTGCCATTGACAAACTCGCATTCCAGACTGACCTGAATACGACAAGATACTACCATACGATGGTCCTCCATGATATGGAGGATAAGGTGAATAAGCATATTTCTCTCCATATGGTGGCAATCCAGTATGTAATGGATACATAGGTCGTTGTTGACTAGATTGCCCAGTTTGATATTGATATGCAGGATCAAACTGTTGAGTTCCCGTAAATGAAGAACCAGGTAAAATTCCGGTTGAGGACATGGGTGATGACCATGGTGTAGAAGCAACCCCTGAGTGGGTTCCAAACAAAGATTGTTAACCAACCAGGATGGACAATTCACCATATAGATGTGACTCAGGAGTAGTAGAAAACATTGAAGAGGTTGTGACAAAAGATTATGCCACAGATACATCAGATGATATAGTATGGGATGTTGACGGTTGTTCAGCCATAGTTAACTGACCCAATAGATGTCCTAAAGAATCAACGGGTACTTGAAAAGAAGCAGGATCAAAAGGAGCAGTAAAATGAGGATTATAAGGGTAAAGATAAAGCCCAGATCAAAAATGGAATGGGGTTCCAGGTGTAGTATCTTCTTAAAATTCTTCCTCAACATCAATTAAACCAGGTGGAAGAATTTCACTGTCAAGTCCGTAATAGACTTCTGGTGTTGGTAAAGTGGAAGTTTTAGTAGTTATTGATGTCTGAGGGTTAACTAGTTGATCGTCTTCCGATAAAGTAACAACTTCTGAATGTTCAAATTCGAAGTCCAAATGTTCCAGTAAAAGAAAAACAATTCCAGGGAGAGGTTCCTGAACAACTTCAGGTTCAGAAGTAACTTCTGTTTGAACTGTGATAGGTTCTGGATTAACTTTTGGTTGAACTGATTCAAGTTCAGAAGTAATTTCTTGTTGAGCAATTTCAAGTTTAGGATCAACTTGTTGTTGAACAACTTTGGTTACCGTTTCACTAGTATCAGTTATAGTGTCCTCAGGTAATTGTGAAACTTCTTCTTCAGTAACGAATGTACCAGAAATAGTTGGAGTAATTGGAGTCTCAGTACTTATTGAAATGGATGATTCTGGTAATTCAGATGAAGAACCAGGAGTTCTTGATGTACTTGACTCAGTTAAGTGAGACTGCTTTGACCGAATAGGTGTAGCTTCGGGTGGCAAAGGCGGTTTACTCACTGCTCTCTGTGAACGATGGGGTAAGGGTTGATGTTCCTCCACGATTTCTGATTAATTTTATTACAAAAAAGAAATAAATAAAAAGGGGTAAGCTAGGCAAAAGGTTTACCAAGAAACTGTGAACTGTAGAATACCTCTTGGCGAACCAAGAAGTACGGGCAAGCAATCTCCCTGAATGTTGTGTTCGGTGTATCACAATGTACAAGGCGACTGACTCAGTTACCTAATGATGGATAGCAACCTAGTTTTGTCCTCCCATATATACCCAAAAGTACGTGGATGCCCAATCTTTATAACCTTTGTCTAATGCAAAACCGCACAGTGAGAGCATTCCCATATACTTTACGTACTGTAACACTACCCTATATACCTGAAGGTACATGGACGAGCTACGATATACTCACATATGTGGAATGATGTATCACACTCGGGATGTATTGTAGACAAGTTAGCGACAATTGCTTTGTTTTACGACGCCGGAACACATCTCTAGCCTAGAACCACTAAATTTTTTTCGTTAGGTGACAATGCTCCATTAGGTAAATTTATGTTAATTTTAAGTTGATCTTGCTTAGGAATTTGCCTTTCAAGTTCACCACGTGATGTATTCTGAAATTCCTAGGAATGCAACTATTATGATAAGCATTCTTTCCATTCAATTTAACAATGAAAATCTTAGCTAATAGGGATAGAGCAATCAGATTTCTTTCGATCAAAGAGCAAAGAGCACAATCTAATGCAATTTCCCTAAACTATTCCTATGAGCACACACAAACTTTTCAATGAAAATGCATGTATTTATTTTCGATTTCCTTAATGTGAATATGAACAAAAGGAAACTAATGCACATACAATCAATCAATATTTAACAAGAACGAAGACTTTACGACAGTTCTATTTCGAAGGAAAAGAAGAATTTTACGACACTTTCTTTCGAACAAAGATTAATTGACAATAATATAACTTTGACTATGGATCGATAATGACAAAGAAAACATTTAAGAAACATTAATCAACCAAGTCAAAGTAGGGCTAGCAAAGGAGATAAAAACTTGTTTTTTGAGACATGACATTCATTGATCAATCAACAAGCAATCAAGCAAAGGAAATTTGGCAAAAACTCAATCCAAAGGTGGGAAAATGACCATAGGAGGATCAACGCAGCCCTGAATGGGAGACAGTGCGCTTCAGAGCACTGTCCCTAAGCTAAGGGTGCTCTGCAGAACACTGTGTCCCTCACAAGCCTGCGCTTTTGATAGTAAGCCATTTCAAGAGGCAATTTGACACATTTTTGACCAAACTTCAATGCGAAAGAGCTGAAATACAATCAATGAACACAAGTAGGGTTTGCAAGAGTGTCCTAGGAGGTGGATAAGCTACTAGGAAGGATGATCTTTCCCCAATGGAGTCGCCAATTTGTTTTGGAGAATTTGGTATCTACGGATAAATACTAATTCCCTAGATAAGTAGCCATATCTAGAACAACAGTTTAAAGTACTTTAGCCTTTGCTATAAGCAATAGACAAGACAAAGAAGATGAGAAGACCTACTTGTAGTTTCGCTTTCCTCTTGTCTCCTTTGTATCGATCTTGTCGCTCCTTCCCATACTTAACACACTTGAGAAGTACCTGTAAACATCAACAAAAGACAAAGAACCAATCAAAGAAAAGATCTATTGAATACAAGTAAATGGAATCAGATACATTCACACATATAAGCATCATATAACAAGATAAGCATATGGGAAAAAGGTTCAAATACTTTATTGAATATAAGAAGGAATTACAACCATCAAGTCTGATTCGAAATCACTCCTCCATCTTGGATCCCATCCACATCACATCAAAAGCATGACAAACATGTAGCATAACAATACTTGTCTCAAAGTCAATTCTCATAGCAACATTATCTCCTTACAATTCAACATAGTCTAGCCCCTGATCACTTATATGAGTGTTCAATTTATAGGAGGATGAAGGAGGTTATGTCATAAATGGGGGTATTGAATGGCCTTCCATACTTAGAATTAGTTCCATGGAGGAAGGGATGAGAGGATAGGATGTATCTTAACTCATTCCTCATCCATTTTTAAGCTCATAGGAGTTTATAAGTGAGGGAAAATTCTAGATGACTCCAAGAGATAAGAATATTCCCCAAACCCTATGTGAATTTTGCTCAATCTCACCCAGCGTAGGTGAAAGAGGGCCTAAGTGCTCTGTAGAGCACCCTGGCATGGACTCAGCTGCTTTGCAGCGCACCCTTACATGGGCCTACCTACGTTGGTCCCTTTAGAGGTCTTTTCAGGATGTCTTTAAGTCATGAAAATATCTAGGAAGGAGGAATTCAAAAGGGTGACTTGTTTAGGGCATGTAGAAATTGAAATTAGGATTTGATGAGCCCTAAAACATCGATCTGGATGATGGGGGTGATGTGCCCAATTGGATCTGTAACACTCACTTTCACTGCTGATGCATCACGTACATCCTCAACATGTCCTCCAATATCTTGTTGACCCTCTCAGACTATCCATTTGTCTGTAGATGACAAGTTGTATTGAAGGTCAACTCTATTCCCAAACTTGCAAACAATTCCTTCCAAGACTTGGAAGTGAACTTTTCATCCCTGTCTGATGTAATATTCTTTGTAACACCATGCAATCTAACCACATCTATGATAAACACCTGTGCCACATCACGAGCTGAATACATAGTCTTCACTGGAATGAAGTGCACAAAATTTGTCAACATGTCCACAACAAACATGATGGAATCATGTTTTCTAGATATCTTGGGAAAACCTGTGATGAAATCCATGGAAATGACCTCCCATTTCTACTCTGGAATTGCAATCGACTGTAGCAATCCACCTGGATTCTTACACTCTGCCTTTACTTTCTAAAAATCCAAACATATAGCCACAAAATCTACCACATCCTTCTTCAGATTTGACCAATAATAAAACTTCTTAACTGCAGTCAATGTTTTATGATAGCCTGGGTGACCAGAATATGGTTTCACATGAAACTCCCTCAAGATCACCTTCTTGAGCTCATTGTTGCCTGTCACATATATCCTGTCCCTAAACCTGACCAATCCATATGTTGTAAGACAATAGTCCACATCTTGTGCACCTATACCTCCACATGTACCTGTACCTATACCTATACATGTACCTGTACTCTGTTGTAACTTGTGCATAAGCCCTCTATACCTACCATCCTACTGACTTTCCTATAATATCCTACTCCGTAAGTTCGTCCCATAGGAACTCATAGCTGCTATATGATTCACCTGTATCCACCTGCTAAGAGCATCTGCAACCCTATTCTCTTTTCCCTTGATGTACCTGATCTCGAAGTCAAACTCACTGATCATGGCCAACCATCTAGCTTGCCTGGAATTCATAGTCGGTTGGTCAAAAAAATATCTCAACCCACTGTGATCACTCATCAGTACAAACCTCCTGCTAAGAAGATAATGGATCCACATCTTCAATGCATGAATGATCGCTGCCAACTCAAGATCATGTGTCAGATAGTTCTGCTCATGTTAATTTAGTTTTCATGATTCATAGCATACCACCTGTCCTTCTTGCATAAGGACTCCACCATGTCCTCTTTTACAAGCATTTGTACATACTATGAACTCTTTATTCGGATCTACGATATTTAACACTGGAGCATGTGTCAACTTCTCAAAACTAGTAGCACATTCCCCTATCCATTCAAACTTCTTACCTTTCCTTTGCAATCATGTAATATGATAAGAAATTTGTGAGAAGTTCTTGATGAACCTTCTATAATATCCTGCCATTCCCATGAAGGATCTCACCTCATCTACATTTATAGGAGCTTCCCACTCCATGATAGCTCTTAAATTTTCTAGATCCATATTATGCCCTCCTTGGAGACAACATGTCCCAAGTAATGTACCTCAGTCTGAGCGAGAAAGAGAGAGGAGATTGTGTGAGAGCGAAGAGGAAATTACAATGGATCTGATGTAGGTTGTATCTCTTCATTTTGTTGGATAATATAAAAGGAAGGATTGGCTGTTTCTCTGTGGACGTAGCCCAAATTGGGTGAACCATGTATATTCGTATCTCTCTTGTTTTATGCATTTTTTGTGTTTGTGTTTCTACAATATTTTATGTGTTCCATTGCTCTTCATATATAATTTTCTAACAACTGGTATCAGAGCTGAAGGTCTATTTAGCTGATAAATTCACAGGAGAGCAGGGTTCCTGGTTCGAGTGGGAGAAATCGGAAGATGGTAGGTTTAGAGTTGAAAAATTTAACAACCAAAACTACCAGTTGTGGAAGATGCAGATGGAAGATTATCTGTATCAGAAAGATCTCCTACCATTGAGTAGAAAGACAAAAAAGTCAATGAGTATGACAGACACAAAATAGGATATTCTCGACAGAAAGACACTTGGAACAATACGACTATGCTAGCGACGTTGGTAGCCTTTAATATTTCAAAGGAAATGACAATAAATGGTTTAATGTCGGCATTGGCCAAACCATATGAAAAAACCTTGGCCTAAAATAAGATATTTCTTATGAAACGTTTATTTAATATGAAGATGTCAGAAGGTTGATATGTTGCTGATGTTTTAAATGAATTTAATATGGTTACTAGTTAGTTAAGTTCTGTAGGGGTAAATTTTGATGATGAAGTTAGGGCTCTGTTATTTCCATGCTCATTGCCAAAAAGTTGGAATGATTTAGTTATGGCCATTAGTAACTCTATCTTTGGATATATTACTTTAAAGTTTGATGATGTTGTTGGTGCAATTCTTAGCGAGGAAATGCGATGGAAAAGCTCCGGTGAGACATCAGGTAATGCTTTGATTGAAGAGACCAGGGGAAGAAAAATGGAAAGAGGAAAGATCCCAGGATATTGCAGTAAGTCAAGAAAATGTAGATCCAAGTCCATATCGGGAATAATGTGCTGGAAATGTGGGAAGAAAGGACATCTGAAGAAAGGCTATAAGTCTCGGAAGGGAAAATAAGGAGACGTGCAACAAGAAAACAATCATGAAGTGAATGTGATATGTTATGTGTTGCAAGATGCTTTGATTCTTTCATTAGAAAATTTTATTGATGCATGGGTGGTAGATTCAGGGGCCTCATTCCATGCCACACCTGATAGGAAACATTTTCATGATTATGTTCAATGAGATATTGCACAGGTTCGTTTGGCTGATGATAAACCCTGTAAAATCGTTGGAATGGGTAAAGTTTTCATAAAACAACAGAATGGAAACCAATGGCTATTGAAGGAGGTAAGGCATGTTTTAGATCTGAAGAAAAATCTAATTTCAACATGGTAGTTGGGAGGTGAAGGCTGTGTAACTACTTTTACAGATAAAACTTCGAATGTCACTAAAGGAGCCTTGGTAATAGAAAAAGGAGACAAGGTTGGTACATTGTATTTATGCAATTGTATTTCTAATTCTGTTAATGCTTTAACCTCTATAGGAGAAGATACAACATTGTGGCATCATAGGCTCGGGCACATGAGTGAGAAGGGGATGAAGATTCTTCACTCAAGAAATTTGTTGCCAGATTTGAAGCATGTTGACTTGGAATTATGTGAGAATTGTGTTTTTGGAAAACAGAAGAGAGTCAAATTCCTCAGAGTTGGGAAATAAAAGAAGAGGGAAAAATTAGAGCTTGTGCAAACAGATGTATGAGAGCCTTCTTAGGTATCATCTCTCAGTGGATCTTGTTATTACGTTACTTTTATTGATGATGCAACTAGAAAAACCTGGATTTATTGTATTCAAAATAAATCTGATGTATTTGATACTTTCAAAAAATGGAAAGATTTGGTTGAAATTGAGATAGGAAAAAGGTTGAAGTGTCTCAGATCAGACAATGGAGGTGAATATTGCAGCAAAGAGTTTGATAAGTATTGTTCAGAGCATGGAATTCACAGAGAGAACACAGTTCCAGGAACACCACAAGAAAATAGTGTGTCAGAAAGGATGAACAAGACAATCATGGAACGTGCAAGGTGCATGAGATTGCATGCAAGATTGCCTTTACAATTTTGGGCAGATGCTGTAGATACTACTGTTTATCTAATAAATAGAGGGCCTTCAAGTTCCTTGGATGGAGGTATTCTAGAGGAGGCATGGACAAGTAAAAAGGTAAACTACTCCTTTTTAAAGACTTTTGGTTGTGAAGCCTTTGTCCACATTAATAAAGAAAATAGAACAAAGCTTGAGGCAAAATCAAAGAAATGTACCTTTATTGGATATGGTGTTAATGATTTTGGTTATCGCTTATATTATTATGAAAATCACAAAAACATTAGGATTAGAGATGTCATATTCAAGGAAAAGATTTTGTATAGGGATCAGATGCATGAAAAGAAACATGAAAAAGAAAACAGAGAATACAAAGTGCTTGATGAGATCACAAAAAAAGTAAACGTGAATGAAAATCATAATGATCAACAGCCAGAACAATGACAAGCACCTCAAACATCTGAAAGTGGTGTTAGAAGATCTACTAGGATAAGTAGACCCCCTGAACGATACTCCTTCATTATATTATGTATTTTTGACTGATTCTGGTGAACCAGAATGTTATGAAGAAGTAGTGCATGTAGAAACCAGTAAGAAGTGGGAGCTATCCATGAAAGAAGAGATGGAATCCTTGGTACATAACCAGAATTGGGACTTATTTAGGTTTCCTGCAAGTAAAACATCATTGCAGAATAAATGGTTTTACAAGTTGAAGGAAGAAGATGGAGGCAAAAAAAGGTATAAAGATAGAATTGTGGTGAAGGGGTTTGCATAGAAAAAAGGTATAGACTTTGATGAGATATTTTCTGTTGTTGTTAAAATGACTTCAGTTAGAACTATTTTAAGTATAGTAGCAGCAGAAGATTTGCATCTTGAGAAGTTAGATGTAAATACGACCTTTCTCCATGGGGATTTGGAGGAAGAGATATATATGCAGCAACCACAAGGATATGAGGTCAAAGGGAAGGAGAAACTAGTGTGCAGGTTGAAGAAGAGCTTGTATGGATTAAAACAGGCTCCAAGGAAATGGTATCTAAAATTTTATAAGTTTATGTCTGAACAAGGTTATACTAGATGTCACTTTGATCATTGTGTTTATCTCAAAAGGAAAAATGATGGCAACTATATTAGATTGTTATTGTATGTAGATTACATGCTTGTTGCAGGTTCTAACATACAGGAAATAAATGTGCTCAAAAGAAAATTGGCAAACTCATTTGCAATGAAGGATTTGGGTGCTGCAAAACAAATCCTTGGTATGAGAATAAGTGAAGAAAAGAAAAATCACAAATTAACATTGTCGCAAAGTGAGTACATATAAAAGGTGTTGAAAAGATTTAATATGCAGAATGCAAAGCCAGTTGGTACACCTTTGGCTAGCCATTTCAAACGAAGAAAGGAGATGTGTCCCAAGACTCAGGAAGAGATGGATTATATGTTTAAAGTTCCATATGCATCAGCCATTGGAAGCTTAATGTATGCAATGGTATGCACAATGCCTAATATTGAACATATAATGAGAGTTGTAAGCATGTACATGAACTATCCAGGAAAAAAACATTGGATGGCAGTGAAGTGGATTATCAGGTATTTGAGAGGTACCACATATCAAGCATTATGCTTTGGTGGTCAAACATTGCTCTATAAGGATATGTTGATGCATATATGGAAGGTGATAGAGATAATAGGAAGAGCACCACATGGTATGTGTTTATTGTAGGTGGAACAACTGTCAGTTGGGTTTAAAAATTGCAGAGTGTTGTTGCACTCTCAACGACGTAAGTAGAGTATGTTGCTACTACAGAGTCTAGTAAAGAAATGATTTGGTTACAAAGGTTTTTAGATGAATTGGGTAAGAAGCAGGAGTTGGGAAGGTTATACAATGGCAACCAAAGTGCCATTCATCTTGCAAATAACTCAACATTTCATTCCAAGACTAAACATATACATCTCAAGTACCACTTCATACAGCCAGTGTTGGAAGATGGAAAGTTGAAGTTGGAAAAGATACACACTAGCCAGAATCCTACAAATATGTTAACAAAAGTTGTAACCAAGGATAAATTGAGATTCTGCTTAGTTTCAATTGGTCTTCAAGTATGATGATGAAGATGAGAAATAGCTAGGTCCAAAGTGGAGTCATTGTCCATCAAATGAAGCAACGACGGAGTTGCTATAATCCGTATCCAAGTGGGAGATTGTTGGGTGTGGAACCTGATTATCTTCTTTATTCAGAGGTATTTGTTTTAGTTGGATGTATACCCGAGGAAGACTGTACACCCCTCCATGCAGGGGTTTGGGGGCAGCACCCTCGAAGCTAAAAATAGATGTAAAATTTCCTTGTAAAATGTTGTAATTTCGTAGTCAATATGAGCCGTTCATTAAGCAGATGATATGACAATAGAAGTTATGTTTAATTCAGGGTTTTTTTCCCTAGAATGAAAACCCTTTCTATATATGAGGGAATTGTATTGTGGCTGTATATATGTATATTCCAAGCGAGAAAGAGAGAGGAGATTGTGTGAGAGCTAAGAGGAAATTACATCGGATCTGCTCTAAGTTCTATCTCTTCATTTTGTTGGATAATATAAAAGGAAGGACTGGTTGTTTCTCTGTGGACATAGCCCAAATTGGGTGAACCACGTATGTCTGTGTCTCTCTTGTTTTATGCATTTTCTATGTTCCATTGCGCTGTAATATAATTTTCTAACACTCTTTTCTTTGTACCTATAGCCAACTGCACTAACCAGTATTATACTTGCACTTCTTTATTCAAACCACGCTTATCCACCAATTCAGGACTAACATAACTATAATTAGATCCAGGGTCAATCAAAATAGAAATAACTTGATCACAAATCTTACTGTCCATCTCAATGATAGATGCCTGATGGTTTGCACGCCTATTATCCAATGCTTCATAGATATGAGGAACAATATGACCAACATCCCCAACAATCTACGCCTTCAGTGCACTACAGATCTGAGGCCTACCACCCTGATTATGTGGACAATATCTCTTGAGATTCTCCTTACTGCATTTCTAACACTCCAACCATCCAGTATGATCACCTCTATGTTGCTACTGTGATCCATGTCCTTGTCTATCTCCATTGAACTTCTTTTGTGGTGCCACATTTTCTTTCTCTTCTGCATTCTGAGGCCTTGTTCTTTTCATCTGTCATTTACCTTTACCTTTATATTTCCCTTTGCATTCTTGCTGAGATTTATTCTTATGCTTCGACTGATCATAACAATGCTTCAATTTCCCAATAAATTATTCAAGTGACTGAGGCTCATCATACTCAATCTAATCTCTAAATGCTAATGATAAACCATTGACAAAGCGCTGAACTTTAGCCTTCTCATATTTAAGATAATGTACATACCTCAATAGCTCCAGGAACTTAGCCATGTACTTTTCATCTATGATTGATCCCATCTTTAGCTCATAAAATTCTTTGGCCTTACCATTGTAGTACCTTTCTGACAAGTAATTCTTTCTGAAAAGCCTCTTGAACTCATGCCAACTCAAGTCCTTTGTCCTGATCTCTCTGACCCGCTTCACATCTTCCTACCAGATATCTGCTTTACCTCTTAGGCTGAAGATAATTACTCTGGCGTTCATATTATCTGTGTATTAATGCAACTCAAATAACTTCTTAATACAAAGTATCCAAGCTTCTACATCTTTCGTATTCTTCAAATATCCATCAAAAGTAGGTGTCTTTGCTTTCTTAAATTCATCTGGAAAGTATCCCCTATCACTCCTCCTGTAAGGATGATAATGATGATGATCATAAAGCCTATTAGAACTAGAAATAGAGTAGGACCTGTGTCCATCACCTCTCCTATCCAAAGTATCCAACAACGTACCATCTCTCACTGTGTCATCTCTATCCGACCAGTGACCACCATGATACCTACTGCCATATGCCCCATTAGTTTTGTCCTCCTTCCCATGGATGATCCGAAGTGGCCCATGTCGCTGCAATTTTGATAAACTCTGAAGGAGTATTGCATTAACCTCTACTTGTTTCTCTTGTGCCTGCATGATTTTGTCATTGTCTGCCTTACAACTCCTTATTTCTTCCTTTAATATTCTCAATGTGTCTGCTAAATCAGAAGAGTTCCCAACACCACATTGCTCATCTGGTTCATAGGGAGAATCTTTGTATTCCATCATATTTTTAGTCATTTTTGATCTCTTTCTTGCAAGGCATACTATGTCAACTAAACCAAATCATAATAATCCAATGTACCTTAGCATAATTCGGGGAGGATATATCATCTATAAGATCAACTAAATCAATGTAATACATGTACAAACATAACCATAAGAACATATAGACATATAACAAATAAGTGTATTAACACATAAACATCATTCTAGATAGAGTCCAGTAATCAATGCATGACCATATCAACCACACACCATGACCTCGTGCATGACAACAACATCCATACCAATGTACATTGACAATACACAAGCATAAAAAACATGTAACCAATCATACACTCATGATGACACATTCCACGAAAACACCCTCACTTTCACATGGCAACATCACTACAATCATGACTATCACCATACATATGAAATAAGCATATAGACCACAAGGATGAGTAACACATGTGCAACCGACATGAATGCATGACCAACACACACCTCCCATCCAGTCCAAGGGGTGAACGATGTTATGATACCACTCTGTAACACCCTCATCCCACATCTATACAAGTAACTAACTGACTAGGGTAAATATGCGACAAGAGGCCACTATAATGGGAATCAACCACCTAGGTGACCTTAAGGAAGTGGAATCGAGAAAAAACCACAACACAGACCTTCTATACCTTCTACATGACTCCCATAAGCCTTCCTAGTCATCCCCATGACCAGTCCCTGGGTCCCATTGGGTTTTTAGAACATTAAGCCCCTAGTCGCTCCCTTGATATGCATAAGGGTGCATTTGGGAGGCTCAAATCACTCCCAAAACAAGGCATGGGTGCATCCGGGGAATTTTCTCCTCAGTCCTTTGCCTACGACTCTGGGATTTGTGCCACTTTTTCAAGTCCAGAGCCCAGGTCACTCCCCAAAATTCCATGACACTTTCAGAACCGAAAGATAAAAAAGAATAATGATACAAATGCAATTACTTGAACAAGGACTTGAATGGACCCCTACTAGCCATGGTAGGCATTTCGTCAAACATGTCACAAACATGTAATCTAAAGGTTTAAACAACATATCTTAGCATAGGGGTCTCATACTTATCTGGGAATCTCTAAGAAGCATTGTTCCCTTATATCATTAGCTGCATTATCATCTATTAGGTCATAGATACATTGTTCATTCAATTACAAACGAAAACATGAGGAGAGCCATACATCATCACTGTCATAATACATCTTATAACCAACATAATAACAACAAAAATATCAAGGATACATCAGCCATATAAGCCACATATAAAACAATACATTTACACATAAGAAACCAAGGAAAGAACCTCTTATTAAGGAATGCAAAAGCCAACCCGATATGGGACTACTGCGTTCCACTTGACCATAGATTGGCTGAGCCAATTCTCTCTTCATCCAACAACCCCCATGCCATATTCCAAGCATGAATGTGGGACTCAAACCAAACGAACCAACCATGGCATCCCGAGGCTAAACCACCTCACCCTCATCAATAGAAACCAAGCTTTACTGCAATCCATACCAGATCACTAGGCCAAAACAATAAACATCTAATAACATGCTTTACCATGATCTCTGCCAGATCACTAGGCCAAAATAAGCATGAATGCCACCAAATTTCTCCACCTACACCATGAGTATTTTTCTAGTCTCTTAGTATCTACACTTTACCGCAAACCACACTAGATCACTAGGCCCTAATATAGGCTTCACTCTCCAGGATTGACTGTATATCCCATCCTGGGATTAATAGGCCTGATAGAGAGCATCCACCTCTAGGATTTACCGTATATCATGATATTCACCGGTCGAGGATTCCTAGGCCCACCAAGGCAATACAAAATCTGGCTTTACCACAACCCACAGTCTGGTTTAGGGGTTACTAGGCCATGTGTTATTTTATTCAGAGATCCACCTCACTCAACTTCGAATCCATATGGCAATCCAACTCAACCAAAACATGAGAACCCCATCACACCATGGCTATTCAGAAATGGAAAGGCTAGGATGAAAACACTGTCACACTTGGAAAAACCCATGCCAATGACAGAAAGAGAACCAAGAACACACATGCAACACCATGCACGCCAGATATAGCAAGGAAAACACACATGAAAATCGATACCTGCAAGGAATCCTATTATAGTTTCTTGATCATACTCTTCCTTGCTTGTTCCTTCCTTCCTCTTGTCTTCTTTTCCTTTCTTGATCCAATTTCAAACTGCTCCAAGAAAAATCTAAGTGTCCAAGAGTGAGTGAGAGAGAGAATAATGAGAGAGCTCCAAAACAGAACTGACAAAAGGTACCAACCGGAAGCATTTTTATCATTTAGGTCTCTATTTTCTTCATTTTCCATTATTTTCCTCCTCACATGCAACCTGTGATCTTTCACCTTCCTTTTCTCTTAATTTCCATTATTTTCTTAAATAAAATGCCAATTAATGCCACTTTACCTTTCCAAATGCCTTAGCCATTGCCTTTGCCACTTTACTTAGCCATAACAAACCAAATGAACACCCACACTAGGATGTTTTCCCCAACATTCAGCTTGGAATAAGTGTCCCATAATTTGTGGTTATTATTTTGCCTTTATTAACTTTTATTACAAGGAATTTTCATTAGGGCTGTTACAGAATAGGAGCCCCATCCAGAAAGTAGGCACAACTACCATTATTATGTTCTTAAGGATTTGCCTTGGTTGCAATTTACAACATAAGGGAGCATGCATATACTTTTGAGATAAGAAAGTAAGTAATATTTGTGATACAAACAATTGCAATGTGCTAAAGGTATTTTCATAGAGGATAAAAGAAAGAGTGAGCCTTTAGAAGAAGAGTAATATTAATATCCTAATAAAGACACACACATATGTAGAAAGAATCATTAATTAATATGAAAAATAGTTCACAAAGAAACAATGATCATATAAAAAAATAAGGGACACACAATTCAATTATGTGTACCAAATCTAATGAAATCCTTCATTTTCTTTAGCACATATAAAACACAAACATACATCACAAAAATGAAAGAATCATCTTACAACATTCACAATACATGCATGAAAGTGAGTTGACTAAGAGCTTCAAAACATTAAGTGAAATGTTCAAGATACACAATTACAATGCTGTGTCACTAACTCAAATAGTGGAACGTTAAGCCACCACCTAACCCTCAAAAGAATGATCTTCTCTCCTATGCCTAGTTTGAGAAGCCAAGGTGAAAATTTCTTTGCTTGAGCTATGATGGTTTATTTATAACAAATGAGGTGACCTTTCACCTCCCATGTGACTCTTGCCCTCCCTCATGACTCTTGAGCTCCCATGTGACTTTTGAGCTCCATATGTGACCACTAGGTTTCCACACATTTTACATTTTCCAATTCGGAATTACAAAATTACATTCCACTAATAATGTCGCAAAAATACAGGGAAAAAACAACACTCTTGTGTTGAAACATTGAGGAACTACAATTTGGAAATTGTGACATGAGGTTCCATTATAATGTGTTAATGCTAATTTCTTCTCTTTGCTACTTGTCTTCAATCCTTCATGATATATCCGACTTGCACTTTATCTCCATCATCTAAAGATTCTGGTTAGAGTATAAGAAGATTTCAAGTCATCTTGGTTTCCTTCTTCTCTTGTAGTTCAAAGTTACTTTATCCCCTTGTATGATGATATCTTTGTGTCTTATCTCCACAAAGTCCATTTGAAACACCTTCTTCATAACCTCCTTGAACATAATCTTCCATGTCAATATGGTAGTACCTGCAAGTGAAGTTCACTGACGACAAGATAATATCAACCCCAAAATTACCTAGTTTGCCTTTTTTTCTCATGCAATATGTTGGCTATGATGGGATAGTGTGCAAGGGATGAGGGAGAGGCAGTCTTGGGTGTATAAAACTAATTTAGGAGGCAAGGGGTGAAGGTCTAGACACTAGGGATGCATAGTGTGTAATGGCAAGAGAGAGGGGCAAGTCTTGGGTGCAGAGGGAAATTCCAGGAGACAAGGGTGAAAAGCTTGGGCACTATGACTGTGCAATGTGAAATGATTGAGGAGGAGGCTCTAGGGATTGTGTAGGTTACCACTGAATGGGTCAACATATGTCCCTAATATCTACTGAGAATGTGCAATGCACAATACAAGGAAAGGTTGATCAAGGCTTGCGTAGTGGGCAAGTGTAAGCAATAAGGGTTGAGTGTCTGTGCTCTGGAGGTGCTCAATTCATAATAATGGAGGTTGTCTTCAAGATGGGGGCAATGCATAGGTTTAGGAGGTAAGGGTCTCATCACTGAGGCCTAGGAGTGTGTAATGCACTCATCAGTTGGCTAACAGTTGAAAGTGCGCATAACTTGTGCATAAAGGAACAACTCCAAAATTGACTAAGTGTGAGATCAATGTGACAAGAGAGTAAGAGTAAGAGCATACAACAAGTCCTAAACATGATCACACACACATACATAATCAAACACATGAAAATAAATTCACAATACCCAAAACCAACATGTATTCATTTAAACGACAATAAAGTGACACTTATCTCCAAGTGCCACAATTAGGATGCAAGTATTTACGACAGAAGTGTCGACAATAATCAAAAGGTATGCATGCCATGTGAATGTGTTCAATGCATGTTCTAATGATAATAAGGATCAACTAATGCAAGAGAGTGAGTTGGATATGCCTCTTAAAGGTGCACCAAGGATGCCTCTAACAAAAAATGGCAGTTTAGGCTTCTTTAGAAAGTAACTTAAACACTTAGAAAAACTTAGAGGACAAGCATAAAAGAACTTTAATAACCTAAAATGACAGTTCACATGATCAATAGGAGACTCCAAAATTTGAATGTAGCCAAAATTTGGATGGTGTTGTAGCAACTACAACACTTGGCGATTTACTGGAAGAACCCATACTTCTTTGTTACACAAATTCTAAACCTTCTGGAAGTATTGTCTCATCCTGTTGATCACCCTAGCTTCCTCACCTAGGCCAGTTAAGTATGTATTCCATTTTATTCTTCTCGTCATCTTAAAACCTTTCACATGACTAGTCAAACTTCAGTTGTTTCGATTAGGGAGAAGGATTATATGTTCATAATTTTAATATCATCTTTGGTGTTTCTTTGCTACCAACAAGCCTGTTTAGTACAAAGGAGTCACTTCAGGTAATCAAAAGCATTTTTTTGCTTCCAACAAGCCTGTTTAGTACCCCAGTGAAGTTGCTTGGTTCACCTCTCTACATAGGAATCCTTTATGTTCTTTCACCCTTTACTTTATCCCCAATATTAATATTTATAAGCTCCTTAAGCAAAATGGCAAGAGTTTTATCATCAATAATTTTTTCTAAGAACAATTGCTTAAAACCATCCAATTATGTATTGAATTTGGTGGAAGTTTATGGTACCATACTGATGCTCTACCTTCAAAAGTATAAGGAACTAGCATACAAGAAACATCATCATATTGTACCTCTAACATCCTTAGATGCAAGTAGAAGTCATCAATGTGATCCTCAAAATTCGCTTTCCCATCGGGATCATACTTTGTAAGCATCTTTTTTGGGTGCTTAGGTAAGTGATGAAGATTATTCGTAAGAGAAAGGGGCCCTTGGGCCATCCAATCCAATTATTCATCGACCATGTCTTTGTTTTCCTCCTCCTCTTTGCTCTCTGATGTTGAAGACTCTTCCTGTTCACTATTCATATTTTCATTGTGGTTTGGTTGTTCATTATCACTCAGTTTTTTGTTGTTTGAAACATTGAATTCCTGCCTGTCTCCCTCTAGATTTCCCACTATAGGTGGTGGAATGTCCCCTTGATGGTAGGATTCTTCAAGTGAGTCAGCCAAATCATAAAGGGTGGTGGTAACCAAATATTCAACTGAAGACACTAAGACACCACGATGAGTTGTCTCTTTCTCTAATTACATGTGAGGAAGAATGGATGTAATAGGGAGTAATCCAAGAGCCATAGAAAACTGACAAGTGATAGGATGAATCTTATAGAGATGCTCGTAGTACCCTTGTAAGCATGCTTTGGATATTGATGAGAGGATTCTTCTTTATCAGATATGTGAGTTGGAGTCAGACTTAAACAATTGGTACCTTGATTTAAAGGTTCTTTATGTGAATGTTTTTAATTATCAACCATAAATAGGCTACCCTCCTTCCAGCGCCAGAATGTTGATGTTGTTGGAAGTTGCCAATATATTTGGGGTATCCTTGATATGAAGTCCCAACTAGACCTCACACCATATGGAATAGGATCCCCATCTGAGAAACAAGCATGAATTCCATTATTATGTTCTTAAATATTTGCATTGGTTGAAATTTACAACATAAGAGAGCATGCATATATTTTTGAGATAAGCAAGTAAGCTTTGTGATACAAAGAGTTTCAATGTGCTCAAGGTACTTTAACAAAGGGGAAAACAAAGAGTGGCCCTTTAGAAGAAAAGTAATAGTAATATCTTAATAAAGACACACACATATATGTAGAAAGAATCGTCAATTAATATGAAAAATAGTTCACAAAGAAACAATGACCATGAAAGAAAATAAGGGACACACAATTCAAATATGTGTACCAAAGCCAACGAAATAGTTCATTTTATTTACCACATATAAAACAAAAACATACATCGCAAATGTGAAAGAATAGTCTTACAACATTCACGATACATGCATGAAAGTGTGTCGGCTCTAAGAGCTTGAAAACATTAAGTGAAAGTTCCAAGATACACAATTACAATGCTGCATCACTAACTCCAATAGTGAACATTAAGCCACCACTTGCTCCTCAAAAAAATGCTATTCTCTCTTATGCCTAACTTGAGAAGCCAAGGTGAAAATTCCTTTGCTTGAGCTATGAGGGTTTATTTATAACAAATGAGTTGACCTTTAACCTCCCATGTGAATCTTGACCTCCTTCATGACTCTTGAACTCCCATGTGACTTTTTAGCTCCTACATGGCTCTTGGAACTAGTGACTCTTCACATTCCATATGTGACCCTTGGGATTCAACACATTTTACATTTTCCAAATTTCAAAATTTCAAAATTACATTCCACTAATAATGTGGCAAAAAAACATGAGACAAAACAAAACTCTTTTGTTGACATGTTGAGGAACTACAATTTAGCAATTGTGACATGAGGTTTCATTGTAATGTGTCAATGCCAAGTTCTTCTCTTTGTTGCTATGTCTTCAATCCTTCATGATAGATATGGCTTGTCCTTGATGTTGGGTATCCAAAATGTCATCCATTTTACCCTCTTTTCTTTCATTTTCCTTCAGTATTTACCATATTCTGCAACTCCATAACCATGCACTAAGACCATCTTCATGATTAAATATGGGTTTAGACATATTATTTTCCAATACATTTATTTTGGTATTTTGAGTGAATTTATGGTTAAATATTAGAAAAATAGCATGTATTCACTTATATATAAATTTTGGATGAGTTTTGTGATGTCTATAGGTCTATTTGAAGATTCCAGCACAATCATATTTGGCCTCTAAGTCTCAAAACAAATTTCATCTTCAAACTCTTAAAGCTTTGAGATCATCATTCAAGCACATTTCATGGAAAATAATCATGGGAGTTTTGATATGTGTCTCCTATCAAATCTATGAGAACTTTTTGAGAGGATATGAAGAGATGATATTTGCTAGATGTTCACACATGGTTGTAATCACATGAGATATTTGTGGATCTAGGAGATAAGTGTGGATCTTAGTTTTGTATAAATAAGAGTGTCATATCCATTCACAAGGGGGTTAAGTTTTGGAATGCTAAGGATTGACCATGCTTATACTTGAAGTTATGAATACTAATAAATTTCACATGTTATACGATCCTTTGATATGGTTATGCTTTTATGACAAGATCTGGTGTTTGATCAATAGTTTCCTAAACTTTCCACCTCTCATGTGCACAAGTGTATTTTAATGTTTCATTTTTGCAAGATAGATTAGTTTTTTTTTTTTTTTTTGCTCATTTTTTGCAAAGTTTATTTCAAGTCTTTTGATTAGATGCTTTGTTGCTAATTCCATTTATGTTCTTTTTCAGATCAAGCACATTCATTTCATTCGCATAAATTATTTCAAAGCAGTTTTTTTACGCAAGAATTCATAGGCAAATCATGGCTTTAATTTATGAATGAACTCTAAGCTTTGAACACACATTGAATTCCTAAATTTCTTTACAGTCTTCAATGCCTTCATAGATTAAATTTACAAGCCTTCATAGACTATATTTACTCACCTTCGTAGATTAAATATTTCCATGCTTTCATAGACTAAATTTCAATTGTTTTTATGCTTTCATAGATTAATTTTGCATGCTTTCAGATTAGGTTTACCTTCTTTCGTAGATTAATTTTCCAATGCTTTCCTAAATTAAGTTAAAATGTTTTCATTAGATTAAAATTTATTTGCTTTCCTAGAATAGATTGCCCTTAGTTTCATTAGATTAGAACAACTGTGTTTGCTTTTACTACCTTCGAGAATAGTCATTTCATTGCTTTCATCAAAGTTGAGTATGTGTGTGTGCCTTGACTAGATTTCATCTCATAGATTTTCCTTGCATTTATAGTCCTTAAAATTCAATTGTTTTTTAGATTAAGATTTCATTTTCACTTCATTGCATTCTTTGATTCATTTGCATAATTTTACCATTCATTTCGTGTTATTAATAAATTAGAATTCTTCTTTTAGAATTAAAGTTAAAAGTTGATTTCCTAGCATATATTGTGCAAGTGTACTTCATAAGTATATAAACCTAGATTGAAATTTAATGCAAGTAATTTACCTCAAAATTAAATTACCCAATACTTCATCTCCACTCTCCAAAGAGTTTGGTTAGAGTATAAGATCCTTTCAAGTCATCTTAGTTTCCATCTTCTGTTGTTGTTTAAATTTCTTTTATCTCCTGATATGATGATCTCTTTGTGTTCTATCTCCACACGTGTCCTTCTAAAACACCTTCTTGATAACCTCCTAGAACATCATCTGCCATGTCAAGATGGTAGTACTTGCAAGTGAAGTTCACTCATGATAAGACAATATCATCCCCAAAATCACCTAGTCTACCTTGTTTTCTCATGTATGATGATGACTATGATGGGACAATGCACAAGGATTGAAGTAGAGGCCTTCTTGGGTGCATAACACAGACTTAAGAAGCAAGGGGTGAAGGTTTGTGCATTGGGGATGCGTAGTGTGCAATGGAAAGAGAGAGGGACAAGTCTTGGGCGTAGAGGGAAAGTATAGGAGATAAGGGTGACAATATTGAGAATTGCGACTGTGCAATATGCAATGATTGAGGGGGAGGCTATATGGATTGCATAGGTTTCCAATATAGGGATCAATAAATGGCCCTATTGTCCACTGAGAATGCATAATGTGTAATACAAGGCAGGGTTGACTATGGGTTGCACAATGGGAAAGTGTAAGCAACAAGGGTTGAGTGATTGTGCTCTTAAGGTCCTCAATGAGAAATAATGGAGGTGTTCCTCAATATGGGTGCAGTGTGTAGGTATAGGATGTAAGAGTCTCATCATTGAGGCTTAGGAGTGCACAATGCACTCATCACTTGAATGAAAGTTGAAAGTCCTCATAACTTGTGCATAAAGGAAGAACTCCAAAATTGGCTAAGTGTGAGATCAGTGAGACTAGAGAGTAAGAGTAAGAGCATGCAACAAGTTTTGAACATAATCACACACATACATAATCAAACATATGACAAGAATATGCATAGTACCCAAAACCAACATGTATTAAATAAAACAACAATAAATAAACACTTATATTTAAGTGCGACAATTAGGATGTAAGTCTATATGACATGTGTAGACTACAATCGAAAGGTGTGCATGCCATGTCAATGTGTTTATCACATGTTCTAATGATAAATAGGATAAAATAATGCAAGGGAGTGCACTGGAGATGCCCCTTAAAGGTGCACCAGGGTTGCCTCTAACAAAATATGACACTTTGGGATTATTTAGAAAGGAACTTGAACACTTAGAAAAACTTAAAGGATAAGCATAGAACAACTTTAATAACTTGAAATGATAGTTCACACAATTAATGAAAGGCTCCAAAATTTGAATGGAAAAATTTGGAGGGTGCTGTAGCAACCACAACACTAGGTGAATGCAATCTGTAATCCTCTAGATTTGATTTTGGAAAGTATGACAAATGGATCTTGAGAGATTGATACATCATAGAAGATCAAATCAGTATGGATGCTTCCAATTATATCACCTAATGTGAGGGTAATTTGGCTTCTAACAACAGGATTGTCCAAAATACATATACAATTATAATATAACAATGAAATTAACATAAAATATACAAAATTTGTTCAATAACATTTGAACTCATGGATTATCTTAAACTTCAGTGTATGAAGCATGAGCTACCTAGTGGACGAAAAAATATGAGCCCTACCTGCACCCTATGAAATTCCCTCTTGATTTTTAGAACATGGAATTCACCACTATGTGTGCTACCATCACTACAACAAATCCCTATGATTAGCTCCCTTTTTTTCTCCCAAGGATTGTTTTAGTGTATTTTGCTCCATTTTTTTGAAAAATTCAGCGCTATTTATCAAGAAGGTGCTATTTTTGGCATTGTCTACATTGATAAAAAAATTTAGGCACTAAATTAGGCGATAATAACACCAGAAATAACACTGGAAAAAATGTTGAGCAAAGAATCAAACATAATGTCATAAATAGTGCCATAAATTTCCCCAGAAATAACACCAACGATAAAGTCAGAATTAAATCCCTTTTTGGCACCAAAATTTACACAATGGAGTGAACATTCGAATAAGGGGCATATTTAGAATTAAAGGAAAAACGATATTCAAAATTAAATGGAAAACTATTAATAAAATGGTGGTGTGAGATATTTATTACCAAAAACTGGGAATTGTTTTTTGAATGGGGGGGTAGGTGGTAAGTGATAATGAGTGAGGTGGGTTTGCAATTCATATTTCACTGCCACGTTGAAAAAATTGTTTTGGAAAAACAACTTTTTGTGCTCCCCCCACTTTAGTTAAATGTCGAGCAAGTGGGGGGGTGGGGGGGAGGGAGTGCAATAGAACAAGAGTCATCGATGTCCAAAGTGTCAATCGTCGCCAAAAGAAAATGTACAATAGTTAGTGTGCGACAATTTTACATTTTGTTTATTAAAATAAAACAAAATAATATACTGCAACATTATACATTTGCGCGCAAACTATTACAAAGTGCAATAAAAACAAATATTTTTGAAATTTTAATCAAAATTTTGAAATTTTCAATGTAACAAGAAAATGCTACAACACCCTAAGTACTGGTGTAGTGTTGGGTGGCAGAAACACCTCTTTAGCTACTCACTCTCAAGCTTTAAAAAGTAAGATGAAATGGATTTCTACCCCTCAATTGTTACAATATTTGTTGCTACAACATCCATTGTTATGTCATTTGCTGTCACAACATCCGATGTAATCGTCATTGTTTCAGTAGTTTCAATAGTAGCAGTTGTTATATCATCAACATTTTTAGAAATTTTAAAATTTTCAACATTAATGGTTGTTATAGCATCAACTACAACATTTTAAACATATTTAACGTTGACATGTTGTTATGAAATTTGTTGTTACAACATATTCTTCTCAATCCGTTGTTACTTATGTTTGTGCTTCTCAAGTTGTTTTCTTGATCCCCCAAAATTGGTGTAGTGTTTGGTGGAAAAAACTCCTCTTTGGCTACCCACTTTCAAGCTTTGACAAGCAAGATGAAATGGCTTGTTGTTACAACATCTGCTTCTCAATCCATTTTTACCTATGTGTGTGCTTCTCAATTTGTTTTCTTGATCCCACAAGCTCTACTGTAGTGTTGGGAGGCAGAAACACCTCTTTGGCTGCCCACTTTCAAGCTTCGACAAGAAAGATGAAATGGATTTCTACCCCCTCAATTTTATCCTCAAGGTGCTACATCTCCTTCAAGGCCACAAATTCAACTACTTTGATAGCATATGATCCATAAAAGGTAGGCCTATGGCCTTTTTATCTCATCAACATGGATCATTGTGAAAATAAATATAAAGAAAACAATGATGTCTCTAAAACACAATGGTTGTTTCTAATGCAATTCATTAATCAATTTTCAATGTAATTCATTTACAAAACGGAACTTTGTCAAGTCGATTTCATCCTTTGTTAGTCCAAGTGAGTTAAAAGATCCTACCCATGATGCATTATTGTAATTCATGTAACCAATGCTCAACCTTCAACTTGTATACAATTGACCAAAAGAAACATTTGTTGGGATCAATGCTCTTGATCAAACAAAGGGCATAGTTGACTATGTTTGCATTAGGTTTCAAACCTAATTCCAAATGGATTCCAAAACCATTTTAATTCATCAATAAGAGGCTATTTCATAAGGAAGTTTGATTTATTTAGTTGAAAATTGCTGCAACATGTAAAATCCATAGGTTCACTAGTGAATAGAGGCGCATCATGCCCAATCTGTGAAGTGGCCAATGCCAATTCATAGATTCCAAGGATTATATTGATTTTGACTTTGACCCCTAATTAATAGCCCTAGAAAACTATAACTTGAATACGTTCTCAATCTGTTAGGCAAGCACAAATAATTTGTAACAATCATCTATATGGAAAGTGTTTACCTTGTATAAGTTGTAATGAACAATCAACTTACAGTTTTAGTGCAAACCTATAGTATCCCTTTAGGACATCCCTAGGTCTCCTCTAAGTCACCTTCCTTGCCTTCATTCTTAAACTAAAGTCAAGTTCTTTTGTCCTCTCACAAGTCGTTGACTTGTTTTGACCTCTGAGCCTAAGCATAGAGTGGAATGATCCCTCTATATCCTAGTATTCTACAGGTGATCTTCAAACACAACCATCTCTCCAAGAAGTGAAATAGACAAAGGGGAGCTCCCTTTCACCATTTCTTCCAACTAGAGAGTCAATGCTACAAGTTGTAATTTCACTTGTGCCATTCCTATTGATCCTTCTACTCCACCTGGAGTTGACTCTATTCTCATTCCCCATAACCATTTCATGGTCAACACCTTTATTACATATAGCTACTCAGCATTTAAAGGAAACATTAACCATCCCTTCACTTGAGTGTGGAAAGGTAGTGTATA
This sequence comes from Pinus tabuliformis, assembly GCA_031772625.1. Classification (NCBI taxonomy): domain Eukaryota; kingdom Viridiplantae; phylum Streptophyta; class Pinopsida; order Pinales; family Pinaceae; genus Pinus; species Pinus tabuliformis. The sequence goes on from CM062819.1 coordinate 871,905,682, forward strand.
TATAGCAAATTTTTTTACAAAATCTTAGCTCAAAGAGTCCCTATATCTCCCTTTTCTTTTTGTGTGTGTGTGTGTGTGTGTGTGTGTGTATATATATATATATATATATTGATTTTTTTTTTGAAAAACAATGATAAAATAGCTATGACACCATCTTTCAAGAAAGACTTATTTAAATTGTTGAAAAGTGGTGATACTACTAGGTTGAAGGGATCTGAATGGGTGTTACAACATTTTCAACAAATTTAATATTGACAGTTATTATAACATCTATTGTTATAATATTTGTTGTTACAACATCGTTGTAATGGTCACTATTTCAATATTTTCAATAGTATTAGTTGTTATAGCATAAATTCTAATAGCAGTTTGATCATTTTCAACAGTAATGGGTGTTACAACATTAGGTGTTATGGAATTTTCAACAAAATTTAACATTCACAATTTTTATGGCATCTATTGTTACAACATCCTATTATAGCCCCACCCATGGTTCTCTCATAAAATTCATTTTAATTATTTTTTACAAATATGTGAAATTAAGAAAAAGGGATTGAATCAAAGGGACATAGATTCTAGAGTTGGGGAGGAGGATTGCTTGCTTTGGATGTTGAGGTTTTCTTGTGCAAACAAAATTAAATGTTTGGGACATCCATTAAAAGTTGGTTGGTGCAATAATTAGTGAATTGGTTCTTAAAATTCATTGAACTACAAGGAAGTTGTGTAGACCCATGCACTTGGGAACATTCACAAGGAAAAGGGACAAGAAACCAAGAGGGGAACTACGCAGTGCAAGAAAGCAAGGATGATGCAGTAAGCGTGACACTGGAGAAAAAGGCAAGGCATGGTATTTAAATTCATGTTGAAGGATATAGGAGACACAATTCGGGCAACATAAAAACATATAAATCTAGTTCGACCAGCAGACAATGCAGAACAAGAGAGAAGAGAAGGGGATTAGCTCTCAGTTTCCTTAGAGGTCGTGGGTTGAGATTCTAGTCTCTGGAACCCTATAATGTTTTGGGGTTCCCTAGAGGTTGTGGGTTGAGATAGGATCCCTAGATCCCTGTAACAACTTGGGTCCCTAGAGGCTCTGGGTTGAGACAGAACCTCTGGAGACCTGTAATAACTTGGGTCCCTAGAAGCAGTGAGTTTGGATATAATCTATAGATCCCTATAACAACTTGGGTCCCCTAGAGGTTGTGTGTTGAGATAATAGACTCTGGAGCCCTGGACAACTTGGATAGTAGGTTAATCCTATGACAACATCAAAAGAAGACTTGATTAAAGATTTTGGTTACTACATTACTTCTACAGTGGATCCTGGACTCCCTAGAAGGGAGTGAATAATTGTGTATGCACTTGGGGTGAGGAAAGAACCTCTGGACTCCCTGTGTCAAGAAGATGGCAGCATCAAATGGTGGGATTGAGGAAGAGGCCCTCTAGATTTCCCGTTTCCGTTGACAGCTAGTGTTCTAATCTCTTAAGCAAGCATCCCCCTCAGACTTTGGAATTTGGCTCGGGGGTGACAACTGCAAGTAAGTGTGGTTGCAACTATCTATTGTTTGTCGAAGAGTCCTTGTCCCAGAGTCAGTTTCCTTGCAACTTTAAAGATAAGTATTTGTTTGTGTTTCTTAAATATTAATGAACTTATGATGCATTTCTCGTTGAAATGGTTTGGATTATTTTAAGACTGTAACACGTTGTTAATGTGATGAGCATGTGGACAGCTCTCTATGCAGATATAACTTTATATTTATGATAAATAAATGTCTAAATAAACACATATGTCACACCTATGAAATGAACAATGTTGATAAAAGAGTTGAACTAGTGTATGCATATGCAATGGAATGAAGTGTTGTGTTAAATGCTCATTACCATAGTTCATAACATATACTTTGTAGCAGAATGTGTAATGCTATATGTAATAAACTAACTTGAGTCATGTTTTTGAACCAAAATATTGTCTTTGGGTAAATGTTCATTCATACCGATTAGCAACACATATGTAAGTAGTACAAATATTTCATGAAATTCCACAGGCAGCGGAAGGATCCATAAGGATATGGAATAAAAACTTGGAACAATGGGCACAAAGACCCTTTTTATTAACATAAAATAAGTACATAAGGGACCACTCACTTGGAAGGATTTATACATATACATTAATGTTCCTTCACCAGGCTATAAGCCCTTGAACCTGTGCAAAAGGCATTGAGTCAATGCTGGAAGGATTATCCTCCCTTTAACTGTAGGGATAGCCGAAACCCATGTAGGAAGGCTTTGTTAGCCTTGCATTATCAACAACTTGGATATGTTTTGCTTGCATTAGGGTGTAGCTAGCTCGACCCTGGAAGTTTTTGCATAGTGCCATGGAGCTGCTAATGTGCTAGCTTTGAAGCTTGGAACCCTTGGCATGTGGTAGGTGAGGTGGAATCCTTTCAGGAGTTCACACCAGGACTGTGGTAGGTAAGTGCCGCAGGAGCGCCCATGCCGACATGCGTGGGATTCCCTGTTCGAGAACGGGGAATGTAGAAGGGCCCAGAACTCCTTGGATTTGGATTGGCTCAAGCTCATGAAGGGTAGCACCGTAGGGCACCTTAACAAGCCATCGACATTAGCACAAAGTACTGGCATTGATACGAAGGTCTGCAGGACCCCTGAGATAGAGCCATGGTCGAAATAACCAGCTCGGGGAAATTAAGGTTGGGTCGAGACTTGCTCTTACGGCGGTCGTAAATAACCTCGTCTGATGCATTTCTTAAGGCAATGTCAAGATCCCTTATTTGAGACATGACATATATTGAAGGAAAGCTCGATGTGGCACTAGAGGGAAAGCCTTAAAATTATAATGAAAATTTGACAAAACCTTATCCTTGCATTGATCCAAACCCTAGCCATGGAGAATCTTCATTGATGTGGCTTGGTTTTCCCTTTAACACAATTGGATGAGGAAATGACGATGTGTCTTGGAGGTAGAAACCCATAAGATTACCCCAAAGGATTGTGTGGCGCAACTATGGCATCGACTAAGATGATGTCAGCTGTGATGAGTTGGGTGACACACCAGCCCAGAAGTCCTGCAATTGGTCAAAGGTGGACCTTATTGACAGGTCAACTTGTTAGGATCACCCTGGAACATTTGAAAGGGTGTAAGTGAAAGAGTGTCGAGGTAAAGCATGGGGATAGGAGCTAGTGGGATGATGTGTCCTTGAGGGACCCCACCTAGTTTATTTGAAAGGAGAAGTAGGTGGAGGCTCCGATATAAATTTTTGAGATGATGTGGGCGAGATGATGTACGCCTGGAATCTAAGTCATTAGATGGAAGGATGGCTCACCTAGCAAGTCAACCTGATGAGTTCACCCCAAAATATTAAAATGAGGAATTAAATTTGAGCGTCGGGAGGTGATTAACATGATAACACAAGCACGACCTTGGTTCGTCAGCTCGGTTACACATCTGTTGTTATAAAATTTGCTTCTCAATTTGTTTTTACCTATGTTTGTGCTTCTCAATTTTTTTTCTTGATCCCCCAAGTGATGGTGTAGTGTTGGGTGGTAGAAACATCTCTTTGGCTAACAATTTTCAAGCTTTGACAAGCAATATGAAATGGATTTATACCCCCTCAATTGTTACAACATCTATTGTTACATCATCTTTGTAATGGTCAATGTTTTAGTAGTTTCAATAGTGGTAGTTGTTATAACATCAACTTTTACAGTGGTTTCAACATTTTCAACAGTAACGGATGTTATAACATTTTCAGCAAATTTAACATTGACATGCTCTTATGGCATCTTTTTTTATAACATCTACTGTTACGACATCCATTGCTACATCATCTGCTTCTCAACCTGATGTTAATTATGCTTGTGCTTCTCGATTTGTTTTCTTGATCCCCCAAGCATTGGTGTAGTGTTTGGTGGTATAAACACCTCTTTCACTACCCAATTTCAAGATTTGACAAGCAAGATGAAATGGCTTGTTGTTAAAAAATCCACTATTACAACATCTTCTTCTTAATCTATTGTTACCTATGTTTGTGCTTCTCATTTCATTTTCTTGATCCCCTAAGTGTTAGTGTAGTGTTGGGTTGAAGAAACACCTCTTTGGATGTTGACTTTCAAGCTTTTACAAGCAAAATGAAATAGATTTATACCCCCTCAATTTTCTCCTCAAGGTGCTCCATATCCTTCAAGGCCACAAATTCAGTTGCTTTGATAAAATATGATCCATAAATAATAGGCCTATGGCATATTTATCTCATCAACATGGATCATTGCGAAAATAAATATAAAAGAAAACAATGATGTCTTTAAAGCTTAATGATTGTTTCCAATGCAATTCATTAATCAATTGTCAATGCAATTCATTTACAAAACCAGAAATTTGTCAATTCGAGTTCAAATATCCTTTTTTAGTCCAAGTGAGTTAAAGGATCCTACCTATGATGCATGGTTGTGATTCACATAACCAATGCTCAACATTCAACTTGTATACAATTTACCAAAAGAAACATTTGTTGGGATCAATGCTCTTGATCAACAAAGGGAATAATCGACTATGTTTGCATTAGGTTTCAAGCTTAATTCCAACCCCATTCTAATTCATCAAGAAGAGGTTATTTCCTAAGGAAGTTCAATTTATTTAGTTGAAAGTTGTTGAAACATATAGCATTCATAGGTTCACCAGTGAATAGAGGTACATCACGCCCAATCTATGAAGTGACCTATTCCAATTCATAGATGCCAAAGATTATCTTTATTTTGACTCTGACCCCTTATTAATAGCCCTGACAAACTCTACCTTGAAAACGTTGGTCAAATTGTTAGGCAAGCACAAATAATTTGCAACAAAAATCTATATGGAAAATTGTTTACCCTGTATAAGTTGCAATGGAAAATTAGCTTAAAGTTTTAATGCAACCCTTAATGACAACCCTAGGTCACCTTTAAGTCACCTTCATTGCCTTCATTCTTAGATTAAAGTCAAGTTCTTTCATCCTCCCAAGGGTCGTTGGCTTGTTTTTACCTCTAAGCCTAAGCCTAGGGTGGAACGATCCCTCTATCTCCTCGCTATTCTACAAGTGAGCTTCAAACACAACTACTTCTCCAGGAAGTGACATAGACAAAGGTAAGCTCCCTTTCACCACTTCTTGCAATTAGAGAGTCAACGCTACCAATTTCAATTGCACTTGTGTCATTCATGTCGATCCTTTTTCTCCACCTGGAGTTGACTCTAGTCTCATTCCCCATAACCATTTCATCTTCAACATCTTTACTACATCTAGCTACTTAACATTGAAAGGAAACATTGACCGTCCCTTCACTTGAGTATGGAATTGTAGTGTATATATAACACAAAATGAAGAGGGTTTGTACTTAAGCTTATGTAATAGAAATTACAATTGATGGTTAAATTGTATAACATTTTTTTTTATGATCTTTACTAACATTTGTTATAATTACAAATGTTTTACATTATTGTAATGTCATCTCAGTTGTAACTTATTTGAAATTTTATTATCATATGTGCACTTTGATATGATGTAATATGATTATTGTTTCATTTCATATGTTGTAATATTATATATATAACAGAGAAATTAATTATTGCATGAAATAAATAATAACTTTTCATTCTAAATGTTTTTTTTTTTTTGCAGAACAAGGATCTTCCAGAAGATCTGAATGATCCTCATCACATATATCCATATCATGTTGGGTCCAATGTTGAGATGGTAGATGATTCTCATGATGACACAAATATAGATTATAACAAGGTTGATGTCGATACAAATGACGACGATGATGATCATGATGATCATGTTCACGATGGCGATGATGATGATGAGCCAATTGTTGCACATAGCAACTAGTGACATTCATGATCATATAGAATGCATCATGGATCATTTTTTATATATTGTTATGATGTCAATTTTCATGGTTACTATCATATGCATCATTTTCATAGCCTCCAGTACAATATTACTAAGTTGTATCTTTTTGACATGTATCATTTTGATTTATATCATTTAGACATGATGTATCATATTGACTTTTATCATTTTGACTTACATAATTTATCATTTTATTTATATCGTTTATACATGATGTATCATTTTGACTTATGTCAATTGTTGGACATGTATCATTTTCACATGTTATTGATCTACTAGTGTATGTGAATTTCACTTGTTTTAGTTATATATGATGATGATCTTATCAGTATTGACTCATCAATTGTTATATATTGAAAGTGGTTAATGATTTGGATGCGTATTTATTGAGTATGATGGTTTTGATTTACTGCGCATGATGGATGTTGTCAAATTCACTTAAATTATATATATTTGACTCACTTGTTTTAATTATAGATGATGATAATGTTACAATAATTATCTTGTTATTTTATATATAACGGATGCTATAGATTCTATTTTTAGGGATATTTAATAAGTATAATGATGTTGTTAATTTGTATGGATATTTGTTTCCCTAAAAATTCCTTATAAATGTTATCTTATAAAATATTTCAAATGCATTCATATGACTTACTGTATAATCATATAATTTATTTAAGAGACATGGTATATTTAACTAATTAAATTGAAATAAAACGTATAATTTAACTGTATGCAAAGCAATAATAATTTTTGGAAGAAAAAAAAGAAGCAACAATGGATGCCAAATTGGAAGCCACACTAGAAGCAAAACAAGAAGAAAAACATTAAACAAAATGGGAAGAAAAGCTAGAAGGCAAATTGGAAGCTAAACCTGGCACTATTCCTGGTGCTTGGAAGTAAAAAAAGAAGCAACAATGGAAGTAAAATTGGAAGCCACACTCGAAGAAAAACAAGAAGAAAAATTGAATGCAAAACTAGAAGCCAAATTGGAAGAAAATCTTGGCACTATAACTGGCGCTATTCCTGACTCTATTCCCGGCATTCTGCCTGGCACTATTCCTGGCACTAAATCTGGCGTGAAAACTAACAGTAAAACTGCCGCTATTCCTGACGCTATTTTTTGCACTAAATCTGGTGTTATTTTTCTAGCACTATTTCAGGTGCTATTTATTGTGCTAAATATGGCACTACGATGAACATACCTGGTTGTGCCCATTTTTACCTTGGAAAAGGTGTCCAATTCCTGGACTGAAATACACTAAATTCTGACACTATTTAAGCACTATTTTCCTGTTCTATTGTAGTGCATAACCAAAGGATAGGTGTGAAAAGTATACCCATCAATGAAACTTAGTGTGGGTAGACTGAATATCTCATTTGATAATCCCCCAGAGGTTTAGGACCCATCTCCATACTGACAAAAATAAAAACAATCTTTGTGGGAATTGATTTTTTTTTCCTGGAGTGTAACAAAAATGGCTTCAACAAGAAACATCCATGTAAGATGAGTGTTGTAATGTGGTGAAAAGTATACATTGTTTCCAATAGGAAAGAACATCAAGTAAGCTCAAAAAGTTATATGCATTACATGGAAGAGTAAAGAGACACAAAGTAGTAGAGAGTCAACAAATGCACACTTGTATTAATATATCCTCAACAACAAACTGGTACATTGATTTGAGTACATTCATACTTATATGCTCAAGTAGAAGTTACAATAGTTTAACTATCTCAACCAACTTAAACAAACCAACTTGGTTAGTCGACTTGACTAAGGAGTTAGCTGACTTATAATACATCCTTTGATTTTTCATTTGAACTAGGCTAGTCGAATGAGTTGACTAGCCCCTCCAACATTTCTGTCACCCTCAATGGGTTCTTCATCATGAAAAAGGGGGAGACTTGGAGAATTAATTTTTTTAGAGAAGTGTAATAGAAGAGGATAGAGAAAAAAAGAGAGAATAAGAAAATATCATTCTAACTGAATGTTGAGAATTTATTTTGTGGTCGATGGAGAAGGTTATGCCCTCATATGATCATGAATTGGTTGGTCGACTAATTATGTAGGTCGATCATCCTTTGATCCTTCTACTCCTTCCGGGGGGGGGAATTAAGATATGATTTCCTATTCATTGTTTTCCCCTGGTGACTAGTTAGAAACCTCAACCTCTGATTCTGGAATGTTGAACTGCTATTGTGGTGCCAATGGGTCACATTCCAACATGCTTCGCTCAAAAAATTGAAACTCAAGTTGAGGAAGTGTTGGATGTGTCGATAGTGCTAAGACAAGGGTTTTTCCAAAGGTCATCTGATATATTATAAGTGTAAGTGTTTATAGGTGTTGATCAAATATTGACCAATATTTAATAGACTGTTGGGCTTGCACCTTAAGAGTCTTCATGTCTACCAAATATTTGACTCTTTTTGGTATATATTTGTCTTGATTCATAAGCAGAGTCGGGTGTACCTTGTCATTGTAGTCATTGGATTTTTTCATTGACATTTTGTACGTATTCAATGGCATTAGAGGCTTCAATTTCTACTTTATTTCCTTCTTTGAGTTACTTCCTTTCGTCTTGCATCAAATTGCTTTCAATCTTCCTTTCTTGTGCTGTATGATTCCATATTGCAGTCCTAGCCTGACCTTCGAATGTGATGTTATTGTGATGATAAGTCTCAAATTAACATCTATTGTGCTCACAAATGACTGCGTGTATTCAATAGATAGGTCAACCAATTGTTGAAAATAGTACTAACTGTTGCAACCTTGTACAATGTGCTTTCAAACCTCTGTTTACCTTGCATTAATGCCTTGTATTCCTGCTAAATAATAATTGACAGTTCCTTACTGCCTTGTGCTCTCACCTTTTGTTGTAGTTGGGAAACTTGTTCATTTTTTTGCACAGGGTGGTCTACCAATTGGTAGACTAATTGTTGAATAACAGTAAGTGAATCATCAATCTGGGCAGGGATGTCAAGTTTAAATGTTTCTTCTACTAGGCTCATGCAATTTGACCATATCTTCTCTTATTGTTGCTTCCTTTTTCTTATCTTTTCATTGTTATGTGAATTCTTTTTCCATCTTCCCCTAGCTTCCTTTCTTGTATATTATAAACAAGAAAAAACTAATATATTAGATGCATATGTTAAAACGTAAGGTAAAATAGTCAATTTTTATTATTCTTGTACTTTTGGTTTCTTTGATTTCTATGTGTCCTTCTGCACGAGAGGCCTCTTTCTTGATCCTAACCCTATTGTCCAAGAAGACTTTTCGACTAGAGTCAACCGATCCTGAGGTGTGTCATGTATTTCTTGTGACTTTGGCTCAACTTTGACTGGAGTGTCCTTTCCAGAGTCTACTTGTTCAACATGTTTTGATGAAATTTCTTGGGGCTTGATCTGTTTTTATTTCTGCATATATGGCCCACCATTCTCCCCTATAACATGTATTGGAGTGATTGGTGGTGAATTTGTAGTTAAGTCAATGTTGGGTCTCTATACTTCATCCCCACTGAAATAACCTTGGGTTGGATTTTGTGGTGGTGTCCCCTTTGGTGCACTCGACTACACTGTCAGTTCTTGTTGTTGCACTTCCATTTCCTATCTTTCCAACATTTTTTGCTTCGTCTCGATGAAGATTTATTTGCTTGGCCTAATGAATGTAAAATGTCTAGCCTGACTCACGATCCCAAGAATTCCTATGGCTTCTTCGATTTTCATGTAGACTAGCCTTTAGCTATCATTTCTTTGAGTACCTATTTTGTTATGGTATCCATTAATTTTTTCAGCTTCGGTTTGTCAAGAGTAATTTCTATAAAAAAGTTCTTACCATTTTATCCCTATTGGTTGTTCCTCGACTTCGATCATCTTCTTAATCTCCTTGTTCGTTGGCTTCTTGGAAGTCTTCGGCAGGGGGGCTAGTAGGTCGAACTTAAAAGGAAATATATATTTCTCAACTTCCATCTCTTCTTCTTGTTCTACATTTGTGAAAGGTAAGAGAAATTTAGTTTGAGATTCCCAAGTAACATATGGGATGAGGAAGATAGTATTCGTCGGTCAACTCAACTCATCAAAAAAGTGTTTGATAAAAGTTTGGTATGGTATATCGTTAGGATGAACAACATTAGAATTAACATATAAAAACTTTGTCATGTTGAGATCTAGGTGTATATGTGATGTGTTGGGTAACAATCAACAAATTTGTTGGGATACCCTCCATCTGTTTGATACCAACTTCAAATTAATCAACCAATTCCTGAAAATATCTTGTGGTGAGATTGACTTAGGGGTACCCGACCACCCATGTGCAAAAATATTGTAATTTTTCATCAAAAAGATATTTCTCTTCATGAAAACTACTTCACCAACTGGGGAGACCTACATCATGGCGATCCATATGAAAAAATACGGGAACTGAATGGAATTACTAGAGTTTTGATTTTTTTTGGAAATTTGTTTTAAACAAGTCAGTGAAACGGTCTGCCCAATTATATTGTTTTCCCGACCTTGTTATTTTTCTAATGGCTTCCAACATGTTTAACTCGATGTGAGATGCTTGACCAACTAGAGTGAGGCATAAATAAACAATAATGCAAGCCCATTTTACTCGAGGGTCATGGAATTGACCAATAATAAGCCCTTTTGAGTTCTTCATTGTTATTCCTTTAGTGGATTCCCTTATTCATGCGTTTGAGTTGACTATTTTCATAATTTTATCCTCGAATAGACTAGTATTATATATAGCAGTAGTTGTAATATGTAGTGGCTTCTCCAACCACAAGGTGCCTTCTCCAACCACAAGGTGCCCTCATGGTACTGACTAATAATGAATTTTGTAGCTTCTTCTTTCAAGCCCTGGAAGTCTACAACTAGGGGTGTTCCCAAATAGTCCTACATTCCATCTTGATGGAGTATCTAGAAGTTTGTGGTCCACTTCGTGTTGACTACACCCCATTTCTTGAAGTCTACAAAGTGTTTGTCAATTTTGGATTTCTTTATATTATGGAGTCGAACCCCTTATTATGTCACAACGCTCTTATCGAATCATGCCTTGGTTCTTGGCTCTATGGGGCTCTCCTTGACCTGGAAGTGGATGTGTCTCCTTATCATTTTGAAATCTTCTTGGAATTTTTTCCCTTGTAAACACTTAGGAGATTTGAATATGAAATCATCAGACTTGGAATGTCTAGAAGTTTGGTGAGCTCGAGCACTGTGGTCAATGAAAACTTAGAAACAATGGTGGATGGGTCTAATACCCCACTTGGTTTTATAAATGGGGAATTAAGTGCACCAATAATTCCGTTTGTGACCTATTATCGAATTAATACAAGTTTTTACAATTACATTGAATTTGTGCAGAGTGTGTAGCCGAGTTGTCCTTCTATTTTTGGCAATTGGTTCACTTTTAAATATGATTTGATGTCTCCATCAGTCATGATTTCCTATTTAGGTGTAGTCATTTGGTCGATTTGTATTTCGACTTTCAATTTTTCTTCTCTCCTTTTGGTCAAGTGGAATTCCTTTTTAAAGTATTCTCTAGATCTAAGTCATTGATATTTTCTTCTTTCATGATGTTGTGGTTAACAATGTAGAATTGTATTTTGGAATGATTTATTATTTAAGAATTTTCTAAAGTCTTCTCCTCGCTCCATTTCTTTGCATTTATTTGTTATTATGATTGTACGTTTTTCTCTTTGATAATACTTATTTGTTGGCATGGTTGTTACTCTATTGAATTTTGTAATTGTTTTTTATAATACTACTTATTAATTTATCTTTAATGATTGAAATACTTAAAAAAATATTGTACAATTAGTTCGTAAGCTAGACTGCCACATTGTGGTTTTCAGACTAGCCCATGTTTTTGGCACCTCAGATAGGTTTTCACTAGTCTCATGCTGACATTGTTAAGTGATATTATTTTTTAGTTGGGAACCAATTAAAAGTGATTCAAATAAATTCCCTTGAAGTGTTCTTAATTGTATTGCTCCTAAAGAATGTATGTCCTCTATCACAAAGGGGCCAAGCCATGCAATTTCCAATTTCCTCGGTTTCCCCTTTATTCGATAATCATATAGTAGTGCTAATTCTTCCACTTTCATATTCTTTGTTTCTAATTTTTTATCATGACATGATTTTTGTTGAGTTTGGCTTGTTTGTTGTTGGTGAAGTGCATGCAGTCTATCTTCTTCTAATTGTTGTAGTTGGTGAATTATTTCCTTTTCATCTTTCTTGATGTCATACTTTAGCACAATCGATATGCTTGCAACATTCATTATATAATGTAATGATGTTGTTTCTCCTTGTGCATATAATACTTTAAATGGTGTATACCAACTCAATTATTTGTATGTCATGCGGTATCCCCATAAAACCACGCAAATTTTGTCATCCCACTTGTCCCTGTCGATATTGAATATTTTTGTAAGTCCTTTATGTAATGTCTTGTAAAATGATTCGAATGCGTTATTGACGTATGGGTGATATGTTGTTGTTTTCGTATGCTCAATCATAAATTTTGTAACATTGTTTTCATTAAACTATTGGCAAAATGTGTACCCCTATCACTAATTATAGTCAGGGGATAACTAAATATTTCTACTATGTTTTCGTAGATAAATTTAGTGGTTATTTCCTTTGTACAATATTTGATTGGGTCAACTTCTACCCACTTTGTCAAGTACTCCACTGCTATGATAATATACTTTACACTAATCCTCTTATCCCTTTTGGGAAATAGACTAACAAAGTTGATTGCCCAAATCTCAAATGGTAAAGTCAGGTTTATAAAGTGGAGTGGAATTTGGTTTCTCAAAAATAGTCACCCTATTCTTTGGTAAATATAACATTTTGGACTTCTTTTTGACAATATCAAAACAAGGCTAGCCACAATAATCCTCCTTATATGAATTTCCTCATTGTCGAATCTCCTTGTTAATTTCTACTAGCACCTCCTTTGTGAGCTTCATTTATAATAGTCTCCCTTTCATGTTCTAAAACACATATTCAAAGTGTCTTATCGGTTCCCATTTTTTATAATTAACCATTAATTAGTGAAAATGGGGTTGATTTTATTGCTAGGTTTTTCCTTTTCTTCTTGGATAACCCATTAGGTGTTTTTCCCATATGCAAGAACTGAGAAAATTTTGTAGGATTTACTTTGACTTTAAATAGGTGTACATCCAACAATTTGTCATTGAGTTATGTCGATTCTTCCCTTGTCTATAGTCAGGATAGATGGTCGGGTCCATATTCTTTTTCCAATGTCACACTTTTACTTTGAATTCAAATTCCTGGAAAAAGAGTAGTCATTGATAGATTTGACCCTAATATATTGGTGAGTGCATCCCTTTCCATCATCAAATAATTTCTTTCAACTTTATTTAATTTTAGACTAGCATAGGAATTTAGATGGTCTATGGAATCACTATTAGGTTGTGCTAGTATGACTCCAACTACCACATTAGATGTGTCAACATGTACATGGAACTTCTTTGACCAGTCGAGGAATTTTAATATAGGAGCTTTGACCGGATTCTTTTTGAGTAGTTGAAAAGACTCATCACAACCCTTAGTCTAAATGTATGTAACATCCTTCTTTAATAATTCATCAATTAGTAAAGTTATATCGAAGTTGTATCAAATGAACTGTCTATAGTATCATGTATACTCCATATTTTTTTCTTTTTTCTTTTTCTTTTGATTCACTAGGGGTTTTAAGTCAAGGATCACTTTGATTTTTTCCATATCTACTTTGATCCCATCTTTAGATACTATGTTCCCTAGCAATATTTCTATCAGTGTAACAAAGATACATTTCTTGATGTAGAGAGATAATTAGATTTGTCTACATATTTCTAGCATTAGTCTTAACCATTAGACATGACCCTTTAGTATTGTATATACGGTCCAATCGTCAAAATAAATTGCCATAGTTTTATAGATACATTCTTGAATTTCTTTGACTACTATTCTAGAAAAAAATGTTGGTAAAATTTTCAATCCAAAAGGCATTACTCTATATGCAAAATAGCTAAATTTTGTAACAAGTGTAGTTTTCTCCTAGTCTTATTTTGCAATGGGTACGTGGTTGTACCCTGAGAATCCATTTGTAAATGAATAAAATTCATGCCCAAACACCTTGTTTATAATATTGTCGATGAATGGAGTTAGAAATGGACCAATTATTGTCTATTTATTTAGACCACGAAAATCAACACAAATTCTTAATCTCGAAGGTCATGTTTTTTGGGTTGCACAACCATGGGACTTGCCCATTTCAATTTTTCAATAGGATAAATGATGTCAGCAACCAACATCCCTTCTATTACTTTTTGAATGATCATCTTATATTCGTGATCCAATTTGTATTGTCTCTTCTTTATGGGATTAACTACATGAATGAGGTCGATTTTCATCTCCTCCGTTTCTTTTACAAGCCCCTTAAGATTTTTGTAATCGTGGGAAAATACGTGTTGATATTCTTTGAGTAAGTCAATAAATTCCACCACTTGTTTCCAAGTCGAGATAATTTCAGTTGGCCTTGAATTGAAATATCAACTTCTTTAATTTTTATTTCTGCATCCATTTGGTCAAGAGCCTTCGTTTCATCAAGCTTAGGGTCCTTGAATTTTATTTCTTGGTAGGCGGGTGGAAAGTCTGGTTTGTCGGGTTTCTCAAATTTCTCCTTAGTAACTTTGAGTATTGTTTTGAATTTTCTAATATTTTGCAGATGATCCTTTGTCCAACAAAAAGTTTGGCTTGGAACACGGATATTCTCCATTTCTAAGCGATTGGCTATATTTTGATATAATGATGAGAATGATACATGATTACGTGCAGAACTTGACAAGAAGTCGAATGTTGTTCCTATTTTTTCTTTTTGATTGGTAGGAGATTCTATTTCCAAAAATTCTATTAATTGTTGAGTTGTCTCGACTAATTCTTTCAACTATGGTCGAAATTAAAAATATTTAATAAAGTTATTCTTTAGCTATATTTAATAAAGTTATTCTTTAGCTTGTTCTATTGAAGTGAATTTCCTTGGGCTTCCTCGATCTTATACCATTTGTTTGGAAAATCATCAAGGGTGTTGAGAAACATTTGGGGCCATACTCTCTCATCCCTATAAAAAATTATTTTCCATTCTATCTCACATGCTTGAAAGTGTTGTACATGGTCTTTTCCTAGTTTAAAAGTTATAATGTTCACCTATGTTGATAGCTTCCGCCCTCCAAATCTTTTGAAAAAATTGGTCATTGTTTCCATCCAAGTCTGGAGTCTAGAAGCATGGGTTTCCCACCATTGAGAGGCTTTTCCAGTAAATGCTTGGACTAATATTTTCATTATTCCATTTTCGCATATTGATTTAGTCACTTGTTTGATATGATTTATTAGGGATGCTTGTTCTTTGAACCTCATCGGGGCACCAAAATCCTTGCTCAAGTCAAATGATAGTAGTGTAGGAGTTTCACTTATCTTTATTTGTTGAATAATGGACACCAATTTTATAGTGAAGCAAGGTTTGACATTCTTAGTTGAAACAACTTCATTTCGACCAACATTCCTTTGCTTTAGATAATTCTCGATTTTCCATTCGTATAGGTCAGTATCCGAATTTTGTCCTATGGAGAAGGAGGAGCCTGAAAGGATTTCTCCAAACGAGTTTGTATCCACATTATCTCTATCCCCATGCAATATTTGATATAACCTCCTTATTTCTACATCGTCCTCCCAGGAGTCAACCTAGGGTTTCCCTTCTTGGGTCTCAAGACGGATTATAACCTTTTTCTTGTTTCCCTTTAACTTTATTTTGCCTTTTTCTAGGGAAATTTTCGCCTTCATTTTTTGACACCATGGTCTTTTAACCAAAGATGGATATATTGGTATTCCATCGACTAAGTCGATTACCACAAATTTGATGAAAGTCATAATCCCCGTAATTGATTTTTTACTTGCTTCACCATTCTGATGGGTTCGATGAATCTCTGGTATGCTAGTTTGAGGTAGTTAATTGTTTGTTGGAGAGTTGACCTCCTTATCTTTATCTATGTTTATATAGGAAGGATATTCACTTGCAATCTGAAGTCTACTACTGCTGTTTTATCATATATCCATCCATTTCAAGTCCTGCTTAATCATCAAAGTGGTTACCTTGAGATAACTGACGCAAATTCCTACATTGGCTCCTATCCTCGTTATAATATATCAATATGTGGAGAAGTTCAATAAAAAAACTGATTAACTATTCTTCTTTTAATAATTCCAGAAATTCCTCTAGTATATTATCTTTCACTAGCTTCTATTTTCTATCTTCACTTTTGAAAATTTCAATTGCCTTTTCCACTATATCACCATGTTGTTTCATGTCTAGATATTGGACAATGTTTTTAGAAGGTCAAAAAACTTGTTGATTTCCTAGAATTGTTTCTTGACCAACAATTGATCTGGTAATAACATGGAGGTTTTTTGAGTTCAGGACCTCTTGATTCAGGAAATTTTGTAGGAGATTTACAACTCTTTTGTTTAGTATTTTTTCTAATATTTTGGGGCGATCTTCTAAAGGGTGATCACCCAATCTGCACATATTGCAAAATCTTAAGTTGGTTTATCTTTTATAGGAAAACTACATGCAAGATGGCCTTCTTTCCAACATGTGAAACATTAAAGCTTTCCTTGACCAAGACCTCAACCTTGACCGCATCCATTGTATCCACCTCGTCTTCCCCCAAATCCTCCTCTACCATTTCCTCTTCCTCCTTATATAGTTGGGTCATTAAATTGATATGATGTCTATATGTGATAAAAAATATGATAATTAGGCTTATTCTTACCATTCAACTAGCATTCTTGTGTATAATGATTATTATCTTCGCTTATGGCACACCATTTATGTTTTACATTCCTTGAATTATACCGACACTCTCTAGTATTATGAATTGACATGACTTGACATATGTCATAATATGTGTCTACCTAGACTCATTGGACATCTTGATCAAAATAGTATGCAAATTTGTAGTTGTCTTTGGTGTGCCCCTTATTCCTGCAGTTGATGCACCATAGTGTTTTTTTCATCAAAGATAAACTTAGCAATGATTGTTGCAGTTGTTCAATCTTTTCTTCTAATATTTTATTACTCACTGAGGAATTCGACTACCAAACATCATCTGTTTCAATTCGTGGGGCCATTTTCAAGGCTTCTTCACATGATGAAGCTTCATGCATTCTTAATGGCCCTTGAATATTTTTTAATAACCTAGAAACATGCCACTAAACTAACAAGGCTTCATCATTATTGTAAGGGATTTGAATTAACAAATCCTTGAATATTTTATCATACTTCCTTATGATTTAAACTTGTCTCTATTTAATTTATTTTAACTTTTGAGTGACAAGATGTAAATCACCTAAGATTTAAATAAGGAGAAGAAACTATTCTTGATATCATTCTTATTTTTAGGTTGGTTCTATGTGAAATTCATAAACCATGTGAGAGCTCTATTTTGGAAAGTTGCTGCAAATTGTTCCATCTATTTATCTTCATCTATAATATTATTGTTTGTCCATAATTTCTCATAGATGAACTAGTGGTTTTTAGGGTCTTCATTGCCCTTGTAGAGGGGGATGTGATTTAATCCCATTTTTATTTGAGGTGATGGAATTTTTTGTGTTTTCTTAGGGCCAATCGGCTGAACTAATTCGTCTAATTTGTTGGTCTCGATGACTAGTTAGTGAGTTATACGTGGGGTGCTTTCTTTATCGTTGTCTTCAACTCTTGTAGAATTTTTCAAACTGTCGTTTGTTTGACACCCTTTATCTATATATTTGGTGAACCGATTCATAAAAGGTTGCGATGGTTCGTTGTCTTGAATTGTATTTCATTCTTCATCAATAGATAATAATTGCAATAGGGGGGCATGTTTATGAGGTTCGGTATATGGAGAAGTATGTCTTCATTTTCTTCATTATCTATCCAATTTTGATTGACTACAAGAATTTCAATTTCAAGGCAATCTCTCAGATTTCTATGCTCATATTGTCTATACCAAATTTTGAATGTATCTAAATTAATATGGAGTCTTTGTTGGAGGAATTCTATGATAATGACACTTGATATACTTGCAACAGGGGATTCCAGAATCGGTGGCCCAGAGTCATCCACTTTCATATAGTCTACATGCCTCCTAGGGCTTAGTTGTAGATTATTACTTCTTTTTGGAGTGGTCGATGCTATGCCTCTTAACTCTAAGTGCACTCTGCTACCTTCAGAGGAGTCCCATGCATCATCAATCTCTCACTCTTGAACTCCTTTACTTCTTAATCACTAGTTAAATTTTTCATCCCTTATTTTATGTCACTTCTTTAGTTTTTTTCCCTCTCTATTTTTTAAATATTGGTCGATTGTTTGTACTATTGCATGTGAGCTTGGGTCCTCCATCAGGTTTCCACCTCAAGCGTGTATTCTCATGTTAATGTAATTGACCGTAATCCTTTCATTTTGACTGCCAAATTAATTTTACTTCTCTCTTTTAATTATTTATTTATTTAATTCTCACGAAAATTTACCGCCTCCCCATCACTAAGCTAACTTATTCTTGGTTGGAAAGGGTGAATCTAACAAACATTTTCATTTTCTCAAGAAATAATCCCAAGTTTTTTTTGTATTTTTGCACCAACCGTCGAGGAACTTCTCCCACTCGTCCCGTCGCTTACTTCTGTCAAATTTTAGTGGAGTTTGTAGGGGTGTTCTATATTATATTATATAACAAAATTCCTTGTCGAGGAGAAATTTATGTAGTAAAGCATGTATGGTGCAAAAGAAACTACCATGAAAATCACCAAAAAACATTGCTATAATTTTTCAATAAAAGTGTGTTCTCCTATTGCTTGCTCCTCATAGAAGTCATTTAATATATTATCGAGCCACTTGTGCAAGTTTGTTCTTCCTCCATTAGTGAAATTTAAAGTTAGTCGGTTGACAAGTTCTATCTATCGCATTAGGGAAGTGGTCGAGATATATATATTTTTTAATAGGGACTATTTTAGTAAATATTTCAGGTGCTTCCATGAAAAAGTGTGCTCTAGCTTCAACAATAGATAATTGGTTTTTCCTCACGTAATTCTTCAAGTAATTGTTAATCTTTTTTTCCCACTACTCTTGTATCTCTTCCAATGTTAACATTTATGCATGCATATTGTGTACACTCAGGTCCAACACTACCAGCAACAGAACCAATGTTGTTGTAGAGATTCCCACTGTAGATGAATAGATTATGCAATATACTAAAACACAATACAAGATCTACTTCTACAACACTTTGCGGAAGCTTAATTGAATTGAGCAAGATCAAGAGAACACATATAACTGAGAATGAGAAATCAATCACACATAACACAGAAGAAATAACTCGGGGAAAGCCTCAGCCTAAAACCCCAATCTTTGTATTATCATACAAGTGGAAATCTTGTTCAAGTTACAAAAAGAATCATCTCTCAAGCTATCCTACTCTCTCTGCAATCAAACAATACAACTCACAAACTGAATAGACATAGTATATGTCCTCCTCAAGCCCTCCAAGCCTCCTATTTCCTTGCACAGTTTTTCTTGGGGTCTAGTGAAGCCACATGTGTGAATTGGCCTTATCACACTCACTAAACCTGAAGAAGTAACTGCGCAATCCTCAAGGAAATAATTCCTTCTGCATGCAAGGAATATTCGCAATGGAATATTCTAGCAACTGATAGTACACTGCCCCTCCATCTGATCTCAACTGGGTCTCTATCTGAACTGACATGCATAATTTATTTATGAGAGAATACTCAGTTATCTGAAGTGCAGTAGTTACATGCATGTAAGCATTAACTAACTGAACTTACATTAATTCAACAAATTGTTTGAATTAATCTAATTGGACTTGACTCAGTTAACTGAGCCAACTAATTACAACTCATCCTTATCTCTTTAACTGATGGATAAATTCCTCAATTAATGGAGAAATTGTTGCATGTCCCCACATAGACTTCATATTTGATTTTCCTTAACTAATTAACTCAAGATGAATTAATTAATTATTTTACAAACAATTGCTAAGATCAAATTCAAATTTTACTTCACTATTTTAGTTTAGGGACTGACTAAAATAGGAAGGTATCCCGAAATGATATTTATAGAATGCTATTTTTAGCACTTCCATTTTTCCATCCATTGTTGCTAAGATCAACACTGGCTAAACTGCTATTTATAGTAGTGCTATTTTTAGCAATTCTATTTTTAGCATTTCTTGTTGCTATTTTCAACACTCCCTCTCAACAAGAAAGGGATTATCAGTAACCCCAATCTTGTCTCTGTGGAACTCGAACTTGCATTTTGACAATGTCTTAGTCAAAATATCTGCATCCTGTTCCTCGGTCGAAACATACAGCAACAACATGATCCTCTTGACCACACAGTCTTGAAGATGGTGATACCGGATATCAATGTGCTTGGACCTGTCATGAAAAATTGGATTCTCAGAGAGTTTGATACAACTCTGCTTATCGCAGTAGATCACTGTAGGATCCATCATCTGACCAAACAATCCCACTAGAATCTTCCACATCTAAATGGCCTCACATGCAACCTGACTAGCAGCCATGTATTCAACTTCTGTTGAGCTAAGTGCAACTGATCTTTGTTTCCTGCTGTACCAGGAAAATGCAGCTGAACCAAGGTTGAAGATTCCTCTAGAAGTGCTCTTCCGGTCTGATGGACTCCCTGCCCAATCCACATCTGTGAAGCCCTGAAGCTTCACTCCCTCTGTCTATCTGTACCACAATCTGAACTGAGATGTGCCTCTGAGGTATCTCAGCACATGCTTCGCTGCCTTCCAAAACAGCTTGGTAGGCTGAACCATAGCTTGACTAAGCTGGTTCACTGCAAAGCATAAGTCGGGTCGTGTGTTCACCAGATACATAAGTGAACCCATCAGCTGCCGATAAACAATAGCATCTACTACCTCACCTGAAGTAGCATCCTCCTTCCTCTAGTTCCCAGCTAGAGGAGTCTGCATGGGCTTGCACTTCTCCATGTGAAAGCGCCTGAGTATCTCATTGGCATACTTGCCTTGAGAAACAAATACTTCCCCATCTTTCTGCCACACCTCCATGCCTAGAAACTAGTGCATAAGGCCCATGTCCTTCATCTTGAACTCTCTTGCAAGGTCCTCCTTGCAAGATTGTATCAGCTGATCATCACCTATCAAAATCATATCATCGACATAAAGAACAATGATCAATGGTTTACCTTCTACCATGATGTGGTAAAGGTTCGCATCTGCTTCACTCTTAATGAAGCCCAAATCAGTGAAATAGTTGTCGATCTTGGTGTACCAAGCACGGGGTGCTTTCTTCAGCCCATACAGAGCCCTCTTGAGTTTGCATACATGTGACTCACGATCGAAGGTTTCGAAACCTTCTGGCTGCTCAATGTACACCTCCTCCTCAATCTTCCCATTGAGGAATGTGGTCTTTACATCCATTTGGTGGATCTTCCACCCCATCTGAGCTGATAGTGCCAATATCGATCTAATCGATGAGTACCTTGCTACGAGAGCAAAATTCTCCTTGTAGTCAATCCCATCGACCTGTAAGAAACCCCGGGCAATAAACCTTGCCTTATGTTTCTCAACACTGCCATCAGCTGCTTGCTTTACCTTGTAAAGCCATCTGGAACTCACCACTGACTTACCCTAAGGCCTTGGGACAACATCCCACACACTGTTCCGAATGATAGAGTCGTACTCCTCTACCATTGCATCAACCTAGACTGGTTGCTGCACTGCCTCGAATGAAGAAGGTTCAGTATCTACACACTCCCCAACCAGGGCCATGTACCCAGTGTACCGTTCGGGTGACATCCTCTGTCTACGATGAGAAGATGGTTGTCCCACATTCTCCCGCGCATCCAACATCAACCTGTCAGCTTCCCTTGAGCGTTTCTGCCCATCTCTGGAAGTCTCAGCATGAGTGGATGTATCCACTCCTAGATCCTATGCATGCGGCTGCTCCGCATCAATCTGAGGCTCCTCCTCCTTAGGAACTGAAAGTTCCTCATCTGCATGCAACTTGAGCTCCCTCTCAAATGATAAGCGCATGGCTTTCTGCTCGTCAAACTTCAGATCGCTGCGTACCACTATCCTTTGAGTGGAAGGCAGGTACACTCGAAAGTTGTGGGGTGTATTCGTGTACCCCACAAGTATTCCCAACTCAGGTATTGGGTCTAGCTTCTTCCTGGCATCTTTGGCCACATGACAGTAAATTGATGATCCAAAGATTCGGAAGTGACTTACATTAGGTCGCTTCTTGGAATAGGCCTCCATAGGTGTCTCATTCCCAGTATAAGGTACGGGCTTCTGTTCTGCAAGTATACTGCTGTATTGCATGCCTCAGCCCACAAATGCAATGGTAGGCTTTGGTCATGCAACATCGCTCGAGCTGCTCCCACAATCAATCTATTCTTCCTTTTGGCCACCCCATTCTGTTGTGGGTTATGGGTGCCGTCAATTCCCGTTTAATTCCTTCGGCAACGCAGAAGTCTTTAAACTGTTGGGAGACATACTCTCCACCATTGTCACTACGCAAGGCTTTTATTTTCTTTCCAGATTCTTTCTCTGCCAAGGCTTTAAACTCACAAAACCTCAAGAAGGTCTGATCCTTCTTTTTCATAAAGTAGATCCAGAATCTACGAGAAAAATCATCAATAAAAAAAGCATAGTACCTTTTTTTTAGCGGTGGAGGCTGTAGAGAAAGGTCCACAAACATCTGAGTGAACACACTCTAGGATTGCTCCAGCTCTACTGTCTCGATCCGGAAAGGAATATTCCACATACTTACGCAAGGTAC
Source organism: Pinus tabuliformis (assembly GCA_031772625.1). NCBI lineage: Eukaryota > Viridiplantae > Streptophyta > Pinopsida > Pinales > Pinaceae > Pinus > Pinus tabuliformis. The sequence goes on from CM062819.1 coordinate 871,928,475, forward strand.
AACCTTTGCATGTAGTCGTTTGCTCAAGTTTTCCCTTGGGTAATCTGGTAGAAATCTAATGCATGATCTTCAGGGCTCCATGGTGCAAGTGGCCTAGTCTTCTAGGCCATAGCTCGCCAATATCTTGGCTTTGCACCATCTCAGTTTTGGAAATCAAAGCAGCATAGTCATCTACCTCCAGCTTGTATAGATTCTTGACTCGAATCCCTATTCGCTTTGTCTATCCAGTACCGATATGCCTCAGGAATACCTTTCCTTTACTAAAGACTACATCATATCCTTTATCTTCTAGCATAGTGACAGACACAAGATTCTTCTTTAGACCTGGTACATACTTTACATCAATCAGGGTGAGGGGAGCTCCATGCTCCCTCTCAAACACAACCGTACCTTCACCTGAAACACGGTACTTTCCATCATCACCCATCTTGATTCGCATCTAGAGATCCTTCTCCTCCAAGGTACTGAAAAGATTCTTGTCACTTGACATGTGGAATGAAGCTCCACTGTCTAGGTACCACACACATCTCACCATGGATGAAACCATGCATGAGATAAGCGAGAAATCCAACTCAAACTGTGAGGCAAGTGCCTCCCCATCAAATCCCTTCAAGGAACCATTCTTGGATTTCTTCTGTGGACAATTCGTAGCATAATGGCCCACTTCATGACAATGAAAGCATCACACTTTCGATTTGTCAATCTTCTTCCCACCTTGGGAAGAACCGATTTGGGATGGGACGCCTTCCCTTTACCTTTCCTTGCTTGCCTCACTAAGGCTAGATTTTCCTCATCATCTTGCTTCGATGAGGATCCATCTCTGGTGCTTCTTCTTATTTCCTCCTACATCAAATTCGACCAAAGTCGTTCCCAATCTTGCAGTTTTTCTCTTCCATTAACTGAGTCTTGGTAGCTATGCCAGCTCTTAGGAAGAGCGAGGAGTGCAAGAATCACCATGTCATCATCAGCGGTCATGATCCCTACACTTCCAAGCTCATCCCTGAAGGTGGTGAGCTTATTCAGATATGTAGAGATCGTGTCGCCCTTTTCACACTTGATCTTACGAAGCTTGTCTTTCAACGCTAGCTTCCTCTAATCGTTGTTGTTCTGATATAGATATTTCAATGTTTTCCACATCGAAAATGGTGTCTCCTTCCCATGGGGGCTCGAGACAATGTGGTCTCGAACTCCCTACAGAAGGATTCTCCTTGCTCTAGCCACACATTTCTTCCATTCTGCCAGTTGAGTAGCATCAGTCGGCTTGGGGACTTCTTGATCAATGAAGTCCTTTAGAACATTATCCTCTAATACTGCCTCCATGCGATCCTTCCAGGCTATATAATTCGAGCTGCCATCAAGGGAATACTCGAGTCTTAAACCACTGAACGCCATCGATGAAATTGAGATGTGATAAGAACTCAATTTCTATATTCAGGAACCACAAACTTCGAACTTCTCTTTCTTGTATACTGTTCTTCGCCTTGATCACCTTTGCTTCGATTCCATGTAGAAATTCCCACTGTAGATCAACAGATTATGCAATATACTAAAACACAATACAAGATATACTTCTACAACACTTTGCGGAAGCTTAATCGAATTGAGCAAGATCAAGAGAACACATATAACTGAGAATGAGAAATCAGTCACACATAACATAGAATAAATAACCCATGGAAAGCCTCAGCCTAAAACCCCAATCTTTGTATTATCATACAAGTGGAAATCTTGTTCAAATTACAAAAAGAATCAGCTCTCAAGCTATCCTGCTCTCTCTGCAATCAAACAATACAACTCACAGACTGAATAGACATAGTATATGTCCTCCTCAAGCCCTCCAAGCCTCCTATTTCCTTGCGCATTTTTTCTTGGGGTCCAGTGAAGCCACATGTGTGAATTGGCCTCATCACACTCACTAAACCTGAAGAAGTAACTGCGCAATCCTCAAGGAAAGAATTCCTTCTGCATGCAAGGAATATTCACAATGGAATATTCTAGAAACTGATAGTACACTACCCCTCCATCTGATCTGAACTGGGTCTCTGTATGAACTGACATGCATGAGTTATTTATGAGAGAATACTCAGTTATCTGAAGTGCATTAGTTACATGCATGCAAGTATTAACTAATTGAACTTACATTAATTCAACAAACTGTTTGAATTAATCTAACTGGACTTGACTCAGTTAACTAAGCCAACTAATTACAACTCAATATTACAACTCATCCTTATCTCTTTAACTGATGGATGAATTCCTCAATTAATGGAGAAACTGTTGCATGTCCCCAGATAAACTTCATGTTTGATTTTCCTTAACTAATTAACTCAAGATGAATTAATTAATTATTTTACAAACAGTTGCTAAGATAAAATTCGAATTTTACTTCACTATTTTAGTTTAGGGACTGACTAAAATAGGAAGGTATCCCGAAATGCTATTTATAGAATGCTATTTTTAGCACTTCCATTTTTCCATCCATTGTTGCTAAGATCAACACTGGCTGAACTGCTATTTATAGCAGTGCTATTTTTAGCAATTCTATTTTTAGAATTTCTTGTTGCTATTTTCAACAGTTGTAATCTAACGAAAATAATGCATTGGTTACTATTAGGAAGGAACAACGAGTACGATTAAAGAATTATATGAATTACATGGAAGAGTAAAGAGACACAAAAGTAGTAGAGAACCAACAAATGCACACTTGTATTAATATATCCTTAGCAACCAACTAATACATATGGTCGAGTACATTCATATTTATATGATTGAGTAGACAATTACAACAATTTAACTCTCCAAACCAACTTAATAGGATAAAATTATTTGGTCGAATCGAGTAAGGGTTCAACCAACTTACAATACATCCTTTGGTTTGTTAACTTGACTAGGCTATTCGACTAGGTCGACTAGCCCCTCAAACAATGAGTGCATAGGATTATACGTGGAATCGTTCTAAATAACACATGAATTACCATAAGGTTGGAACTTTGTCCATATCAAGTCATTGCCCCTTTCTATGATGAAATTAAATTTCAATGAAACAGCCATCCAATATTGGAGGGAGAGGGAATCCCTACATATGAGATTCCTAGAGGGGGTATGTGAGTTGCATGCAAGTTGCGCATGCTTATTGACTTTTTCTTATTTGTAATTTCAACTATTGTGGCCATAAATTTATATAATTTACAAATTTATATAAAATATATATATATATATATATATATATATATATATAATTAAAAAAAACATTCCTTGCAAACCATCTTTCCTTACAAAGATAATCTAATGCACATCTCTACCCCATGTTTCCTATATAGAAAACCAATGTCATTTCTAATGAATGTTCTTATTTCTAATCAATAGTTCTTACATAGAAAATTATAATCATATTTATTGCCAAATATCTTCTAATGGGGTTTAACAATACAAATGATGAATCTATCAATGATTATGCCTAGTCCATTTTAGGAAAAAAAACGTAATGTGATGGATCTAGAAGTCATACATCAAAATCACTCATCTCACAGAAACCTAAACTGTGAAACATAATATCTAGTTGCACTTTTGGCAAGCCTAAATCTAAATACATGAGAAATGATGATTGATTCTATTTGTTTTGGAGTAAAATCACCCATGTGGAAATAAATAAGAAACCATGCAACATAACAAATGATGGAAGTTGTATAATTTTATTTGCGGGGGATTTTATAAATATAGATGTGCTCTATAACTATTTTTAGAGATATGTCTTTAGGTAAAGAGAGCATTATCAGAAATTCCACCATTTTAATATGATAATTAGGAAATCAAAAATAGGATTTGTTTCAAGGTCTTTCGTTTGAGATGATTTACCTTTCATTTTATTCATATAAAGTGATATCAGAGAGCCACTTATCCATATAAGCATATGAGAACAAGGTTATGTAGAGAAGAATATAGTTGCGAAGATGAAAATCATACCACCTACCAGTCTAACTATTCCTTGTAAGGACTTAAACAAAACATTTTTTGTCATTCCTCATTAAGGACCCCAACAAAGTAGTTTTCCTTTGCTGGTGATTATGATGAAATATCAATGTTGATTAATGCCATCCATAACTTCCTTTGCATGTGTAGGGAAGAGGAGCCATAAACTAAGGTACATCATGGATTATGCTTTTCTCATCATCTTTCTTCTTACCATCTAAATAAAAAATCAAGTACCTTTGCATACAAATACTCTAGTTTCCAAATAATCATATATAATTAACCTCAATATGATAGGATTGGATCTAGACTATAAGAGCTTCCTTGTTCAACACAAAGAGGCAGTTCTTAATAACAACAAAGTGACGAGTCTATTGATCAAGCTGACAATGATCCCTAACATTGAGATGGAGGCTGAGGGCAGTGATCCTTCACACTAAGATGCGAGAAATGTTGAGAGGTAGCATTGTGGCATCAACAATGAAATCCATTAAATGATTTCCTTATTAAATATCGTAGACAACAAGCATCATGAAATCATAACATGGTGACCAAGAAGGATTGTGGAATCAACAACCAGTGGGACAACCATTAACACAACATTCAGAAAAGTATTATTTATTAAAAAAAAAATTAGTTTAACTTACGTTAACATAAGTGTTATGGAGATCATGTTGCAAATTTATAATGAGAGGTACATATTAAAGACAACTGAAAAATATTCCATAATAAATATTAGACCAATATAAAGTTTTGTATGAAAAATATACATTAGGAAAAGTGAAGGTTGCAATAAGACCTCAATTTGTATTATTCAATCAAAATTGAAATTATATATAATTTTAAACTTTAGAAATTGTATAAAAAATATATGGTCAAGCTAAAAATAATGTGCAATCAACGATATAGTCCCTACATTGCCTTCAACACGACTAATAACACTTTATCATATCTTATATTAAATGGATGTACAAAGTACAAAGTTACTTTATCTTACTTATTAAATGGGTCCAAAAAATGTAAAAGTCAAATATAGTAATTTTCTTTTAATGTAAATGTTCCTTGTATGCCTAATGGTAATAATTAAGAGCGTGTTTTTCTTCTTAAAAAGTCACGAGTTCAAATCCAATGGGAGGTAAAGTATGTATACCTTTGTAGACTTTAGTATTTAAATCATTGTGTTGAAGTGGGTCCCTTATCCCACAAACAATGGGATCTCATACACCAATTTGGTGTCTTAGTTGACTGTGACCTTGAAATTAGATTATTATTATTATTATTAAAATTACTTGGATTTAAAAGTATTTTTTTAGTTGGCGATATAATTTTACACTTTATGATGGGCCTGGAGTATGCCGTAAAATTTATTTTGCTTGACTAAGAGTTCATCCTTCTCAGATGTAAGGAAATAGGTTAACGACCCAAGACCTAGAGGCATCCGACAAGAGTGAAAGCTTTCCCCTTTACATAGCACCAACAAGTAATTTCAGGTGGCGTGGTTTTCCTTGAATAATGATGATGTGGTAGTCTGCAGTCGCGAATAACAACCAATAATGATTGTCCTCATTACTGGTTTGACAACTGATAAATTTTCCCATGCTTAAAAAAAACAAACTTTATGATATATGATATGTATGTTATGTTATCATTAAGGACTATCCTAAGTTTTGTTACTATTTCCATACACTGCCTACAATTCTTGGATCTCTTGGATATTCATTCGAAGGTTGTGACATATCACCTCACAATAGGCATTTTTCATTGTGGTTTTTGACAATGATTATATGGTGACTTTGGTGACACCCAAAATGCCATGATTTTATTTGGTTTTTTATGCAACAGTGACTTTTATGTGGAAGGGAAAGCGGGTATGATGGTTTGACATAGGACCAATAACATTTTTTTTTCCTTTCACTATGAATTTACTTTTAATGAATTTCATTGTATATTTATTTGATAATGCATGTTTTTAAATGTCTTTTTAATTAAATTTTTTAAAATTGTAAGTTTGAGTTATGTAATTTAAGTGTGTTGAGGGTTTTTTAAAACAGAAAATTTATTTATATATTAAAAACATATTTTAAATAATAAAAATCACAATCTCATCTAAAATTGTATCACCAAATTTTAACAAAATAATTATAAACATCTATTAATAAAATTGTAACATATCTATTTACTGTTAATGGATGGTAATATATACTTATTTATTAATAATTCCAATCCATATCACAAAGATAGAGACTAAATTTAGATGGAGATAAATAGATTAATAGTTAAGATTAAATAACACATGTTTAGGATAGTTGTAATAATTATAGTTTATGTTTTTTTTGGTAATGATAATGATAATGGATGGTTTTGAATAGCTATTTTTAATAATGATGAAATGTGATGTAGTGATTTATTTATGTTTTTGTTTGAAAATGTTTATAGTGAACTAAAGTTTGTTTGTTTGTTTTGTTTTTTTAAATTAAATTTAATAATAATAAATAATAAAATGATTAAAAGACAATGATTTGAAATTGTATTGTTAAAAGACAAAATTAAACCATTATGTACTAAAAAATTATATATATATATATATGTGTGTGTGTGTGTGTGTGTTTTTTATTAAAATAAATAAATAATTTTTTTAATATATAATGGTTTAATTTTGTGATATATATATATATATATATATATATATATGAATTCCATGTAATTTGGTTTTCTAAACTACAAAAAAGTCCTTTATCATAAAATGATTACAAATCTTGGTCTATCAACCAATGATACTAGGAAATCTATTAATTAACAACAAACTATGAGAGGCTCACAATACCAACAATTACAACAAAGAAAATACTTATTTTCTAAATATTTAGCATGAAAATTTCAGGGTTTTTAGGGTTGAGGAGGAAATGTCTTCGATATTGGCATGACTTTCCTTGAGTTGACTAACTTTTCTCCATCTTCTTGGACCAAAATCTTAATTCTATTGCACTACTTTTTGTTGTCATACATAACCATCTTTGGGGGATATTTGAAAGATTGTGTATGAACTCCTAAATGGGGATTTGAAGAACTCAAACCAGATTGAGCATTATCTGTTTTATGGTCTGGAATGGATTGTAGATCTTTATTGAGGCAAGCCTTTGCCAGATCAATCAATCTTGGAACATCTAGATCCATGTCTTCTAGGAGTATTCAGTCTCATCCTCTTCCGTTACTAAGTTAGTTGGCTCCTTTGGCAAAGAATTTTGCAGATTACCTTTTGTATTCTTTTTCTTGAGATCTATTGGGGGTGGTAAAGACTTGGGAATACTCCAAAACCTAACTAGGGGACTTATTAATTAACTCCTTCCATCATGGTCTCTTCTAAGAGGAAAGACACAAAAAATTGTTTCCATATCTTAGGTTATGATCGAAATTTGTGGCTCCCTAAGTTCCCAAATTCCTTGTCCTTTAGGGGAATTTTCAAAAACCCTCTCGCTCTTTGTGAGTTGATTGATTTGTTGATAAATCCTTTGCAATTAGAGTACAATCTCTAAAAAGATGTCCATATTCATGACAATGCCTACATCTAAATGGGACATTTTCATAATCTAGTGTCTATTTCCAAAGATTATCTTGATAATAAATGTCTATTGAAGTTGGAAGAGGCTATGAAATATTCATATAGACACAGATCCTTGCATAGGATGTGTATCTCCCTCTCTTAGTTGCCTTAGAAACCTTGACAAAACTACCAATGGCATTTCCAATGTCTTCAAGGATTTCTTCCTCCCAATATTCCTTTGGAAGAGAAAAGAGTCAAACCTATCAGGGTAGCAACTACATATTTCATTAAAATTGGAATTTTTTTTATTACAAGGACATCTCTAGAATTGAATTTTTTTGTTATTTTAAAACTCTAGATCCACTATTTAATTATAAATTTCATAAAATGTGTGTAAAGTCTTCTTTCTCATGATCGTACCCCTCTTTCCAAAATCACATGAAGAGCCCAACATTATTAAAATAGTAAGACACTCATTCTATATTCTAATATGGAAAAAAATACTATGAAGAATCCTTTTGCTTCTAACTCAAGATCTATTTGTCCCTTGAGGTCCCATTGGTTTTGGATCCAACCAATTAGGGAATTTTTTGAGAGCCGTAATCCAATGAACTCGCAGATCAGAGCATGATCCGGCATATATTGGATGTATTATGCGATATTTTTAGATCTGACCTCTTACTTTGGATCTTGCGCTTCTTTTGGAAAGAAATACCCTTGAATTTTATTTTTCCAGAATGCTCTAATCAATGGTTTCTTCGAGTGACCAAATTCTCAATTACCTCCATCTAAGATTTGAAAAGGACACAATGCTTAAGAATTTGGGAGGGATTGTCGAACAATCTAGTATTCCTACAAACTCCTAAGAGACTCTGATTGAAAAAAAGGACCAATCCCCCTCTTGCGAAACTAGCCACAAATATTTATACAAAAAATCCTTTTGTTGCTACCAAGAAACACTAATTAGAAAAATAGAATTTTTAAGAATTCCAATATCAACATTATAAACGATATTGTTTAATAATTAAAAATAACTAGGGGAGGGACGCCATTACCTGTGCGCCCTCCCATCCACCTGGCCTACGAGCACGTGGACAGCACATGTAGTTGTATGACACGCGTCCAGCGTAGGCTGCCACATGTTGTGTAGCATGTCAGGCAATAAAACAGGGTTTTCCGACCTTCCGCCCGCTCGTTTCCGCCTATTTGCTGTTAGGCCCCTATACTACTAGTGTAACCCCTTATTGTTATTAGTACAACCCACTTATTATATTGATGTACCCATGTAGTGCCCATATTGTTAATATTGTGCCACATAGAAGCCCACTATTGTTACTGTTGTGCCCTACAATATTATTGTTATGTAGGCTTTGATTGTATTGGGACCACTTAGACTCCTATATATAAAAGGAGGTATTTTCATTTGTATCATCAAAGAATTGTTCATTTATGTAATGTAAAGGAGGTTGCCCCCTCGAAGAGGCTGAATTCTAAGGCATTGATCTCTCTTTTCTATCTTCTCTTGAGCTGGTTCCATAACATTTGGTATCAGAGCTTTGGATTCTAGGGTTTCGCTGCTCCAAACAGGTCATTGTGGAATTTTCGCTATAACTTTTTTTCTGTGACGTTTCAGAAGTCGCAAAAAAAACCCATTTGAGAAGAAATCTTGCGGAACCTTGGGTCCAAATTTCAGAGATTTTCCCGCGATATTTTCGGAGATATGATCTGAGGAAGTTGGTCTTTTTGCAGACTCCTGAATTACACTCAAAACAGGTGACCTGGGGAAAATCGTCATAACTTTCTTTCTGAGCATCGGATTGAAATTTCGTAAGAAGGTACAGAAAGAGGACAGACTGTAGTTTTATTTTATATATTTTTCAGAGTCAAAGGTAGAAACAGTGACACGTGGCACTTCGTACAAGTTCGCTCTTCTGAACTAGTCTATAATCAGGTCACCGCGGGAGATTGTGCATAACTCTTTCTTGGAGAATTCAATTTGGATCAGACTAGTGGCATTGGAAAGAGGACATAGAAGGCTACTACAGGTCAAAATTTCAGAACTGGATGATTCGAAATTACAGAGATACATCAGATTCAATATCAGGCTTCTACAAAGAAAAAAAAGGTGTGTAGTTTTTTTTTAAATTTTTGCATAAGCTTGGTTTGAAGGAATTCAAAGGGCATAGTAAAGCATTATTATCGGTAACTGATGCCCCGAGGAAAGAAAATGCAAACACCTAGTAAGGAACCTGAAAGCTCTAGCATGACTCATGAAGAAAAGGAAGAAATGCTACATGATATATCAAAATTACAAGAACAAGTGCAACAAATGTCACGCTCACAAAAGCTAACAGATGCTAAGATAAGTGGCGTGGAATCTAAGATAAAGGGCATGGAAGCTAAGATGGATGGCATGGAAGCTAAGGTGAATGGAATGGACGGTAAAATTGATGGCATGGATGATAAGATGGAAGAATTGAAGATAAATATGAATAAGTTGCTACAAGAAATGGTCACTAAGGGTGAAAGAAATGTTAATCATGATTCCATAGACTCTAATGTTGGATCGAAGACTCACCATGTTCCAAAGGAAACTCATGATGAGAACAAAAGAAATGTTAATCATGATTCCATAGACTCTAATGTTGGATCGAAGACTCACCATGTTCCAAAAATTAATATGAGGAAGTTTGATGGCAAGGATCCTGCCACATGGATATTACAGATGGAGCAATTCTTCGATCTCAATAATGTGCAAAACACACAAAAGGTACGTATGGAAACTTTATATTTGGAACCAAATCAGTTTGTATGGTATCAATGGCTTTGTTCTCGTAAACATTTTATCACTTGGGCAATTTTTACGGAAGAATTGATAGCACATTATGAGGATACAAAAAGCAACACTTTTTTTAGCCAATTGATAAGTCTCAAACAAAAGGGTTCAATAATGGAGCACATTGAGGAGTTCCAAAAATTGAACATAAGGGTAAAAGATATTCCAGAGGAGCATAGGATTGATGTGTTCATAGGGTCTTTAAAGGATAATATCCAACATGATGTGCGCCTTTGGGAACCTGATTCATTAGAGAAGGCATTCAGGTTAGCAAGAAAAATGGAAAGCAAAATTATGGCAACTAGGAAGCATACCATTCACAACTATAAAGACGGAAGTGTTGTTTCCCATAGTCTTCCACAACCTACAAGGTTGACACCACAACAATTGGAAGAAAAAAGAGCAAAAGGGCTTTGTTACAATTGTGATAGCAAATACACAAAAGGTCATAAGTGTGCTGAGAAGAAATTATTCTACATAGATTGTGAAGAGGAAGAAGAAAAGGAGCAAGAAAGGTCCAAAGAAGAGGATATATTCCAGGAACAAAGCCTAGATGAAGAAAAAATAAATCCGACCATATCTTGTAATGCATTGGCGGGAATTACCACTCCTCAAACCATCAAGATAGAAGGACAAATCAAGAAGAAAAAGGTAATAGTGTTGATTGATTCAGGAAGCACCCACAATTTTATTCATTGTAGGGTAGCAAAAGAATTGAATTGCTTCCTATATCCAGCACCAGAGTGTCAAGTGATGATTGCAAATGGAGGAACAATAAATTGTTCTGGAAAGTGCCATAATATCAAGCTATCCATGGGAGAATATGTATTGACTAGCCCAATGCTTTCCATTCCAATGGGAGGTGCAGATGTTGTACTAGGAGTCCAATGGCTACAATCCTTGGGTACAATAGCTTTTAATTTTCAAGAACTTTTCATGAAATTTTCTGTGGAAGGAAAGGAATTTGAATTAAGGGGTATTGTAGGGAAACCAGGAAAGATAATCAGCTCTAATGGCATGACAAAGCTTCTAAAAAAGGAGAAAAGAGGTGTAATTGCACAATTATGTTCGCTAGACGTCTCCAAATTGGAATCATCTATTTCTCTAGATCTCCAAAAAGTCCTGGACAATCATTCCAAGGTATTTGAGACTCCCAAAGGTCTCCCACCTATGCGTGATCATGATCATGCTATTCATCTGATTCCAGGAAGTGTTCCTCCAAACATCAGGCCGTACAGATATCCCTATGTCCAAAAAAGTGAAATTGAACGTATGGTTGCAAAAATGCTAGAGGCTGGTATAATTCAACCAAGTCAAAGTTCTTTCTCTGCTCCAGTAGTATTGGTGCACAAGAAGGATGGATCATGGCGCATGTGTCCGGATTATAGGGAGCTCAACAAGCTCACTATTAAAGATAAATTCCCCATTCCTGTCATTGATGAATTACTGGATGAATTGCATGGATCAATTTACTTCACCAAGTTGGATCTTCGTTCAAGATATCATCAAATCAGAATGAAGATTGAAGACATTCCGAAAACGGCATTTAGAACTCATGAGGGTCATTATGAATTTTTGGTCATGCCTTTTGGTCTTACCAATGCACCTTCAACATTTCAAGGTTTGATGAATTCAATTTTCAAACCATTCCTTAGAAAATTTGTGTTAGTATTTTTTGATGATATACTTATCTACAGCAAGTCTTGGAAGGATCATGTTGAACATGTTGACAGGGTGCTACAACTATTAGAGGAGAAACAATTATATGCCAAAAGATCCAAATGTTCTTTTGGAGTCCAGGAGGTGGAATATTTGGGTCATATTGTATCTCATGAAGGAGTTAAGGTAGACCCTAGCAAAATTAAAGCCATTAAGGAATGGAAAATCCCCACATCCATAAAGCATTTGCGCGGATTTCTTGGGTTGACAGGGTATTATCGCAAGTTTGTTAAGAATTATGGGAGAATAGCAGCACCTCTAACGACATTATTGAAGAAAGATGCATTTTCATGGACTCCGGAAGCAACAAAGGCCTTTGAACATCTTAAAGAGGCAATGTGCCAAGCACCGGTCTTAGCTACACCGGACTTCACAAAAACCTTTATTGTGGAATGTGATGCTTCATGAAATGGAATTGGTGCTGTTCTAATGCAAGATGAAAGACCCATTGCTTTTGAAAGTCGTCCAATCAAGGGAAAGTTTCTAAGAAAAGCTATTTATGAGAAGGAAATGTTGGCAATACTCCATGCACTTAAGAAATGGCGACCCTACCTAATGGGGAGACACTTCAAGGTAAAAACGGATCATGATAGCCTTAAATACTTTTTAGAACAAAGATTATCCTATGAAGAGCAACAAAAGTGGGTCACAAAGATGTTGGGTTATGACTTTGAAATCATCTACAAAAAAGGGAAGCAAAATGTGGTGGCAGATGCACTCTCAAGAAAGGATGAGGATGTGGAAGCATTGTTGTGCGCTATTTCTATCATCCAACCAGATTGGATAAATGAAGCAAGGGAGGAATGGAAGAATGACGAAGAAGTGTGGGCACTTATTCGAAAGCTACAACAAGATTCCAGTACGTATGATACATTTAGCTGGAAAAATGATTCGTTATGGTACAAAGATCGCTTATACCTCTGTAAGAATTCCCAGCTAAAACAAAAGATTCTTATGGAATTGCACACTTCTCCCTTAGGAGGGCACTCGGGATTTTTAAAAACTTACCACAGGGTTAAGAAGGAATTTTTTTGGGATGGCCTTAAATCAGATATTCAAAAGTTTGTGGCAGAATGTTTGGTTTGCCAACAAAATAAAGTTGAAACAATTAAGACACCAGGTCTATTACAACCGTTATCCATTCCAAGCCAACGTTGGGAGGAGGTATCAATGGATTTTATCATAGGTTTACCCAAGTCTGAGGGAAAGAGTGTCATCATGGTGGTAGTTGACAGACTTACCAAGTATGCACACTTTTGTGCATTATCACATCCATTTAAAGCCAGTACAGTTTCTACTGCATTTATGGAAACAATTCAAAAGCTACATGGAAACCCAAAGATTATTGTAAGTGACAGAGATCCCATTTTCACTGGAAATTTTTGGACAGAATTATTTTCTCGTCTTGGTACTCAGTTAGCTCATAGTTCATCTTATCATCCTCAATCTGATGGGCAAACTGAGATAGTAAACAAATGTTTGGAAGGATATCTTCGTTGCTTTGTATCTGATAAACAGACACAATGGGTCAAATGGTTGCCTCTGGCTGAATGGTGGTATAACACTTCCTTTCATACAGCAACAAAAATGACCCCATTTATGGCACTTTATGGGTATCAACCACCATCCATCACATCATATTTAAGAGAAAATTCTAAGGTTCAGGCAGTGGAACATCACATCGAACATCAACAACAAGTCCTCCAACTCTTAAAGGATAACCTTATGTTGGCACAGAATAGAATGAAACAACAGGCAGATCAACATCGCAGTGAAAGAAGTTTTGATATAGGTGATTGGGTATTCCTACGGCTACAACCATATAAGCAAATGTCCCTCAAGCAAGCTAAGAAGGATAATAAATTATCACCAAAGTATTATGGTCCATACAAGGTGTTGCAAAAGATTGGTACTATGGCATACAAATTGGAGCTTCCTGCAGCTTCTCGATTGCACCCAGTTTTCCATGTTTCATGCTTAAAGAAGGTTATAGGCGACAAGCTCCCAGTTCAAACAATATTGCCAGAACTTGACGAGGAAGGAAAAATTATATTGGAACCGGAAGCAGTTATAGAAACAAGAACTCGACAGCTACGAAATCGATCAATTTCAGAGTACCTTATCAAGTGGAAGAACTTATCCGCTGAAGATTCCACATGGGAGGATGAGAATTTTATGCAGAAATATCTAGAACTACTCAAGCGTTGAGGACAACGCTTTTTGAAGGAGAGGGGCATGTTAGGCCCCTATACTACTAGTGTAACCCCTTATTGTTATTAGTACAACCCACTTATTATATTGATGTACCCATGTAGTGCCCATATTGTTACTATTGTGCCACATAGAAGCCCACTATTGTTACTGTTGTGCCCTACAATATTATTGTTATGTAGGCTTTGATTGTATTGGGACCACTTAGACTCCTATATATAAAAGGAGGTATTTTCATTTGTATCATCAAAGAATTGTTCATTTATGTAATGTAAAGGAGGTTGCCCCCTCGAAGAGGCTGAATTCTAAGGCATTGATCTCTCTTTTCTATCTTCTCTTGAGCTGGTTCCATAACATTTGCCGTGATGTGTGGTTTTCTTGTGGGTTTTCTGTTCGGGTTCGGTGTTTGTTCGAAGCCCTCCGCCGACGATGGCGCGGGACGACTCCATTACCTGCGCGCTTCGTCCACCATGGTTGAGCTGATGCCTGCCATTGTTTGCTTGCACGAATCCATGGTTGGAACAGGGTTTCTGTTGTTCTTGTGGTTTTCCGCCTGCTATTGTTGTTCAGTCTGGACCGCCGATGGTTTAGGGTTTCCTGGGTGGTTGTTTAATTCACGTTATTTGCTATTTGGGGAGGAGCCAGTACCAATTTCAGCCAGTTCGAGGTCGAAGGTGGCATTTATAGGTATTGGCAGGTTTTGGTGGTTTTTTTGGTTTTTTTTTTTTCTCCATTTGCTAATTTCCCACTTGTTGCAGGTGTGGCAGGTGTGTCGAGCGCTGGAGAAGGTCTGCCGAAGGTTTGGCGAGCTCTGGACTTGGACATGGCTTCTGTCCGGTAGGATTTTAATCCTACCAACCATTTCTGATGTGTTTTTCAACACCTCACCTTGTTTATTGGAATTTTTGTTAAATTTGCAAACAGGTTTTGGGTTTTGTGGAATTTTTGTTAAATTTGCAGACAGGTTTTGGGTTTTGTAGGTTAGGGGTTTTGTTTTGAGGGTTTAGGGTTTTGCAGGTTAGGGTTTTAGGGTTTTGTTTGCAAGGATAAAGTGCACTGGTTTATTAACCATTTCCTTACTGTTCTTTTTGGGTTGAACATTGTGAGATAAGGGTCATTGGTTGCCTTCTTAAAAGTTCTTATTTGTTGCGTAGAAACCAGTGAAACCGGGTTTGACACAATGAAACCAAGTTCTTATTGCACGTCTTTAGAGACATTATTTTACCTTATTCTGTTATCTGAGAAAGGAAATGTAGGGTGTGCCACTGTATGTTAAGCCTTGCATGTATGTTATGCTGATAGACATGATTATTTTTTCAAAATTTATGATTCATTAGAAGCTGGAAATTATTGCTTAGTTCTGTGAGAAAGAAGCTTATGATGGATATTGTCTCATAGTTGTCTTAAATGGGGCGAGATGGGAAAATTAAAGTAGAAATACCAATATTTATTTTATGTTTTCAAAATTTATTTATTTATTTGGGGCTTTTAAGACAACATGCCATCCTGGCTAAAAGACCTTTTTTGGGGCTTTTAATGTATGCTACTATGCCACAACTAGTTTACAATGTACATTTACCAACTTCTAAACAACTATAAGGTCATTCTGAATCTCAGCTTCTTTGAGTAGAATGACCATAGCCAAGTCAGATCCTTCCATGTTTTTTTTGTAAGGTTTGTATTCAAGAAAGAGGTAGTTTTCAAGACAGAAAATTTATAATATAAAAAGAAACAATTCACTATCTATAGACATAGTTAGCTATAGAAGTAGAAAGAAAAGTCACACACTAAAAGTAGCTCTCATTTGAGAGAAATTGTGGGTTTTAAAATGCAAAATCCTTACATATAGAGATACACGATGCATAAAAACTTTGATGATACAATGAAAAGACTTTTTGATCACAAATAATCACATTTTGTCTGGAAGCTAAAGATTTTATTAACAAGAAAAGCTTCCACCAAATTTGTGCTGTAACTAAACTACTTAAAGCCATAATACTAGTCACAAACGCTTTATAAAACTGTCAAAGATATACAGACAAAGAAACATCGGCCGTGAGCTATGCATCTCAGTAATGGGAAGCTTTAGTGTGTGAACTAGATCTTGATATGTACCATGTTTATGTATCTAATTGCAACAGGTATTACAGAATGTTGTTTCACCTTAGAGAGGACAAACACAAAAATTAAAAATTTCTGAACAATGCCTCATTCAAGCATTTTTCACCAAGAGCACATTCAATATTTCCACAAGCTGTATATGCACCATGTAGTAGAGAAGATCAATTAGAATATCCTATTCAAATTTCTTGATCATTGCAAGATCATTAAGCATTTTCTCAGTTCTTTCATCATCACATGCACGTCCCTTTGTTTGTAACATATAAAAAAAAGTCATTTCAGAACAATGACTAGTGGCATTAGAACTGCTAAGGCACTACGTATTGGTATAACATACATTCTATGCCTTTAAAGATATAAAAGCCAAAATAAATGAAGTGACTATGCAAATCGCAAAACATAGTTACACCAATAAAAATGCAATAGCGTAGTTATGTTAATCAAATTTCATGAGTTAATAGGATTCACAATTCAGAAATAATAAATATCCTTTCGATCATAAAGAATAGGTAACTTTAGGCTTACCTTAAGGGATGGAACCATAGCTTTGGCCTCTTCTATAGTTTCAGGGAAAAGATTTCCAATCACACAGAGCTGTAATGGCAACAGTATTTAGATTCAGTAAGATATAACCCTTCTAAAAGTATGAATTTGAACCACAATTAGATGGCAATTGCCCAAGTAAAGGATTTCATACCTCGAACTCACCCAATCCATTTCTGTTAAGGACATTGCAAAGCCTTAGTAAAGGTTTACATAAATCTTTTCCAAAATTCTATACCACACTACAGATGGGTGAAATTTCATTTGCCCCACCCATGAATGGTTACGGTTGTGTTTGCTTGCGAATGAAGGATATCCATAGTCCTTTTCTGCTGACGTTTGACTTGCATTAGAGTACTTTGGTAATTGAGTACGAGCTTCCACAGGTGTGGTTGCTCATTGTCAAGGCCTCATTGACCAACTTTATAAAATTTTACTTAGAAAACACTCAATTGTTGTTAGTACATTATCTGTTATTTTTAGTTAAGCTTTCTCTATTCTAGTGCTATGTACCTTCATAAGTATATGGGAATGGAGTGTCGAATCTGTTATTTTATTGTAAGAATGAGATGTTGGAACTATCTTTCTAATGGCTTGTTATGTGTTACATTTAATAAGGTTGTGTCCATGTAACAAGAGTTGCGAGTTATGCTTGCTAAGTCATGAATCAACTCTAACTCAGATCAACATCAAAGAAATTTTCTTTTTTCGAAGGAATGCTACAGATATAGTTGGTCATTGTCAAGGCCTCATTGACCACCTTTATAAGATTTTACTTGGAAAACGGTCATAAATGTTATTGGTAAATTATTCGTTATTTTGAGTAAAGTTTGCTCTTTTCTAGTGCTGTATATCTTTAGAAGTATATGGGAATGGTGTATTGAATCTGTTATTTTATTGTTATGGACTGTTATGTGTTGCATTTCATAAGGTTGTGTCCATGACTCCATATAATAGGAATTGTGAGTGAATCATGAATCAACTCTGATTCAGATCATCAAAGCAATTTTCTTTTTTGGAGTGAATGATGCATATGCAACGCTGTCAAAATTGACCAACAACTTATTTTCCAGTGCTCTATTCCTGCTCTGTTTCAAACCTCGATTATTAACATGGAAATTCCCTGTCTCAACACTTTAAGCCTTAGATTGAATATCCCAAGGATTGCATCCACCTAGGATTAAGAATAATTTTGAAAGGGGAGGCAGTTGACTAACTTGGACATTATTTAGACTGGCAAGCATAGTTTTTTGTTCTTATTTGTTGATGCTTGTCTGGCCTGTTGAAACTGCAAGTTAAGCCTTGCATGTATGTTATGCTGATAGACATGATTATTTTTTCAAAATTTATGATTCATTAGAAGCTGGAAATTACTGCTTAGTTCTGTGAGAAAGAAGCTTATGATGGATATTGTCTCATAGTTGTCTTAAATGGGACGAGATGGGAAAATTAAAGCAGAAATACCCAAATTTATTTTATGTTTTCAATACTCATTCTTGTACCGTAAGCACATATGTTCATGGAAAAGGATCTTGAGGACGATGATAAATTATTTTGGCTTGGAACCATCCAGTTCTTTCACAGATGGGTGAAATTTCATTTGCCCCACCCATGAATGGTTGCGGTCGTGTTTTCTTGCGAATGAAGGATATCCATAGTCCTTTTCTGCTGACGTTTAACTTGCATTAGAGTACTTTGTTAATTGAGTACGAGCTTCCACAGGTGTGGTTGCTCATTGTCAAGGCCTCATTGACCAACTTTATAAAATTTTACTTAGAAAACACTCAATTGTTATTAGTACATTATCTGTTATTTTTAGTTAAATTTTCTCTATTCTAGTGCTATGTACCTTTAGAAGTATATGGGAATGGAGTGTTGAATCTGTTATTTTATTGTAAGAATGAGATGTTGGAACTATCTTTCTAATGGCTTGTTATGTGTTACATTTAATAAGGTTGTGTCCATGTAACAGCAGTTGCGAGTTATGCTTGTTGAGTCATGAATCAACTCTAACTCAGATCAACATCAAAGCAATTTTATTTTTTTGAAGGAATGCTGCAGATATAGTTGGTCATTGTCAAGGCCTCATTGACCACCTTTATAAGATTTTACTTGGAAAACGATCATAAATGTTATTGGTACATTATTCGTTATTTTGAGTAAAGTTTGCTCTTTTCTAGTGTTGTATATCGTTAGAAGTATATGGGAATCGTGTATTGAATATGTTATTTTATTGTTATGGCCTGTTATGTGTTGCATTTCATAAGGTTGTGTCCATGACTCCATCTAACAGGAATTTTGAGTGAATCATGAATCAACTTTGATTCAGATCAACATCAAAGCAATTTTCTTTTTTGGAGTGAATGCTGTATATGCAACGCTGTCAAAATTGACCAACAACTTATTTTCCAGTGCTCTATTCCTGCTCTGATTCAAATTAATATTTTATAGAAAGACATATTCCATTGAAAATTTCTTTTCAACACACAGTTAGGTTGCCACAAGAAATCACTACTAGGTTGTAAGCCAAAATGTTTATGTGACAAGAAAAAGATACAATCTAGTGTTGTAAGCCAAAATGTTTTTGTGACAAGAAAA